>CM070711.1:16641972-17241972 GCA_036346275.1 Otatea glauca | reverse complement strand
CTTTGCCTCCTGCTGTCATTAATCTTTTGCAGAAAACATAGACATTTTTCCAAAGGAGGTGCCACCGGATGCCACCAATCCGTGGAATTGAGCATCAAATTGACCTCATTCCGGGGCCTCCTTACCAAACCGTGCACCATACTGTAACCAATCCGGAAGAAACCAAGGAGATACAACGACAGTGCAAGAATTGCTTGAGAAAGGGTATGTGCGCGAATCTCTTAGTCCATGTGCTGTCCCAAAGACTTTTAGTTCCTAAGAAAGATGGATCATGGCGCATGTGTGTGGATTGTAGAGCGATTAACAACATTACAATTAGATATCGTCATCCTATTCCTAGGTTAGATGATATGCTAGATGAATTGAGTGGCTCTCTTGTGTTCTCTAAGATCGACTTGCGTAGCGGATACCACCGATTCGCATGAAATTGGGCGATGAATGGAAAACAGCTTTTAAAACAAAATTTGGATTGTATGAGTGGTTAGTAATGCCTTTTGGACTCACTAATGCACCCAGCACTTTTATGAGATTAATGAATGAGGTTCTGCGCCATTTCATTGGAAAATTTGTGGTGGTGTACTTTGATGATATTCGATTTATAGCGAACTCTAGAACAACATCTTGATCATTTGCGTCTGTTTTTCATGCCTTACGTGATGCTCGTTTGTTTGGTAACCTTGAGAAGTGCACCTTTTGCACGGATCGAGTCTCTTTCTTGGCTATGTTGTTACTCCGCAGGGATTGAAGTTGATCAAGCCAAGGTTGAAGCAATACACACCGGCGGTTCCAACAACGGTCACACAAGTCGAAGTTTCTTAGGACTTGCCGGATTCTATCGTCGCTTTGTGAAGGATTTCAGCACCATCGCGCACCATTGCACGAGCTCACTAAGAAGGAGTGCCATTTGCTTGGGGCAAAGCACAAGAGAACGCCTTCAACATGTTGAAAGATAAGTTGACACATGCACCACTTCTCCAACCGCCGATTTGATAAAACCTTTGAACTCGAATGTGATGCTAGTGGAATTGGGTTGGGGGTGTGTTGTTGCAAGAAGGAAAACACTGTTGCTTATTTTAGTGAGAAATTGAGTGGGCCTAGTTTGAACTATTCCACTTATGATAAGGAGTTATATGCGCTAGTTCGAACTTTGGAAACATGGCAACATTATTTATGGCCCAAGGAATTTGTAATACATTACGATCATGAGTCATTAAAACATATTGAAGTCAAGAAAAACTAAACCGTAGGCATGTTAAGTGGGTTGAATTCATCGAATCTTTTCCTTATGTCATTAAACACAAAAGGGAAAGGAGAATGTTATAGCCGATGCATTGTCTAGGCGATACGCTATGCTTTCCCAACTTGACTTCAAAATTTTCTGTGGAAACGATTAAAGGGCAATATGAGCATGATGCTGAATTTAAAGATGTGTTGCTCAATTGTAAAGAGGGAAAAATGTGGAATAAATTTGTCCTCAATAATGGGTTTGTGTTTAGAGCTAACAAGCTATGCATTCCAGCTAGCTCCGTTCGTTTGTTGTTATTCTGAGAAGCGCATGGAGGTGGGGTGATGGGACATTTTGGTGTGAAAAGACAGAAGACATACTTGCTAGCCATTTCTTCCGGCCAAAGATGAGGCGAGATGTGGAGCGTTTAGTAGCTCATTGCACAACATGTCAAAAAGCTAAGTCACGACATAACCCACATGGTTTGTACTTGCCCCTCCTGTTCCTAGTGTGCCTTGGGAGGATATTTCTATGGACTTTGTTTTAGGGTTGCCTAGAACAAAGAAGGGAGGATAGTATCTTTGTTGTGGTGGATAGATTTTCTAAGATGGCACACTTCATACCTTGTCATAAGAGTGATGATGCTACCCATGTTCTTGATTTGTTTTTCCGTGAGATTGTTCGATTGCATGGTGTGCCAAACACAATAGTTTCAGATCGTGATGCTAAATTTCTTAGCCACTTTTGGAGAACTTTATGGGCTAAATTGGGGACTAAGCTACTGTTTTCTACTACTTGTCACCCACAAACCGATGGGCAAACCAAGTCGTCAATAGAACTTTGTCTACCATGCTTAGGGCTGTTTTAAAACAAAACATTAAGATGTGGGAAGAATGCTTGCCTCACATTGAGTTTGCGTATAACCGTTATTGCATTCTACTACTAAGTTGTGCCCTTTTGAGATTGTGTATGGTTTTGTTCCTTGTGCTCCCATTGATTTATTACCTATTCCGCCTTGAGAAACTGAATTTTGATGCTACACAACGTCTTTGAACTGATGTTAAAATTGCATGAGACAACGAAAGCGAACATTGAGTCTATGAATGAGAAATATAAACTTGCTGGTAGTAAAGGAAGGAAACATGTAACTTTTGAACCTGGAGATCTTGTTTGGTTGCATTTACTAAGGACCGTTTTCCTCAATTAAGAAAGTCTAAGTTGATGCCTCATGTGATGGCCCTTTTAAAGTATTGGAAAAAGTTAACGATAATGCATATAAGCTTGAGTTGCTGCAGATTTTGGGGTCTCTCCCACATTTAACATTGCGATTTAAAGCCATACTTTGGAGAAGAGGATTTAGCTTGAGTCGAGGACGACTCCAATACAAGAAGGGAGGATGATGAGGACATCACTTCTATGGATATAGCCACACCGCAAATCCATCACCTACGCATCAATCGGTCCCGTTGTGTAATACATGGACCGATTACTCGAGCTCGCGCGACGTCAACTCAATTACCGTGAATTCGTTCCTCGGGCTTCATACGAATATTTTAATGGATGGAATGCTATTTAATTCTTGTGATGATGTCCTTTGCCTTAGGAACTTGGGTGAGGAACCAACCAAGATGAAGGATAGAAGAGAAGTGCACGAGTTCGGTTCAGATTCGACTCCAGGACAGGGCTGACTTGTTTCGGCCGCCACGGCTACATCCGGACTCCGTTTTGGGCGTTCTTGTACTTCACTAAAAGCTTAACAAGTCTACTTTCCAACGGATCTGGAATCACATCCAAACTCCTTCTGAGTTGACGGGAATCGTTCAATCAAGCAGCGTCACTTTTTCAGTCCAAGTCAAAAGTGGGCCTTTGGCCTTGTAACAAGGAAAGCCCACTTAAGGCTGCACCCTAGGGTTCCTAGACGCCTCTCCACAATAAAAACAGCCAGCCGCTGCCATTAGATGGTGGGTTTTTTTAGATCAAAGATAGCAGTTGCTACTTCTTGTAATCGCGCGTTGGCTAAACCGCCCAATTACTTGTCATCGAAACCCTCTCTTGTGATTCGAATGAACTCGTGGTTTCAATTATAATTTCAGTGCTTGTTCATCTTGTTCTTGCGTGTTCTTCGATTGCTTGCAGGGACAAAGGCCTTCGTGGTCGAGTTGATCGTGCACCAAAGCAAGATCAATAACAACTTCGAAGTCGGTGTAACGATTGCTAAGGCGCATCGTCTGGGGACGGTGTAGTCGGATCGCCAACGTCTTCTTCCACCCAATCGAATCTATCCCTCTCTCATCGAAAGGTCGGGACCTATCCTCCTATCATAAACGAACAAGATTAGAAAGTTCGATGTGCTAGATAACCAATTTCAAAGTTTAGAGTGTCGAACGAACATTTGAGTAAAGTTCAAGGTGTTATATAGACTTTTTCCCTTTACAAAACCAGCTTAGGGTATTAAACGAATGGGATTGAAAAATTCGAGGTGCTAGATAACCGGTTTCAAAGTTTAATGTGTTGGATGGACTTTCGAGCAAAATTTAAACTGTTATATGGACTTTTTCCTAACATAAAATACCATGAGCAGAAAGGATATAGCACTACACCGGTCGGTCCAGTATTTCAGAGAACTTCAATGAACAAAATTCTATCTACTGCTATGATGCTCCCATATATTATTACAGATGATTTTTCGATCGGACAGCAAAGTTAGAACTTCTTCGTGAGCAAGAATGTGAAAATTATTAGACCGTTTTAAAAAGTGTTAACACCCAAAGAAATACGAGGTGCTGGCTAATTAACCTCTCAACACTAAAGCTCCTCTTGGTATGCAACAAAAGTTAGGGGGAGGAAAAACAACCAAGATAAGAACCATAGCTGGTGCTCAGCTCAGATATGGTCGCAAACTGCATTCGTGAAAACTGTTGTGGTTGCATTTCCACCAAGATCAGCAGTCCTGTACTTCTCTTCTGAGATAGTCTAGAGGATGGCGTTGTGGATCCTATCTGCTTTGCTGTTGAATTGCAAGTGGCGCAACATCATAACAGCGCTCAGCAGCAGTGCAATAGGGTTCGCAAGGTTCTGGGAGCAACCAACAAATCATTCAGTTAAATGCACAGGAACAATCATAAATAACTTAAGCTAACAGAAAAGACATGCTCAGTCACTAACAGAATGTCTCTTTATACACAATAACTGATGCTACTACTGGCTCCATACACTTACTGAGGAACATGACGTTAAAATGCCATGAATCATGGAGTGCTGCTTATGGGCTCTGCACACATAATGAGAAATGTGACAAGTTCAAACAAATGACACCCATGAGGTGGAGTAGCTACAATTTAAGATCAACTCACCTTGCCAACCATATCAGGAGCGGAACCATGAACAGCTTCTGCCAGACAAATAACACCTTCGCCAATATTGCAGCTGGGGAAAAATGAACAATAGTGATTAATATTGTCTCAATACCCACATAGACATAGATGACAAACACAAACCACTCTACCTGGGTGTTAGACCCAAGCCCCCAATCAAACCAGCACATAGATCACTAATAATGTCACCAAAACATCAAATAGTCCAGGATTCTTTACGAGCTGCAACAGTATGTAGTTCATAAGTATTGATTCTATTGAACAACATACCGTCATACAACTATTGTCAATGATGAACTCCTCATATGTGATTTCTGGGTGCTTCTCTCACGGTAACACCCATGTCCAATTCCAAGTAGCATTTCTCGTGTCCAAATTTATTTGCCAAATCGAACACCCCGAATCTGAATCGTATTCCGACTCTTGTGTCCGTGACCAAGTAACACTGCAAGTAAAAAAAATGAGAATGACATTTGCTCTCAAGGAAATGAAAATAATAAGCAACTACAGAGAAGGATCAGAAATAGCCATCAAACCTTAAGGAAAAGACTGTCTGTCTTCCTCATGATATTGGCTTCATGTATCGCAGAGACCCTTTCCCAGCCATTGGTCTTGGCATAATGGAAAGCATATTCTGCTACTCTTAAACTTGCTTGGCAAGTAATAATCTTCAAACTCTCCACAACACCTCTCACAACCTAGAGAATAATTAGTGCAACGAATAATTGCAACAAGAACAATGAATATAATATGGCCTTTAATATGATTACCTGATGCTCAAGACCATTGTACTCTCCTTCAATATTTTCACGAATTGTCACGAGGTTCACATTATCATATCTAGTCTTGTAGCCTGGGAGGCTGTTGCAAGGTCTGACATTGGCGTAAAGTCCAAGTTCTTTTCTTAACATGAGATTCAAAGATCGATGGCCTTTTCCAATAGTTGTAGCCATAGGACCTTTTAAACCAACTTTGTTTCTACGCATTGACTCAAAGCTTTCCCATGTCAAAAATTTCTATGTTCTGGGATCAACTTCTGTGCCAACATAATGTACTTCTCATTCGATTGGTACCCTGCAACACTGAATACCTGAAAAAAAAACCAACATTCACTTAAAAGCTTCTGAGCAATCATGCATCAAGGACCTTATTTGATCGCTTAGAACTTGATGGAGGGAAACTCACTTTCTTGAGATATGCTTAAGCTAGCTCATGAAGAGTGCAAATTTTTATATGCCTTAAAGAGGGGATTCAAAGAGTAGCCCATACTTGTCACGGCGTCGCGTAGTCAACGCCTAGGCATCCCAGAGGCCAGAGGGGGAAGCTAGGACCGGCCGCCTCGACTGGCGGTGTGGAGCCGGACGAGGAGGGTGAGCTGGGGGTGGGGGATGGGCTTCCCATGGACGTACATGAGGTCCGGGAGCTGGTCGACCGCAGCGGGAAGGCCTACGGTGGAGTGGAGTGAGGCAAGGACGTGGAACGCCAGGAAGTAGTGGCGGAAGCTCTTTTGGTGGTCAGCGGGCGAGAAGTGGAGGCAAGGGCTAGCGGGAGCTAAGGACCTTGGTGACGAGCGTGGGTGGCACACGGCGAAGCTTGGAGAGGCCAGCCACTACAGGTAGGCCCCAACGCTGGTGGCAACGGAGGGAGACGAGGAGGAACCACACGAGTGGGGAGAGGCGGAGCTTGAAGACGATGGCGGTGAGGCACGGGTGGGCGATGAGGAGGGGTCCCGGTCGGGGAGGCAGAAGGGGATGGTGGTAGACTGGTAGTGGAGGGGGCTGGGGAGAGGGAGGGGTGGGGTCTGGGTTAAGTGGCGCGGTGGTAGGTGAGGATATTAAGGTATATTTAGCTAGATTCATGTCATATGAGATATTATTTATTATTATTATCATCTAATCATCGCCTAGGCGTCCTAGCGCTTCGGGCTCACCGCACCTAGCCGGACCGCCGTGACAACTATGGAGTAGCCCTTTACTAGGGCTTAAGTAACTCGTTTCATATTGCTTACTGTTTTTATATAGCTAGAAAGTTGAGTAAGAAGTTATTTTATTCTATAGAAAAATCACTTGTTTTGTTTTTCTGAATATATAAAAGGAATATCACAGGATAGGAATGAAAGAATTTGTAAAGGAATTATGAAAGGTTATTAAAGGCTATTATAGTCCCTCCATATAGAAGATAAAAGGAGAGTAGTCCTAATTAAGGGAAGAGAAAGAGCCACGAAATGGTTGAGCAACTCCAAGAGGGAGTCAGAGACTACCACTGGATCGCCTGCACCCACATGGAAAGAAACTACAAATAGGGGATGAAACATAAAAACTGGAAAGAGAATATACTTTTCTAGTGAAAAATAAAAAAAGGGCCTAGCTGAAAAAACCTAGGAAAAAGGTATGACTATGGAAGGAAGTTATGACTAGGGATGGCAACGGGGCCCCGATCCCCGTTTCCCCACGGGGAATTCCCCTATTAGGGGATGGGGACGGGGGGAAATCTCTCCCCGCGGAGGGCTTATCGGGGAAAATATTGCCCTCGTCGGGAACCGTGGGGACGGGGACGTTCCACTGTTCCCCGTCCCCGATCTCCGTCCTCGTCCCCGTATTATCACTAATAGGTGGAAGTAAATGATCATTCTCAAAAGAAAAAAATATATATGTGAGGTTATTATTAATAAATATGCTAAATATGAATTACTCTAGTGATTCACTCACACTTCAACCACACATGCACCATTTCTCTAGTGATTCATTCATGTATCATATGATCTTTTATATAGCATTTTCGGGGATTAGTCCCCGTCGGGGCTCCACAAACCCGTCGAGGATCGGGGACGAGGGAGAATTAAGCCCCGTGCACAGGGACGGGGACGGGGCTGGGGAAATTTTTCTTATCGGGGATCAGGGATGGGAGGGCACTCCCCGCGGGGATTTTCCCCGTTGCCATCCCTAGTTATGACTAGATATATTCACCGGGCACTCCAATACATGAAGTTTTGTTCATAGGCAGAAGGAAGAAGAAATGATATAGTGCCAGTACAGGAGACTTGATTTTCCTTTGATTCATCGGCTCTATCTAACAAAATATCTAATTTTCATGGTATCGAAAGGTTGTGAAACCTTACCCAACGCACGAACTACTCCAAAATGGATGCCTAAGCACAAGACTTTTTAGAAAAAGCCTGCCTGAGATGTAACCGAAAGATATAGATGGTGCATCGAAATAGTCAGACTACCGAGGAATTGCTACTCCATACCATGCTGACCAACACATGGCCGCGAGAGGGGGCTAACCGCACGATCAGCATCACGACTTCAACTGCCTGATCAAACTATGAAAGTAGGAATCACGTCGTCTGTATTCCTGCTAAATATCTTGTTTTGGCCACATGAATATAAACAAAAAAGCCTACACAAGACTTTGGCCCTTGTGGAAAGGACCTGTGGAATATAAGAACCCAGGTGTCGGCGTTTCGAGCACCGGCAAGTAAATTTGTAAGTCTAAGGGGCCACGCGTTCCCTCTCCCTAAATGGTTAGACTCAAAAGTCCAAGGTGTATACTGGTTCAGGCCGAATGTCCCTACTCCATTCGGTGGCGATGTTGTATTGCTTTTTAGTGCGAAAGGTGCATAAATGATTACAAGTGAGGGTTTGAACACAAGAGTGTTTCTTGTTGTCCCGTGTGTGTGCGTGTGTCTATCCGCTCAGTCCGTCTGTCTCCTCCCCTTCTCCCGGAGGGCCCTGCCCCCCTTTATATAGGCGGGAGGGCAGGTTACATCGAGAATTGGGAGAAGGAAGGAAGGAAGGAGAAAACTAGACTAGGAGCCCTAGTCCTTCGCCTTGGTGATTGGTCGCCGTCCGGCCTCGCCCACACCGGGTTTGGTAGGCTTGTTGAGCAGAGCAGTTCGCCGTTTCCTTGGGAAACAGCGCACCTGCCCTCTGGGAACCTGACAGGTGCTGATGTTGCGAAGTGTAGCCCTGGCGCTACCTCGGGAGAGAGCGCGTCCCCATGCTTCGTGTGGTATCGCGATGGGACTGGAGTTTTGACTTGGGCAACCTTGTGCCGCCTTGGGAAGGGCCACCGCCTGTCACGGTCACTTCGAACGATCCTGTCCGTGGGGCACGTGGCCAACAGTCGGCGGAGGCCTGACACATGGCCCTTGGTGTAGGTTGCCTTATCTTGGTCGGGGCTCAGGAGAGCCCGACCTGTGATGAGGGTCGGCGTCCCACTTGGCCGGAATTGCTCGCCCCGCTTTGGTCGGGGACAAGCGTCCTTTTGCGGCCCCGCAGGTCCCTTGGTCGGAGTTGGGCCCGGGGACGGCTTGTCAGGTCGGAGCTGGGCTTGACGCGGCCTGCTTGCCATCCTGGGCCGTTGGGGTACCCCTAGTATGAGTATTCGTCAGTAGCCCCAACCCCGGCGAGTTCGCTCGATCTGGTCGGGGTTGAGCTGGTTGTGCTCTAGCGCATCCGTCGGCTGCCTAAGAGTTTGCAAAAGGCATTCGAACCGTCGGAAGCTTTTAATTGCTTCGTTGCACGCGCCCCGCATGGCTTGGTACGTCGTGACCATTCGTCTTCTCCGCCGCTTAGGGACCCGGCGAAGGGCGCTTCGTTTTCCTGCGCTTGACATTTATGCGGAGTCGTTTGATCTTCCTTCCTCTGGGTATATAGGGGCACCACCGCTTGCTTGAACGGTTGTCCCCATCCCAGCGTCTTCTTTCTTGGAATCCCTAATGGCTTTGAAGCACCCGCTGATCTTCGGCTTCGGTGATGAGGGCGATGTGAAGGAAGAAGATCCTTTGGCTGAGCTCTGGGCCGAGCATGATTAGGCGATGGCCGAACTCTCGGAGGAGGAGGAGGCCGTGGCCCGCGACATTGCTGCGGTCGACACGCTGCTCGAGGTTGCTCCGAGGCTCTTCGAGGTGAGGGAGGTCCTTCTGGAGGCGATGGCGCGGGTGCGCCGCTAGTAGCCGTCAGTGCGGCGGCACTAGCGCGATCCAAAAATCGTAATATAGTGCTTGGTGTTGAGATAGCTCCACTATATCATGTAGCTTCGCGTAGCGCTGTGTAGTGTTTGAGCCTGTTGGCCACCTTATGTAGCATTGTAAAGCTCGAGCCTGTAAGGCAAATAATAAAATTTTCCTTTCCTTTGTGACTGTTTGTGTCTTTGTGATGAGCTTGTCTTGGACGTTTTTCCCAACTAACCCGGCCCTCGGGGTTGGCAGCCGGTGGAAGATCGCTCTTTTTGTGCGCGGGCAGTCAGACGCCTTTCTCGTAGTCACAAATGTTTGTCGGGAGGCTTCGGATGCTCGTTTTAACGTCGTGACTAGACGCGGCCTCGGTCGGTTGGGACGACCAGATGCCTCTCGGGAGGTTCTGGTGCCCGAGTGCTCGTTTAACGTCGTAGCTTGACGGTACCTTGGTCGGCAGGGGCGACCAGATCCCTCTCGGGAGGTTCTAGCGGTGCTCGTTTCACGTCGTAGCTGGACGTTGGGCGTCCCTCCCGAGTCCTCGTCCGGCGAGGGTAGCTGCCAGAGGAGCGGCCGCTGTCTATCCCACGTGTACGCCCCGTCCGCAGGTGTGGGACCTGGAGGGGGTGAGCGACGCGCGTTTACCCGCGTTAGTTTGAACGTCGTGCTCTTGATGCTAATAACGGGTAGTCCGAGTGGGTCCTGGGAGGTCCCTCCCAAGGGGGACCCTTCCGAGCAGACGGTCCCAGAGTAGGGTGTCCTGGCCCGCTGTGGGGCGACCCATGAAAAACCTTTCTTTACTCGATCCGTGCTCGGACGGACTGGTCGTCCGCGACCCAGAGCACGGTAC
This sequence comes from Otatea glauca, assembly GCA_036346275.1. Taxonomy (NCBI): domain Eukaryota; kingdom Viridiplantae; phylum Streptophyta; class Magnoliopsida; order Poales; family Poaceae; genus Otatea; species Otatea glauca. Next base: position 17,231,563 of record CM070711.1, on the reverse strand, counting down.
CGGTATCACCCATTGATGGGCTTCGCGGAGAGTGTGAAGTATGGTCTCGGACACGAGTTAAGGCGATTGGGCGTTAGCCCGTGGCTGGAGAGGCCCACCGGGCTCGCCTCGTACTCGTCCCTCGCTCAATTTTCGCTGAGGCGATCTTATGCCCACTTGGTGGGACTGGCCTTTAGAACCCACAGCTCTGGGCTGGGCCCCTAGCGTGAGCTGCTGAACTCTCTTGCCATTTTGGGGCCGCAGCGGCCCGTGGGGCCTCTCGCACGCGCCTTGGAGCAGCCGTCTGGCGAAGACGAGACCGGGGTCACAGGGGCCGCGCCCGAGGCGGTGTCTTTTTGGCTCCTATCAGGATTAAATGCAGGAGGAATTGGAAGCGGGAGTTACAGTGCGGTTGGTGGCGCCGCTTCGATGGTCGGCGTGGCGACGAGGCGGCGCGACGTCGCCGAGGGGGTGTCTGTTCGGTTGGCGCCCGTTCAGCTTTTATAAATAGGGTGCGGCGGCATTCGTGCAAACCTCCCGCCTTTGCTTTCCACGTCTTCCCGCACTTGCCTGAGACAAGAAAGAAAACAGCGAAAGCCAGAAAGAGAACCTCCGACTTTCCCCCTTCACCTTTTCGCAGTTCCTTTGGAAATGTCGTGGCCGGCATGTTCCATCCAGACCAGCCGCGCACTGGGGTTGGTGAAGAAGGGGTTCCTGCCCCCGCAGGCCATCTCGGGCTGGAGGGTGCCATCAGGGGCCGCCGCCCCCGCGCTGGGGGACGGCGAGGTCGTCGTGCCCGCCTCGTTTTACGAGCGCAGATTTGGGCTTCCGCTGCATCCGTTCGTGCGCGGGCTCCTGCACCATTACAAGGCGGAGGTCCACCACCTCAACCCCAACGGGGTCCTCCACATCGCCGTCTTCATCACGCTATGCGAGGCCTTCCTGGGGATTGAACCCCATTGGGCGCTGTGGAGGCACTTCTTCCAGGCCCGGCCGAGGAAGGACAAGCCCTCGGGCGCGCCGGCGCCCATCGGGGGTGTGGCTCTCCAACTACGCGCGGGGCGCGCAACGGACTAATCGACGTGAAGCTACCGTCGTCCAACCGGGGGTGGCATTCCGAGTGGCTCTATGCTGAGAACTTGGGAAAAAGCGCCCCCGTTTACACCGGTCGACTTCCCGAGGTAAAGCCCGAGTGGGGCTGGGGCACCGAACGGAAGGAGAGGAGCCGGGTGGAGGAAATAATCGACCGGATCAAGACCCAAAAGGGGCGAGGTCTGACCGGCGATGCTGTTGTTCGCGCGTTCATGGAGATGTGCGTGCAACCGCTGATGGATCGGCCGTACCCCATGTTCTGGTTCGGGGGGCGGTCCAACCTGGTGATGATGCTGGAGGAGGAGCTCCCTCAGTCGGAGGTCGGGGCGTGGGTGTCCACCGTCACGGGTGGAAGCGCGACCGAGGCGGTGGTCGGCCACCCCGAGCCATTTTCGGCCCGGAACCCGCCAAATCTGGTAAGCCGGTTGTAACCTTTTCCTCCTCTTTCTTGTGGCCTTCCCTCCAGGCTTCGGCGATCAGTCCGACTCACGTCTCCGTGTTCCCGAGGCTTCTTGGGTTGGTCTTGGCGTTCTTTGCCGGGGAGAAAGAGCTCAAGGCGGAGGCCCGCGCGAAGCTCACGCAGGTGGAGGCTGCGCGTAAAAAGCGCAAGGAGGAGACGAGGAGGAAGAGGGAGAGGGAGCGTGCGGCGAGGGCCGCGCGTGGTGAAGACGTATCTGAGACCACTGCTGTGGGGTCGACCTCCACCGACAGCAGTGGGGGCCGCAGGAGACCCGTACCACGAAGTCTTCCCTGACTCGCCGACCGGTGGCTACCCGAGCGGGGGTGCGGCGGCGGCGCGCGGCGTGGGCGCCGCGGCGCCTGCCATTGCGCCCCAAGCGGAGATGTCTCCGTGGAGTCGTCTTGGGAAGTGGAGGGTCGACTTCGCCTCGCGAGGAGGGCGTAAAAAGCACGCTGCCGCCAGCGTCCGTCGATGCACGATAGTACCTCCTTCAAACTTTTCGTAACTAGGTTGCGAGCAATTTATTGATCATTCGCGGCGTCTGGTACTTACTCGAAGCGGTCGCGACTCGACCCGACTTCAAGATCGGGCGCGATCGACGGGTCGCGGCGTGGCACGGATCGAGGAAGAGACGTCGGTCGATCCGGCGAAGTCGAACGCCATGACGGAGCGTCGGAGCGAGGCGATCCGACCGCCCTTGGCGAGACGGGCCTCCCTCCCTTGGTCGAGGGAGGTTGGAAGGAGTTGCCGCCGTCGCCACCGGGGAGCCCGCCGGCAGGCGCGGCCTAGCTCTCCGAAGTGATGGTGAGGCCGCCACTCGGGGACCAGACGGAGGCGATCCAAGGATCGGAGGTGGTGCCCCCGGAGCCGCAGAGGGAGGCGCCGGTTGACCTCCCTCAGGCGCAGACTGCTGGGGCCGACCCAAGCGGTTTATCAAGGGTCTGCACGGCCGGAGGTTGGCCGCCGAGGAAGATCGCGATCGGCTGCGCCGAAGCCGCGGCGACGCCGGTGGCCTTGGGCCGCGAAAGCGAAAGCGCGGAGGAGGCCCGTCAAGAGCTAGCTCGGTCCGCCCAGGCCCTGTCTGACGAGCGCCAGGCGAACCAGTCCCTGGCGGCGCGGGTGGCGGAGCTCGAGACCCTCCTGGTGGGGGCGAGCTACGCCAAGGACATGGCCGTAGCCGCCGAGGCGACCGCACGGTCGGAGGCGGCCCGCCTTCAAGGCGAGCTAGATCAAGCTCAGAGGGGCACCGAGCTGGCGCGGGGCGAGTGCGACGCCGCCCGGAGGGAGCTAACCAAAACGGAGGTCGACCTCCGCGACCTGACGAGCTCTGCGGCCGGTAAGAGCCCTGATCCTTTTGTTAATTTTGCGACTGCTCAGTGGGACGTGCTTTCTGACGCTACCCCGATCTGCAGAGCTACAGAAAAATCTCAGCTGCGCCGCAGAGGCGCGAAAAGACGCTCTGGAGGCCCGTGACGCGGCGGTCACGGCCCGGGATGTGGCGTTGGCAACGTTCCGGGAGGCCGAGGGAGGTCGGTCCGAGCTGGCCGCAGAGCTGGAGGGCCTTCGGAGGGTCGACCAGGACGTCTGCGACCGAGTGCTCGGAGCCGTGTCGGGCCCAAGCTCGCTCGCCATCATGCTAGCCCAAGTGCCGGGGCACGTCGAGAGCGCGGTAGGCGAGGGCGCTGCGCTCGGGGCTTCCTTGGCGCTGGTCAACACCGTCTCCTATTATGACGGCATTGACCTTGCGGTAGTGAGCAGCAGGGTTGCTGGGAATCGGACGGACGAAGAGGTGGATAGGCTCGAGCTTCAGGTCGAGCCACACGCTCGGGAGATCGCTGGTCACATACCGCCGCAGAGCATCCTCCACAAAGAGCAGAGAGAAGATTAGGCATATCCCTTCTGATTGTAAAAAGACTATTTTATGCAAATAATCTTAAAGCTTTTAGTAAGTTCCTACCGCCTCTTGCCCTTTATGCTATTGAGTACTTGTCCACCATAGCTTTAAGGACCGTGGGGTTAAACGTGCGTAGGTCGGATTGTTTGCTAGGGAAGGGTGAGGATAGGAACTCTGGCTTAGCAGCATTCATGCGCACTTGTGTGGGATAGGAGTGTTCCTGATCGACCAAAGGTCGCTCCGCTCGGGCACTTCCTTCGCCCGCAAAGTGCTACTTCGCAACCATAGCCGCTGGGGCGTAGGCCGTAGCACTTGGGTCGAGAGGGTTACCGCTCGGGAAGGACCCCATGGCCGATCGGGTCACCGACCCACGTGAGTGCGTGAATTAGCTGCGTTCGCGCGGGAAAGGAGTGTTCCCGACCGACCAGAGGTTGCCCCGTTTGGGTACTTCTTTCTTCCGCGAAGTGCTACTTCGCAACCATAGTCGCTGGGGCGTAGGCCGTAGCACTCGGGTTGAGATGGTTGCCGCTCGGGAGGGACCTCGTGGCTGGTCGGGTCACCGACCCACGTTAGCGCACCTGGCCAAAAGCGACCCGTACGAGGGTGCCAACGGACAGCCCCCGAGCATCGCACGGCGACCGGGTGCTCGGAAAAAGGAAAAGACGATGCAAGGGACAAGAAAAGAGCTTAGGGATAGAATCGCCTTAACTTTTCTATGTTCCATGCGTTGGAGAGGACGTGGTCGTCCGCGTCCTTGAGCTGGAAGGTGCCGGGTCGGAGAACCTCCACGACGGTGAAGGGGCCTTCCCAGGGCGGCGAGAGCTTGTGCTTTTCTTTCTTGGCCTGAACCTGGCGCAGGACCAGGTCGCCAACGTTGAAGGATCGCTCTCGAACTTGACGACCGTGGTAGCGCCGTAGTGTCTGTTGATACCTAGCCGACCGTAGAATGGCCACATCGCGCGCTTCGACGAGTTGGTCGGTGGCGTCTTGTTGCGAGACGAGCCCCCGAGCCTCATCGAAGGCTTGTAACCTTGGGGCGCCATATTCCAGGTCGGTTGGCAGGACAGCTTCGGCACCGAACACCATGAAGAACGGTGTAAACCCGGTCGCCCGAGTTGGTGTGGTTCATAGGCTCCAGAGGACGGAGGGTAGCTCGGCCACCCATCGCCCTGCGAATTGCTTCAGCCGACTGAAGATCCTTGATTTGAGCCCTTGGAGGATCATGCCGTTCACGCGTTCAGCCTGCCGTTCGCGCGTTCAGCCTGCCGTTCGTCCGCGGATGGGCTACGGCTGCCCAATCGAAGCGGATATTGAAGTTGTCGCAAAACTCGAGGAATTCCTTCCCCGTGAACTGCGTCCCGTTGTCGGTGATGATGGAGTTCGGGACTCCGAACCGAAAGACAATGTCGCGGAAGAAGGTGGCCGCCTGCACTGACGTGATGCTTACGACCGGCTTAGCCTCTATCCACTTGGTGAACTTGTCCATCGCGACAAGGAGGTGGGTAAAGCCCCCGGGCGCCTTTTTGAAGGGCCCAACCAGATCGAGTCCCCAGACCGCAAACGGCCATGTGATGGGGATCGTCTGTAAGGCCTGAGCCGAGAGATGTGTCTGCCGGGCGAAGAACTGGCATCCTACGCAGTCGTCACGATCCGCTTTCGGCGTCGGATATGGCGGTCGGCCAAGAGAAACCTTGTCAAGGCTTTTCCTACCGTGGATCGAGGCGCAGACATGGTGGCCGCAGACACCGCCATGGATATCGAGCGCGTTTGCTTCCCTTGGTTGGCGGGACGCACTCTGGAGGACTCGGAGGACTCCTTTGTATAGGTCTGGCCCGACCAGGACGAAAGATTTCGCCCGACGAGCGAGGCGCCGGGCCTCAATTGTGTCGCTGGGGAGCGACCCATCGGTCAGGCGATCGACAAAGGGTCTCCTCCAGTCGAACTCGGTTGTCAGCACGTCGCGGCCCGACCCGGGCGGCTCTACATTCGACCGCCCGGCGATCGGAGAAGTCGCGCCCGAAAGGTCAGGAGGCCGCTCGGTTGCTGGGTCCATCTGGACGGAAGGCTGCGGAAGGTCGCGGACGAAAATCCCAGGCACGACTGACCCTCTGCTGGAGGCGAGATTGGCCAGGTAGTCGGCCTCACCGTTGTAGCGTCTGTAGCTATGGTGAAGCTCGAAACCTTTGAACCGTTCTTCAAGCCTGCGTACTTCTCGACAGTACGCGGCCATGCGGGCGTCTCGGGGCTCCGTAGCCTTCATGACCTGGTCGACGACAAGCTTGGAGTCCCCGTGGACGTAGAGTCGGCGAGCGCCGAGGTCGGCAGCGATCCGGAGTCCGTTGACGAGAGCCTCGTACTCGACGACGTTGTTGGTCGCGTCGAACAGCAGACGAATGGCATAGTGGAGCTTGTTCCCGTGCGGGGAGACGATGATGACTCCCGCGCCCGCGCCGTTCTTGGTGTTAGACTCGTTGAAATACATCGTCCAGTACTCGGGGTCTTCGAGCGCCGGTGGCGCCTGAGCTTCGGTCCACTCGGCGACGAAGTCGGCCAGGGCCTGTGACTTGATCGCCATTCGGGGAACGTACGATATGTCGTGACCGTTGAGCTCGAGTGCCCACTTGGCTATCCTTCCTGAGGCGTCGCGGTTGTGGATGATCTCGCCGAGTGGCGAAGTGGTCACTCTGGTGACGGTCTTTGGTCAAAGTAATGGACCAGCTTCCTCTTTGCGATGAGCACCGCGTAGAGCAGCTTCTGCACCTGCGGGTACCGAGCCTTTGACTCGGAAAGCACCTCGCTGATGAAGTAGACTGGCCGTTGTACCTTGAGCTCGTGGCCTTCTTCCGCCCGTTCCACCACAAGGGCCGCACTGACGACTTGGATCGTGGCGGCGATGTAGAGGAGCAGCGGTTCGCCTGGTGCCGGGGCGACCAGGACTAGAGGTGAGGTCAGGAAGGCCTTCAAGCGGGTGAGGGCCTCCTGAGCCTCCTGGGTCCAGCTGAAGTGGTCGGATTTCTTGAGCAGCCTGTAGAGCGACATCCCGCGCTCGCCGAGGCGAGACACGAAACGGCTCAAGGCCGCAAGGCATCCTGTCAACTTTTGGACTCCCTTTAGGTTGCTGATCGGGCCCATCCTTGTGATCGCCGAGATCTTCTCCTGATTAGCCTCGATGCCACGCCGAGAGGCGATGAAGAAAGCTTTCCCTTGGGAACCCCGAAGACGCACTTGTCGGGGTTGAGCTTTAGGCGGAACCGCCGGAGGTTCGCAAAGGTTTCTCCTAGGTCGGTGATGAGGTCATCGGCCTTCCTAGTTTTTATGATGATGTCGTCGACGTATGCTTCGATGTTATGGCCGATCTGGTCGTTGAAACACGTTTGCATGCAGCGCTGATATGTAGCATCCGCGTTTTTCAGACCAAACGGCATTGTTACGTAGCAAAAGGAGCCAAAAGGGGTAATGAAAGAAGTCACGGGTTGGTCGGACTCCTTCATCGCTATCTGGTGATAGCCCGAGTAGGCATCCAGAAAGGACAGGATTTCGCACCCTGCAGTGGAGTCAACGACTTGGTCGATGCGGGGCAAGGGAACGGGTCCTTGGGACATGCCTTGTTCAGACTTGTGTAGTCAACGCACATTCTCTATTGCCTATTCTTCTTTTTTACAAGTACAGGGTTGGCGAGACACTCGGGGTGGCGCACTTCTTTTACAAACCCTGCAGCCAAAAGCTTGGCGATCTCCTCCCCTATGATTCTGCGCTTCTCTTCGTCGAAGCGGCGCAGGCGTTGGGCGACCGGCCTCAAACCTGGTCGGATGCTCAAGGAGTGCTCGGCGACCTCCCTCGGGATTCCTGGCATGTCGGAGGATCTCCATGCGAAGACGTCGTTGTTGGCGCAGAGGAAGTCGACGAGCGCGCTTTCCTATTTGGCGGGGAGCGTGGCTCCGACCCGCACGGTCTTGGTCAGATCCTCGGGATCGACCGTGACCTTCTTCGTGTCCTCGGCGAACTTGAAGGATCCTGCCCCCATCTTGCTAGATTCGGGGGCGGACTCGGAGGCTTCCCTCCTGAGGTCGGCGAGCTCGGCGGAGGCGATGACCGCCGACGCTTCATGCAATCGCGCTCGCGATTGTAAGCAAGCTGGAAAGACGAGGCCACGGTGATGACTCCTCGCGGGCCAGGCATCTTCAGCTTGAGATAGGTGTAGCTGGGGACCGCCATGAACTTGGTATAGCACGGCATCCCCAGGATGGCGTGGTAGGATCCAGGGAAATCCACGACCTCAAAGGTGAGGGTCTCGGTGCGGAAATTTTTCGATCCTCCAAAGATGACGGGCAGATCGATCTGCCCGAGCGGGTGGGCCTACTGGCCTGGGATGACGCCGTGGAAGGGCGCCTTGCTCGGTCGGAGACTCGAGCGGGGGATCCCCATGGCGTCGAGTGTCTCAACATAAAAGATGTTGAGACCACTGCCGCCATCCATAAGCACCTTCATGAGGCGCTTCTTCCCCACGATGGGGTCGACCACCAAAGGATATCTCCCGGGCTGTGGGACGTGGTCGGGGTGGTCAGTCCGATCGAAAGTGATCGGGAACTCCGACCACCGAAGAAATTGGGGGACGGCTGGAGTTGCGGTGTGGACTTCGCGGAAGGCGAGCTTAAGCCGGCGCTTGTCGGCATAGCACGCCGGTCCGCCAAAGATCATGAGGCAGCCGTCGGGTTCAGGGAACTCGGCGTCCGCCCTTTTCTCCTCGGCCCGTGGGGCCGGGGCTTGCTTCTTTCCTTTGCCCCGCAGCGTCGTGGGGGTGCCGGAGAGGAAGCGTCTCAGGACCTCGCAGTCCCGGTACTTGTGCTTGACGGGGAACCCGTGGTGTGGACACGGGCCGTCCATCGACTTCGAAATGGTCGAACACGACGGTCGGGCGTGCTCGCTTTGCTTGGCGGCGGTCGATAGTCGCGACCACCTGGACCTCGCGGACCTGCTTCCCGCCGCCCGCTTGCTCTGAGCGGCCGGGAGGACCCGGTCGGGGCGTGCTCTTGCTTGGCCTTTCCCCCTTCGAAAATGGCCCCCACAGCCTCCTCACCGGAGGCGTGGTTGGTGGCGATGTCCAAAAGCTCCTTGGTGGTTCTGGGCTTAACGCAGCCCAGTTTGTGCACCAAGGCCTTGCAGGAGGTGCCGTAGATGAATGCCCCCACGACATCGGCGTCGGAGATGTCGGGCAGCTCATTGTACTAACGGGAGAAGCGCCAGATGTAATCCCGGAGGGTTTCTCTCGGCTGCTGCTTGCAGCTCTTCAGGTCCCAGGAGTTTTCGGGGCGCTTGTAAGTGCCCTGGAAGTTGCCAACGAAGAGGCTCTTCAAGTCGGCCCAGTTCCTGATGGTTTTTGTGGGCAGGTACTCGAGCCAGGCTCGAGCCGAGTCCGCGAGATAGATGGGGAGGTATTGGATGATGAAGAGATCATCCGCAGCTCCTCCCGCCCGGCATGCGAGCAGGTAATCTTCCAGCCAGACACCGGGGTTTGTGGCCCCAATGTATTTGGCTATGTTGGTAGGTGCCCTAAATCTGGCAGGGAGATCCGCATGGCGGATCCCCTGACAGAAAGCCCGTGGCCCCGGCCATCGTGGTCGGGCATGATAAATCCACGATGGCGTATCTCACGACCCGCGACCGCCGGGCGCCGTCCACCGCTTTCCTCCGTGCCTCGAGGTGGCACGGACATCGTAGTCATCGCCGAGGCGCCGTGCACCGGCGCGCGAGGCTGGGGTTGTTCGTGGTGCGCGCCGCTTTGCCGGACCCATCCGGCCCGGCGGCAGTCGCGGTCCGCGCGCGAGGTGGCGCCGAGTGATGAGAGCCGGAGGCTGCATGTCTTTGCCGCGATGGCACGCTCCACCACCGGAGGTTACGTGCGTGGCCTTGGCCTGCAGGTCGGCCGGCTCAGAAGGCGCGGAGCGGCATAGCAACCGCGCCACGCTTTGGCTTGCGGGAAGAACCGAGGCCATCGATTCTCCACCACCGGTGGTGTACCGGCGTGCTCGTCCACGCGCACCACCGAGCACAAGCGGGGCTCGGGCCGATCTCGCTCGAGTTGGCTCGAGCTCGTCGAGCTTCGGCTTGGGCCTCCACTCATCGCATTCTTTGTTGAAGCTCGGTGCGGCGGGCTTGGGCGCGCCCAGCGCGCTCGTGCTGACATTCCTCTTCCTGCGCCCTGGTGCGCTGGATGAGGGCCCCCATAGCCGTGGGGGTTACGATCAAGTCGACCGTGCCCGCCATGTTGCACTCACGAGAGTGCCGTCTGCAGGCAGCATGCTCCATGTCGGAGCTGGAATCGTGGCTGGAAGAGTCTTCCAAAGTCGTGAATGCAGGCCGCATATAGCCGCCATGGCCACGAGTTGTGAGCCTACGGGAGGTGATGCGGTCATCATCCCGAGTTCGCGGGTGCCACTCCCAGGGAGGGCGAGGCGCCATGAGCTCGCCTTGGGGCTGTAGGGGCCCTAAGCCGAGGTCGGCGGTCGCTGAACGGAGTCCGTGCTCCTAGCGGCGCCGGTCCTCGAGGTGACGGAATGAGCGCGAGCTCTCCCGCCGAGGTGGCGATGAAGTCGAGGGAGCCGAAACGGATCTGACTCCTCGACGCGACACGCCGTCGTGGGTGAAGAAAGCCATCGAGTGAGACAAAGGGAATCGGAGATGTCGATGAAGACGCGCTAAGGCCCCTACAGCGCGCCAACCGCTTCGCGTTCGAGCACCGGCAAGTAAATTTGTAAGTCTAAGGGCCACGCGTTCTCTCTCCGAATGGTTAGACTCAAAAGTCCAAGGTGTATCTTGGTTCGGGCGAATGTCCCTACTCCAGTTCGTGTGGCGATGTTGCATTGCTTTTGGTGCAGAAGGCTGCACAGAGATTACAAGTGAGGGTTTGAACACAAGAGTGTTTCTTGTTGTCCCCGTGTGTGTGCGTGTGTCTATCCGCTCAGTCCGTCTGTCTCCTCCCCTTCTCCCGGAGGGCCCTGTCCCCCTTTATATAGGCGGGAGGGGCAGGTTACATCGAGAATTGGGAGAAGGAAGGAAAGAAGGACAAAACTAGACTAGGAGCCCTAGTCCTTCGCCTTGGTGATTGGTCGTCGTTCGGCCTCGCCCACACCGAGTTTGGTAGGCTTGCTGAGCAGAGTAGTTCGCCGTTTCCTTGGGAAACAGCGCACCTGCCCTCTGGGAACCTGACAGGTGCTGATGTTGCGAAGCGTAGCCCTGGCGCTACCTCGGGAGAGAGCGCGTCCCCATGCTTCGTGTGACTGGGCGATGGGACTGGAGTTTTGACTTGGGCAACCCTTGTACTGCCTTGGGAAGGGGCCACCTGCCCCGTACGGTCACTTCGAACGATCCTGTCCGTGGGGCACGTGGCCAATAGTCGGTGGAGGCCTGACACATGGCCCTTGGTGTAGGTTGCCTTAGCTTGGTCGGGGCTCAGGAGAGCCCGACCTATGACAAGGGTCGGCGTCCCACTTGGCCGGAATTGCTCGCTCCGCTCTGGTCGGGGACAAGCATCCTTTTGCGGCCCCGCAGGTCCCTTGGTCGGAGTTGGGCCCGGGGACGGCTTGTCAGGTCGGAGCTGGGCTTGACGCGGTCTGCTTGCCATCCTAGGTCGTTGGGGTACCCCTGGTATGAGTATTCGTCACCAGGTGTCTTCATAACCGGCCCAGAAGTGCCTGAGGGAGAGACAGGGTCGAGTGGAAGGCCTAGAGGATAAGCTCCACGCCAAGCCTTGCTGCCATGCGCAAGAGTATCCTAAAGACAGTTGAACATATATTTAGATATAAGAGATATGATTGTAATCCGAGTTGTTAGCAGGATAAGATAAAGATGTAAACTCTATCATGTAACCGATTAGAATCCAATAACCGATCGGAATCCCTTAACCGATCGGGACTCTGTAAACCGCCCCACCCCCATTATATAAGGGAGAGGGCGGGCAACAACAGGGGAAGGAGCAATCTTAGATCCAAATAATCCCAGCACACAGGACTAGGGTATTACCTCCTCCGTCTAGGGCCTGAACCTGTCTAAACCTTTGTCTTGTGTGACCTTCGAGTTTTAGATCTAGCGCCTACCCCATAAATTCATTGCCGACCACAAAAGTCGACAGGACCTATGTGAACGAAGCGAATGGACTCATTTGGACTTAACCAAACTTCACCTTTTGGTCAAAACAACAGACTACAAACCCAGCTTGGTGCGGGAACCACTCGCACCCACTAGAGACTTTAAAGAAAAGTATGGATTAGACTAGATATGGGGAGAAATCTCCATTCCTCCTCACGTCTCAATCGTTGGCGGAACTCATGGTCCAAGAGAAACTTAAAACTTGAAGAGCTTTATCTACTATCGAGATTGTTTTCTTTCCTCACTCTCTACGTGAGATAGCTGATACGCCCTACATCAGCCTAAAAGATGTCGCCAGGGATTGGTTGAAGCTACACTCTTGCTCTACCTTGATCTAGCTGCGTTTCGGAAAATGTTAAATTGAGATGAAAGAGATAAGCTTTTGGTCAAGTCTTTGAAGGGACTCTCGTCCCAGAGGTGAAAGTTCTCGAGAGAAGGGAATCAATAACACAACTGGAGCTGCCTTTCTTTGATTTAGTAAGAAGCTTCCTAAAGTATGTCGATTTGCAGTACAGTCGGTTCACTCGAATCCACTGACTTCATGCACGGGGATTCGACCATCAATCATTTCTTGTGACGAGCTGTGACTGGGTGCTCCAAAACCTCCTTAAAAGGAGGGGTTAGTGGGGTAAGGTAATTGAAGTAACTAGCCAGTATTAACTTTAGGCATAAGCATAATAAATCGATGCATCTGAAGACGATGAATCTAGAATAGAGACCGGGTGGGAAAGCAAAAGATGCAAGAGAGCCTTTTTCCATGAAGGATAGGCGGCCGAGAACAATGTCCTTTCTCGTTCCTACTCCCTCGAAGTCTTAAGCACTTCTTTCTGATTTTCTTATGCTCAGAAGTCTAAAGTGGGGGAATCTCGGTTGAAGGAGAAATGGGTTTCCGGTTGACATGTCTAGGAGTGCTTCTTATTGCCCTTTGTATAAATTCCTCACCCAGTATAATTATGTGTCTCCAAAATCAACTATCAGAAATTCAGAATACCAAAGAGTTGCTTCTGTCCTGAAGAAGTAGAGTAAGAAGAACAGAATTATTCTACCAATGACTTTAACTACTTAGATAAAGTGGTATTCTAGGCACTAAATTTAACAACTGTCAATTTAAGGGGATCAATTCAAAACACAAATGACTAATGAATTATAGCAGGTGCTCACAAGGATACAATAAGATTAAGTTGAACAAATAAGTAAATAAGCTTGATGTTTCGAGCCAATGGAACCAAATTACTTTCACATGTGAAATTTCTAAGCTACTAGTACAATATCACGTGCATGACATTATTGAGTTGCATGCACCAACCAGTTCACCCAAAAGCTTAAGCTGATGAGGAAAGATGGGCAATTCACTTATACTTCAACACTCCCCCTCACGTGTAGGCTCCCTCAGGCCTATGACGTGGAATAGAAGTGGACTGCAATTTTTTTAATTGCGTCAACCGGGTCTTGAACTCGAGACCTCTTGGCTCTGATACCATATTGAGCTGCATGCACCAGCCAGTTCACCCAAAAGCTTAAGCTTATGAGGAAAGGTGGGCAATTCACTTATACTTCAATAGCCATATCAGGGTTCAAAAAATTTATGCAATTTTGTACAACAGAAAGACATAGATTATAGATAAGAAGTTTAAGGAGATCAATTTGCCAAATCACGATGGCCACATTACAAGGAACAATGGAGCTTGTGGAACAAGTGACATAAGCAGAAAACTACATGCACAAGATGTTTGTGATATTAATTTTTACATGCCCTTACGCTTACTATGGGGCACATGCCGCTTACCCTTAATACAATATGGCGTAAAAAGGGAAGCACGCCACAAAAACATACATGTGACGCCCTCTGAAATTTTTTGTGCATCCAATTTGTAAACTAATACTTGGTTCAATATGTACCAAAAAAGGGTCTCCTGCACTGAATTACTAACAATCTTGAATAAGTTGAATTCATAGAGAGCATTGACTGTATCTAAACCCACTTTGAATATGATATGAGTCATATGACTGCTGATCACAATAGCGTAAGATGATTTCTTTTTCCCATTTCAGGATTGAGTCTTAATTTAAAGATTCAGAAATGCTTGGTTTGGATTAACAGGTAAGAACTGCAGGAAACCAGATGCAACATAATTTGCAAAACAGGAATCTTCCGTCCTTGTTGGCATGTACAGTCATTGAATAAGCAATTAAGCATCCTAGTTACACAATTAAACTTAGGGCACATTGACAAAAAAAGGTAAGTCGTTAGCATAAATTTACATTTTCAGATCAAACTATCAAGAAAAAAAAACTCCTTTCTACCTGGAACCTCAAATCTATATCTGGGGACCAGGATATAAAGCACAAAACAATCCTGATTCTCGCGTAACATGAAGTATCGGCGTCACTTCCACCCTAACTTGGATTTTTTTCCCCTTAGAAAGACAAATTTCAAGTCACAACATGATAACCGCGACGATGAGACACGAATTACGCAGCTAGACACGGAATTTTGTGAAGAAGACGCAGAATTCTCGAACCTGCATGACGGACTCGGCGATCTCAGGCCCGATGCCGTCGCCGGGAAAGATCGTGGCGCGTACGGTGTCCCCGGCCGCCGTCGTCGCCGCCCGCGGCAGAACTCCGGAGTCCGGAGCGCCATCCCCATGCCTCCCTGCCACTGCGTTCGAACTTCGAACAACAGCGGGGAAGGCTGCATTTGTAGGGGCCACGTTCCGTTGATGATGGCAATCCAGCGGTTCAGCCGCTTCTTTGCTTTAAATTTTAAAAGACATCTTCCAAACAGCTCAACTTTTAAATAATCTTTTATATAAGTTAGAAGCTATATATAAATAGCAAAAGTAAAAACTAAAAATTAGACTAATAATCTACTTTTGCAGCTTATAGGAAAATTAGCTATTTGTAAAGGTAATCTCAGAAAATAAAAATAAAACAATTTTTTAGAAAGCTACAACCCCCGACCCTTTCTTGCATAGGATGGCTTCAGACTTCATAGGTTTTCTCTCCCACTCTCTTTTTTTCCCTTGAGACCCAATTTCTTCAATTTGTTCAATGTGTTGCAAGATCTTTAAAAAAAATTCCTGGTACATTCTATTTGTAACTGATTCATGCAAAAGAATTGGCTAGATAATATGTATATTGAAATAGATTCGGAAGGCATCGTCAGCGATGATATTACGAAATAAACTGTATAGTAATTCATCTTTGTAAGGCTTGGCCTTTTTATTTGACTAGGCAGATAGATATTAAATTGATTAGACTACAAATAGATAGATTGATTGTTGGATTTTAAGTTGTGCGGCCATTTGTATATAGAATGGAGTTATATTTTGTATACACAAACAGATATGCTTGCTTTTGACACAAAAAAGGTGTGCTAGGTATTGGTGTGATCTCTAAATGCAAATATTAATTTGCATGGTAATACATTAGTAAAATCTAAGTTCTGTATCGTAAAAGAAGTTTCGTTCACGATAAATCCACTTATATCTCTCTATATAGCCAACCTAAATATCCACAAAGATGCCGTTGGTTCATGTTAAAATAGTTTGGCTAAGGGTCTATTTGTTTTTGCTTTGGATTCTCTAAAAACTGATTTTGGATTGTGGTTGTAGAGAAGATGATTCTCCAAAAGCTGAAATCCAAAAGCATATATGAAGTGGATTATGGATTCTAGTATATATGGGTGGGTTGGATTGTGAGAATCGATTCTTAGAATCGTTTTATTTATTTTTTATTTGCTTTTGGACGAGCAGATAAGAGTATAATTGTAGTATCAAAATAGTAGCCAATGATCTGTAAGGCTCCATGGTTCTACTCACATTGCATCAGTATAATAGCATCGCAATGCTGTGCATAATTTTTGGTTGGTTGTCATGCATTCTTTTGTTTGAGTTATGCATATATTTTTTGTAAAATCTATCGTGCCCTATTCCTTTGGTCACCTAACCCCTGTTATCTAAAAGGGCATCCAAAGGAAAGGAAGCAAGAAGAGGTACTATCCAAAATAGCGAAAAAAAGACCTTGATCTTTTTCCATTATTGTTTTGAGAGGAACATAATCTCGACCTAGATTCCCTACTTTGGTGAAAGAAGCCCAATGGGCTATCGCCTCGAACCTTACTCGGTCCAAAGGGGCCGAGGAATCACAAGCCCAAGCCCATCAGAGCCCATACTGGGCAAACCCTTACCTCCCGAGTCTATATAAATCCCCAAACCCTAGTGCCGCCACTCGTCCACCTCGCAATCATCTACGAGCAGAAGCCGCCGCCGCCGTCACTTCTCCTCGGGGCGCAACCATGGTGGCCGCAAAGAAGACTGTAACGACCACTCTCCCGCCTCCCCACCCGATCTTTCCCGATGCTTAGATCATTTTCTGCCGATCTGCAGCTGTGTTCTTGCGTCGTGAAATAGCTGGATCCTGCATCTCGCTTGGATTCCTTCTTTCCGGTTGCTTGCTTGTAATGGTTTCTGGATGGTGCTAATGCCTGGTGTGATGTTGGTGTTGCAGAAGAAGTCCACGGACAACATCAACAACAAGCTGCAGCTTGTTATGAAGAGCGGCAAGTACACCCTCGGCTACAAGACCGTCCTCAGGACCCTCCGGAACTCCAAGTGTAAGACCCGAGCCTGCCTTGCCAAGTTACATGCAGTCTGTCCGTGTTGTTTGGGCGCTAGATTGTGCGAAGTGTGTGCCCTATACTAGTGGAAGAACCAATTGTTAGGGTAAAAGTTGATGAACACGGTGCCAGTTTAAGTTTCACCTGGTGTGAACTTTGCTGTCAAGTGAATGGATGATGAAGTGTGGTCTTAGTTCTTACGCATCGTAGAAACTGATTACCGACGGATCTCATGGCCGCTGTGTATGAGTCGATGCTATAGTGATTAGCTTCACCGTCTCTTTTTTATTGGTGTGCGCTCACTTTTGTGGGTCAGTAGCTGATGGTGGTGTACATTGGTATGATGATTTAACATTTCTGTAGATTTACCAGGGCGTTAAAATTGTTGGTCTCTGTTATCTAACATTCCAAGTGTCATAATAAGATGAATTAAGCTTGTTTGCACTGTGTTTTGTTTTGTGTATCGCTTAGTTAAACCATGTTTTGATATTTGATTTGCAGTCCTATTTATTCACATGCTTGATGGATATGATTATCAATTTGTTTATTCACATGCTTGATGGATGTGATATCAATTTGGTATCATGAGTGTTTATTTGTTAGAATCTGTTTCTATTTTTTTCCCTTTTTTGGATGAAGCGATTTTATTAACATATCATTTTCTAGATTATATTTTTGTATATATAATGGTATGAACTGGAGATATGATGATCCTTCCCCAGATGATCGACAATGATTATGCTTTGCTCTATAATTATTATCTTTGGAGATAATTAAGTCAGGACCCTGATCCTCCAAAGTTTTATATAGAGAACTAATTTTCTTTATCTGAAATGATTCGGGATCTAAGGAATATGTGTTGAACATACTGAATTAGATGTACTGCTTATAGTGTGCAGCTGTCTTTACCCTTGTCATAAAGTTGTTAAGATTTTATTTGGATCCTTATTTTCTTAGTTTTATGATTTACTGCTTGGTATGGAGGACATGATGATACTTTCCCCAGATGATCGACAATGAACATACTGAGCGCTATAATTTCTCTTCAGAGAAAACCAAGCCAGGATTCTGATCCTCCAAGCTTTAGGACACGCTTTTGTTCTTTATTGTTTTGAGTAAGAAGTTAATGCATTAGTAATTTTGCTGAGTTTGATTTTATTTGTAGCATCTTTCAGCTTAGGTATGATATTATTGAGTCAGTGTTATTATGTGAACTCTGCCAATTATTTACTGTAGATTGGTTAGTTTTCTATGGATTTTTGTTTTCTCATCTGAGAACATGTGTGTTCTAATTTATTGCGCGTTGAAAACTGATTACCAGTGGATCTAATATTCATATGGCCATTGTGTATGAGTCAACGCCATAATAGTCCTCTCCATATTCTGTGCATAATACCTGTGTGATATCACTGTTTATTAGCAGAATGGGGATATTCTTGGTAACTTCGAATTTTGTTGGCAAGAGTAGTTTTTATCCATGATGAATGGTGTTTTATGGAAAATGTGGGAATATTTTTTTATAATTATGCCCAATATGTGGGCTGTTCGAGTTTAACTTTCCTCATGTCTTCCTGTGCCATTTGCATTGAACCTTTTTTTATATTTATTACATTTTGAAGCTTACAATGTCATAGTTAAATGTGTGCTGTGTTTCTTTCTGCCTGTCAGAACATCATTTTCACTTTGTCATCTGATGTCTAATATGTTTATGTTGTATTCATTCACAGCGAAGCTAGTGATCATTTCTAACAACTGCCCTCCTCTTCGGAAGTCTGAAATTGAGTACTACGCTATGTTGGCGAAGATCACTGTTCACCACTTCCATGGAAGTAAGTAGGCATTCCTCACAGTTTAGAACAGTCCATTGATAAATTTAAGGGAATTGTGTTTACTTCTTCCTGTGACCTTTGCAGAGGGTTTACTTATCTTAACACAGCAGCCGCGTTAATGTCATTGATTACCTTGCTACCCCTGTATTTTTGAAGTTTTAGTTGCAATTGCAAGGAAAAACTTGTTAATTTTTTGTTAACAAATAGTTATTGTTCTTAAGTTTGTTTCCATCATGTGATTGACAACGTGACGATCAAATTATGTAATTATCTTATTTTATTGGTTCTACAACAGTTCCAAAATTAACAGCATTATGTTGGTTTCCAGACAACGTTGATTTGGGAACGGCTTGTGGTAAATACTTCCGTGTCTGCTGTCTCAGCATTATTGATCCTGGTAATTTCCTACTTCATTGTACTGAAGAAGAAAAAAACTTACATGTTCCTGAACATGTTTGGATTTGTACACCTCGCTGGGTTATCATATTGTGTTGCCTCGCGTTTAATTTCAGGTGATTCGGATATCATCAAAACCACACCAGGTGAGCATTAAGGAGCCATCTCAGTGGTATGGTCGGATGCGTCATCTGAGCTGTTCTAGACATTGTAATTCTCGCTGGACTTGATTTGGTACCGTGTACTGAGCAGGCATTTACCAGTTGACCAAGTTTCGTGGGAACATCGTTTTGGATTGGAAGTTTTGTTCCTGGCTTAATCATATTTTAATCGTAACTTTGTGGCGCTGTGATCATCATCCTTAACTCAATTCTTTCAATGATAGTGGTTATGTCCCTGGAACATGAATCATGGACCTTAGCTGCACCTAAGATGCTAATGGGCTGAAGTCCAGTATAGATCTGATTCAAGCCTAATATTTTTTTTATAGATCTGTATCCACTTGATCCAAAAAGGGTGAGGTTTAAGCCTGGCTTAGATTCAAATAAAAGTCTATGCCTTAATTTGAGCCTTTATCTAACAAACTAAACAAACTGTTTATTTGATGAGTTAACAGTTTACAGTGTAATATTTAAATGATAAAAATAGGTCTATAATTACATATCTTACTTGCTAGAAACAGAGGTTGAAATTAGAACTTGAAGTATACTGCTGAAATATGTAAAAAAAGAAAGGCATTAGTGCTAAAGGCAACATAAGCTGGTGGTAAGGGATTTAATAAAAGAACATAAGGTCTAAGCTTGTTCTAATCTGTCAATATTTGGTTTAAATAGCTATAAATCCAAAATAAATTTAATCTATTTATAGTTTTAGATTAGTCTAATCCAAAAGCATGGACTGGCATCCCTGCCTGCACCCACTCCTTCCTCCGGTGACTCGCTCAATCCTTGCTGGTCTCCCTCTTGATCTGATGTTGTTCATTTAACTCTTAAGCACATTATGCTTGGATAATTTATGTGACCATTGCTTCCATTGGTCGATGGTGGTATGCTACTAGAGAAGCATCCCTTGGATGTTGTAGCCGTGGCTTACATGCATCTGGTGCATATTATAGATCGATTGCAGTATAATTTGGTATTGTACATAGGTGAACGACATGGCTTGGTTGCCATCCTAAAATTAGCTAGAGAACATAGTCCACGGAGCACGAACACCAATGGTCCTAGACGTAGGCACTGGATCCGCGTTTTGCTTGCTCAAAGTACATGACCAATCATTAGCGGTTGTTCGAATTAATTGAAGTCTATATTTTGCTGGTACCATATAGCATTCATCTGTTCTTTCACATCGTAACAACAAAGCCCTGCATGGAAGTTGCACATCCGTAAATAAATACGTATTAAGGGGTGTTTCTATACATCTTTGCTCCATGTAAGTTACATAAATTTTAAAGTAAAAGAAAAGGGTAAACAATTACTATCTATGTTTTATACTTTAATATTTGTACAATTTAAAAAAAAAGATGCATAGAAGCACCTCTCATAATCAGATTACCTTGTTGGAATAACCCAGTACAAATCGTCGTCTGTACACTCCCTGAACAAGAGCGGATTGATCTGGGTTCACAAAACCGAATTTTGAAAAACCGTTCGACAACCGCAAAAACCGCTCGAAAACTATCAGAAACCGAACGGTTAAGAAATAAAAAATATGAAAAAAATTCAAAAAAATCGAAAACCGTTCGGTTTTTCACAAAAAAACCAACGACCGATTGAATGTTCTTAAAAAAATGGTTTTCGAGTAGTTTTCGAGTGGTTTTTCAACGGTTTTCGAGCGGTTTTCAACGCATAAATTTTTTCAAAGTTTTGAATTTTTAATTTTTTTAATTAAAACGGTTTACTGAGTTGTTTTGGGTCTCGAACCGTAGCGGTACGCTCGAAAACCGCGGTTTTCGCCGTTTTGTGAAACCTGGGATTGACCTCAAGGTTCATGTCGCTCAAACGCACGGTGTGCAGCAGCGCAATGCCGTCGGCGGTGGCCGGCGACCGTAGGATGTGGATGCAGTTGGGTGTGGTCCCTGCCTCCATCGCCGGCGACGCTACCGAGCAGTTCCTGCCGCCGACGAAGAACTTCCTGTCGACAATGTTGTCCGCCCTCTCCCATTCGCCGCCGTGGGTGCCGTTGCAAGGGCACCACCGGTGGACGTCGATCGGCGCCTGCCACCTCTCCTCCCGGCGAGCCAAAGACATGGACCTGCATGTAGAACAAGACGGCGCCGTCGGAGTCCAGCAGCAGGTGGCCCGTGACCAGTTGCCGGCAGGGCGGCGTACGTGGCTCCTCTGGACCTGTCCACGTGCGCACGAGGACGAGGAGGCTGCTGCGTCGAGGACGACGGTGTTGCCATGGAGTCCCCCTGATGGGGACGGCGATCCCGATCTTTCGGTGAGATGATGATACGTCGATTTGGAGGTGTTGATGGTACGGAATTTAGGGCTTCCTACCAAACAGGTTGGGAGCTTCGCAATCACAATGCCAAATTCACACAGATACAAGATCCAATAATCAGTAGTTCCTGCAAGAAAACGAGAACCCGCAAGAACAAAGTATGAAGCAAACTGAAAAGGTAGTATTGAAATCAAACAAAGAGAACAAGTTGAGGTTCTGTTTCTCGGCTCGGGTGGTCTAGTCGACACACGCAAACACGAGGAGGGACGCACACGGGGTCTACCAAAACACAACAAAACCTAAAAACTGAAGAACAAGGGTGAGAACCCAATATAAAGGGGTACCCACACAAGGGCGCCAAGAGGTGCGACAACAGAAAGGGGCGCCAGCCAAAGGAGGGGTGGAACCCTAAAAGTACATGGGCCTTGGGCCTAAAAGAAAGGTGACGCAGCACTTGGAATTTCTATCCCATGAGATTGTTCTGTGATTTCTCTTCGCTCTAGGGGGAATTTGGCCTCGGGATTAGATCCATTGGAAAGGTTATCTCGATACCTTTCAAACGAGTTGTCGAACGTCGAAAACGGAGTTCGGATGTGGCCGTGGCGTCCGTTTGAAGTACTGCGCTCTGGATGGCCGAACCGGACTCGGCGACGAATTGGGCTTTATCTTGGGCCTTCCTTGGCACGTGGGCTGTCCTCAGTGGATGTTCTTGGCGTGCTGGTCCAGTAAAGGTGGATGGAAAGGACTAACTTCCGTATTAAACCCTCCAGGCGTCGTAGACGAAGTAGCGGCTGAAACAGCGACGGTCGGAGACGAAGTAGCGGTCGTAGAAGAAGAAAGGGCAGCGATTGTATCCTTAGTTGGGATGTCCTGATCATCCCCCACACACACCCCCTCGTCCTCATGGCGGAACTTGACGCCGAGCCGCGACCACTCACTTTCCCCCTGACGGCAGCAAAGCAGGGACCGCGCGCCGCGGACGCTGAGCACGATGGTGATGCGGCTCGCCGGAGTCAGGGCATAGAGCGCGCAGTGGAACGGGACCCCTTCCGTCAGGTCCCCGTCGCATGGCGGGTCGTCAGCGGGCAACGGAAGGAAGGGCAGCGTCTCCAACGACGGGCACGACGAGGAGCTCACCAGGAAGCACTGTTTGGAAGCCTCGTCGAGCGCCAGCATCCAGTCGCCTGCCAGCCGATGCATCGCCTCCCTTGCATGGACAGCGGCACGCTCTATCGCTTCGTGCCGTGCAGCGCCGCCGCCATTGAAGGGATCCAGGAAGGTTTGTGTCGCGCGGGCTCTGTCGAGTCGGAGGACCCACGGCTTGGATTGTAATCGGGGCAGAAAAAATATCCTCATCCTCTGCAGATCGTGTCGTATGATCGATCGCTTTTTCGTTTGATTTTCTTTTTCTTCCTTTAGTCTAGGCTTCTTGTTTAGCAATGTACGTACGCATATATAGTTTTACGCAGTTCAAGAACAATCAATGACCCAATCCAACTAAAGTCGTATTCTCACGTACGCACTATCCTAAGTGCTATGCCTTCACTACTTTTAAGGGTTTAAGGGTGGGTATTTGGTTTTTTCGGTTTAATTGGTTCGGTTTTAAAATAATTTGATTTTTGAAAACTAGGCACCGAATTTCTCGGACCAAAATAAAAAAACCGAAATATTTCGGTTTGGTTAATTCGGTTAACTAAAATATGAATAAACACTAGGTAGATTAAATTAGTCTTTCTTATATCGCAACACAGAGTAGGGATAAACTCACACAATATTCATAAGTCATTACAATATAAGCATAATGTACATATGAATATATCAAACATATGTATAAATATGTTAGAACATGATAATTGTTTAGTGGCTTTAGGAAGAACATTATAAATGTGGTATTATACATGTGCTATTCGGTTATTTCATTTTTTAGAAGCGAAAAAAGAACTGAATACCGAAAACCGAATTATAACAAAACAAAAACCGAACGAAACCAAAAAAACCGAAATGATCGGTTAATTCGATTCGATTAGATTCGGTAATTCGGTTTCGGTTTAAAAATACTCACCCCTAACTACGTTTGTGCTGTACGCCTGTACCTATACATAGATTAGATGTCCTTTCATTACTGAGTCATATGTATATTGGTACTTTTCCTAACATGCTGGGACATAGGCAGTTAGGCACTATAAATAGAATGGTTATTTAGATACATATACGACAGAGTTGTAGGTTTAAAGATATGCCACCGCAACGTTTTTTCTTCGATACATGCCACTGCTAACATGTGGAAATTAGAAATATACCATTATAAGCTTTTGGAATAAGTCCATTTTATTTCTCCCCCCAACTTTCTAAAAGGTGTATTTAACACCATTAACTATAAAACCGGTTATTTACCACTCCAAACTTACAAAATATGGTCAATTTACACCGTAATGCTGTTTTGAAAAGCGGTTTTACTGATAAGTATCCAACTGAGGGTGTTTTTTTGTGGTTTCTACTATGTTGGTAGCCATGTTTTCGATTATTTCTGATGTAGATCCAAATGGGAGAAGGAATGATGATGAGAAGAAAAAAGAGAATGTATATAGAGAAAATGAGTGAGAAATATGTTAATGATGTTGATGTGAATACCCTTGAATTGGATCCTCATTACCAAAACTCGATGACATAGCTGTCAATATAGCAAAAACTATCTTGAGTGAAATCCAAACCATCAAAACCGCCCTTTAAAACCGCCTTAGGGTGTAAATTGATCCAGTTTTATAAGTTTGAAGGGTTAAATACCCGATTTTATAGTCGGTCGCGGGTTCGACTCCCCGCGCCGTGCGCGCTCGAGGCATTTTTGCCCGCGTGACGCGTGGCTCGGGCAGCGCAGGCGTGGCGCGAGGCGCCCATTTTTTTTGCAAAGAAGCCCTCGGAAGTTTAAAAAATTACATCTATGTCCCTTTTTTGCGGGAAAGGCCCTAAAAAATCTGGGATTTCGTTTTTTTTGCGGAAAGGCCCTTAGAATTCTTAAATATATTTTCTAGAATTACAGCTTAGTCTGTTTTTTGCTACAAGGCCCCCGAAAATTCTTTAATTCCTTGAAACTTCAGTTTTTTTGCCAAAAAGGGCCGGGAATTTTCTAAGATTACAGAATAGTCCGTTTTTCCTCGAAATTTCCTAAAATTACATATTAGTTCGTTTTTTTTGCTAGAAGGCTCCCAAAGCTTCTCTAATACCCCGAAACTTCAAAAAAAAATTCTGAAATGGGGCCCAAAAAAAATCTAAAATTATAGGATAGTCTGTTTATTTTGCTAGAAGGCCCCCGAGACTTCTTTAGTTTGTTTCTTAGCGCCCCATTTTTTACAAAGAGGCACCCAAATTTTTTCATTGGACCTCCGGAGCTTCCATGATATGTTTTTAGCATGTCATGTTTTACAAAAAAAACTGACCGAAACTTTCTAAAATTACGTATTAGTCCAATTTTCCCATGTTAGCCCCCCCAAAATTACGCGCAATTTTTGTTGCTTGTCGTGTGGCGGCTGGCGCGGCATGTCGCACCCGCGCATCTAGTCAAAATCAAATGGCTAGCAACCGCACTGCCGTCGGGACACGGTCATAGACTCGTAGTTACTAACGCATGATTACGTTGTTTCCCGCCGATATCAAGCTCAAGCTTTCTTTTTGTCCATCCTCATCTAATTCTTTTTTATTTGCAAATCTAGCTTATTTCTAAATAAATTTGCAAAAATATTTATCTTCTTGGTCGCTGAAAGCATCTAGGCACCCATGGTGTTTTGGTTTTGATAATTAATGACAACTTTGTTATATGATCTAATACTTTCCTTGAGAATATTGAAAGTAGGTTAATCTCAAGATTGATGACCATGGAAATACCAAGGAAAGTGCAAAGGGAAGATCAAATATGTCAAGATCGTGAAAAGGTATAATTATAAGGTTCTTTTTCTAGTCTTTTGTCGACTTTGAGTTTGGAAGATAGATCGGTTTGCTAGAATTAGGGTCGTACTATAAAGAGGGATCTTGACGCTTATCTTGATGTCATTTAGGGTTTAAAGGCTCAAATTACATATTCATATGAATGCTTGATGATAAATAAGTTCCTATATTGAAAATATTTTTAAACTAATCAAGCCTCTGAAAATCCGGTGCTACCGCCCATGGCAGCACGGTGCTACCGGGTGCGCGGTAGCACCGGCCCAGTAGGGCGGTGTGAAAATTCCAAAGAAGCACTTTTCTGGGCATTTTTGTAGTCCGGTGCTACCGCCCATGGTGGGCCGGTGCTACCGAACTATCGGTAGCACCGGACATCAACCCGATGTGAAAATCACAGAAGGGTGTGTTTTTGGGTGTTTTGGTAGCCCGGTGCTACCGCCCATGGTGGGCCGGTGCTACCGGACTATCGGTAGCACCGGACATCAAACCGGTGTGAAAATCACAGAAGGGTGCGTTTTTGGGTGTTTTGTAGCCCGGTGCTACCGCCCATGGTATCCCGGTGCTACCGGACCAGCGGTAGCACCGGCCCTCAGCCCGGTGCTTAAATTCCAGAGAGATCTCTTTTGAAGAAAGAAAATGAAATGGAACCCGGTGCTACCGGTCCTAGTTGGGCGGTAGCACCGGACCTTTTGTAATGGTCTCTGGCAAGTGCATTAAATACACTGTTCTAGCCGTTGAAGTGGAGCCCGGTGCTACCGGTCCTACATGGGCGGTAGCACCGAAAAAACAGATTTCTGCCCATTTCGAGCTTCAACGGCTAAAAAGTTTGGTGGAGGCTATAAATACCTCCCCACCTGCATTCTAGAGCAAACTCTTGGTCCTCATTGATGATATTTGAGCTCTAGCAAGTATTCTCCACTCTTGTGTGCATTCAATTTCCATTTGTGAGTGTGAGAAGCAAGATTGAGTGTTGCATTTAATGTTTGAGCCTTTAGACACCGATATTTGACCTCAAGCAGGCGTCAAGGTTTATTACTCTCGGAGGTTGCCGCCTCCTAGACGGCTTGGAGGCGATCGTGGATAGTGAGCTTCTCAACGGAGATTGTGAGAAGCCCCGGCAAGTTGTGAAGACCGGAGTTCGCCTACCAGGAGCGGAGAAGAACTACCTTAGTGATCGAGGAAGGCTCAAGCGAGTGGAGCCGGCTTGAGTGGTTCAAGCCACCTCAACGTGGAGTAGAGGAGACCGGCAAGTCTCCGAGACCACGGGTTAAATTTCTTGTCTCCCATTTATTTGTGTTTGGTATTCTTGATTGTTGAGAATCTATTTCATTAAATAGCTTACTCTTGATAGTCTTTGTACTCACTAGTATATTTGCTACACTTGAATTAACATAGTATCTTAAGTGATTGCAAGAGATTTTAGTGTGTCATTCATATTTGTATCTCAATACCTTAGTGTCATTCGTAATCTCTAATTAGTGTCGAAAAATTTAGAAACCTCCTATTCACCCCCTCTAGTCGGTTATCCTTGATCCTACAGTCGCGGAAGGTGTGACATGTGACACATATCGCATGCCGCGTCTCCACGTAAAAAAGCTATATATATATATATATATATATATATATATATATATATATATATATATATATATATATATATATATATATATATTCTGTCAGACACCTTTTAACTACATATATTTCAACTAGACAACTTTCAAGTAAACACCTCTTTGATAGATACCTTTTAATTAGACCATTTTCAATTAGACATCTTTCAACTTTCAAGTAGACATCTTTCAACGAGACAACATTCAACTAAGCACCTTTTAATAGGACAACTTTTAACTAAATATCTTTCGACTAACAACTTTCAACTAAGACTGAACAACTTTTACTAATTAACTTTCGACATGTGTGCTGATAGTTCTCCTAGGTAAACGCCAGCTTGCAAGTAGCCAAGTACGCCTCATAAGCGTTGGAACGTAGCCAAGTACGCAAGTTAACTTTAAGTGGTAGCTTGAAGAAGCGAGAAGGTTTTTTTTAGGGGGAGAAGGTTTCATATTAGCTCAAGCCATTTCATAAATTTTTCTTATCTAATACATGGTGGCTTCAAGAGTTGTTATGAGGAATTCACAATTCAGCCCTTTACCTTTTTCCATTTCAACCCTTGTTCTATTTAAATTATATACTTATCGAAATATATACACTTTAAAACCTTGAAAAATTACATTTATTACCCTAGCCAACATGTCAACCATATTAACCCATCCTCATGTCCTCATCTGGCTGGCCCATCGCTTTGCACTCACATTCTCCTCATCACCTCGACATCGTCGTCCCCTTGAACACATGCCACCACCCTTGCCGGAACGAGTCGCTACCGATGTTGCATCGCCCAAGCCGGCTGGCACCATCCTCGCCTGGCTCGGATGTAGCAACCGCCGACCTCCCCTCGCTCTAGTCCAATTGACGTCGACCTCCCCTTGTTGGATCTGCACCCTGTCGTCCTTAGGTTTGACAAAAAAAAAAAAAACTCGTTAGGGTTGGAATCAAAATTACTTTAATTACAGTAGTTAATGTGTTCAAAATTGAAATGAATCCATTTCGAGTAAAAAATGTTAATGAGTCTCGGCTTGATAGTGGCTCGTTAGCTTAAATTTAAAATAGTCACTTAAATGGTAAATAAAATAATTTTATGTTGAACTATATTAATTTTGAAAGAAACTTAATAATAATTTATTAAGCTCGATATACGGTCCTAATCGTCCTCACCTTGTGCGGATCCGGCCGACCTTAAAACAACAACACCACCATCCCCACCCCTAAACAACAACAAAAAAACATTTTCTTGCCCGGGACCAAGGATAAAAATCTTGCTGAAATTTCGCGAGATCTCGCTTACTGAAGGTGGACGAGTTTTGAAATGCCGTCCGGAGTAAAAAAATTAAATTGCTACAGTAATCTCAAAAAATTCGACAAGATCTCAGGTTTTTTGACTGGATTTGGTCTAATAACCATTAAGAAAGTCATCTCCTATGAATTTTTTTTGAAAAACCAATTTTTTGAGATATTTTTTAAAAAATGCAGAAAAACTATCAGATTTTTATAAAATTGTACAAGATTTATCATGATGTGAAAAATTTATAGTACCGTCCTAATAAGTGTAGGATAATACATAAAAAATTTCAAAATAATTAAACTTCATTTGTTATCTTTAGAAAAAACAAAAACCGAATGAACATAATTGGGACAATAATCTTGACAGAATTTTATAAATTTTCTCGAGTGTGATCATGATCTAAAATTTTTATGAGAGTTTAATAATTTCCTCAGTACCATTCTGTAAAATTTTAAATATTTTTTGTTTGCTCAATCAAATCTATGTATGCATTGAACTTCATTTGTTATATTTCAAAAATCAAAAATAGAAAGAACATAAATGTTACAGTGCACTTGTAAGAATTTTATAAATTCACTAGAGTGTGATCATGATTCAATTTTTTTTAAGATATTAAGAATTTCCTTAAAACCCTTAAAAATTTCATAAAATTTAAACCTTTTTTTATTATTAAAGCAAATCTATATATTGATCATGAGGCTTTTATCACGACGTAGTACTGTCGATATTTTTGGAACTTATTTAAGCTTGATCATCATTTGAAAATTTTATATAAACATTCATTATACATCAGGAACATTCACACAAATTTTCAAAATTTTCTAACATGGTTTGTACTATTTTTCATTTGGTTGAATTTTGCTGGTATGGCTTTTATGAGGACAGTAGCACTATCCGAATCTTTAAAAATTCATGAAGCTTGATCATCATCTAAAAATTTTACAGAAACATTATTGATGCATCATAACCATGTAAAAAAAATTCAAAATTTTCTAACGTGATTTGTTGCATTTTTCATTCTGTTCAAACTTGCCGGTCAGTGTTTTATCAGGACAGTAGTAATGTTTGAATTTGTAAAAATTCCTAAGATTTGATAATCATCTGAAAATTTTATGGGAACATCACTTATGTGTCAGGAACCTCCACAAAAAATTTCAAAATTTATCAACGTCGTTTGAGCCATTTTTCGCTCGGTGCAATTTTGCCGAGATCTCGACAAAACCGGCCGAAATTTCAATTTTCTCGGTGAAAAAATCCGGATTTGATTTTTTTTTGTATTTCATCCAGAATTTCTAAATCTCATCGAGATTTTATTCTCCGGCCACGAACAAGATTTAAAGCGAAAACGAGATTTAAAACCTCACGTCATTGCCTCCTCAGCAGGCTGCTGTGAGCCTGTGACACTCTACAAGGCTGACTCCACGGTAGTAAATGGGCCGTTCCGTCCCGAGAAAATAGAATTAGTACCGGCCCACATCGGCTGGCAGTCCGACTGTCCGAGCCGTCCGTGCGCGGCACGTCGGGTGCTCTGCGGGCCGTCCGATGGTGGTGCCGCACCGGAAAACCCTAAGAAAACCCTAAGAACGCCCTACCCGCCGCCGCCATCGCTCGGTTTCTCGTCCGCTCTATATGTACCCTGGGCGCGCCGTCCCCGCTCTCCAATCGCCGGTTCGGTTAATCTCTTCTCTTCGGCTAGCAATATTCTCTTCTCTTCTTGGGTTGTTGGCTTTTCTGCTCTTCCTTCTCTTGTCTGCTGCATCTTGCCATGCTTCTGTGAGTTGGATGGTTTTTTTTTTCTCTGTTGTTGGGAGGAGCCTCGTTGATGCAGATGAGGAGACACAAGATTTAATGGGTAATTTGCGTCTGAGGCATCTCTGTGATGTCACACCCTTTTTCACCTTGGAGATCTGATGCATGCTTGCTCACATAATCCCTCAAGATCTTTGTCTTTTCACCTCTTTGTTTTGTTGGATCCGTGGTTTAGATCTAATACATCTTGGCTATTTCTTTTATTTTTCTGTTCGTTTGTTTCCAGATTTCCTTCAAATGAGGGTGTGTTTTGTTCGTTTAATGGTAGAGAGATGAGATGATGATGAGATTGTTTCCCTATTGGTTTGATCGGCTGGCATGATGGCCTCAAATCTGTATTAGCTCTATCTGATCACCTCTGTCTCAGATCTTTAGTTCTATTTTAGATTTTGGAGAAAAATGCGGTTTTTCATAGATTTTGTATATTTAATGGTATGAACTGGAGATATGATGATCCTTTCCCCAGCTGATCGACAATGATTATGCTGTGCGCTATAATTACTCTCTTAGAGATAATCAAGCCAGGACTCTGATCCTCCAAAGCTTATATAGAGAACTAATTTTGATTATCTGAAATGGATTGGTTATCTACGGTGGTATGAACACGCATCTTCACTCTTGTCAAGTTGTTTGAGATTTTACTTGGATGCTTGTTTTCTTAAAATTTTGATGCGAGGAAATCTCGATCGTCCTAGTAATCTCCCCGTGATGTAGAACGGTTAAACATACTTTTAAGAGATGAATGGTAAAAAACACGGGGCCGTGCATAGATAACGAGAGTTGGCTAGATTTTTCGACGGCCGGCTGTCCATGACTCCATGGCTCCATGCCAATCAGGTGTTACTGCTGCATTGGCCTTCTCATCAATTTTGGCTTGGCTGTCCTACTTCGATTGACAACTTGCATCAAATTTAATCTCGCGCTGATAAACCACCCATATTCTTATGACAACTTGCATCAAATACATAAGCAACAACTTGCATCAAACACACAGCCTAACAGCCGCGAGTCACCATCTTTATCTCACCCATTTATGCACGAGTCACCGTTTTATCAACACGAAAAGCAGGATCGCTTGTAAGTTGTGTGGCACGTACATTGGCTCTCGTCACGAAACGGAGAGGAACCATAAAAATCGGATAACTCGACCGATTAATGGCGATTAAATCCACTTTTTAGCCGAAATATTAAACATGTAGAGTTAATTTATAATAACTTTGGTTAAGTAAAAGATTTCTAATTAATTCTAAATATAAATAAATATATTAATATGAATATATGATTATCTGTTAAATTCTGATTAATTGGTTGTATTATGAGTAATCGATATCCATCCCTTAACAAGAGAGAAGCACACCGAATGATGTGAAAATATGAACCCTTTGTCATGGTTCACAAAGACGAAAACCGGTCGGATTTTGCGAAAACCAAACTTGCCGGGCCGGTTCGGTATTAAAAATCGAGAGGAAAATTGATCTAATTCAAATTCAAAAATTTTGAAAAAAATTATGTGATGTAAACCGGTCGAAAATCGGTGAAAACC
Source organism: Otatea glauca (assembly GCA_036346275.1). Taxonomy (NCBI): domain Eukaryota; kingdom Viridiplantae; phylum Streptophyta; class Magnoliopsida; order Poales; family Poaceae; genus Otatea; species Otatea glauca. The sequence goes on along the minus strand of CM070711.1, from coordinate 17,200,512 downwards.
GCTTAATTTTCAATGAAATCGAGCGAAAATCGCTCAAAAATCGGCTCTAAGGAACATTGGTTTGTCGGTTTTCGATCCGTTCGAGAATTTTGACGGGTTTTTGACTTTTTTTGAATTTTTTTCCCAAAATTTTTTAATTTCTTAACTTTTCGGTTTCTAACAATTTTCGACTCGATTTTTTCGATTTTCGAAATTCGGTTTTCGAAACGATTTTTCGAAATCGGTTTTGTTAACGCTTAACTCAACCCGACCTCCCATTTGAACCAACTTACCTGCGTGGCTTGGACTTTACCTGTGACGCTGCGTTCAAATCTACTTGGTTTCTACCAGGGTTTACATTTTTGTTTTGCAACCGAATTTCGACATCAGGTCAGCATCGGTTTTCTGCGAATTTCAGTTGAAATTCGGTAAAAATCGAACGGTATGCGAGAGTCAAACAACTGGTCAAACCGATTCAAAAAAAACTCGAAAACCGATCGGGACGGTCGAAAACCGAGCGAAATAGAGCGAAAACCGAGCGGAATGGAGCGGAAACCGAGCACAAAAGGTAAAATGGTGGAAAATGCAAGAAAAATTTAGAGAAATTGTGAAAAAATGTAAAAATGCCAGTGAAGTCGAAAAAACTAGGAAAAATGTAATGAATGAAAAATATAGAAAAATATGATGAAATTTCGGCATGAGTGCATGACCTTGCCGTATTTTAGTACAATATGAAGTTGTAAAGTACATATTTTGCAATAATAGCACAAGTATGGAAGAATGTGAAAAATTTCAGCATGACCTTTGCTATATTTTAGACAATCTCAAGTTGCAAAGCAGGCATTAAGCAATAATATATCACGAAATAAAATTTCATTCAATACCATTGACAACTCAATCCAACAAACCCACACTTTTGTAACAAACTAACAATCATTTGAATATCATGGCATATGACATTTCAAATCAATTTTTCTCATCGGTTATGAATGTTCACACCTGGCACAGCTTCGTCGTCCTTCCATTGTCGCACATGTGCCGTGTTAGACCTACATGAACGCTATGTTAGTAAAAAAATCAAGTTGCAATGAAATGAAACATTACCTTTGGACTTACGGGTATTATTGCTAGGTGTACAATTGGTTGGCCATGTTATATTCCTCGGTGGACATCAAGGCCAATCCTCGTGTAACTAGCAACTCCGCCTTGTAATCGTGCCAGTTTTGCCCCGTCCATATACTTGTTGTTTGCCATTGTTGGTACAACATGGCATAAAACTCGGGGTCGTGCCACTCGTAGACCCATTGGGTTGTTGGTTGTGCATGAGCATCGGGGATGGCATAGTCGTAGCTACTATATGAGCTATAGCTCCCTTGCGTTTCGGCAACGTCATAGGAGCTACAGCTGTCCTGTGGTGCATCCTTTCCCTTCCCCCTAGTAGTCCTCCTCTATGATTGGGGAGCACCATGATCTCTCTCTTGTGTTGCATGTGTGTCTTGGGACTCTCCTCAGAACCGTATGGAAAGTCGTGCTTCGAGTGGGAAGTGGGAGGATGGAGGGATCGATGAGGGGACCGACCATCGCCGATTGTCCGTCTTGGAGCTATCTTGTCATTGGATTCTTGGTACGACGGGCTCCGACGTTCTATGTCGCTTGAGTCATCACTTCCTACATACTCGCTCTCGCCGCGGGATGCTTCCTTTTTTGAGGGAGCTTTTCTTTTGATTGCTCCTCGTCGGCACTGATTAGGTGCTTCCTCTTTCCTATGTGAGTGTCACCCACCGTCGCTTACGCCCATTCGGTGATGCTTGCGCCCCGCCACTGCTCGCAACGCACTGTTCTGTCCGGTCCGCCACGAGGTGTGATGGGAGGGTGCCACTCTCTGTGTCCTCCTCATCAAGTAAGGGGTCGAGATTGACCTTCCTCTCTCCATCCACTATCGGATAGGATTTTCTGTGTCACATAGTGTTAGCTCCATAAGGCGTTGGAATGGATCGTCTTCGGCTGCGGACTTGTCACTTTCTTGTTCTTACATTCTGAGCCGTAAGTTATAGTTCACATAGACCAACTTGTGGAGCTTCTTGTATGACAAACGGTTGCGAACTTTGGTGTGGATGAATGCGAAGGTGCTCCAATTGCGCTCGCATCCGTTGGAAGAAGCGCAATGCGAAACGATGCGTAGAGCCAACTGCTGGAGCGTGGGTGTGTCCGAACCAAATACACCCCACCAGTGCGCTGCAATTTAACGAAGACAAAAATAATTACGATGGGGAAATATGAGACTGGCATTATATTTAATATAACATAAGGAAAATACCAGGGGAAGTTTTATGATCATGTGCCATCCTCTCAGCTAGCGCACCCGAGAATGATCCAACCTTTTGTCTGAAAAGATCAGACTCATGAAGACCTCGCATCGCCATATCAGTATCATCAGCAAGCGCTTCAAATGCATCTCGTAGATCTGGTAAGAAGGAGTTAGTCGTGCCATACGAGTAATGCATTAAGGGATTCAAGGCGGCAGCTGCATGAAATTGAAGGAAACATGTTAGTATAAGTATTTGTGAGTACAAGCTATTAAAGCGAAAAGAAAAGAATGTAGTACCAGCATTCATATAAGTATCTCTTGTTAGGTCGTCCATTCTAGGGTCCACGACATTCATGTATTGTTCAAAAGTAGTTGGAGAGTCATGAAACAATCTATCATATTCTTGTCGCATAATGTTATACTGCAGTATCACCTCGCTCAATATGGGAACCTTATCTTGATTAGCAAATCGCAAGAAGGCGTACAACGATTCTACATATTTCACAACTGATTGAAGGTTGTCCCACCAGTCTAAGCTCGAGAGACACCCATACACATACCTCCCCTCTGCAGTATTAACAAATCGCGATGATAGAAATTCCTCCGAGGCCATCTATTGCAAGAACTTGTCCTTGCGACGAAGGAAACTGTCCAAAAACATATAGTTTGTTCCAAAGCGAGTCGCATTCCACTTGACCAACTCGCTACCAATGTGCTTCTTCATCATGGCATGAAGCTTGGAATGGTTGTAAATCCATCGAGAGATTTTTCTACCACTCTCGATGACAGAGGCGTGGTCTGGGAACTCTCCAATCTGCTTCAACATCAAATTAATCGTGTGGGCCACACAAGGCTGCCACACGATGTTGCGGTGCTCTCGTGCAATGAGCTTGCATTCCTTCTTATAATTGGCACCATTGTCCGTGACAATTTGCGTAACATTGGGCGCACCCACCTCATCGACCACTGAGGCAATTTCCTGCATCAAACAAACATAATGCTCATGCGTCGCATCAAACAAACACAATGCTCATGCGTCGCATCAAACAAACACAATACCTTGCGCAAGTACGGCGAGTCCTGACTTTTGCCCGTCGCATCAACGGATTTGTGGAAGAACGTGGTGCCATTGCAATACAGCATGAAGTTGATAATGCTCATGCGTGTCGGCCCAGTCCAAGAATCACACATGATGGTTACGCCATACGTTGGCCATTCCCTCTTGAACTTCCTCATCTTTTGCTGTATATCCACTTCGTTTTCGTCTAAATATTTGCCGTCTATGTCCCTCCCACTAGGAGAAGGGACACCCTCACCTGCAAATGAAATATAGGATAACCATGTGAGCTATTGTTGAAGGTATAACTCAACGAAAATTTGAAACGTCACTTACCCCATTTTTGAGTTTCCCTGACGGCGCTAACGAAGTACGGATTATCTGCTTTCCTCCCCGCGATACCAGCTGTGTGGAAAAATTTGGCCCATGCCGAGCCAAGCGCATTCCTCTCCTTCTGTGTCCAGCTCCCAGTGTCAATCCTTGGTTGCACAGGGCCACGGGCTGTACCAAGGTGGTAATCCCCCACGGTCGGTCGGTCCCGTTGTGATGAACTCCGTCCCATCCTTGGCAACAGACCGCCGCCCCCTCCTCTAGCCCTTGTAGAGGTGCCACTACCAGCACCGTGCTCATACCTGCCACCTGCGCGGTTGATAAATTCTGCCTTAGCCCTGGAGGTCTCCATTGCGTGATGTAGTTGTTCCTCTTCATCAGCATCACCCGTGTACACTTCATACATACTTCTTCTCGCCGGGAAATGTGCACCGCTTTGCTTCCTTTCTAACCTCTCCTCCTCTCGGCCCTTCTTCTTATCTTTCGTCTGCCTAGGTCGCTACCGAAAGTACTCGAACCTCTTTAGGGACTTGATTGCAATGGACTATATTTGTACGCAGGTCGCCAAGTGGTGCTTAAATCGGGTTGCACCGCCTCCCTTCTTCTCTTTATGACAGTACTTGCATCGAAATCCACCGCCCATCTTCTCGCCGTGCTCCCAAATAACATCACCCTGGTCTGCCATCTGCTAATACAAAACAACAACATATCATCCCCTTGTGCCGAACTTCTGATAGATGCATGTTTTGTTAGTTAGCATAAGGAAAACATCATGTGCTTAGCATACTGGTTAACTACTTACCATACTGGAAAACATGCTAGATACCATGATTTGATTCTTCTAACTAACAGGACAAGCACAAACATTACACTCATCGGGCTACTACAGCAAAAATTGACATCAATGCACCAACAATCACAAGCACATGGCAGTCATCACCTAATTAATTTTGTTCACTAATATTCTTCCTTATACCTCATAGTATTCCTACTGTAGCTCAAACAAACCCTACAATCAGTGGTCAGCAACCTACTTCTATGGACAAATGCAGTGAAAACTACCAACCCTAGCAACAAATACAAAGAATGAACTAATCACTGCGTGTTCTTGCTTACCTGGTCGAAACCTCTCGCTTATGCCGAAAATCGCTTTTTTCTTCGAAATCCGCTCGGATTGTTCAAAAATCGTCGCACCGATGATCTAGCTCGCCCCGTCGATTTCCTAGCGAGTCGCCGATTTTATTGCTTTGCTTCGGTTTTGAGCTTATTGGCTCGGTTTCCCCTCGTCGGAGACCGGATCTGGAGCATGCTCTCTCGAGCTGGAGTTGGCGTGGTGGGGAAAGCAAGGAAGCGCACTAATGCGGTCGGCACAGCCCCCAGGCAGCGTTAAAACGGATGTAATTTCGTAGTGGGCCGGTCGGGCCATATTGGGCCTTGATGAACAGTGTCGTTTTTCATTTTTTTTGTATTTTCTTTTTTTTTCCAAATATGGTTATGGCACAAAATCGGCTAACAAATTCGATTTTTCAGATGAATTTCATCCCAGAGATTAAAACACCATTAATACTGATTTTAGGAAGCTTCTGGATAAATTTTTCCAAATTTTTGAAATTTTTTGAATTCAAATTTGAACCCCACCGGTTTGCCGATCGGTTTTGTTAGCCGAGCCGGCTCGGCACCCTCGAATTTCGCGGTTTTCGTTCGAAAATCGTCGAAAATGTAAACCCTGGCTTCTACCATTACCTTAGCTTATAGCCCACATTTTATTTTTGGATGCATCACCTACTTGATTTTTGCATCTTTATTTAAAGTCGTAGTAGCAAATTAATGTACTAGAAAAATCTCCAATGTCTTGTTTAGAACACATTAATTTTTGTTGAAATTTCATAGTAAACAGTTGAGTTCCCACAAAATTTTGAAAAAAATTCAAAAAAAACTATATGTTTTATAAAGCTATCTATATTTTTTACAAATTATAGTTATAAGCCTAAAGAGTAAATTTTACAAAGCTATATATTTTTTTACAAATTATCAGAAAACTATATGTTTTATAGTTTCTATTTCACGAAGCTATAGGTTTTAGGAAAACTTGCATCACAAAACTATATGTTTTAGAATTGATCATTTCTCGTAATAGGTATGACAGCGCGGGCCTACATAGTAGCCCTAAGAAACGGAGAATTCTAAAATATAGAGTTTTTTATATAAGTTTTTCTAAAATTTGTAGTTTTGTGAAATAGAAACTAAAATCGCAACACAGCTGCTACAAACTTAGCCCTAATGGCCTAAGGACAATATACGATAGTAGTTGTCTATAATACATCTTAATGTCATCTATAGATAGGATTAAAGATAGCTAATACAATGGATTCTATATAGTTGTCTATAATTCATACAATTAATAGATAGTATATACAATGATACACATAATGCAAGACCATCTGTAAAATAGTAGATAGTATTTTTCTTCCCTTTATATCACATGAAATCGTATGTAGTATAGGTTTACAGACAATCTGTGCATGCCCTAGCCCACCACAGCAAATGGCCGAAGTTAGGTACCGACCTTCCATGATAGGACCTACCACAGCGACGGCTGCAATTGTACGAGACATCGCCTTGATTGGATGCAATGCAATTATAGAGCTCTTAATTTCAAGGTCGTCGACCATTTACAGGAAGGCAATGGCGAGCTGGGAGGATGAAGGAATCTCAATTACTACATGCTCATGGCTGGGACCAAAAGTTGAAGAAAATTCTTCGTGATTCTCAAGCCGCATAGGTTGAGATTCCATTTTACTGCGCTTGAATTGGAACATCCACCGTTGGGCTGCGTGCCCCCTCCGAAATGCCGTCGAGACCACGACGGACAACTCGCCCTGCCATGCAACATGTACTGCATGCAGGAATTGCCCGAGGCAACTGTCAGATCAGTCGATATTCCAGCAGGTAACTGTACATGTGGTCTGCATAGCATCGGCGGTCATGTGAATTGTGACGATGTGAACGAATACGCGGTAAGGGACGGATCTACAGTGTAATTGTAGAGTCAAACGACATCAATGTCTTCCAATATAACGCACATAGTTCCTTTAGTATATAAATATATGATCTTCTTAGTACAAGTTACAAGTTAGTGTTATAATTTTATAATAACTCTAACGATCCTGATGACTTTTTTTTCTTCTAGATTCGCCTCTTATGTGCCCACTTCTCGGCTAATCCATCTCAGATTCTCAGCTACTTACTGATAAAAAACAGTCGTCCCGATTTTAGTTTTGAAGTACCCTCCCAGCTTTTTGTTTACTAGGGAGTATGATTGTTGCTGTTCTATGTGGGCAAGATAGGGCGAAGGGCCCCAATGGTGAGTCGTGGAATATCTCAGCTTCTGAGGTGATGTTTTGATTTTCTTTTGCCAGATTCTGGTGAGTTCGTTCTCTCTCAACTTCTGAGGTTTTGGTGGTGTCGAGGTGAGTCGCAGATTCGAGGTTTTTTATATGTTGGTGATTGTGTGTAAAGCGTAGGTGATGATAATTGGTGTGATCTCTAGAACGGGTTTTGTATTAACTGAGTTCCTGCCATCTGTTTCAAAAAAGTTTTTGTTTAGTAGGCACTTTTAACCAAAATCCACAAGTATTTTCCAGGATAAACTTTCCCAAACTACCCTACCTTAGTACTAGCCATCTCTGAGATTATTAGAGGGCATTTTTGTCATATCTTATTCCATGTACTCCCTCCGTTGATAAATATAAGGCGTATTTTGACTTGGCACAAGGATTAAGGTTATGGTGAAATTGAGGAAAACATGAGAGGAAATGACTTACATATCCCTTTTAATTGTTTTGAAAGATGAGAGATAATACTTTATATAGGTGGTAATGAATAAATGCATATGTGACGAACACTCTCACCACGGGTACCCCCAGCGGCCCGGAATGACGAACGGGCTGCCCCAAGACCGGCTCTGGCCAAAGGCCCTCGCTGGGCCACGAAAGACACTCGACCCCGACCAAACCAACCAGGGGGCGTCCGACCCCCGCCACGGGTCGGACCCCGTGAGCTTCGACCAAGCCAAAGCGATCTCCGCCGAGGACCGAGTGCCAGGCTACCGCGAGCCGTTGGTCACCTGCCCCCACGGACACGACCGCGCGGAGTGACCGTGCGAGGGCAGGTGGCTCCTTCCCAAGGCAGTAAGAAGGTTGCCAAAGTCAAGGCTCCAGTCTCATCGTCCAGTCATGCACAGTGTGGGGACGCGCTCCCTCCTGAGGCAGCACCGGAGCCACGCATTATGGTGTCAGCATCTAACAGGCGTGCATAAGGGTAGGAGCGTCATTCCCTGACTACACGGAAAACTACACCACTCGATGAGTCCACCGACCTGGCATGGGGTAAGTGGACGACCGGTCACATCGCCAAGACCCAGAGCCGAAACTCCTAGCGTAGGACACCTCATCCTTTCCTCTCCCAACTCACCCTGTAACCTGCCCCCTCCGAATGTATAAAGGGAGGCAGGGTCCTCTGGGAGAGGAAAGAGGAAGGAATCGATCGATCGATCGAACCATCTTCTTCTCGTTTTCTTAGCTCTCGCTTGTAAACACCCCGCAGTCATCTGCACCCGAAGCAATATAGCACCACCGCACAAACTGGAGTAGGGATATTCGGCCCGAACCAGTATACGTCTTGGGCTCCCTGAGTCTAACCATTCAAGGAGAGGGAACGCGCGGCCCCTTGACTAAAAATTCACTCGCTGGTGCTCGAAACACCGACAGTTGGCGCGCCAGGTAGGGGCCTTTGCGCGTCCTCATCGTCATCTCCGGATTCCCATTTGCTTCCTTGATGGCCTCCTTCACCCGCGACGGCGTGTCTGCGTCGAGGAGCTGGATCCGTTTCGGCTCCCTCGACTTCGTCGCCGCTTCGGCGGGAGAGCTCGTGCTCGTCCCCACCCTCTCGAGACCGGCATCCGCTAGAGCCCGACTCGTCTCCGGCGACCTTGGCAACCTCCGGCCGAGGCCCCGCGGACCCCGAGGCCGAGCCCGCCAAGCGCCGCACTGCTCTCGCGCGGCGCTGTGGACCCGAGCGGGCGACGACATCGCCCCCCGAAGGTTCGCGGCTCGTGGCAATGACCGGATACGTGCCGGCCTCCGTCCACGACTTACTGGAGGACTCCTCCAGCCACGACTCCATCTTCGACGCGAAGCGCATTGCGGACGGGCCGCACTCCCGCGAGTGCAACATGGTGGGCGCGGTTGACCCGGCCGCAACCACCGCAAGTACGGGAGTTCTTGCTCGGCGCACCGAAGCGCAGGAAGCGGGATATCAGCGCGAGCGCGCTGAACGCGCCCAGGCTCGCCGCGCCGAGCTCCAACAGCAGCGCGATGAGCTGGAAGCTCGAAGGGCCGAGCTTGACAAACTCCAGGCTGAACTGGAGCAGAGTCAGCCTGAGCTCCCATTCGTACCTGGCACTGCGCGCACACACGCACGTCAGGTACACCACCAGCTGGTAGAGGCATCTGACAGCCTCCCATTCTTCCCCCACGCGAGCCAGAACGTAGCTGCGGCCGCGATGCTGCTCCGTGGCATCCCCGAGCCGGACGACCCGGAGGCCAAGGTGACGCACGTAACCTCCGGGTTTGGTGGAGCGCACACAGGCAAGACATGCGAACTCCGGCCCCACCACTCGGGCGCCTCCTCCAGCCGTCCGAGCCACACCGCCGCTCGGAACCGATGGGTCCAGCAAAGATGGCGGCACATCACGAGCAGCCCCTGACCTCACGCACCCCGGTGCGCCAGCACCTCGGCAACAACCCCGACGTTCGTGCCACCCTCGAGGCGCGGAGAAGAGCGATGAACGAAGCGGCCCGATCACGGGTCATAGACAGCGGTCGGCGTGACGACCGTAGCCCGAGCCCCGATGGTCCAGGACCACGGGCTTTCTGCCGGGGGATCCGCTACGCGAACTTCCCCGCCAGGTTCCGGGCGCCGGTAAACATAGCCAAGTACACAAGGGCGACAAACCCCAGCGTCTGGCTGGAAGACTACCGACTCACATGCCGGGCGGGAGGGGCTACTGATGACCTCTTCATCATTCAGTACCTCCCTATCTACCTTGCGGACTTGCCCGCAAAGACCATCCGAAACTGGGCCGACTTGAAGAACCTCTTCGTCGAAAACTTCCAGGGCACGTACAAGCACCTCGAAAATTCCTGGGACCTGAATAGCTGCAAGCAGCAGCCAAGGGAAACTCTCCGGGACTACATACGGCGTTTCTCCCGACAGTGAAATGAACTTCCCGACATCTCTGACGCCGACGTTGTCGGGGCGTTCATCTATGGCACCACCTGCAAAGCCTTGGTGCACAAGCTGGGCTGCGTCAAGTCCAGGACCGCCAAGGAGCTCCTGGACATCGCAACCAACCACGCCTCCAACGAAGAGGCTGTGGGAGCCATCTTTGAGAAGGGAAAGGCCGAGCAAGAGCTCGGCGCTCAAACCGGCTCCCCCTCCGATCGCTCCGACAAGCGGAAGCAGCAAGAGAAGCAAGGCCGCGAAGGCCACTTGGTCGCGGCTGCCGACCATCCTGCCAAACAGCAGGGACGACAGGCGCCCGACCACTTCGAGAAGCTGATGGAGAGCCCATGCTCGAACCATGGGTATCCCGTCAAGCATAAATACCTGGACTGCAAAGTCCTGAAGCGCTTCCTCTCCGGCACCCCCACATCCCCGCAGGGCAAGGGGAAGAAGCAGGACTCGGCGCCACATGCCGAGGGAAAGAGGGCGGACCCCGAATTCCCGGAACCCGATGGCTGCCTGATGATCTTCGGCGGACCGGCGTCCTACGCCGACAAGCGGCGGCTCAAGCTCGCCTTCCGCGAGGTCCACACGGCGACCCTCGCCGTTCCCGCGTACCTTCGGTGGTCGAAATCTCCGATCACCTTCGATCGAACCGACCACCCCGACTATATTCCACAGCCAGGGAGATATCCGCTGGTTGTCGACCACATCGTGGGAACGAAGCGCCTAACCAAGGTGCTCATGGACGGCGGCAGCGGTCTCAACATCCTGTATGTCGAGACGCTCGACGCCATGGGGGTCCCCCGCTCGAGTCTCCGACCGAGCAAGGCGCCCTTCCACGACGTCATCCCGGGCCAACAGGCTCACTCGCTTGGGCAGATCGACCTGCCCGTCACTTTCGGGGGACTAGACAACTTTCGCACCGAGACCCTCACCTTCGAGGTGGTGGATTTTCCTTGCTCCTATCATGCCATCCTGGGGAGGCCGTGCTACGCCAGGTTCATGGCGGTCCCCAGCTACACCTACCTAAAGCTGAAAATGCCAGGGCCACGGGGAGTAATCACCGTGGCCTCATCCTTTCAGCTTGCCTACAACTGCGAGCGAAGCAGCTGCGAGCTGACGTCAGCGATCATCGCGTCAACCGAACTCACGAATCTTTGGAGGGAAACCTCTGAGTCCGCCCCCGACTCCGACAAGTCAGGGCCGGGCTCCTTCAAGTCCGACGAGGACATGAAGGAGGTCGTGGTCGATCCCGAGGACCCGGCCAAAACCTTGCGGGTTGGAGCCACGCTCCCTGCCAAATAGGAAAGCGTGCTCGTCGACTTCCTCCGCGCCAACCGAGACATCTTTGCATGGAGGTCTTCCGATATGCCAGGAACCCCAAGGGAGGTCGTCGAGCACTCCTTAAACATCCGACTAGGCTCAAGGCCGGTCGCCCAATGCCTGCGCCGCTTTGACGAGGAGAAGCGCATGATCATAGGGGAGGAGATCGCCAAACTTTTGGCCGCAGGATTTGTGAAAGAAGTACGCCACCCCAAGTGGCTGGCCAACCCTGTCCTTGTAGAAAAGAAAACCGGGCAATGGAGAATGTGTGTTGACTACACGAGCCTGAACAAGGCATGTCCCAAGGACCCGTTCCCTTTGCCCCGCATCGACCAAGTCGTCGACTCCACCGCAGGGTGCGAATCCCTGTCCTTTTTGGATGCCTACTCGGGCTATCACCAGATAACGATGAGGGAGTTCGACCAGCTCACGACTTCTTTCATCACTCCCTTCGGCTCGTTTTACTACGTGACGATGCCGTTTGGTCTAAAAAACGCGGGCGCTACATACCAGCGGTGTATGCAAACGTGCTTTAGCGACCAGATAGGCCGTAACGTCGAAGCATACGTCGACGACATCGTCGTTAAGACTAAGAAGGTCGGTGACCTCGTCGCCGACCTGGAGGAAACTTTTGCGAACCTCCGATAATTTCGTGTCAAGCTCAACCCTGGGAAATGTGTTTTCGGGGTCCCCAAGGGAAAGCTACTCGGCTTTATCGTCTCCGAGCGTGGCATCGAAGCCAATCGGGAGAAGATCTCGGTGATCATGAAGATGGGCCCAGTCGGCAACCTGAAAGGAGTCCAGAGGCTTGTAGGATGCCTTGCGGCCCTGAGCCGTTTCGTGTCTCACCTCGACGAGCGCGGGATGCCGCTCTACAAGATGCTCAGGAAATCCGATCAATTCAGCTGGACCCAGGAGGCTCAGGAAGCCCTCTCCCAACTGAAAACATTCCTGACCTCATCCCCGGTGCTGGTCGCTCCGGCACCAGGAGAACCGCTGCTCCTCACATCGCGCAGTCGACCGGGTCGTCGATCTTGGCGCTTCGTCGTGGAGCGAGCGAAAGAAGGCCATGTGCTCAAGGTACAACAAACAATCTACTTTATCAGCGAAGTACTCTCTGAGTCCAAGGCTCGGTACCCGCAGGTGCAAAAACTGCTCTATGCGGTGCTTATCGCGAAGAGGAAGCTGGTCCATTATTTCGACCAGCACCCCGTCTTCGTGGTGACCTCGTCACCGCTCGGCGAAATCGTCCACAACCGCGACGCCTCAGGAAGAATAGCCAAGTGGGCATTCGAGCTCAACGGCCACGATACATCGTATGTTCCCCGAACGGTGATCAAGTCGCAGGCCTTGACCGACTTCGTGGCCGAGTGGACCAAAGCCCAGGCGCCACCAGCGCTCGAAGACCCCGAGTACTGGACGATGTACTTTGATAGGTCCTATACCAAGAACGGCGCGGGTGCAGGGGTCGTCATTATCTCCCCGCTCGGAAACAAGCTCCAGTACGCTGTCCGACTGCTCTTCGATGCGACCAACAACGTCGCCGAGTATGAGGCCCTTGTCAACGGTCTCCGGATCACTGTCGACCTCGGCGCGCGCCGACTCTATGTGCATGGGGACTCCAAGCTTGTCCTCGACCAAGTCATGAAGGCCGCGGAGCCCCGAGACACCCGCATGGCCGCATACTGTCGGGAAGTGCGCAAGCTCGAAGAAAGATTCAAGGGTTTCGAGCTTCACCATAGCTACAGACGCTACAACGGTGAGGCCGACTACCTAGCCAACCTCGCCTCCAGTAGAGGACCGGTCCCGCCTGGGATCTTCGTTTGTGATCTCCATAAACCTTCCGTCCGACTTGACTCGCTGATCGAGCCGCCGCCAGACCTGTTGGACGTGACCGCTCCGACCGTCGACCGGTCGGGCGTGGAGTTGTCCGAGTCGGGCCGCGACGTGCTGGTGGCTGATTTCGACTGGAGGAAGCCCTTCATCAACCGGTTGAACGACGGATCGCTCCCCGCCAACTCGACCGAAGCCCGGCGTTTGGCTCGGCGGGCGAGATCCTTCGTCCTGGTCGGAGAAGGCCTCTACAAGAGAAGCCCTCCGGGTCCTCCGTGGCGCGCTCGGTGACCAAGGAGGCAACGCCGCCGATATCCACGGTGGTGTCTGTGGTCACCACGCCGCGCCGCGGTCCCTCGTAGGAAAAGCCTTCCGACAAGGCTTCTACTTGCGAGGGTTGCCAATTCTTCACCCGGCAGACGCATCTTCCGGCGCAAGCCTTACAGACGATCCTCATCACATAGCCGTTCGCGGTCTGGGGACTCGATCTGGTCGGGCCCTTCAAAAAGGCGCCCGGGGGCTTCACCCACCTCCTCGTCGCGGTGGACAAGTTCACCAAATAGATAGAGGCTAGGCCAGTCACCAGCATTACATTGGCGCAAGCGGCCGATTTCTTCCGCGACATCGTTTTCCGGTTTGGAGTCCCGAACTCCATCATCACCGATAACGGGATGCAGTTCACGGGGAAGAAATTCCTCGAGTTCTGCGACGACTTCAACATCGCGTCGGTTGGGCAGCCGTGGCCCATCCGCGGACCAACGGCCAGGTCGAACGGGCAAACGGCATGATCCTCCAAGGGCTCAAACCACGAATCTTCAGTCGACTGAAGAAGTTCGCGGGGCGATGGGTGGACGAGTTACCCTCCATCCTCTGGAGCTTGCGGACCACACCGACCCGGATGACCAGGTTTACGCCATTCTTCATGGTGTTCGGTGCCGAAGCTGTTTTGCCAACAGATCTGGAACACAGTGCCCCAAGACTGCAAGCATTCAACGAGGCACGGGGGCTCGACTCACAACATGACGCCATCGACCAGGTCGACGAGGCACATGATGTGGCCATTCTGCGATCGGCCAAGTACCAGCAAACTCTGCGACGCTACCACGGTCGTCAGATCCGCGGTCGGTCTTTCAACGTGGGCGACCTGGTCCTACGCCAGGTTCAGTCCAACAAAGGAAGGCACAAGCTCTCCCCTCCATGGGAAGGCCCCTTCACCGTTGTGGAGGTCCTTCGACCCGGTACCTTTCGGCTCAAGGACGCAGATGGCAACGTCATCTCCAATGCGTGGAACATAGAAAAGTTAAGGCGATTCTATCCCTAAAACTCTTTCTTTTCCCTCGCGCCTCTTTTTTGCCCTTCCTCCAAGTCCACTCGGAGCTGCCAGTTGGCACGCTAGCACACTCGCGCGCGCCGGTGATCCGGCCGGCCATCGAGTTCCCTTTGAGCGGTAACCCTCTCGACCCAAGCACTACGGCCTACGCCCCTGCGGCTACGGTTGCTAAGTAGCGCTTCATGGAAGAAGGAAGTGCCCTCACGGGGCGACCCGTGGTCGGTCGGAAACACTCCTTCCCCACGCGAGTACGCGTAGGCGTTCCCTAGCCAAGTTCCTGTTCGCTCACATGGGTCGGTGACCTGGCCGGCCATCGGGCTCCCCCTAAGCGGTAACCCTCTCGACCCGAGCGTTACGGCCTACGCCCCAGCGGCTATGGTTGCTAAGTAGCGTTTCGTGGAAGAAGGGAGTACCCACACAGGGCGACCCGTGATCAGTCGGGCCACCCTGATCCCGCGTAAGCGCGGCTGGGCGTCTCCTAGCCAAGTTTTTGCTCTCTTCGCGCTTCCCTCGCAAATGTTAACGCACCGACCTACGCTTGAACAACCCCCGCGGTTTCTAAAGCTATGGTCGTCAAGTGTTCGTAACAACAAGGACAAGTCGAAACTTGCGAAACTTCGAATTTATTGCATGCTAAAGTCTTTACATTTCTAAAGACAAGGCATCTAACTTTCTTTTTCTCCTACTCTCGGTGGAGGACACTTTGCGGCGATATCCTGTCGGCGATCATCCGGGCGTGCGGCTCGGCTTGGATCTCGAACCTGTCGATCTCCTCCTCGGTCCGGTTCCCAGCAATCCCACTGCTGACGGTGGCGAGGTCGATGCCGTCGTAGTGGGAGATGGCGCAGACAAGCGCCGAAGAGGCTCCGAGCGTGACGCCTTCACTCACCGAGCTCACGACTGCTCGGGCACGCGGGCTAGCTCGATGGCGAGTGAACTCGGACCCGGCACGGTCCCGAGCACCCGGTCGCAGACCTCCCGGGCGACCCCTCGAAGGGTCGCCAGCTCGGACCGATCCGTCTCCACCAACTGCAGCGCCGCATCGCGGGCCTCCACCGCCAGTCTCCGCGCCTCAACAAATCGGCCGGTTGTTCTCGCTCTCGCACCAAAACAACGTCAAGATAGCACGCCTTACGTGCTGCGATCGCGAAATCGATTAAAGAGTCGGGTCGCTTACCGGCCGTAGAGTTCGTCAGAACGCGGAGCTCCTCCTTTGCCGTGGCCTGGGCCCGCTCCTGCAACGTCCTCGCCGAGGCCAGCTCTTCCGCGGCGTCGCTCGAACGCGCTTGTTCAAGATCCTTCGGGCGAGTCACGCCGCCTTGGGCCGGTCGCCCGATCACATGGTCTCCTCCGCGGCCACGGCAGCGTCCTTGGCGCTGTTGGCCCCCGCCAGGAGGGACTCAAGCTCGGACACCCTCGCCCTCAAGGATTTGTTTGCCCAGCGCTCCTCGAGCAAGACCTGAGCAACCTGACCCAGCTCCTCTGCCTGCCCGCGAGCCAAGGCCCCCAGAGCATCGCGCAGCCCGGGACGCAGCCTGTCGTTTTCCTCCTCAGTAGCCGCCCTCCGGCCGTCCAAGCCCCGGAGGAGCTCGGACTTGTCCCCTGAACGTCCCCTGAACGGGCCGCAAGCGCTGCGAAATACGAACGCCCTGTTAGTTCACTACAAACTCGTCGAAGGCTGCAAGGACGGGGTTGTGTTTGGCTTATCGCACAGATTGGGAGGATTCCCCCGGTGATCGCATCCAGCGCTTTGCTGGAGGACTCAAGGGCGAGAGCCAGACCCTTTTGGATCTAGCTCACCTCAGCCTCAGTGCCCCGAGCGCCTTCCCGGACGGCCTCCCACTCCCCGTGTCCCACCGGGTCATCCAGCGCGAGAGACGGCCTGCCAGACGGATCATCCCCCAGCCACACCAACGCGGGGGCAAGCAGCCGAGCGGACCCCCTGAGACCGTCCCGACAGCTTGTACTTGCGGGGGGTCATGCGGTACTTCCCCGCGTCCGGGCGACGCCTCGACGCTCGGCCCTCCCGCCGACGGGCTCGAGCGGCGGCGGCAGATCCCAGAAGCCGGACGCGCAAGCCGGGCGGCTTCCCGGCGGTGGCGGCGGAGCTCCTCCGCCCTCCTCGGCCTCGGCGGGCCCCGACTTCCCAGGTCGCCGAGCGCTCGCTCAACCACCAAGACCGTGCTCGCTGCCGAACCCGCCGGCAGCTCGCACCAGCCGGCCACTGCCCGTGGCCGGATCGTCGCCGCCCGTCAGCGGCCAGGCTCGACCGTGGCTCCTCGGCCCCCGCCGGCTGCAGGGAAGGCGTCGGTCCTAGCAGGACCTCCGTCGGACACGCCACCGCTGCCACGGTTGCCCCTGTGTAAGCCCTGCATACAGCGGTCGATTAAAAGCTACTCGAACTACTCTACTGCAATACGACTCGGGAATGAAGAGGACACTTACAGCGCCGAGCGGGTGCTCGGCAGCCGCGCCTTCTTTGCCGGCCCCCCTCACGGAGGCGAGTCGCCCCTCCGTTTCCCTGAGGACACCTCTACCGGGGGCACCTCCCCCTGAGGCATGACAATGGCGCCGCTCGCGCGAGCACCCTCGTCCAGACCGCCACCAGCTGACGACACGAACTCGAGCCCGCGGTATGGGTTGTCACCACCGCTACCACCGTTATCGCTGGAGGTTGACCCCAGACAGGCCGATTCGACGGCGGTCGTGTCGGAGACCTCCTCGCTGCGAGCGGCCCTCGCTGCGAGCGGCCCTCGCCGCGCGCTCTTTCTTCTTCTCCCTCCTCCTCTCCTCCTTCCGCTTCTTGCGGGCGGAATCGCGCTTCGCGGATTCCGCGTCGGCCACCGCCCTCAGCTCCTTCTCCCCCAGTAGCCATGCCCGGGAGACCATCCTGGCAAGCCCCTGGGAATCACGGAAACACTAGTCAGACCAAGTTCCAAGGGCTGAGGGGGAGGAGGAAAGAAGGAAGGGATCTGCTCGAGTTACCAGGTCCGAGGGATTGCGCGCTGAGAATGGCTCGGGGTGGCCACCCGCCGCCTCGGTGGCACTCCCACCCGTAACGGCGGACACCCTAGCCTCGACCTCCGACGAGGAGAGCTCCGACCTCGCCATCCTCATGGGATCGGACGCCCCCTCATACTGAAACATGGGCGCGCCCTATCCATAAGGGGTTGAACGTGCATCTTCATAAACGCGCGCACAACGACATCGCCGGTCAGTCCCCGCTCCCTCTGGACTTTGACCCGATCGACGATCGCGGCCACCTTGTTCTTCTCCTTTCGGTCAGCTCCCCAAGTCCACTAGGGCCCCACCTCGGGAAGCCACCCAGTAAAGACCGGGGCGCTGCCTCCCTGGTCCTGGACGTAGAACCACTCAGAGTGCCATCCCCGATTTAAGGACGGCAACTTCACGTCGATGTACTCCGACCCACGACCGCCGCGCAGCTGGAGGGCCACACTGCCTATGGGCGCCGAGGTGTCCGCCGGCTTATCCTTCCTCAGTCGCGCGTGAAAGAAATGCCTCCAGAGCGCCCAGTGAGGATCGATCCCCAGGAACGCCTCGCACAGTGTGATGAAGACTGCTATATGGAGCACGCCGTTGGGGTTGAGGTGGTGCACCTCCACCTCGTAGTAATGCAGCAGCCCGCGGACGAACGGATGCAGCGGGAGTCCAAACCCGCGCTCGAAAAACGAGGCGGGCACGACGATCTCGTCATCCCCCGGCGAAGGGGCGGCGACCCCCGTCGGCACCCTCCACTTAGAGACGTCTCACGGAGGCAGGAACCCCTTCTTCTCTAGACCGAGCACGCGACTGGGTTGAGTGGAGCACTCCGGCCACGACATCCCCGAAAAAGACCAGCGAAGAGGTGAAAAAAGAGGAAGGTGGGGAGTTCTCTTCTTCGGCTCCTTTGCTCTGTTTCTCTCTTGTCTCAGGGGAAGGCAGGAAGACGGGGAAAAGCGAAGGCGAGCGACTGCCCAGCGCCCGCACGCCGAATTTATAAGGGCCGAACGGACGCTAGCCGAACCGACACCAGCCGAACAGACACCACCTCAGGCGAAGCGTCGCGCATCCCATCCCTCCGGTTGCTGCGTGTGAGCCTCCGGATTTACCATCCGGAATCTCCTGTGTATTTCTGTACTAGTCCCAGGTCAGTTGCTAGTACACACAAGTGAAGCGTTGATGATCATAACGAATGTAACGAAAAAAATATAGCATAAGTATAAATTACCGACCACATGGCTATTTATTACATCTCCGGTCACATGACCGAGTTCTCAAAGCGAAACAAAAACAACAAGATAAAACCCAAAAGACACCACAAAGCATTTACTAGGAGCGCGCTTAGTTATCTTGGCGATCTCCAACAAACTCCTCGCCACAGAATTCATTGTCTTCGACTGCATCTTGGTAATTCTCTGATGACAAAATTTTGTGTAGCATTGAGTACAAACGTACTCCGCAAGTCTGGGAAAATGCATCATGAAGGGCTTTCCAAGGAAGGCTTAATAGGGTTCTTTTGCACAAAGCCGGATTTAACAAACATTATTAATAATAATTTTCACAAAGCAGTTTTAACAATTATTTGTACAATTAAAATTATTTCTAACTCTAGTGAAGGTTCCAACTACCAACACTAGTACACAGGCTCTAACCGCCCATTTTGAAAGATCTTGTTAAACCATCACATGACTTCATCTCGTCTCCGATTCAAAACAGTTCCATCTACCGGTTGGCTCAATCCGCTAAATAAACATTCGAGAGTTCTAACCACTCCCGAATCCCAAAACATCGCTTATTTTGAAAACCAAAACCAAGTCTACCAAGATGAAAGCATTCTTCGCTTTGCCTTTGACCGTAGGCACGGCTATTCGAATAGATTTACTCTGCAGAGGTGTACAGCTTTACCCACAAGACATGATCATCTCTTTAATGCCAAGCGCTACGAACACACTTCCTTTGGTGTGCCGGCAGAGAGATCATGACAAGGCCTTTACAATGTATACGCCTAACCTGACCCACCCGCTGAGGTTTCACCGCTGTTAGGGTTCCATCCGCCCAGTACAGAAGCCCCCTCTTGCGCCGTGTGAGAAATACGACTTGCCTCCATCCGGCACTCACATTCCACCAACTGGCAAGTCTAAGTTAGGTTTCTACAAATTATTTAGCCAGGTCGTACCCATTATAGACTTGTGGTTGCACGGTAATACTTAGAATGGATAGTCATAAGCGTCGGTCCTTAAATTGATTAGGCGGCTTTCACAAACTGTAACTGCTCCATCCGCACTACCGACAAACCATTCCGCCCCAATCTAAACCATTTTTATTTTATTTTTATTTTACAATCACAGCAGCAATCACCTTGCTACAGTTTCGATAAAACACATTTCAACAACATTTTAGAATTTGTCCCACCATAGGCATTTTGATCAACGCCAATCCTAAGCACGATCTATCGATTAAACAAGATTAATCACATAATACATGATTTCGTGATTAAATCTTAAGGTTACAAAGGCATGGTAATCAAACAACAAGGATGTTATTTCGAAATGGGCATAACTAACATTCTATATTTTAACATCATCGGTTTATGTAAATAGCCATGCAAGTTGTAAACATTTTATAAAACAGTTATAAACAATGGGATCAACGTGCGTCAAGGAGACTTGCCTTCGTCGACGAAGTGCGCTGCGCTGTTCTGGAGGTCTTCTCCTTCTTCGGGGACGACGACCGCTTCTTCGACTACGCGCAAAACGGAGCGACCAATAAATAAATAAATAAAAACAAATAAAATCTAAAAATTATAAAATTAGTACTGGCAGAAAGATCTTGAATTTAGATGAATTTAGAAATTTGAATCACTCGATTCGGAGTTACGACGGAAGAGAACGGGTCATTTGAATGCGCTCGGACTGAAAAATAGAAAAACGAGGAATATTCCGGAATCTTTCTTTTTCCTGGAATTACTGAATTTGCCTTCTCTCTATTACAAGGGGGCCCGGCTGTCATAGACTCAGGCCTTCTTCTTCACAGGAACAGAGAGCACACCATGGAAGGCTCGGCCAAGGAGCGGCGCGGCGATCGAAAATGGAACGGCGACGGAGTCGCGGCACCGGAGCCGGAGCGGCGCGGTCGGAGGCGGCCGGAGCGCGTGCAGCCACGGCCGAAAGCAAGGCGTGGCGGAGGCGCACTCGGCCGGCGACGGGATGGGAAGAAAAGATTGAGCATCACGTAGAGCTCGACGCCACGAATCCAAAGGTGAGATCGGATTTCGAAGAGACTTACCGGAGACGACGAACCGACGCCGCAAAGATGGTTAGGCCAACGGTGTTCAAACGTCAAATTCGTCGCCGTCCTGTAATGAAACCCAAATTTTCTTGAGGGCTTTTGATCTTTGCGACAAGATGCACAAAATGACGCGAACGGAATTTGATTTGGCTCACCGGATCAAAAGTTGGCTCGCCGGTGTCTTTGGTCGACGTTGGCTGCGGTTTTGCGAGTTTTGGAAAGGAAAACGATCTTGCATCAAAGGGAAAAGTGAGCATGGGGTAGAGCACAGCAAGACGAAGCTTTTGAGTACCCGCACGCCGGTGAGGTGAAGAAACGCCGAGATAATGACCGAGCAATAAATTGTCATTAACGCTTAATTGCGCCGCTTCGCTTGGATTAAGGATGGTAACGGCAGGGTATTTGATCTCCATTACGACGCCGTCACGATGCTTCAGCTCCCACTCGATTTGATGCAGCAATGAGGAAGTTACGAGTATTTTTTTCTTTTGGACATTGAAGAGGAGTGATACGGGAAAACCACAGGGCTGGAGGTTGAAGACGCACTGTAGCTCTGACATGTGGGTCCAAATGAATAGTGCTGAGAATAAAGCGCGAAGGATAAAATAGATAGAAACCTCTAGAAATCTTGGAAAAATTCTCAAAAATACTATGGAATATTTGGAACCTAACAAAATTGGTTTCGGAATTGTTTTAGAGAATTTTGAAATTTAGATAATTTCGGGACGAATATAATGGATTTGATGAAAGCGCGAGAGATAAAATAGCAAAGAGACTCTATAAATCTTAGAAAAATTTCCAAAATCATTATATAATATTTGAAACCTAATTCAATGGATTTTGAGACTTTTGGAGTATTTTGGAACTCGGGTGAAATTTTGGATAGGACCGAAATATGAAATTTTAACTTTGCGGACAATAAAGAATTGAACTCCAATTTCGGGAGGATATGGATGCCAGGTTAATTAGAACACCAAGGAAAATCCAAATTTTGAATTTAATTAATTTTAACATAATTTTTGGAACAACAGAAAATCTGGGATGTTACACTGCGGCAACGGTAAGGCTGTAACTTCCATTTACCTCATATATGCATTTACTCCTAGCAGGACAGCAGGAGGTGAAAAGACACCGTATCGAGCAGCGCGCCCCATAACCTCTCGGGTTCCGCCTTCGGGCTGGGTTGGCTGTGCCATGACAGATACGAAAGGCCCGCTGGGCTGCAACGGCCTCAAAATGGCAAGAAGAGCTCGATAGCTCGCGCCCATGGCCCAGTCTAAGGCCGCGGGTTCCAAAGGCCTGACCCACCAAGTGGGCTCAGAGCCGCCCAGACAGAAAATTGAGCAAGGGGCGAGGACAAGGCGAGCCCCCAGTGGGCTTCTAGTTGGGTCAGCTGATGGCCCAATCGTATTAACTCGTGTCCGAGACCATACTTCACGCTCTCCCGCGAAACCCATCGATGGGTAACAGCCAGCTGTGCTCTGGGTTAGCGGATGACCCGGAGTCCGACAAGGGGTCGAGTAAAGAAAGGTTTCTCATGGGTCGCCCCCAGCGGGCCGGACACCCACGCCGGGATCGTCCGCTTGGAAAGGTCCCTCTCGGGAGGGATCTCCAGGTCCCACTCGGATCACCCGCTATTAGCTCACACGAGCACGGCGTTCAAACCAACGCGAGTAAACGCGCGTCCGCTCACCCCCTCCAGGTCCCACACCTGCGGACGGGGCGTACACGTGGGTCTAACAGCGGCCACTCCTCTCAAAAGTACCCTCACCCGATGAGGACTTGGGATGGACGGCCCCGTCCAGCTACGACATAAAACGAGAACCCGGACACCAGAACCTCCCGAGAGGCATCTGGGCGTCTGCGCCGACCACGGCCCCGTCCAGCTACGACATAAAACGAGCCCGCACCGTCCAGCTACGACGTAAAACGAGCACTTGGGCACCAGAACCTCCTGAGAGGCATCTGGGCGTCCGCGCCGACCAAGGCCCCGTCTAGCTACGACGTAAAATGAGCCCGCACCGTCCAGCTACGACGTAAAACGAGCACTCGGGCACCAGAACCTTCCAAGAGGCGTCTGGGCGTCCGCGCCGACCAAGGCCCCGTCCAGCTATGACGTAAAACGAGCACCCGGACACCAGAACCTCCCGAGAGGCATCTGGGCATCCGTGTCGACCACGGCCCCGTCCAGCTACGACATAAAACGAGCCCGCTCCGTCCAGCTACGACGTAAAATGAGCACTCGGGCACTAGAACCTCCCGAGAGGCATCTGGGCGTCCGCGCCGACCAAGGCCTCGTTCAACTACGACGTAAAACGAGCCCGCACCGTCCAGCTACGACGTAAACGAGCACTCGGGCACCAGAACCTCCCAAGAGGCGTCTGGGCGTCTGCGCCGACCAAGGCCCCGTCCAGCTACGACGTAAAAAGAGCACCACCGTCCAGCTATGACGTAAAACGAGCCCTTACCGTCTAGCTACGACGTAAAACGAGCACCACCGTCCAGCTACGACGTGAAACGAGCACTTGGACACCAGAACCTCCCAAGAGGCATCTGGGTGTCCGCGCCGACCAAGGCCCCGTCCAGCTATGACGTAAAACGAGCACCACCGTCCAGCTACGACGTGAAACGAGCACTCGGACACCAGAACCTCCTGAGAGGCATCTGGGCGTCCGTGCCGACCAAGGTGTTAGTGTTATGCCCTTGAGGCAATCATTTAGATGATTGTAACATGACTATGTTTATGAATAATAATATGATTATTGGTCCAATGAATGTATATCATTGTATTGATCAACAAGTATGTGACTTGATTATGAAGCTCTTTACTTAATGATGTAATTCGATAAATATCTCTGATCGGATATCATCGTATAGGACTACGATGAATAGATCAGCACATGTAGTGATCGATGATCATGCTTCATAGATCATGGGATATGGAGATATCATCTCTACATTGTGGACCATGTTGAAGAACATGGGTTAGATAGACCCGCTATGGGACAACTGCGAGAATGTTTCATTCTTATGTGTCATCGTGTATCTCATACCTAGAAGATGTATGATCCTTAGACCGAGATTGTCATATTCCCTACATGTGTAATAGTTTTCCTTGGGGCTATCAAACACTACTTCCTAACCGGATAGTTATAAAGGTAGCTTTCATGTTTACTATGAAACGTGCGAGAGGAAGTGGCAATCAAGATGGAATTTGCCACTCCAATGAAACGGAGATATATGACAAGGCCACTCGTGTGATATGATTAAGAAAGTGCATGGCCATGCCGTGATTGAGGAGTCAATCACAACTTATTAATATATCACGGATACGAGAGATGGATTGAATCATCAAAGGATGACATGCTTCTCGCCTTGAGATCAATCTTCATATACTTGGCAAAGGGATTATTACATGAGTTCTTTTGATAGGTTCTGCTCGATTTGATCACGGATGTTTGGGAGTTGGCATACTTTGCAAGAAGCCACTACCAACTATTGGATTGAAAAGGAGTTTTCCGAATCCATGTCCAAACGTATGTGAACCTGCGCAGGTCACACACTTAATGGGTGGGGCGCATTAATTTGGATTGGATCCGTAATTAATGAACCTCGTGGGCTTAGCATGTTTGGTGGGCCTGGTTTAGGTTTCATCTCGTGGCTATATAAGGAGGGAGGAGGAGGCGCAGAGTGTGCTTTCCACGGTTTAGGTTTGATTCACTTGAAACCCTAGCCTCCTCCTCTCGCCCCTCGCCGAGCGACTAGGTGCTTGCACACGCGCGCACGCGTTCCATCTCTGGACGTGTGGACTCATCGCGGTGACGCTGCTGCGATCAAGCGGCGTGGGAGGACGATCCACGGCGAGGCGAGGACGATCCACTACATCGACGCAACGATCGCGGCGAGGACGAACCACTACATCGACGCTGAAGGATTCCGAATCGCGCGTCTAGTGGTAATCTTATCTATGATTCCCTTCTTGCGAGTAGCTTTCTGGTTGCGCGGTAGTTTTTTTTTTGTGCTAGCGTAGCATACCGCGTTTCCCTTCACAAGGCCCCGTCCAGCTACGACGTAAAACGAGCACTAGGACAACGGAACCTCCCGAGAGGCATCTGGGCGTCCGCGTGAGGCATCTGAGTGTCTGTGCTCAAGGGAAACGGCCATTTACCGACTGTCGACCCTCGAGGGTAAGGTCAGTTGGGAAAAGCGCCTAAACGAACTCACCACACAGACATATGCCAAAACCGAAAGGGAAATTTTATTATAAAGCCGCTTGGTTCGAATGTTACATAATGCTACGAAAGAACCTAACGACTATGCCCGGCGCGCGCGACCTACTGCTTCTATGAGGATGCTCCTAGCCTCGAAAAGCTTCGAAACCACCACAAGCAGCGCGTCGACGGCGGCGGTATCGCGGGCAACGGCCTCCTCCTCCTCCGAAACTTCGGCCAACGCCTGGTTGTACTCGGCCCAGAGCGCGGCTAGAGGGTCCTCCTCCTCGGGCACCGATGGAGCGTCGAATTCAAAGACTAATGGCAAAGCCATCGGAGGTTGCAAGGAAAGGTTCTGAGCTGGGGATGTTCGTTCAAACAAGCAGTGATATCCTTATATACTCAGAAGAGGGGAAACCAGACGATCCCGAATAAATACGGACGCGGAAGACGAAGCGGCCCTCACCAAATTTCGAAGTGGCCAGGAAGGCGTATGGCCAAGGGTTGTCAAAACCATGCACGGCGCGCGCAACGAAGTAATTAAAGGCCTTTCCCGGCAGAGATACCTCCCCGACCGGCTTACCGACCCGCCCGGGGGCTCCAGCTGCTAGGTGCACTAGAGTGCACCCAGCCGGAACCAGCCGACCAGATCAGTCGGATCGACCGACAAAGTCCGATCGCCGCACTCGGCCGGGTTTTACCGACCAGGCTAAGCCCCCGACCGTATCTAACGAACTCGCTCGGGGGCTCGGGGGCTACTAACGAACACTCTCACCACGGGTACCACCAACGGCCCGGAATGACGAACGGGCTGCCCCAAGACCGGCTCTGGCCAAAGGCTCCCGCTGGGCCACGAAAGACACTCGACCCCGACCAAACCAACCAGGGGGCGTCCGACCCCCGCCACGGGTCGGACCCCGCGAGCTCCGACCAAGCCAAAGCGATCTCCGCCGAGGACCGAGTGCCAGGCTGCCGCGAGCCGTTGGTCACCTGCCCCCACGGACACGACCGCGCGGAGTGACCGTGCAAGGGCAGATGGCTCCTTCCCAAGGCAGCAAGAAGGTTGCCAAAGTCAAGGCTCCAGTCTCATCGTCCAGTCATGCACAGTGTGGGGACGCGCTCCCCCGAGGCAAAGACCGAGCCACGCATTATGGCGCCGAGATCCGACAGCGTCGAGTAGGTTAGAGCGCCATTCCATGACTGCACGGAAAACTACGCCACTCGATGAGTCAACCGACCCGGCATGGGGTAAGTGGACGACCGGTCACATCGCCAAGACCCAGAGCCGGAACTCCTAGCGTAGGACACCTCATCCTTTCCTCTCCCAACTCACCCTGTAACCTGCCCCCTCCGACTGTATAAAGGGAGGCAGGATCCTCTGGGAGAGGAAAGAGGAAGGAATCGATCGATCGATCGAACCATCCTCTTCTCGTTTTCTTAGCTCTCGCTTGTAAACACCCCGCAGTCATCTGCACCCGAAGCAAATATAGCACCACCGCACGAACTAGAGTAGGGACATTCTGCCCGAACCAGTATACGTCTTGGGCTCCCTGAGTCTAACCATTCAAGGAGAGGGAAAGCGCGGCCCCTTGACTAAAAATTCACTCGCCGGTGCTCGAAACACCGACAATATGGTTGAGAGAGAATAAATAAGAGTATATGTGGAAAGACTCATTAAATCTATATATACGCCTTATATTTTTCAACCAGACCATTCAAACTATAGGCCTTATATGTATCAACGGAGGGAGTACCGGTTAAAAGTGCCAAATAAACAAAAACAGCGGGAGTATGTGGAGGGGTTATTATTCAAAAAATGTATTATTATTCTAAATCCCATTCAATTAATAGATCATGTGGATAGTTAGCAAGATAAGTACCGAAATACGGGCCTGCAATGATTGGTAGATACTTCCCGGCTTGAAATCATTTGCTTGGCTAAACGGCATATTTAATCGGTGAAGGACTTAGAACTATAGCTGACTAAGATGGTCTTCGAACCATTATTATTATCTGAGCTTTGATTTCAAGGTAACATACATCACGTCTAAAAAAATTCTCCTCCTGGGTACTGGATTAGTAATAATACAAAGACTCAATTTATCCGAGACCTTTTCTTTCTCTAAACAATTCACATCAAATTTAAATGCCAGAAACCAACTGCTTCGAGCTAGAGCCACATTCCAGTACTGGCTGCTCAGTGAAAACTATGCTCAGTAACAGATGCCTGGGGTAATTGTCATGTGATGAGAAACTTCATATTGCAGTGATAACCTCGTGAAAGGGTTAGCTAGCTAGCTGCGAGTTACCCATGCCCTGTCAGTTCAGCTGCGATAACTTCATGAAAGGAATTTTTTTGCATTAGCAGCTCGAATGAATGAGCAGAAAAGAAACTAACCACACTGTACTATGCGTACCACAGCTAATGATTTATGACAAGCTTGTCCAACAGAAATGGCTTGCGAGTTCAGGGAACAGGAATTGCACCTCTCTGGACACCGTGGTATGCACACAATGCATCCTTTTCCATTTTGCCTGCACCGAGTTTCCACGGTTATTAAAGCAAGGTTTGGCCGTCTGCGCGAGAGCAAGGATCATCTAGAAGTGGTCACGGTTCAAGAGGCCTCAACATATCAGGTATGGAATCATTATCATCACTTAAGAGTTTGCAGCAAAAGATCATAGCAAGCTCAAACCTTAGGTCTCCCAAAGAACATATGGACTCCATCCTTTCAGCTGAAATAACATAGAAGGATGTAGTTATAGTGCATGTTAAGTTGTTAACCACAGTACATGGTATTCAAACTAGGTTGGTGGTGTCCTCAGCACTACTAACACAGATTTGGGAGATGTGTGCAGCCCAATGATAGGCCAGTGGCTGTGAGATACTTACAGCCAGAAGCCAGGGAAATCATGTATTAACATATTGGCACATGGTGACTCGCCTGCCCATTTTAAATATAGTTTAGGAGGGCGAGGTGAGATCACTTGAGTGAACACACAAAATTACTAGACAAATACAGGGATGCTTAACTTGGCTATTGAATACTAATTATCTTGTCATCAATAATGGAAATATCAATATTCTTAATTTAAACAATAAGTCAAAGAGTGACGCAGAACTCACGTTGCACTTACCCTCAGCCGACCGCAAAAAATTTCAGCTGACTTTGGGTGATCAATCAATCAGGTCTGATATTATTTCCAGCAAGTGATGACAAGCCATGTGAAAGAAACACTGCACTCTGATATCAGCAATGAAGTTCCTTTCACCGGTTTTCAAGACCCTGCAGTCATCGGTGGTGGTTAGCATTTGGCAGGTCGCAAATAGACATTTGAACTCTTAAGCAACCATCAACTTCAGGGATAGGACGAGAAAAGGACGATTTCAGCAAAGTATAATAAAGCTACAGCTTTATTCGATCAAATGAATTTAACATCAGATTCCACAAAGTTGTCCAGTAGAAATATCCAAGATTCTCATGCCTTTTTCCCCTACTGTATAGGCATAAAGTTGTTCACTAAAAGATTAGCACCATCCCGAACAAGCTGAAATGTGTGGGAGGTGTGAAGTTGCAACACCTATCTAAGAAAATTATTAGTCTAGAGAAGTTTTAACAACGACTGGTGAGAAAATTATAGAAGCAAAGCAATTGAAAAGGAAAGCAAACCACCAAAGCACTATGCTAATGACTTTATGGCCTCATCAAATGACAGTTGATGGCTCACATCGAGAGATATCGATACCTTCACTGCAATATTTATTTGCACTGCATACCTATCTGTTTTAAACTGCAGGACAACCAATTACAGGGGGGTCTTTCCCACATTTCATTCTTCCCACAGAGAAGCTCATGATATCTAGCTTCCGGCCTTCCAGGTTTCGTCTCCAAGGACTGCGCAGCTATAGAGAACACCTTGGGCGCTGGCATGCATCTACATCAAGGATAAGATCTACAAGATGGCCATGGATGGTCCATCTCGCAGATTCCTCTCGTGGTTTTTATGTTTTGTAGCATGTGTTCTCATGGAGTCTGCTGTTTCTGTTCTTTCATGGTGCCCTCCACATCCTAGCCCGAGGCAGGAAACAAAGTTTAAGCAGAAGACATATAAGTTTTGGGAGTACCAGGAACAGAGTAATACCTGGGTGGAAATAAGCATGCCTTTCAATTTGATGTCTTGCATCAACGAAACCTGCACAAAGGTAGGATCAATCGAGCAACTGGAAAGGAAACATGGCCGTGCTTCCATTTCTAGTCAAGAGGAGGATACTGATCCAGTCCTGCCCATAAGAAAAAGGATCTCCTTGACAAGAATGTCAGAATCATCTGTGTGGATAACAGGGCAAAGTGGATCGATCTATGAGAGGTTCTGGAACGGGGTGATGTGGGTGATTGCCCCTCATGAACTCCCAACGTCTGCTGGTTATGCCATGGCAACTTTCATTGTGAATACAACTATCCTTGCTCTCTCAGAGGCTGGAATCCTCTACCAGGTAAGCTGCATCCCCATGATCTAACAGACTTGTTCTAGCTTATTCAGACTTATGGTTCTAGTCTTGTAGTTCATATCGCTACTCTTACTAATTCTTATATGTTACCCTTGTATCTTATATTTTGAATTGTTTGAGCTCTTTAATAGTACAGTGGTCTATATATGCCCCTTTTTTTTAAAAAAAATAATAAAATCCGGTTTAGTTCCATTACTTTTTTGTAGTCCTTTTAGTACCTACATGTGTTCAAAAGTTAAAAATGTTGAGCAAAGAGCAGCAACCATAGTCACGAAGAGCAAAAGAAATTTTACAGGACAAGTTCCACAGAAGTAAAAGTAGCAGAGGAATCTTTTAAAAAAAAAGTAGCATAGGAATAAGAGCTGTATCCATAATGATAAAAGGAAGTAACAGAGCCATGGAGGAAATCAATCCTGCTGGTTATGTTAGAAAATTGTACAGAATGTGCGTAATACTTATCCACGAGTAAGGCACCAAGAACATGATCAAGCACCCACTGTAATATCATGAAAAATGAAATTATGGTTAGACTATTTTCTTTTATTTTTCCTAAAAAAAGGTCCAGATCATTATATTTGAATCTCTGAATTATCTAAAACATGAGATGAAGATGATGTAAAAAGTCAGAAACATTTATTAGTAATGTGAACGCATCTATTTTATGCAATTGCAACAAAAAATCAAATCCTATATCCTGAAGTGCAATGGACTTCTGAATGAATCCAAATATCCAATTGCAAACAAAGTCCAGCCTATCTGGACATGCCCAGCTAATAACTCTAATAGTGGACATAATAGTGCTATATCTTTTCAGCTACAGCTAAATGAACATGCCCAGCCTATCTGGACAGAGATGACATTCAACACCGACCAACATTTCACAAACCTTGGAGAAAAAACACAAAGTCAAGCTACGCACATAAGAAACGGGGCTGTTTCTTATGATGGAAGGTTTGTTTCTACCCAAATGCTTCTTTCTGAGGGCAATTGTTCATAAATGTTAGTTTGGAATCAACCAGCATGCACTGATCAACAGAAATTATTCCTTTTCTATCAGGAAACTTTTCTTATCTATCACCAACGGTTCCCTACTTGAGGTCACAGAACTTCAACCTCTAAGGTATAAAGCAGTATTACTGAACTTGACCCGCTTTTCAAGGTATAATATCTTGTTCAAAATTCAAATGAAAACCATAAAAAAGGAAAATTTTAAAAAGAGCTTTGACAAATGATGCTTTACTCAAAATTCACATGATAAAAGAGCACAGTAAAAAACATGGTTCCTAAAATATAGGGGATCATTACGTCTGATATATACAAAGAAAACAGGTGAGATTGAAGACACAATATTTGCTCTTAGATCCAGGTATGTTCACATAAATCAGTAGCAAACAGGTGAGATTGAAGACACAAATATTTGCTCTTAGATCCAGGTATGTTCACATAAATCAGTAGCAAGAAAAGTAAGAAAAAGTGCTGGACCCACATTATAATAGGGTGCCCTTTAAATACTTATTAACAAGTAGATTTCAGCACCAACTTTTATTATAGATTTCCATACTTTCTCTTTTTAAAATTAAATACAATATTAATCGTATATATCTAGGGAAATTGGATGCTTGTTCTTGCACTAACAGTAGATCTTGAAATAATATATTTGATGAGAAAAGTATTTGAAAAAATATTGGTTATATCACTTCCAGTGCTCAGTAATAACTTCTAGATACAAATGATTGCATGGTAGAATAAAGGGTAATGATCTTCAGATATTATTTTACAAAAAGATAGCAACAGTACATTTGAAGTTTTGAACATTTTGCCACCTAGTGGGTCTCAAATTTTTTCTTTAAAAAATCACACCTAGTGCTTGGTTAATTGATTGAATATTGGAAAGTTGCTGTTCTTTCTAAAATTTATTTTGCAAATCAAACAATTTGCAATTTTTTTCATCCCCACTATGTCTACTCAACAAAATAATGGTCCGGTGTTACTGATGCTCAGGTGGAATTATCATGGGCGTCCTCCAGGAGGAGATGTATCATATATATCTGAAGCTGGAAATGTAAGACCAGGGACTGTGTTCACAGTAAGGTATGCTAAGCATGTGTACTTTAGGAGGTGAGGGGGGATATCATTTCAACCTCATTTAGGGAAGAAAGAAACCGGTTCAATAAAGTCCCAATTTGCTCCTGTCCTTATCAATGATTGAATCAAGATCAACTTCTACAGAAAAAAAAGGAGGAAAAGGAAGGCAATGAAAATGCAAAAATGTTCCTCCTAGTTTTCTTAACATATCTTCTGCCCCCTGCTCTATGAGTACATTAGATATAAAACTAGGAGCCATGGATAGTATAAACACTAAACAGTATATATGATCAACCGTCTCTGACGAGTAACACTATACTCAATTATGTTGTTTATCAAAGATTTGATATACATGTAAGCTATACTGTTTGTATAATCCAATTCTAAGATGGGATAATGCAGTGCAGTTCTACTGGAGACCTATATGAGTTTGATAAAGAATCAAAGCCATCATGGAAAAAGCATATATGGAGTGAAGAAACAGCAGAAAATGTCTCATTAAGCTCCTCTGTTGGGTCTGCTATACATGGTCTGTCAGGATCTAACTCGGTGTCACTTTTCCTGATAACCAAGGTATGTAAGAATTTGCTATAGATGATTTAACTGGATCCAAGCTAATACAGCAGCATTATATTTCACGAGTGCTCGCCTGCATATTATCCACTAATCCACGTACAGATGTGAGCGTTCTAAGCCATGCTGATCCTTATAATATGGGAACGACAATGTGTGTTCCTGGTAGTTATGAAACTGATGAAGGTACTTATAAAAGAAAAGAACCTGCATATGCTTAGGTGGATATCTATAGCAGGATAGTCAAAATATGGTGTCAAGCATAACAGTATGACAAGCATCATCCATTAGACAGTTCAAGATAAATTGATGACTTAAGCTCCATCAACTAACTATAGATAAGTTAAGGAGAATAAAATAATAAGAGAAGTTTGCTCCCTGCTGAAGCAAGAATATGTCATGGCTAGGAGCCTAGGATGGTAGGATCTCTGTTATTATCATTAAAAGAACGGTATTTCTATATTCGTTTGTTAAAGGTATTTATAGATTGGCAGGATGGTCTTTTAGTGGAGCGGCGGTTGCATAGAAGGAAGTGGAAGTGGGATAAGCATGGAGCTCCTAAGAGTCAAAGACTTAGTTCAATTACAGAAGTTCAACAGGATGAATCTAATGATGCAACTTCAATGTTTTTTACGACAACCACAGGAAAAGTATTCGAGTATCAGTTTCCACAATATACAGGTATAAACTCCTCCTTTGGAGATCTTGATTTCTTTGCATCCAAGGTCATTCAAATAAAAACAATCTAATAAAGATTAATTTGCATATTTTTTTCTTAGCAAAACCATTTATATCAATTTGTGCTTCCCAGTGGAAAGATGGAAATAAGCCAAAGTTATGAAAATGCTAGTCCAACACAGAAAGTATTTCAAGTAAAGTCTGCAGCAAAATTCTTCTGTCTAAACCATATGCTACACTCGATCCTTATTTGATGTTATAAATTCTTGTTTTGTCAACAAAAAACTTCGGTTTTTGTCTAGAAACACACACAAAAAAAAAAATCATCCAGTTCAATGAAGATGGATGTGTCACAGTACATGCTAAAATTCACCTTGAAACAGTAGTCATGTGTTAGATGATAGATCCAAGCAAGTTGAACTAGATTTAACATTCTCACCTAGGTATCATTTTCATGTGAACTTCTTCTTTGAACAAAATGGCACATTCGGTTGTTTAATTCTTTTATCAGCGCAACAACTATAATTATTATGTTCCAAGCAGAAACTAAGTTGACATGGCTTATCTTTTTCACTGGACAAGGTGGGGCTCAAAGCAACAAGATTAGAGGACTATGGGTAAATCACATGTCTCCTGAGCATGCAAAGGTGGCAAGAAGGGTCCGAGGTGTACAGGTTCAAGTTGGCAGAATGATATTCCCACTAGATGATGGTAGGCTTGGAGAGCTGCATTTACCTGGTATGGGAGGTGATGATTTTGGTCCAAGTCAACAAAATAGCATAAGAAGGAAAGTGTCAAACAAGTACGAGTGGTCCATCCTAGATGCACCAGAAACAGAAGGTTGGAATGCAGAATATTGTACCGAAGAGCATGGTCCGACAAACTGTATTACTGGATCAAAGAATGTAGTTGCAGACACCGAACCAAATGACTTGAGCAATGCCCCACCTTCCAGAAGGCGCAAAGCAGAAGAGAAGCAACATTACCTATATGTAAATAGCCATGAGAGTGATGAAACCGAATCATACAACTTTGTATCAAGAAGTATTGCTCTTAACTTCCACATGCGGGTGATGCATGCAGATAGATCACTTTTCCTCATAACAGACAACGGCTTAACTTTTGAATATCTAAGCAGCAATGGTGTTTGGTTATGGCTAAGACATGAGCACACTACAGCAATGAAAGGTACTCTGGGAAGCTATAATGGCAGCTTGTATCTTGTCGACGTGCACGGGAGCTTACATATTAGAGAAAGAAATGGAGACGAACTATTATGGATCAATTGTACCGCAATGAGGAAGGGAAGGCAGGTCGCAAGTGGGTCTCCGTGGGATGGCATCCCCGGTTTATCGCGCAGAGTGACAACAGATGATGCACTTTTCTTTGTTAACAAGAGAGGCAGGCTGCTACAGTTCACGGTAGAATTTCAACCATGTTTTAAATTGAGTAATGTTAGCCTTATTAGATATAAAAAAAATTCAAATATACCATTTTTTATTCAAGCTCACAATCACCCAAGGTTTAAATACATGCACCTTGTTCAGCATAAATCATTAGTTCTTTCCTCATACCCAAAGTCATGCATAGCAATGAGCAAATATTTTTTTTCCATAAAAACCAATGAGCAAATGATGAAGTATGACTCAAGATAATGCCATGTATATCTACGCATCAATGCAACACATTAATCTAGAGCACAGAAGTGGTTAAGAATCCACTGGTAGGAATTTATAGATAGAGAACATGGAACAAAATACTCAAGATATGTCAATATCATGACAATTGTAGCCAATCTCTTTGGTATTATATCCTTTAATATTCCAGGATAGGCATTTCATACAAGATCTTTAATGTACCATTACCATTTACCTCTGTTCTGAAAGTTGGGGACTTGGGGTTTCTATTCACAAGTTGATCTTATTTTCTTGTACCATCCATTCTTTCCACATTTGCTCGGTATATATGGGCAATGCAATAGTAAAAAAAAAGAACACAAATTGACGAATATGTTGGGAGTCTAAACAACCATAAATCAGATTGCTTACAGGTGAAATGGGCTAGGCAGGAACTACCAAAAAAAAATTTCCTTCCTAAAAACACGGAGTCCTTAGTTTAAGATCAAATGTGATTCTTTCAAAATTTTGTTTATGCTCTCAATATATGTATCTTTTCAACTGAAAACAAATTAACTCTACATTACGTAATATTTACTAATCCAGGTATGCTAACTTCATGCTAATTCCCTTGTAAACTTTTGCAGGTCGCGCTACGGAAGTTCAAGTGGAAGGACTGCCAGAACCCTCCTGATACCAAGATTGCATTCATAGTGGATCAGGAGGTCTTCAGAAGAAACATCATCTTCGTAGTTGGCCGCAACGGTCGCCTGTACCAATACAACAGAATCACAGAGCTATGGCACAAGCACTACCAATCACCTCATCTCGTCCTGTCAAGATCCCCCGGGACTGCCATGAGACCATCCCCTCTGTCCCTCACCGGCTCCCTCTTCATGGTATCAGAGCACGGGGGCCTCGTCGAGTACCATTTCAGCACGCAGGACAGGTGGGAGTGGGTCGAGCACGGGACGCCCCACCGGGACGTCACCCTCGTCGGCGCCCCGGGGCCGTGCTTCGACGGCGCCCAGCTGTTCGTCATCGGCTCCGACGGCCACGTCTACCGGCGGAACCTTGATAAACGGACGTGGAGGTGGACGAGCCACGGGCACCCGTCGGAGACATCCGCCGCGGCGCTGGACGCTGCCGGCAGCGGCGAGCAGAGCTGCGCCACGCCGGGCGCCGCCGACGCGCACCACGTGAGCAGCTTCAGTGATAACTGCGACGAAAAGGTCTGCGCCGCAGCACTAGAGCGGTGTTGTTCTCCTCTCCCATTTCTGCTCTTTCTTGGTAGATGAAGTCGCTGACCGCGCTGAGGCAATTCGACGAACAGGTGGCGGCCGTGCGGCCGGTGCCGTTCTCGGAGGACGCGGTGGTCTTCGAGCTGCGAGACGGCCGGGTAAGCAAGCAGAGCAACGCAAAGCACACGCGAGCCCCTAGTACTCCCCCTAATCGCACAGCATCGCATGAACCGAGAAGAAACACGCGCGCTTGATCGGCGGGGATGAATCCGATCATGGAGAATGCTTTGTTTAATCACCTGAGTTTGGTTTCTGTGCCGTGCAGTTGGCGGAGCTGCGGCGGGCGGCGGACGGGAGCGGCGGGTGGGAGTGGGCGCGGATCATCGGCACGCCGGCCAGCGCCTGCATGACCAGCTACTGGACGGCCGTGGCCACGTAGCCACCGCCGACCGCGGCGCGGTAAAAGGAAGCGGAATCGCGGAGTTGGAATTTGGGATTAGGCGTGTACTCTTTTGTATAGCGTTGTGGCGGGAACGAAACGGGCAACCGAAAGGTAGGTAGTACAATACAGGCCCATGTTCATAGTACCCGACTGTGACGTCCGACACGCCTGGTTATTCATCTATATCTATACCCCTTTATAATGCATCTAAGCATTTTTTTCTACGTCTACCCTAAATAATGTATCCCACTAGAGATGGCTCAACCTTCATGCACCCAGCGAAACGTCCTCAAAAACTTGCCTCCATCAAAATTAATCTCTCAGATCTTTCCTCAGCTTTACTCACCCACATCCGATGGTCATTGTTTAATGTATCTAACTCATCCCTGTGGCGCACAACAGATCTCCCCCCACCTCCAGCATCATCTCAAGGAAAAGGAAACAAACGTTCTAGAAAAGGAAAAGACCATATATTACGTGCTGAGAAAAGGAAACCGAAAAACAGGGCACTATACTAATGTCTAATGTCGTATGATGCTCCGATCATATCATATTTACTGTGTCAAAAAGCCCGACCTTAACTCTCACCTCTACCACCGCCTACTGATGTGCTGTAGATATGTAGTTGACTAGTCGTCGCTAACATAGTACTACAAGCAAATGTTACTGGTATAAGACTGACGAATTAAGGGGGACATGATGAGCAGAGATATAGCCCACTACTCAAATTTGATCTCCAGCTTTAAAAAACGAACGTTGGAATTTGAATTTGATCTCTACCGGGTCGTTGAGTGGATTTTACCATTTGGATTCTCCAACTCATACGAGAAACTAGCTTTTTAGACTTCATAACGATAGGCTCCAAAAGCTAGTTTCTTGCAGAAGCTTAAGTCGATGAAACAAGACAAATGTGTCTCTGGAGGCAATCAGCCAGTAACAATATATTTTTTCCATCCTTTTTTCATGTGTATGAAGTTTTTTTTCTCCATATGGTTGTGGGCGGTATAGCGCACCTCTAGAGGATTCCTCTAAAAAAGAAAATCGCACCTCTAGAGTAGAAACATGACAAATGAAGCACAAATAAAGCAGGTCAATACATCTCTAATCTAAACTTGCATTAAGAAGCCTCTTGTTGCAAGCTCATGATAGAAACTTGACGTAAACAAAATAGTGCGATCCTAGACTTGGTGATTGTTGAAGATGACAGGCGAGAAAGAACCATCTTTTCGAAGATGTGCACATTATAACAATTAAGCATGAGAGAGGAGAATTTCATTTCAATGAATACATGAACGAGGAAATTCCGACCATACATGGTTATTGTTCCACCCACCTCGATGGGGCAAGCGATGGTTGTTCGACATAGGTCAAATGATAGCCCCCTCCCCTCACGGGCACTCCGGCCTTTTTATTTGTTCGTAGGTGCATTATCCTTTCTTCGAAAAGATGACTAAAGAAAGTGAATAAAAACCAAATAAAATTATTCCTCAAACATTTAAGGCTCTTTTCTAAAAGAGCTAACTAAAAGCTCAACCAGGTAAGCACTAGACAAAAAGTATTCAAGCCACTTTTCTAGAAGAGCCAGTTAAAAGGCTCAGTCAGGCCAACACTGGGCAAACGTCCGGTGCTTTCGGGTGAATAGTAAAATTAGCATGATTTCAAAAATAAGAATCCTGTAAAACTTTGCATGCACCTTCCTATAGATGTCAGAAACCTATTTCGACCTTCAATTGCAAGGATTGATGTCAAAGTTCTAACATTTTTCAGTTTGAAGGAACGATGCACCAAGATGAGGATAAAATCCACCAACTTCACCCTGAGCTTGCTGTGGGGATATTGATGATCAAGGTGATCTCCCAAATGTCACAGCAAACAAGAACCACAAGGAAACACCCCCTCAAACGAGTCAAGAAAAGATCTACCGTTTCTTGAGAAGAATCTGAGATCTTGTTCAAAGTTTGCCTAGATGATTGGGATATGATCTGCAGAAGATTCATCCATCAATCATTCATCTTTAGCAGCACAAGATCAAGAGAGAAAGAAACCAAAAGAAGATCAAAGACTCAAAAAGAAGGAAAATCAAAAACTTGAGCAAAGGTAAGTTCTAGTGGATCTTGCTGGATTGGAACATACTCTAGATGAGTTCCTTAACCTCTTATACGTCCTAGTTCCAGTAAATACAGAGCAAGTAGAAAGAGGTTAAGCACAGCTCAAGTTACAAGAAAGAACAAGCAAAAATGTAAGAACAGAAATAGACTTCAGAACATAGATAAACTTGCATCTTGCATTACTTAGAGATGGATTGTTACAAAACAACACCTCCAGGTGGGCAAAGCTCAATCAGCATAAAGAAACCAAAGAACCCTTCTCTAAAACTTGGTTTCGACCTTGATTCCAACCAGGGTATGGAGTCACCCTTCCACCCTCCATTTATAGCACACTGGGAGCAATCTCCGCTCTTATATGACTTTCTTGACACTCAAGAAACCTCGTCGAGGGTTGAGATTTACTCCCTCACACATACATGGGCTAACCCATAACCTAACAACATAACGGGTTTTGATTATACTAACTTAACTACTACACCACCTACGAACACTTAATCTAACGATCCTCCTTCGCTTGAGTAGGGCTTCAGTTAGCATCACATCCATCCACTTCAAGCGTCGTCCATGCTTTGTCATCTTCCATATGGCCCCAATGACTTGCCACCAAGCCACTCACGTGTCCGAACTCCTCCGAACCGTCCTCACATGCAAACGGGCCCAAATCACTTGGCACGCCACATGTCCTTATCCGCTTCACCATGACGACTTCGGCTTCTTTGACTATTCTGGACCTCAACTCCTCCCTAAGCCTAGTCTCGATCCACCTTGCCATTGCCCGCTATGTCCATCACCAATGCTTCACGTTCTGGCTTTTTGTCTTCCCGACTCGCAACCACTTCTAGGCCTTAGTCATCTTTCAGCGTCCCTTAACCGTTCTGAATCTCAGCTCTCCTAGCCTAGTCCCGATCTCCTTCGCCTCACCATGACCTAGCACTGAAGTCTTGTAACCAACACAGACAAGCAAACTATCACATAGCATTGCTCCATATAACATGCATCAATAACAACATGCACAAGAAACCAGACAAATATCATTGACTGATCAAACATCGAAAGATCCCACCTTGGATCAATTAGTCCATGACCACCTTGGTCCACGACCACTCTTCAAGTCATGACCTCCCTAGGTCGTGACCCCACAAAGCTAAAGATCGCTCTTGGCTGTGACCACTTTAGTCCATGACAACTTTGGTGGTCCATGACCACTTTTGGCTGTGACCACTCAAAGCCACTTTTGGCTATAATCACTCTTACAAAGATCATGACCACTCCCTTAGAGGTCACAATCACTTTCTTAGTGGTCAAGTCTACTCTTGCAGAGGTCACGACCACTTTCAAGTGGTCATTAGAGGTCAAGACCACTCCCACACTGGTCCAGACCACTCCATCAGAGGTCACGACTACTCCCCTAGAGGTCACGACCACTCTAAGGAATGACCACCCTAGAGGTCACAAATGCCATGATCACTCTAGGAAGGACCACTCTAGGGAATGGCCTCTATAGGGAACGACCACCCTAGATGTCACAAAGGCAACGACCACTCTAGGGAATAACCTCTGTAAAGAATGACCACCCTAGAGGTCACAAAGTCCGCGACCACTCTAAGAAGGACCACTCTAGGGAACGACCTCTCGAAGGAATGACCATCCTAGAGGTCACAAAGGCCACGACCACTCTAGGCACAGCCACGATCACTCAAACTAAATTGCTCAAGACTAAAGTAAACACATTTCAAGCTCAAACTTGAGCACCATAAGCTCAAACAAAAGTCAATAACTCATCACAAACATGGATAGACCTCCACATGGTCTTTTAATCTCCCCCTTGATGAGTATATTGATAAACACTACAAAAGGCACAAATTTGAGTTTGAAAGTAAAACAAGAAAGTAATTTAATTGCAAAACCTCACTTGGTCCAGCGTAAGAGGAAATAAGATCATGACCAAGGTGGCAAGAAGAATTTTAGAGCAAGCCAAGAGAAAGAACAAGTTTTCCACAAAAGCTATAAAAATTCAAGAAATCTCCAAAAAGCTCAATTTTGCTTACGATCCTACGAAAGAGCAATTTTTCACTATGATCATGAGAACCAAGATGCATTCACATTTCTCCCCTTTTGACGATGCCTTTTTCACATTTTATCGTCGTCCTCCAATGCGCCCGCAACCCCCTGTTCAGTTGCGATTGTTGGTGTAATCTCGAGCATTAGGCATGCTCATTTATCTTGTCTCATCATTGCTTCTGTCTATTGTATGTCCCGCTATCCTTTATTGTGGCATAACCCTTGATGCCCTAGTTATTCCCTATATATTTCAACTGACATCTCATCATCCTACCATGGCCTTGTATAGCTCACTATCATCTTGTACCCTCTTTTCC
The DNA here is from genome assembly GCA_036346275.1 of Otatea glauca. Taxonomy (NCBI): domain Eukaryota; kingdom Viridiplantae; phylum Streptophyta; class Magnoliopsida; order Poales; family Poaceae; genus Otatea; species Otatea glauca. The sequence goes on along the minus strand of CM070711.1, from coordinate 17,159,934 downwards.
CCTCCTATTTCATCACCTGATAACTCCACTGATAATCAAGGACACCATTGTTGCCTCATAGATTACATCATAGCTACTCATCCCTAGCAACCCTATCTCTAAGATCTAAGATTAGGTGACCAGGTGACCCCCACAAGGTGCCTCGTTGTGCATTGATCCAACTGGAACGTACCGATTTCATCACCACTAGTGTTCTAAAAGGTGGTTAGTACGTAGGCGCTAGGTGACACCCTCCACCTCGCACTCCTAGGTGGACGATTAACACCGTCTAATTGGCGATTAGGCAGTAGGCATTGGTCTACCATCCAACTAGTTCCTAGCGCCTTGGTGAACAATATCACCACACCGCCATCATCATTGATTATCCTCTTGAAGTTCATCAATGGTAACGTTTTTTCCTAAATAAGTGATAATAAAATGGGTATTTTTTATGAGAAAAAAATGATGGTTTTGAAAACATTGCAAGATCCTATAGATTAGTTTAGAATAAATCTTTATATGGCAGTTATTGGACATTCAAATGTTATCAATATGTTCTAGTGCTTCTTTTATTTTTGTTTTAATAACTCATTTTTTGTAACTCTCTTTTCGTATCTGCCTTGAAGATTGTTTTGTGGGAATTGTAGTTTTCACATTTATAATTGATTTCTCAAACATTTTTGCAACACGTCTTAAAAACAGTTTTGTTTTCCATCCATTTTTTTAAGAATAATTGAAAACTTTGGAAATTAATTATGTGAAGATTTCTTGCTTGATCGACTTATGTATGCCAGCACAAGGAGCATTGATTGGATGTGTTTTCTGAAAATCTATCGTGATATCCTTTATCTAGTTGTCTTGGAAGATGAGAGATGGTAATACTTTGTGTGGGGGTGGAAATGAATAAATGTATGATTGAGGCAGAATAGATAGGGGTATAGTAGGAAAAACCTCATTAAATATACATGCAAGCCTTATATTTATAAACAAGACCATTCAAACTATATTCCTTATATTTCTGAACGGAAGGAGTACTTGGTATGGTAGGAATACTTGTTATGATTTTTTGTGTCTTGGGTGCTTTTGGAAGAAAAACTAAAAATATCTAGAAAATAATTATATGAATCTCTTCATATATATACGTAGATTACGGTATGCATCAAAGTATCACTAATATCTTGTCCCCAAAGAAAATATTGGTGGTATCTTCTACTTCCTTTTTCTATATTGCCTTCTCTTGTAATTTCTAGTGGTCCATAGGATCTGTTAAATTAAATTTGTTACAAGAAAAAAAATCGTGAAACTGCAACATCTACGCGGAGCTTGCAACAAAACCAATCACAATAACAAAGTGCATAGCAGTGGCAATGTCGAGAAATTTTTCTTGGAAAAATAAGTTCTCACCAAAATTGGATGAAACCATGAGTATACAGCTTGGAGGTATTTTAAAACTAGCTTAGAAATCCCAAACAAACAATTATACACTGTTACAACATTGCAACTTTGAAAATTAAGACTGCCAACATTTTTCAATTGCTCGTGCAATAATTAGAGGCAATATTAGCAAGAAATTGAAAATATTTTTCCTGTGACGTTACAGCACTGCAACATCAAAAGATAATAGGTGCAACATTTTACATCAAGGATGCAACAACCAGAAAAGAAATTTGCAACAAATAGAGAAATGCCACAATGCCCTGTGATAGATCTTGCAACAAATAGAGAAAGGAGCCGCAACAAAATTGAGAAGTACATGCAACAAACTTACTGGAATTCTGGAAAGCTTAGGAGGAAGAAGGAGATGGATGTCAACATTACTGCTTGTCACAGGTCAGCTTGGATATAGCAGGGATAAGGCCGGCTTAGCACCATTGCCTCGTCGCCCCTCGACAACACTGTCCTGCACTCGCTGTCATCACAACCTTCTATAGCCTTAGGCCCACCAAATTTGGTAAGCGCCAACCGTGGTCATAATAGGTCTGGCGAGCTTCGACTACTCCTCAAAGAGGGGTAGGGTTCTTGGGGATTCAGACTATATAGAAAGCGTAGTGCTACTAGGACCAGCACGTGGTTGCTTGGGAGGAGCTCATCGAAGCCGTGGGGAGGGGATGATATATATGTATACATATATATATATATATGTATACATATATATATATGTATACATATATATATATATGTATGTATATATATATATGTATGTATATATATATATATATAGGACGCCGAAATGGGGCACCATGGAGCCTGGGCTCCATGATTTCAAATACGCGGATTCAAACCAAATTCGGGTATATTTTTCAAAAAATTTAGTTTTAGGGTATATACCCATTTATAACAATTCAAATGAAATACATACCTTTGAAAAAATATACTCGAATTCAAAGATTTTAAACGAATTTATATTACATGCTTTGCTAATTTATATATATAACCAGCACATACCTACAAACTATCATCAAAAAAGGAAAATCTAGTTTAAGTTTCAGTTCAAACTTGTTTGAACTAGTTAGTAAACTAGTTAAACTCAACATCTTAAATTTTTTTAAAAAGTAAACGTATAATAGGAGAATATACCTATTTTGTATTATGGAGCTCAGGCTCCATAGTATTCCAAGTAATTATACTATATATATATATAATTGTGTGTGTGTTTAGTGGAGAAAGCAAGGGGCAGTTGGAATATGGAAGTGGATTAGCGGAGGAAGTCAAGGAAGTGTGGTCGAGTCAAGTGAGGCGTCTGATTATTTAATTCTCCTCTGGACGTCATGTTGGTAGCAATATCCTAACTAGAAATAATGACAATATGACAGATAACCTAGTAAAATTTTCCAAAAAGAACTCAGGTTAATGAATGGTGTACTTACATCCTAATCATTCTCTCAAATTCCAATCTATCTTGCACTAAATATTTACACAATTAGTTCACATATCTCTTCAAACTTTTTCACAGAGAGCCACAGATACAAATCTAGGAACAGCAGCCTACTAGCCTCCCTTGCACCAAATATTCCCATGATTAAATGCTGTTTTCAATATTCCTATCCAAAGGAACTCAAATGTCATGATTAAATGTTGTTTTCAATATTCCTATCCAAAAGCACTCAAATGTCATGACACAAAAACTGGGAAAAATGTTAATCCAATATAATCTCACGTTAATACATGTTGTGCTGTCAACAAATAATTCAAAATACCTAAGTTTTTCAGAACATGTTCGAGTCAAATAGTAATGATTTGAAACACTTCTTTTTCCGTTACACTGCTTCGAAAATCTAAGGACCATCCTAACTAGGGGTGAAAACGGTATCGGTAAATCCCGGAATTCCGGAAACCGTTTCCGGAATTTTTCGATCGGACGTGTCGGTATCGGTAATGTTCGGAATCGGAATCGAAATCGTAATTTTTTGTCGGAAACGATAAAGATAACGGTTTTGACAAGTTCCGACCGTTTCCTTCGGTTTTCGGAAAAAATCGGTAAATTCCGTCGGTAATTACCGGAATCGCCCAGCCCACAGATCACACTCCTTCAGCCACTAAAACGCCTATAACTTTTTACTCTGAACTCCGATTTAGGTGATTTTGGATTCTATGCGAAGCTTATCACGAGGGCTACAAATTTCACCTATTTTTATCTAAAATCTGATTTTTCGAAATCCCTCACATATACTTGATCAAGGGCATGACTACAAGCTCAAAAGAGTCAATAAGATCAAATATTGAGCCATGTGATGATCAACTCATGATCAAAATAATTTTGCAAAACATATTTTCAAATTCTAATCGCATGCTCCAATATCAAATTAAGCACACCTTATTTGCAACATATATTTGCAAATAAACCAAGAACTTATGAGATCAATCCTTTCATGCCCGTCACTCGTTAGAAGCTTATGCCTTCTATGCCCATCACTCGTTTTTATTGGTCGTATTCCTGATGCTGATGAGTGATAATAACTACTATGCCAGTATCATATGTTTTTTTTTGCTTTTATTTTCATATCTCCAATGCTTCATTATCAATTTATCGCCGTGATTATCTATGTGCTCTGAGCTCCGATTATCTATGTGCATGTCTTTGTATGTCATATTTCCGGTTTGGCGCCGCAAGGGTCTGGTCGGTCTAGTAGCAAGTGATTAATAAATTTCAATCCTCGTGTGGAGAGATGTATTATTTGATATGAGATATTGAGACTATCTTATACTATGTGATGTAAAGACTCGTGTGGAGACTATCTTATGCTATGTATGCCTGTATGGAATGTGTGATATCGTCAACTGTAAATGCTTATAAGGTATTGCTTTTAAGTGCTATGCGAATCTGTTGCTTAATGCTTTAATGTATGCCTGTATGTAAGTGCTATGTGATGTTGCTTAATGCTTATGCCGTTATGCGTTATAAGATATTGATTTTCTAGACTAGTTATGCTATTGTATACATTTACATTGGTAATGTATGTTCATCGTAAATTTGTGAATATTTATTTATTACTAATTTCTATGTGGATGTACGATTTGTGTGAATTTTTTGAAGTCAATTGGTGGTACATGTCGTTACGACGTTACCGATCTCTTTTTCGGATTCCGATCGTTACCGATATATATTTTGAATCGAATTTTCATTTCTGATATTTTTGAATTACCGATGCCGTTTTCGTTTCCGTAGTTATCGATTCCGGTATCGTTTCTGAGGAAAAATATGAAAACAAAAATGGTTTCGGTGTTTTCCGACCGTTTTCACCCCTGATCCTAACCACTCTCACAAGTTCCGAACAATCTTGCACCAAATCGTCGGGTAATTATTTTTTAAAAGGAAAAATCTTCACATAATTAATTCACAAATCTCTCCAATTCTCCAGAGAAATTGTGTCATCCGTCCCTTCAGAAATTCCCAAATGCTCTTTCCAAAAGCAGAAATTTTTACTGTACTAACCATATACACTTCTTTTTTTTTCCCGAAAATGGCCACCACTCTGTGTTATTTGCAGAAACGGCCCTCCGAATGAGCACAAAAGCATGCGAACACGACACGTGTCACAATCAACGGTCGGGCCTGTGGAAACCCCTATTTATGTGCAGGTGTGCGCGGGATTATTTCTACGGCCCCGATGGCATTTTCCACACAGGGAGGCGCTGAATTCGGCTGGCCAACCGAGGGAATGTTGTAAGTGTTGAGAAACCCTGAAAGCCCACCGAAGGCCCATGTGGTCTCTAATGTCGAAACCCTAGAGAGCGCTATAAAAGGAGGAGGGGGGTCCCCCCATGTACACAGAATTAATTAGCAATAAAGAATTTCCGCTTTCGCTCTCCCTAAACACGTGTGTCTCTCTCTTTCTGTTCTCCACTTCAGATCTGTTCGGGAACCCCGGACTATTCGATAGCGAGGTTCCTCAACACGTTATCAGCACGAAGCTCTACCGGAGATCAGAATTGAAAAGGTGAGAAAGGTGGGATTTCAGCAATTGAATCTAAACGCTTGTCGTTTCTATGCATGCATCTATCCTACGCATCTTGTATCGTTTTCGTCACGTGGCACGAAGCCATACGGCGATCACTCGAATCTACTTGGCATGAAGCTACGAAATCGCTCGATGACACGGTTATCAGACGCGACAGAGTCGCTTCTGATGACACGGCTACTGTACACTCAAGAGAAAAATGCGCTTCGGTTCCCGCGCTCGTCGGCTTGAAACCCGGCTAGCCGCCGTTGCGCCGCCGTCCGGCAATCCGACGACGCACCGCTCGCCATCCCGCCATCCGACGCGCAGCCCGCCCGCCGTGGCATTGGCCTCTGAGCGCCTGCCGCCGCCACCACCTCGGTCGCGTCGTCGCCTCCGGCCACCCAGCGTGCCCGCAGCCGCGCGCCGCCCAGGCGACCCGCCCGCGACCTTGGCACCCTCGCATGAAGCGCCCGGCTCGCCGAGCCTCCTCCTCGCCGGGCACGCCAGACGGCCCAATGCGAGGGCCGCACGGCGCCGCCGCGCCTACCTCGCCGGACGCTGCGCCCGGAAGCCGCCGCCGCCCTCCAAGCCTCCCTCCGCTCGCCAGACGCGCCTCCTCGCAAGACCGCCGCCTGCCACCGGTTCGGCTCGCGATCGTTCCGCCGCCGCGTCGCCGCCACAAACGCCGCGTCTCGGTTGGCCGGCTGCGGCCGTCTGCGCCCGCCGCCGCGCGCCTCGGCGGCCGACCGGCTCGCTTGGTACCACTCGCGCCCGGCCGCGCCGCCGCCTCGCTGACCGCTCGCGGCCGTACAGACGCGCTTTGGCGGCGCCGCCGCTTAGGCCTCCGCTTCAGCGCCGCCCGTCCTCGGCTCGCGACCGCTCGGCGACGCCTCGGCCTCACGCGACATCGCCCCGGCCGTTTATCTGGCCGCCGCGCGCTTAGGCTTCCCGACGCGCCACAAGACGTCGCGCCCGCTACCGTTGCGGCGTCGTTGCCGGCTTGCAGGCCGTTCCTCACCACGGCGCCCGCCCGATCGCCTCGACCTCGGCGCCCGCCGCGTCGCCTGACGGCGCCGCCAAGATCGCGACGGCGTAGCCGCGCCGCCCGATGGCCTCGGCCAGCGTCGCGTCGTCCCACCAGACGCTCGCCGTCGCGGACCGGCCGCGACACGGCATGAAGCCGCGCCCAGCGTTGCCGCCCGGTGGTCGACGGCCTTGTAGTGCCCGACTTCAGCGCGCGCCCCCCCGCTCGCAGCCACAACGCCGTCGTTACTGCCCGCCGTGCATACCACCGCGCTTTGGACCGCCGCCGCCCAGCGCCGCCGCGCTTAGCCTCGCCCGCGAAAGGCCAAGACGAAGACCGCCGCGGGCCGCGACAAGAACGCCGCCGCCGACGCGCGTCACTCGGCGTGCCGCCACGCCGCCGAGCACCGGTCGGGCTGTGCACCATGCGCCACTCGCCATCAAGACGGCGGCTCGGCCTCGCGCCGCGCCCGGTCGCGCCGCCAAGGCCCTCGGCTCCACCGCCGCCGGCCATCCTGGCAAGCGGCGCCGTCTCTCCAAGACGGTTACGCGCCGCCGCAAGCCCGGCCGCCGCCCGGCGCCGCGCCTCGGACGGCCGGCCGCCCGCCAGCTCGCCGCGCCTTGCTCCGGCTGCGCCAGACGCGCTCGGCCGCGCTCTTGCTCGGTCGCCGGCTCGTTGCCCTTGCCGCCAGTAGCACCTCGACTTGCAAAGACAGTGCAAATGGCGGCTAGGAAGGAACCCTAGCCGCGGCCTCTAAAGAGCTCGCTGCTTTTACGCCAAGAAAGCCGACGACCAAGAAGGCCAGGCGGGCGCACGGCCCAACTGCTAGTTGGGCTGAAAAAAAAAAAAGGAAAACGCTCAGATGACCTACCCCTTAGAAGAAGAAGAAAAGAAAAAAAAAAGAAAAACTGCGAAAAAAGTTGTAGAAAATTTTGAAAAATTGCCAGAAAATCAAGAAGATTTATTTGGCTCTGTTTTTAATTTTTCTTGCTTTATTTCTCTGTTTTCGATTTTTTTTTATGAAATTTGAACTCTTTGCTTTATTTAATATATTGCAATGCATATGAATTTATTTTCCTGCACTTTATGCTTTTTGCAACCATTTTCTATCAGATTACACGCAGTAATCTAAACCAGAATTTTGAAATCATGAATCGTGAATCGTGAGTTTGAAGAACTGGCCCCGCACGGTCAGAACTACCTCACTTGGGCATCGGACGTGAAGATAGTTCTTGGGGGCAAGAAGCTCCGTGCTGCGATTGGTCTAGGGTCCTCGCAGGACGCGAAACCTACCGTCGAGCAGAACGATCAAACCATGCCCTGCCATTTAAATGCATGAATCGCATTTTCTTTTAGATTATGGTTGTTAGCATTTTCTCTTGAATAATGAATAGTAAGCTCTAGAAGAGCATACTTCTCTCATGAATAAATACGCAATTTATTCTTTATTCCAGTATTCTTCAATTTTGCAAGTAATATTTGGATTGTTTTGCCTCTATCTGATTAGAATTATATTTCTTTTATCTAGAAATCGTGTAGCGCCCAAATGGAAGAGATATGCATTGTTGATAGTGGCACAACAAATACCATCTTAAGAGAGTCTAAGTATTTCGATCGATCACGAAGAACGCTGGAAAGATTACTACGATCGCAGAAGCGACTCATATGTAATCGGCTCAGAAGAGCCACTATTATATTGCCTATGGGTACAACTTTGGTAATTGAAGAAGCCCTTTGTACCACGAATCAACGCGCACTCTCTTAAGCTTTAAAGACATCCGCGCAATGGTTTTCACGTAGAAACCAATGAAGAAAATGGCAAAGAATACTTGTGCATTGTGAAGCACGCGGTATGTGGAAAAATGGTATTAGAAAAATGTCCTCATATGAATCGGGTTGTACTACACGAATATTCATGCACCAAGTGTATACTTCCTTGAAGACTGCTTTTAGAAGCTCAATTATTTTCTTTATGGCATGGTAGATTAGGTCATCTGGTCTTAGAATGATGAGAAATATAGTGAACAACTCACAAGGTCATGGCATTAACGTTAAGAATTTCCCGAATCATGAAGATTTTGTGTGCCTGCATGTGCCACCGAAATTAATAACTAGACCCTCTGTCATGAAAGTGCAAAGTGAAATCCACGCATTCCCGAACGCATCCGGGATATTTGCGGTCCGATTCAGCCCTGTCGGGGCCGTTTCGATACTTTATGGTGCTCATCGATGCTTCCTCGAAATGATCGCATGTATGCTTGTTGTCAACAAGAAACCATGCTTTTGCAAAGTCGATCTCGCAGATCATAAGAATTAAGAATGCTTTCCCGATCATCGCGTGAAGTCCATCGAATGGACAATGCCGAGAATTTACTTCAAAGGCATTTGATGATTATTGCACAAAGAACAGGATAGCGATTGAGCACTCCATCGCACGTCCATACGCAGAATGGACTAGCGTAAGCACTAATAAAGAGGATTAAGTTCATTGCGGACCACTTTTGCGAGTTGTAACTTGCCCAACACTTGTTGGGGACACGCGATCTGCACGCAGCAGCTCTTATCAATTTTAGACCGTCGGCCTACAACATCCATTCTCCTATGCACTTGTGCACGGATCATCCCAAGATCTCCCATCTTAGAAAATTTGGGTGTATGGTATATGTACCTATACCACTCCTCGTGGATCGCAATGGGCCCTCTCCGCAAGTCCAGGATATACGTTGGTTATGAGAGTGCATCCATAATCGTATTTGGAACCCATGATCGGAGATTTGCATACTGACCGATTCGGATTGCATCTTTGACGAGGATCGTTTCCGTCATTAGGGAGGAAATCAACCTTTGGATGAAAAATGCCGGAAATCATATGGCATTCCACCGATCCCCACATGACCCCGCACTAATGAAGCAAATCAAGAAGTCCGAAGATAATTGATTTGCGAATTTAGCAAATGAACTGCTGATCATTTTGTGATCCAAGGGCGTGGTTAAGTCGCATGTACCCGCAAGGAATGCACCGAGAGGGTGGAAATACCAAAGAAAATAGAAGGTATCCTCAACCTGCTCGAGGCCTCAAAGAAAAAGAGCGAGCAATTTGGATCCTCAAACCCAAAGTACCCGGAGACGTCTGAGAAAATCAAGCGAGAGGACTTACCACAACCAATCATGAAAATGCCCCAAGGAAAGAAGGGAGCCAGTTGAGACACAGCACCGAAAGAAGCCAACAGAAAGGCAATTCGGACTTGAATCTTCCACTGCAGAAGTCGCGGAAATAATGTGTGCGCACACATAGGCGATGAAAGCTAAAGGAACTTGCTCTGCGATAGGGAAAAGCAAAGAAGAGCAAGTAGAAGTGCATGAAGCACCCCATGAAGAAATGGCCATAAACTTTGTAATAACAGGAGAATCCTGAATAGAGCAACGACCAACGTTGATGCATACTTCAAAGAAGATTGCCTCGATCATTGATCATGATCCCGAGCTCGCATCTCTCGCAGAGTGCAAGAAAAGGCTAGATTGGGAAGAATGGAAAAGGCAATCAACTGCAGAGTTAGTCTCTCCAACAAGAGAGAGGTGTTTGGGCAGTATGCCGCACACCTCCCCATGTAAACCCGTGAGGTCACAAATGGGTCTTTGTTCTAAGAGAAATGAAAACAACGGTTGTAAGGTACAAAGCAAGGCTTGTAGCTCAAGGTTTTACTCAACGTCCCGGAGTTGATTATGAAGAAACCTATTCTCCGGTCATGGGAGGAATTACCTTTAGATATTTGATCTCAATGGCGGTCAATTTGAAGTTGAGAATGAAGCTAATGGATGTTGTCACAAAGATACCAGATGGAAACTTGGATTCGAGATATACATGAAAGTACCTAAGGAATTCTTATCCCAACCAAGATGGAGCAAATAGAAACACATGCAAGGTGAAATTGGAGAAATCACCGTATGGATGAAGCGATCAGAAGAATGTGGTACAATCGCTTGAGTGACTTTCTCTGCAAGAAAGGCTACACAAACAAATAAGATTGTCCATGTGTGTTTATACAATGATCCCGAATGGATTCAGATAATCTCCGTCTATGTAGATGACTTGAACATCATTGGGACGGATGAAGAAATTGAAGAGGCATGCTCATACTTGAAGTCCGAGTTTGAAATGAAAGATTTGGGTAAAACCAAGTTTTGTTTAGGCTTGCGGCTTGAACATGTCCAAGGAGGAATCTTGGTACATCAATCAACCTACACACGTAAAGTGTTGGAAAGGTTTGGTTTTGAAAAGGCATATCCTGCAAAGACTCCAATGGTCAAGGTCACTCCAAGCGCACCTAGACCCATACAGGACCTAGAGAAGAGGGGAGGAAGTCACGGGAGCAGAATTCCCATATCCGAGTGCAATTGGAGCGCTCATGTACCTTGCAAATAGCACTAGGCCTGACATTGCGTTATTGTGAATTTGCTAGCTCGATCAATCTGCGAACCCACCAAAAGGCATTGGAAAGGGATCAAGGACATCTTCCGTTACCTCCAAGGAAGCAAAGACCTCGATGCTTTTTCGAAGAAACAATGAATTGAATTTGGTTGGCTATGCCGATGCTGGGTATTTATCAGACCCGCATACTGGCAAGTCCCAAACCGGCTATGTTTTCCTATGTGGAGGAACAGCAATTTCTTGGAAGTCGTCTAAGCAGACTCTTGTCTCGACGTCGACAAACCACTCGAAATCATCGCTTGTATGAAGCATCTCGTGAATGTGCATGGCTCGGAAGAATGGTTCACCACATCCGTAAGTCATGTGGTTTGAACATTGAGCAAACTCCTACAATAATTTATGAAGATAATGCAGCTTGTGTTGCCCAAGCACAAATGGGTTATGTGAAGAGCAATCTCATGAAGCATATCAACCCCAAGTTCTTCTATGCTCATGAATTGCATAAGATGAACGAGATCAAGATATTGCATACTAAGTCATGTGAAAATCTTGCAGATTTGTTCACTAAATCACTCCCAAATCTACCTTTGAAAGGTGCGTGAAAGGAATTGGGATGATGAGACTTAGAGAAGTGCAGATTTCGGGGAGATATGTCACATACTCCCACATGAATCTGAGCATGAATTATGAATACCCAACATGAATCTCAAGATTAGCAATTGAAGTTGGGAGAATTGTACTCTTTTCCTTAGCAAGTTTTTCATGAAGTTTTCTTGCGTAAGGTTTTAACGAGGCAATTCGTGCAACATAGTAAGCGTATGCTATGTACTCTTTCTCCAAGTATTTTTCCCACTGGGTTTTTCTGGAGTTTTAATGAGGCATATGCATCTCGCGGCAAAGGGCCCAAGGGGGAGTGTTGAGAAACCCTGAAAGCCCACCGAAGGCCCATGTGGTCCCTAATGCCGAAACCCTAGAGAGCGCTATAAAAGGAGGAGGGGGGTCCCCCCCATGTACACAGAATTCATTAGCAATAAAGAATTTCCGCTTTCGCTCTCCCTAAACACGTGTGTCTCTCTCTTTCTGTTCTCCACTTCAGATCTGTTCGGGAACCCCGGACTATTCGATAGCGAGGTTCCTCAACAGTAAGTACGCATATTTTTGTGCTCACACGTAGGAGGTAGGACGAGCGCATGCAGAGTAAAGAATTAATGAAGGGTGTGTTTGGTTGGTGGGATGAGGTTGAATGAGATAGAATGATCCTGTATTATTTGGTTGCATTGTTTTGGATGAATGGAATAGTTCAACATTAATGAGGAATATTACTCAAATTTGTATCACACCATCCAGGACGGGATGGTTCAATTCAAACAACCAAACACATGGATAACGTTTTTTTGAACCATCTCATACATGTATCAATTAGTACAAGCAACGAAACACAACCTAAGCACAATCTTTTGGACTAGTGCATATGTATGTAGTACGTGATGTGAGTAAGGATAAAGCTAGGGGTCACATGTCAGTGACGTAGACCGCAGATTTTTTTTAAAATAATGCATTTTTTTATTCAAATTGCAAAAATATACATCGCTTGCAAAAATTACAAAAATATACCTCTGTCGCCCTTTTGACAAGCGATATGAAAATGTCACACTTTTAAAGGGCGATAGAGGAACGTGTCGCCCTTTGGTTGGCTGACAGATCGTTGGGCTCCCTCTGTCGCCCAACCAAAGGGCAACAGATAATAAATCGATCTTTGGTTGGGCGACAGACCTTTCGGCTCCCTCTGTCGCCCAACCAAAGGGCGACTGAAGCCCAGTATAAAAGACCACGTGATTTCTGTACCGGCTACGCCGGTTCATTCCTTGCAGTCGAGAAAGAAAAGAGAAGAGGGACGAAGAAGAGAGAAAAAGGATAGAGGAAGAAGAAAGAAAAAAAGGAGGGAGGAAGAGAAGGAGTTCTATTTGCGACTGTGTAGGTAATTTTTTTAATTTTTATGTTTATTTTGTTTAGCAATAAACCATGGTAGGATAGAAATTTTTTTTAGATCTAGTTAATTTTAGAGGTTGCGGATAGACCTAGATAATTCTAGTTATATTTTTAGTAATTTAGTTAGTTCGTGGAAATTTTAGATCTAGTTAAATTTAGAGGTGACGGTTAGATGTAGTTAAATCTAGTTATATTTGTAGTAATTTAGTTGGTTTGTATAAATCCATGTACGTAGATGTTTTTAGAAATAATAATATATTTTTAGGAATGTAGATGTTTTTATAGATAGATGCAGATAGATATGTTTATTTAGGAGTGTAGATGTTTTTTAGAAATAGAAGTACACAGATATATATTTTTAGGAGTGTAGATGTTTTTTAGAAATAGAAGTAGAGAGATGAATATTTTTAGGAATATAGATGTACACATTTGTTTCTATCTATGTATTGTTATGATGCTTGTGTAGTTATTTGTACGCATTTGTTTCTATCTATGTATTATTATGATGCTTGTATAGTTTTCTTTACGCATTTGTTCTCTTTTTGGCATTTGAAATATAACTTTCAATTTTGTAATTTGCAGGTATGGCTCACTAGGATGGAGATGACGACTGGCCCTTGGAGTTGCTAGATCCGGTCGTTGATCGTCGTTATCGTGCCCACTTCGCCATCGCTTTTCCAGAGGAGGGATAGGATCCTCTGGAGCTCTGCGTACTACAGCCGAGGCCACCGCGGGAGCTCTGGACGCTCGATCCTCGTTGGATCCCTAGGTCACGTACTATTCTTTAAATTTCTAAATATGCCTGATGCAGTATCATAATTTGTATTAATTAACTAGTGTGGTGCTCATATTAATTTCATATTTTTGTTTCGTAGGCTTCGAGCATCAGGATTGCTGCCACTGGCCCAGATGGTAGAGACGCACGGAGATGCGTAGGGGCGGGACGCGAGTCGCCGGTTCCCGTTCGACAGGTCCCTTCTCACCGCTTTGGTGGATCGGTGGAGACCAGATACGCACACCTTCCATCTACCTGTCGGGGAGATGGCGATCACTTTGGAGGACATCTCGTACCTCCTCGGACTCCCGATCACTGGTGACCCTGTGGTGCCCCAGGACGTCGACGCGACTTGGCACGAGGAGCTACTTACACGGTTCCATGGTGTGCTACCACCTGTTGTGTACCGACTCTTCACCAGCACACATGGTCCGACACACAGGTGGCTTCGACAGTTTGTGGTACACAACTAACCTTTAAACCTTAACTTTGCATATATTGGCTAAACTAACAAGAAAACTTAAATTTACAGGCAGAGCACATCGTCGAGCCTGCGGACGAGCAGAGGTGAGCCGCCACCTAGAGGCGTACCTGTTGTGGCTCTTTGGCTGGTGCATGTTCACAAGCTCCCATGGGGATAGCGTTGACAGACACCTCGTCCAGTTCATGAGGGCGATTGCGGACGCACCCCTTGACGCTGTGCCGCAGTACTCCTGGGGCTCGGCTGTCCTGTGCGCGACGTACCATGCGCTCTGCGACAGCTGTGGACGGATCGCCGATGGGTCGATCCTCACCAGATGTCCACTGCTTGTACAGTTTTTGGCATACGAGAGGTTCCAGATCGGGCGGCCCGACATCGACCCGCGGCCTCTTCTACATGCTGGCGATGACGACGTTGACGCGCCGACCATGGGCACCATCTGATGCCACCGACGGGTAAGATATTGCAATCACGATTGTGAAACTACGTTTTAACATTTGTCAGTACTAATGGTAATGTTTTGCGTTGATTTTTCTGTCGTCACTGCAGCCTAGGTGGGCACACAGGACGGTGCGGTTGGGCTACCCGCAGTTTGTCGCTGTGTTCGATCACCCCACCGACGACCACGTACGCTGGACGCTGTACACACAGACAGAGGTCCACCTACGTGTGATGGGTGGGTTGTCCACCCTATGCACACGGGACGCGACGTACTGGCGTACACGGCGGTTCCTCCTGTTCGATGTGCAGGTCGAGGGCTACGCTGTCCATCAAGTGATGAGGCAGTTCGGTCTATTACAGGAGTTCCTGGTCCAGGTCGGCCGTCAGGTCCCACACGACGCCCACACGTAAGTTCCCTATATCGATGTTCTCTAATCATTATCGTGTAATGTCATCTAATAATGTTATATTTATTTCTTATCCGCAAGGCAGACTAGGAAGAGTGTGCATGGGACCACCCCATGACACATACATATGGTGCCTTGGGTCGAGGAGTGGGGAGGAGCCTTGGACGACGTCCATGCTGAGGATGCGCCGTATGATCTGCAGAAGTATCAGGGGTATCGGCAGTGGTACACTTCCCGTACCCGTCTGTGTTTGGTACGTGTCGACCCTGATCCTCCTAGACACGTTTCCAGTGTGAGGGACACGTATCCCGCCCATACAGATTCGGCTCTGCACATGCGGTACATTTCGTCCAATCTACGATGTATTTTTGTATTGTATTTTCCACACTAATGTGCTAGGCTAATTCGTAATGTATTTTTTAGACTGATGTGCTAACCCACTACTACGAGAGGAGTCAGGGAGCTTCCTTTCTCGTCTGTCCCGTGGGGTAGACGTGACTAGAGAGGAGGTGACCTCCTTCTTTGTGAGGTTTAGGGAGAGCTCGAGACGCGCCCTCGAGTTGGTGGGATACCACGCGCCTCCCGATGTGGCTCACGACGTGCTGCTTAGTAGAGGGAGGAGTGCTGCTCCAGGTACATCTTCACATGCCACAGCCTCCCGTCCCACCGTCACGCTGACCTCTGCGAGAGGGCGAGCTGATGGACACGCGGGTATAGCCGCTCACGTCGGAGGTGAGTATTTAACCGCACTTTGTATGTTTTGCAATCATTTTTGGAATGCTATCAACAATTCTTCGTTTGTTACAGGCTCACAGGCACGGTGGTTCTCCTCTGCAGCTTCATTTGCACCTGACGACTACGAGGGGCAGTATGATGATCCAGCCCATGCGGAGTATGACTTCGACGATGGTGATGTGTCGAGATACTTCGCTGATGTGGATGACCTGGACCATCACACTTGCAGGGAGAACACCACCGACGTAGCCTTCTCAGCCGGAGTACGCTACACCTTCAGCTAGACCACAGAGGGCCCACCACGCACCGACGCAGTTCACCTACTCGCAGGGGCAGGTTGGTAGGAGGCCTGCCCAGCTGCGAGGAGCCGCCCAGAAACGGGACCGGCAATAGTCTCTTTTCATAGTTTTAGATTGTTGTAACTTTTTATCTTATGTATTTAGTTAATCCGTTCCAGATATGTTGTACGATATATGGTTTTTATGATAGTAAACTATTATATTTGGTTATGCAATACTGTTATTCTTTGTTACAGTAGGCTTGCTTCCAAGCATAAAGAATTAATTAGTTCAAAACGGTTATAATATCCCGTACTAATACCTCAAAAATGGTTAACATATCATATACGGTGTAATCACAAACTTACAAAGAAAACTGGATTGCAATCGTGTAAAGTGAATGGTCACTTAAGCCTTTTCGGTAGCCCGTAAAATAACATGTTTAGAAGATAAATTATGGAGAAATAGCCCCAAAACACCCTATGATACATGTACTACCATAATATCAAAAGAATTCTATTTAAAACTTTCTTTGCATCTCAATCTTGCCAAAGGAAACACCCTAAACGATCACTACAAGCGCAGATTCTTAAACACTTCAACAATTGTTGGAGGTGACCGCCGTGCAGCAGCTTTTTCAGGGCGAATAGCCTACTTACGGGCTTGCAGCCTTGTCAGGCTGATTAGACAAATCACATATAGCAGCTTTGCCAGGATGAGTTTCCTTCCAATACTTAGTCCATACACCACCCCTTCGAGTCTATAAAAGGCCAAACCGAAGACACACAACCATAGCTCCCACTCACACTTCACCATGGCTGCATCCTCTAGCAGACTATCCTTCTGCTACAGGTTTCTCTAGAAGATCTTACATGGTACTGATGCTGTCCGATCAATATGCAGAGCATATTAAGGTTAGTTATTTCATATTTGTTTACCTTACTAATCTTTTTTACATTATACATAAGTTCACTACTTCGTATGCTCGTTTTGTGTGTTAGTCATTCCCGAAGGATAAAGAGTTGCTGAACAAAGATATTTTAGAATTCTTAGCAATGTATATGCTTTTCGGCGGAGGTGTGATGCCTGGTTCACACAGAAGATGCAGCGGAGGGTCTAATTGGAGGGGTAGAGATCGACACAGTACCTTGAAATATCAATGTCGGGTTTTATTCAATAGTTTACTATGATTTGTCGTCAAATTTGTCGCACACCAAAAGAGAATGACGAACAACGAAATTTGATTTTTTTTGTTCCGAAAATAATTAACTGACAAATAATTTTGTAAAACACTACATTAATTATCACCGAAAAATATGAATTTTTCTGAATTTATTGACCCTACTTTGAACTATACAATTCTAGCAACCGTCAAAATAATACTGACTTTTAATAATTAATGCTCACAGGTTACAGCAAATTTTCCAAAAAAATCAACGCAAAATACTTCATCATAAATTACATTTCCTCCCAAAAAAAATTCTTGAATTTATAAATTTTTAGGACGACTTCCTCCCTGTCGCCCTATGGACAAGCGACTTCTCTTTGTCGCCCGATGGTAGGGCGACTTATTCCTGTCGCTCGGTGGTTGGGCGACTGAGTCCTCTCGCCCTGCTCTCCCACTATTGTCGCCCAACCATAAAGCGACAGATGTATATTTTTACAATTTTTTTTGTAAGCGAGGTATATTTTTGCAATTTGAATATAAAAATGTATTATTTAAAAAAAAATCGACCGCAGAAGGCTAGAAGCCCACGTACGGGTACACGTACAAAGTAAGTCAGGCTCAAAGAGGGATTAGCCTGAACAGCCATTGACGATGATAAACCACTGGTATTATTAATTGAGTTCTTCAGAAAAAGGGAGACAGGACAGCAATATACGCAGTCGCTCTCCGGAAAAGCTTTCGTCGAGAATGTAGAGCACAGGGACCTTGTACATACAACATTCCATCGGTCGGCCAGCCGAATTCAGCGCCTCCTTGCGCGGAAAATGCCGGCGGGAAAATTCTTTCAGGCGAACCGTGGGCGTGGAAATCCCGGAACCCGACCGCTGATTGCGACAAGTTTAGTGCGCACTTGATTCCTCGCTGGTCCGAGGGCTATTTCTATAAATAACGTTGAGTGGCGACTATTTTAAAAAAAATATAGTGCATACGGCATATGCAGTAAAAATTTCCTAAAAGCATCCCAAACACAAATACGCTGGCACCCTAGGCTCAAGGTTACATATCCCGACGAAATTTCGTGAAATCTCAGCGAGATATCGGATTTTGGCCGAGGATGAGATTCAAAATCCTGTCCGGATAAAAAAAGTTAAAAAAATTACAATAACTACAGTATTTTTAGAAAATTTCGACGATATACTTCAGTAAATCTCGCCAAAATCTCATGGGGTTTTTATTGAAATTTGACTTTTTTTTACTGAATTTGACCGAATTTGGCCCAATAATCCTTAAGAAAGTCATCTTCCACGAAAATTTGTTGAAAAATCGAATTTTTGAGACATTTTATAATTTCCATAGAAATATTGTCAGATATTTATAAAATGTATAAATTTGACCATACTCTGAAAAAATTATGGTATTATCTTTAGCAGTATAGGACCATACATAAAAATTTTCAAAATAATTTAACTTTATTTGTCATCTTTAAAAAAAATCAAAAATAGAATGAACAAAACTGAGACAGTAACCTTTTCAGAATTTTATAAATTTGCTCGAGTGTGATCATGATCCAAAAATTTTATGAGATCTTAAGAATTTCGTCAGAACCATTTTAATTTTTTTTAAAAAAATTAAACTTTTTTTGTTTGCTCAATCAAATCTATGAAAACATTGAACTTCATGTGTTATATTTCAAAAATAAAAAACAGGAAGAACATAAATGGTACAATACCCTTGTAAGAATTTTATAAATTCACTAGTGTGTGATAATGATCCAAAGTTTTCATGAGAGCATAAGCATTGACTTAGCACCTTGCTGTAAATTTTTAAAAAATTCTAAACTTTTTTTGGTTGCTCAAGCAAATCTATGTATTGATCATCAGTTTTTTATCAGGACGTAGCACTGTCATAATTTTATAAAATCGTTGAATCTTGATAATAATATGAAATTCTATAGAAACATTTATGATTCAGCAGGACCATCCACAAAATTTTTTAAAAATTTATAACATGGTTTTAACCATTTTTCATTCGGTTGAAGTTTGCCGGAAAGGCTTTTATGAGTACAGTAGCACTTTTAGAATTTTCTAAAATTCCTGAAGTTTGATTATCATTTGAAAAATTTATTGCAACATTATTGATGCATCAAGACCATCCATTAAAATTTTAAAACGTAGTTTGTTCTATTTTTCATTCGGTTCAAATTTGCCGGTCAACCTTTTATTCAAGTAGTACCACTATCAGAATTTTTAAAAATTCTTCAAGCTTGATAATCATCTGAAAATTTTACAAAAACACTAGTGATGTATTAGAACCATCCAAAAAAAATTCAAAAATGTTCAACGTTTTTTTTGCCATTTTTCGCTCGGTTCAATTTTACCGAAATCTCGGGTAATCTCGACGAGATTTCGATATTTCTCGGCGAAATCTCTAAAATCTTGGATGAAAAAAAACCAGATTTGAATTTTGTTTTTTGTATTTCATCCGGGATTTGTCCGAAAATGAGATCTCGGCGAAATTTTGGATTTTGCCCACCCCGGGATGTCAACCGAAAACAAGATTTCAAACCCTGCACAGGTTGGACCCCGGATTCCAAAGTGGGAAAGAGAGCCCAGGAAGAGCATGCAGTAGTAGCCAGTAGGTAGGGATAAAAACGGAAACGGAATTTCCGACTGTTCCGGAGAAAAAACAAAAACGGATTCCTTTTTTGTGAAACGGAAAAGGAAAATATCGGTACGGAAACGAAAACGGGAGAACCATTTTCGGCGAAAACGAAAATTCCGTATAAATGAAAACGGAAATTCCGTCGGAAACTTGGCCCACTTGTCCCAAAAGGAGAATGTAGAATTTACATTCATTTTCGAATTAAAATAATTTCAGAAATACAAATGGCTTTATAGAGAATATCAAATAGAGTTCAAAAATTTTGAAAAAAAATCTCAAAAATACTTTGGAACATTTTGAACCTAATAAATTTATTTCTAGCATAATTTTGGTTTTATTTTTCATGAATAAATTAATTTTATAAATCTAAAAATAGCAAAACGATATTTATAAACTCCAAAAAAATCCAGGATAAATCTCAGAAAATCATAAATGAACATTGAACAATAATATGCAAATTTTAGGGTGTTACACCTTTATAGTTGAAGGAGCAAGAGGATGTCGATGATAAGAATATGGAGGAGAAAATGATGGTCTGATATGAGAAACAAAAAGTGAGTCTTCAGCTAACAAACTTAAGAAAAAACTTTCAAATGATACCGGTGAACATAATATTTTTTTTATGTCCAACTTGGAGATGGAATGAGTTACATTGTTTTTGCGATCATGTATGTTGTGATCATGTACTATGTTCTTTTAAAAATTTTCACTTTCGTTTTCGTATCCGCTCCGTTCCGTTCCGTTTCCGTTTCCGTCATTATCCGTTTTCGTATCCGTTGCCGAAGTTTCCGATTTCGTTTTCGTTATTAGTAAAAAATATGAAAACGAAAATAGAAATCGTTTATCATCGTTTCTGTTCCGTTTTTATCCCTATCAGTAATAACACTCCTGCTGTGTTGGCAGTACTGGAGAAGGAAATGCACCAATTAACCAACCTTTCCAGAGGCCGTTGAAAAGGCTTCGCAAGAACAGAAGCGGACAGGCCCCAAACCAGCGGGACAACACCTGGGCTGCGACGCTTGTACCCGCCTCCGTTGAATAAGCCACGTCCATGGTACACAACGGAACTGAGGGAGTCTCCCCAGCCTGAACCTCGTTGGTCCCACTGATCGGTGTGGTAGGGTCTATAGACCCGGTCTAGGTCACGGGTTCATCCCTCGCGCAGCGCAGCCCTTAGATGCCGAAGCGAGGTCATGGGTAGGACTAGCTATCGAGTTTAATGAGTTACTAGTTTCTTTCAAAATTAATATAGTTGATGCAAAATTATTTTATGAACTTTATCTGTTGATAAATATAAGACGTATTTTGACTTTGCACAAAAATTAAGGTTATAGTGAAATTGACAAAAACATGAGAGAAAATAACTTACATACCCCTCATAATTGTCTTGAAAGACGAGAAATAATACTTTGTGTAGGTGTTAATGAATAAATGTATATGGTTGAGAGAGAATAAATAGCAGTATAGGTAGAAATGCTCATTAAATCTACATACATGTTTTATATTTTTAAACAAGATCATTCAAAATATAAGCCTTATATTTATTAACGGAGAGAGTATCGTTTAAGTGATTATTTTAAATTTGAGCTAACAAGTCACTATCGAAATGAGCCTCGTTAACTTATTTTTCAAAATTATTTTATTTTAATTTAAAATCAATTAACTATTGTAATCGAATAATTTTTGATTCCAGACTTAACGGCTTTTTTTTTTGCCAGCCCTAGTCGTGGGCGTGATATTCGAGGACGACCAATAACGGCTCGAGACGATGATACTTACTGACGGCTGATATCCTGCCACGTGTACCGTCTTCCCGTCTCGCAGCCGTCGGATCGTTCGAAGCTTCAGATTCGTCGCCGCGTCGCACTAACGTCGTACAAACGGATGGCCTCTGTGGAGTGTCATGTCTCCAGGAGCCGAACCCACCCACCTGGGCGAGGCCACCGATCACACTGACCTGTGGAGCTAGCATGGATTTCGGGCCAATAGTCAGTGACACATATAAAAGTGAGTTAGTTTCGGCGTGTCGCTCTGTGTCCACATCAGGAAGTGGTTGATGGTTCCACTTCGTGGGAGAAAACGGCAGGCTACGAGAAACCCGCTGTTACAGTGATTTCTGGGGTCCATCACTTGTGGGTCCGATTAGTCAGTGACGGAGAGGATGCAAATGTTGTCGCTTTGGCCTAATAACCAGAGGAAGCGCGGAGCACGGGGCCCGCCTGGGCCCATCCTGCTGACGCGCCATTTCGTCCGTCCATCCACTCCTCCACCCAATGTCCCACCAAATGGACCGACCAGATTCACCCTCAAACAAAGGGATGGCCGCGAGGCGGACGAGTGCGTTTTTTTACCTTTTTACCCTTCGTCTCCGTCGGTCAAGAGAGTTAGAGAAGGGAGGTGGTGGGGTGGGAGCGCGAAGGGAGGGGGGAGACGGGAAAGGGAAAAGCCCTCAGAGAGGTTGCCTCGCTGTCAGGATCCAGCAAAGAAGCCGAATCCGAGTATGAAACTACAAATGGATTGCAAAATGGAAGAGCAACGAAGAACTGGAAGATGCAATACAGCCAAAAGGGAAAACTAGGGCATAATATTGATTAGAGTTCGGGATAGTTCCTTCACACAACGTTGATCGCTTATATATAGTGTTTACAGCAAGCAGCCGGCAAAATTACAGCTCATAATGGTGAATGGGTAATCTCTACTACTTCTAATTTGGAGTTGGTGGCGGTCCGTTCTCCACCTCCAACCCACCTCTATAAAAACAACCACCGCAGAAAAAACGGACCGACCCAAAAAAACAAATAAACAATGTTTCTTTTTCGCTCCGCCCGACCACCTCTTCCTCCTCACGCCACCCGCGATAAAAGAGATTTGACGGAGATGAGCGGCGCCGCCGTGGCCTTGCTCACCGCCGCATACCTCCTTGATCTCCCGTGCTGCGCGCGGGCTCCTCGAGGTTACTACCGCGGCGGACGAGGAGAAGGCGGGGACGCGGAGGAGGAGGACCAGTAGCAGCCCGACTTCTTGGACCGGACTTCCCGACATCTGGGACCCGTCCCCGCTCCGTCATGGCGGCCGCCTCCTCTGCGAGGCACCGGAGGTGAGCGGAGCTTACGGGCTTGCTATTCTTTGGTTAACTTTTGTGCTTTTGTAATTGAGAGAAATAGATGTTTGATCTTGTAGCAAAATTTTCGTTATTGCTTAACCTTTATGTTTCGTTAATAATTTATTTTTCATAGCAAAGCATGGACACTGAACTAGTAAATAAAAGTTCTAAACGGTAAACACTAATTTCTACCTTAATTCTCCACCAATGGATCGCTACCAAACTTCATCATCCACTTTTAGCCGCAGGATCTTCACTGACTTCCCAGATGACTTCATGACCATAGGATTTGACTAACTGAAAAGGTATGGCATAATCCCCACCGTCCATAAACTGAATTGAAACTCCTCCCTGAAGCTTTCAGTAATCTGACGCTCGCTTCCACTACTAAAAATCTAGGGTTCTAGGCCGCTTTGCTGCCGGGATTAGATCGCTGTTTGGGTGGATTTTTTTTTACAATGCTTCTCTCTATTCCGAGGAAGAAAATAAATAAGGGCATCTTCTTTTCTTGCCTCTCTGGATTTGATGCCTTATACTTGTTCAG
Source organism: Otatea glauca (assembly GCA_036346275.1). Lineage (NCBI taxonomy): Eukaryota > Viridiplantae > Streptophyta > Magnoliopsida > Poales > Poaceae > Otatea > Otatea glauca. Next base: position 17,136,479 of record CM070711.1, on the reverse strand, counting down.
TTTAGATTCTTTTCTGTTCTTGTCTACTTTATTACTGTCATATGATTTGTTCACTTGTTTGTGCAGGTAGAGCAGCGGTTTGGCAGCTTTGGGCCTGTTACAGTTGGCGAGTGAGTGTACTCTGTTCATCTGTTCGTATTGTTTTTAGTGTTTTGATCTTTGTGCTCCCAGTAGGAATTTTCTGCTTGAGTGCTGTCGCGACCAATCGTTCTGAAAGATGTCCACCTTTTTTCGTTAATATTGATGTGGTCTGAGAGATGAGCAGGGTTTTGTAGAGGTTTGTGATAAATGTTCAAGCTAAGACACACATAACTTTAAAGTTGGTCTCCCCCCTCGTGATTGGATTTTTGAAGACGCACAACTACTTGTTTAAAGCTTTACTTTTCTCTTTATTTTGCTACTGAATCACGTACTGGAATGTCTTGTTTCTTCTTTCTAATGAAAAGGATGCAGTTATCCTGCACTCCTTTGAAAAAAAAGAAATTGCACTATAATGTCTTAGTTTAAAACTACCATCAGAAAGAACTTTGTTAAAAACTTCCATTAGAAAGAAATTTCACTAGGATCCAGTTGCAAATATCCATTCGGTTGTTATAATTTAGATGGCAAAAGGACGTGTATGTACTTTTGGCACTGCTTGATTATATTGAGTAGTTATCCTCAGCTCACTCTCAGTATATTGTGTATTGAAAGTATGTTAAAAACTTCATGTGTGCATAGTAGAGTAATTTGGGCTTCAGAAAATATTTTATATGTTAATTGGGTGCATGGTATTGTTATGCTAACTTTCAAACCTTTGCGCCGGTGCATAAATGTACTCTACTTTTGTAATTGACTGTTTTAATCTTTGCGCTCTGTATATAAATTTCTCTTTGAATGCAATGTAGTAAGAGGTGTCTTGACGTGTGGTAGGTCACATTTTGTATTTTCATTTGCAGGTAATTATTACTGCATCTGTTGTTTGTGAGAATGCTAGGGTTTTTCTTTATGACTGTAGTTTAAAAAAAAAGATTTTAGTTGTTGGTAATATTGTACTTGTTTGCACCTTTAATTTTTTTAGTTTAAAAAACCTTTACTTTTCAACGTTAAAACGTAAAAGTTTACCTACCCGTTACGTTTATTTAGATTTCAAGGTTGATCCATTATATCGAGCCATTTATATAGATTAATGGCCGTTAACGATTAATAGGCCTACTTATCGTTGATACTAAGCCCGATTACATTCACATCATGGGTAAGAAGAGGACTAACGGCACTATATGAGCATCTTATATGAAGTATTTAGCAAATAGAGTGTAGAACATTGTCAAATCTCTTTTCTTTGTCATCATGTCAAATCTCTTTTCTTTATGTCATCACGGTGGACAACTACTGTGAGCTTGTTAATTCCATTCTATATTCAATAAAGAAAAAGAAGATGAATAGATACTTATTTTCTTATTGCAAATATATGTATATATTCAGTGTTATAAATAAAGGCCATTAAAATGATAAAGGTCCCATGCTCGTTACGTTTATTGGCATTTCTAGGTTTGCCCATTTTATCGAACCGTTTATTTGAGTAAAGTTGCAAGATTGTCATATGACATACATAAGATGAATGTTAGCTTTGCTTTTCATTACCACTTGAGCTGTTGATTCATGCATTCAATTGTGGTTCTTTAATTACATTCACAATATGTCATATTTTCTCTTCATATCATCGCTATGGACAATTGTTGATAGCCTGGTAGTTCTATTCTTCATGCATGAAAGAAGATGAATTAGATGCTTATTTTGTTACTACAAACCATTTATAAGACCATTTACAAAGCCGCTTATCGAGTTACCGTATAAACACTAAAAGGTGAGGTAACCGTTCATTCACCATTTACTGTTATTTAGAACATTGTATATATTTCTCTAAATCATGGTTGTCAAGGCGTACCTGACGAACATGGCAAGTGGCAGGCGCTAGGACACCATGGCGTCCTCAAGGCGAGGTACAGCGAGTGGCATTAAGACAAGAGTTACAAGACAACACATTAGGCTAGATAAGAAGTCCATAACATAATTAAGAATCAAGAGGGCAAACTTAAGGCCTTAAATAGGAACAGCCCAACAACAAAAGATTATCAGTAGCGAAAGCATGAAATTGCAAAGGGTATTAACATTAACAATCATAATCAAAATCATCTCTCTCGCAACCTACAACACCACTTTGTTCATTGGTGTCAAGAGCAGGTGAGTATAGGAAGAAGCAGACGTAGAGAGCAGACCGGCTAAGAAAGAAGGGAACTCAAGGGAGCTCACCGGACTACCAGAGGGAGTGGAGGAGGGAGGGGACCTCCTTGGCGGTCGGCGCAATCTAGGGCGATGGCTACGATTGAAGTCGGCGACAGCTAGGGTTGAAGGAGCGTCGTCCTTTGCTGAGCTCGAAAGGAACAAGACGTCGAAGGGAGTGGAGGAGGGAGGGGAGCTCCTCGGCGGCCAGCGGAATCAGGGGTGGCGACTAAGGTTGCAGATGGCGGCTAGGGTTGAAGTAGCAGCCGAGCTTGTAGTCCTCTATCCCCTTTGCGACCTCTCGGGCGAGCTCGAAAGAAACACCAACCGACCTCTCTGCGATTTATCTGACACTAGCTCCAACCAGTTGGCCAAGTCGGGCACCCAGAACCTCGTCGTGGATGCCGCAAAGTTCTAGGCACCCACTTAGATCTCCAAGGCGAGGCGAGCACCCACGGCGCCCAGCCAGCACCGCTAAGAAGCCAAGGCGTTGTAACAACCATGCTCTAAATTTTAAACATTAAAACCGTTTACAAGGCCATTTGCAAGGCTACTTACTGTATAAATGCTAAAAGGTGGGGTGACCGTTCATTAACGTTTACCATTATTTAGAACATTAATTTTCAATGGTTCCTTCACTTATTAGAATGTGGTTTTAGTAATATCTACTATAAAAAATGTTGAATACCTTGCTAAGAAGGCATAGTTCCAAACTCCCCTTCAGTTTTGGTACGCAATGTGTCGGTGTTTCGAGCACCGGCAAGTAAATTTGTAAGTCTTAAGGGGCCACGCGTTCCCCGTCCCTGAATGGTTAGACTCGAGAGTCCAAGGTGTATACTGGTTCGGGCCGAATGTCCCTACTCCAGTTCGAGTGGTGGTATTGTATTGCCTTTAGTGCAAATGGCTGCACAACGTTTACAAGAAAGAACTCGTCCTTCCTCTTCTTCTCTGTCTATGCCCGTGTATGTTCGTTCCACCTTCTCCCCCCCTTTTTGTCAGGGGCTCCTGCCCCCCTTTATATAGTAGGAAAGGGCAGGTTACATTTGGAAAAGGGGAGGTGGCCTATGCTAAGAGCTTCGGTCCTTCCTTCTGGCGACTGGTCACTGCCTGCCTTGCCCACGCCGGGTCGGTAGTCTCGTTGGGCAGGGCAGTTAGCCGCTTCGTCGGGAAATGGCGACCGCTTCGTGAGCTCGACGAGTGTTGACGTTGCAGTGTATAACGCTGGTACCGCCGTGAGGAGCGTACATTCGTATTATACGTGATCGTTGATGGATCGAAGCTTGACTTCAGCAGCCCATTTATGCCATCTTGGGAAAGAGCCACCGCTCCGTCTAATACTTCGATTGTCCTCGTCTCATGGGCACGTGGCCATAGATCGTGGAGGCTTTGACACGTAGCCCTTGGCGGAGGTTGCCTTAATTTGGTCTGAGTCGGGATCCCGACCCGCGCGGGCCTGGAGCCTTACTTGGTCGGGACGCCGTCCCGACGGTCGGGAGGCGCCTTTGTGGTCCCACGGGTCCTTTGGTCGGAATGGGCTTGAGGCACCGCTTGTTACCCCTGGGCCGTTGGGTACCCACGTATGAGTATTCGTCAAGAGCCCCAACCCCGAGCGAATTAATCGATATGGTTGGGGCTTGATCTTGGTTTGCGAAAGGTAACCGGGCCCGACTGGTCGGTCCGACCGACTGGGTCGGCGGGTCTTCGCCAGGTGTGCCCCAACGCATCCGACGGCTGCCCCGGAGGTTGGTGGGGGGCATTCGAACCGCCGGAAGCTTTTAATCGCTTCGTTGCGCACGCCGCGTATGGCTTGGCGCGCCTTGACCGTACGCCTTCTTGGCCGCCTCGGGTTCTGGTGAAGGGCACTTCGTTTTCCTGTGCTCACATTTACTTTGGAGACGTTTGATCTCCCTCCGTCTGGGTATATAAGGGTACCACCGTTTACCAGAACAATTGTCCCTCAAACCAAAGTCCTCTTTCGTAATCCTCGAAATGGCTTCGAGGCATCCACTGATCTTCAGCTTTGGCGATGATGTCGAGGTAGAGGAAGAAGATCCCATGGCCGAAGTTCGGGCCGAAAGCGACCAGCGATGGTCGAGCTCGGGAGGAGGAAGAAACCGAGTCCGAGGTATCGCCGCCGACGCCGCCGAGGCCGCTCCAAGGCTCAAGGTGGTAAGGAGGGCCTCTTAGAGGCGATGATGCCGCCGCCGCTGATCGCATCTTGCGCGGTGGAATCGATGCACCGCCGCCGTCGGTGCGCGGCGAGGCGCGCCGACGGCTCGGGTTAGTAACCGTCAGTAAGTGCACTGACGCCGCATTGATGCTCAAGATATGATACTTGGTGCAGAAATAGCTCCACCATATCTTGTAGCTTTGAGTAGTGTTTGAGCCTGCTAGGCACCTCATGTAACATTGTAAAGTTCGAGCCTGTTGGCCTATAATGAAATCTCCTTTTCCTTTATGAATGTCTTTGCGATGAGTTTGTCTCAGGCGCTCTTTTCGACTAACCCGGCCCTCGAGAACGGGTAATCAGTAAGTGATCGCTCTTTCCTGGGTAACGACCAGAACGTCGTAGCTAGACCGTGCCTTGGTCGACATGGACGACCAGATGCCTCTCCGTGAGGTTCGGGTGTCCGAGTGCTCGTTTAACGTCGTAGCTAGACCGTGCCTTGGTCGGCAGGGACGACCAGATGCCTCTCCGTGAGGTTCGGGTGTCCGAGTGCTCGTTTAACGTCGTAGCTAGACCGTGCCTTGGTCGGCAGGGACGACCAGATGCCTCTCCGTGAGGTTCGGGTGTCCGAGTGCTCGTTTAACGTCGTAGCTGGACGGCGCTCGTTTTACGTCATAGCTAGACGGTGCTCGTTTTACGTCGTAGCTGGACGGGGCCTTGGTCGGTCGGGACGACCAGATGCCTCTCGGGAGGTTCTGGTGTCCGAGTGCTCATTTAACGTCGTAGCTGGACGGTGCTCGTTTTACGTCGTAGTGGGATCGGGCCTTGGTCGGCGGGACGACGGATGCCTCTCGGGAGGTTCTCGTGTCCGAGTGCTCGCTTAACATCGTAGCCGGACGGTGCTCGCTTTACGTCGAGCCGGATGGGGCCTTGGTCGGCTCGACGACCGGATGCCTCTCGGAGGTTCCGGTGTCCGAGTGCTCGCTTAACGCCGTGAGCGGACGGTGCTCGCTTAACATCGTAGTCGAACGGTGCTCGCTTTACGTCGAGCCGGACGGGCCTTGGTCCGCATCGGGACGACCGATGCCTCTCGGGAGGTTCTAGTGTCCGAGTGCTCGTTTAACGTCGTAGCCGGACGTTGGGCATTTCTCCCGAGTCCTCGTCCGGCGAGGGTAGCTGCGAGAGGAGTGGCCGCCGTCTATCCCACGCCAGATATGCCCCGTCCCGCAAGTGTGGGACCCGGAGGGGTGAGCAACGCGCTGCCACCGCGCTGGTTTGAACGCCGTGCTCGTGGAGCTAATTAACGGTGGTCCGAGTGGGTCCCGGGAGGTCCCGCCTAAGGGGAACCCTTCCGAGCGACGGTCCCGCAGTAGGTGTCCGGCCCGCCGTGGGCAACCCATAAAATCTTTCTTTACTCGATCCCAGATCGCACTCGGGTCGTCCGTCGACCCAGAGCACAATCGGGCCGCCGCCATCGATGGGCTCCGGAGAGTGTGAAGTGTGGTCTCTGACGCGAAGTTTTGGCGACAGGCCGCCACCGCCCAACCGAGGCCCACCGAGCTCGCCTCATACTCGCCTCGCTCAATTTTATTGGGGCGCTTTATGCCCACTTGGTGGGATCACCTTTAGAACCCACGACTTTTGGTCGGGCCTCGGCGTGAGCCATCGAGCTCTTGCCGCTTTGGGGCCTCGGCGACTTAGGGGCCTCTCGCACGCGCCCGGGCAACCGGCCCCGCAAAAGGCGAAGACCAAGAGGTCTCAGGATGCGCGGCTCGAGGCGGTGTCTTCACGATTCTTGCGGTTTTGTCAGGATTAAATGCAGAGAGGAATTGGAAACGGGGCGTTACCTAGCACAACAAACGAGGGCGTGCGCGGCGCCTCACGCGAGGAGGTGTTCGCTGATTGGCGCCTGCTCGCCAAAGTCTGCTTGGCTAGGTGTCCGCCCGGCTCCTATAGATAGGGTGCGGGGGCATTTGAGCAAACATCTTGCCCTCGCCTTCCCCGTCTTCCCCTATTTGCCTGAATCAAGAAAAAAGACCGCAAGAGCAAAAGAGAGAAAAAAGGGAGGGAACCTCCAACTTTCTCCTCTCATCTTCTTACCACTTCTCTCGGAGATGTCGTGGCGGCGTTTCTATCCAGCCACCAGGCGCTGGTTGGTAAAGAAGGGGTTCTGCCTCGCAGATATCTCTCAGGGAGAGTGCCGACCGGGGCCACCGCCCCCGCTCCGGGGGACGGCGAGGTCGTGGTGCCCGCCTCCTTCTTCGAGCGTGGATTCGGGCTCCCACAACACCCGTTCATGCGCGAGCTTCTACACCATTACGAGGCGGAGGTGCATCATCTCAACCCCAACGGGGTCCTTCATATCGCCATCTTTATCACACTCTGTGAAGCCTTCCTGGGGATCGAGCCCCACTGGGCGCTGTGGAGGCATTTCTTCCAGGCCTGACTGAGGAAAGACAAATCCTCGGATGTATCGGTGCGTGTCGGAGGTGTGGCGTTCCAGCTGCGCACGGGGCGCGCAGCCGATTATATTGACGTGAAGCTGCCCTCTTCCAACCGGGGGTGGCACTCCGAGTGGCTTTACACCAAGAACTCGGGGGACAAGCCTCGGCTACCGGTCGGCTCGGAGATGAAGCCCTCATGGGGGGGGGAAACGGAAGGAAAGGAACCGAGTGGAGGTGATAACGAACCAGATCAAGGCCTAGAAGAAGCGGGGTCTTACTGGTGACGTCGTTGTGCGCGCATTCATGGAGATGCGCGTGCAGCCTCTCATGGATCGGCCGTTCCCAATGTTCAAATTTGAGGAACCGATCGACCCGTCAAGGATGATGGCGGAGGAACTCCCCTCGTCGGAGGTCAGGGCGCGGGTATCCGCCGTTATGGGCGGAAGCGCGACCGAGGCGGCGGCCGGCCACCCCGAGCCGTTTTCGGCCCGGAATCTGCCGAACCTGGTAATTCGAGCGTAGCTTTCTCCTCTTTTCTTCTCCCCCTCAATGTTAGCTCTCTTTGCCTGATCGAGGTTTTTACGCTCCCTAGGGGCTCGGCGGGATTGTCTCCGGCAAGATCGCCAGGAGAAGGAGCCGAGGCGAGGCTCACGCAAAGTTTGCGCAGATTGAGGCGGAGCACAAGAAGCGCAAAGGGGAGAAGAGGAGGCAGCGGGAGAAGGAGCGTGCGGCAAGAGCCGCGCGCGGCGAGGACGTGTCGGAGACCACTGCCGCGGGGTCGACCTCCACCGACAGCAGTGGAGACCGGGGCGAAAATCTGTACCACGGGTATCTGTCCGATACGCCGACCGACGGGGATCCGGTCGGGGGTCCAGCGGGGAGCGAGCGCACAGGTGCCGCCAAAGCCATACCCCAAGCGGAGATGTCCCCGGTCGGATCGTCCTCGGGGAAGCGGAAGGCCGACTCGCCCCCGCAAGGAGGACCAACAAAGAGGGTGCGACTGCCGCGCGTCCGGTCGGCGCAGTAAGTGTCCTTTTTTCGATTTTGGTGATGAGGGTAGTCCGGGCAATATTATCGATCGCCGTGGCACGAGTGTTTACTCGTGGCGATCGCAATCGCGACCCCAAGCTTAGCATTGGCGCGACCGACCGAGGAGAGCGAGCACGGGTCGGGAGACGCCGCCGCTCGACCGTGGTCGGTTTATAGCGCAGCGGCGTCGAGCTGCCGGTGGAGCGGACGACGGTTCCCGGGTCGGTGGTCGGGGCAGAGGGCGAAACGGCTTCGATCGTCCTCGACGAGCCGTCTCCTCCTGGTCGAGGAGGTCGGGTGGAATTGCCGCCGCCGCCGGAGCCCGCCGGCCGACGCGGTCCGGCTCCCGGCGGTGGTGACCCGCCGCCAGAGCCACCGAGGGGGCGATCCAGGAGTCCGGGTCGACCCTCCCGGAATCGCCGGGGGAGGTGCCGAGTGACCTCCCTCAGGCGCTAGCCGCCGGGGCCGACCTGGGCGGTTCCGACCTACCACCCCCGCCTACGCTAACTTGGCCGGTGGGCGGCCAACTCGGCGGGCCGACCATCTCGATGGACAACCTGGCGGAGGGCCGCGAGTGGGGCGTCCTTCGAGATGGTATCAAGCGCGCCACGGCCGAGACCAGGCGGGTCCAGGAGGACCTGGCTCTCGTCCTCGAGAGTTCCAGCGAGGCGTTGGACGCGGTTACCGACAAGATTCTTCCGATTAGCCTGGTAAGTCGTCGAGACACGTCTCTTGTGACTTTTTGACAGGTTCGTCGTGAGCTAATGGAGTGTTGCGCCTTGCAGCGCTTGCGTGCCGCTCGGGGACAAATCGCGGTTCATCAGGCGTGCACTACCGAGGCTAGCCGAGGAGGCGTGCGATCGGCTACGCCCGAAAGGCGCGACGCCGAGGCCCCGGGTCAGGAGCAAAAGGCGCGGAGGAGGCTCGATAGAGCCGCCCATCCGCCTGTGTCCCGCTCGAGGAGCGCCAGCGAGCCAATCTTTGGCGCCTTGTGGTGGCGAGCTCGAATCCCTCTTGACGGGGGCGAGCGATGCCAAGGATCTGGCCGTGGCCGGGGAGGCGACTGCGCGGTCGGAGGCGGCCGGCCTTCGGGGCGAGATGGCCCAGGTCCGGGAGGCTGCCGAGCTGGTGCGACGCGAGCACGACGCCGCCCAGCGGGAACTGGCCAAGTCCTTGGCCGATTTTCGCGATTCGGAGAGCTCCGCGGGCGGTAAGAGCTCTGATCTTTATGTTGACTCTGCATCAGTAGTTTGTGGGGCGCGTTCTCTGACACGATCCCGACCCGCAGAGTTGCGGAAGAGCCTTGGTGACGCCGTGGATGCGCGGAAGGATGCCCTGCAGGCTCGTGACGCGGCGGTCACGGTGCGGGACGCGGTGCAGGCGGCGTTGAAGGATGCCGAGGGTGGCTGGACCGAGTTGGCCGTGGAGCTGGAGACCCTTCGAAGGGTCGGCCAGAATGTCTGCGACCGGGTGCTCGGAATCGTGGCGGGCCCGAGCGCACTTGCCACCGTGCTGGCTCAAGTGCCAGAGCACGTTGAGAGTGCGGTGACTACGGGCGCCACGCTTGGAGCCTCCTCGGCGTTGGTCAACACCATCTCCCATTACGATGGCATCGACCTCGCGGTGGTGAGCAGCGGTGTTGCCGAGAATCGGACCGACGACGAGATCGACAGGCTCGAGCTCCAAGTCGAGCCGCACGCTCGAGAGATTGCCAGCCACATCTCGCCACGGAGTGCCCTCCAAACAGAATAGGAGAAGTTAGATAGTCCCCCTCTATTGTAAAGACTATTTGTACGTAAATAATCTTAAAACTTAGCAAGTTCCAGTATGCCTCTTGCCCTCTTTTATGTTGTGGTGAGCGCTTGGCCGGCCATAGCTTTAAGGATCGCTGGGGTCGCTTATGCGTAGGTCGGGTCACTTCGGGAAGGGCGAAGAGGATAGGAACTTTGGCAGCATTCACACACACTTGTGAGGGATAGGAGTGTTCCCGACCGACCAAAGGTCGCTCCGCTCGGGCACTTCCTTCTTCCGCTAAGTGCTACTTCGCAACCATAGCTGCTGGGGTGTAGGCCGTAGCACTCGGGTCGAGTGGGTTACCGCTCGGGAAGGACCTAGTGACTGATCGGGTCACCGACCCTCATAAGCGCGTGAGTCAGCTGTGTTTGCGCGGGAGAGGAGTGTTCCCGACCAACCAAAGGTCGCTCCGCTCGGGCACTTCCTTCTTCCGCTAAGTGCTACTTCTCAACCATAGCCGCTGGGGCGTAGGCCGTAGCACTCGGGTCGAGAGGGTTACCACTCGGGAAGGACCTTGTGGCTGGCCAGGTCACCTACCCGATGAGCGTCGACCGAAATACCGAACGGGGAGCTAACGGCAGCTTGAGGCGCCACGCGACTGTGTGCTCGGAAGGAAAGGTAAAGACGATGCAAGGAAAAAGGAACTTAGGGATAGAATCGCCTTAACTTTTCTATGTTCCATGCGTTAGGGAGGACGTGACCATCCGCGTCCTTGAGTCGAAGGTGCCGGTCGAAGAACCTCCGCATGTGAAGGGGCTTTCCGAGGTGGCGAGCTTATGCCTGTCTTTGGTGGTCTGGACCCGGCGCAGGACCAGGTCGCCAGCGTTGAAGGATCGCCCTCGAACCTGACGGTTGTGGTAGCGTCGTAGAGCTTGTTGATATCTGGCCGATCGTAGAATGGCCACATCGCGCGCCTCGCCGAGCTGGTCGGTGGCGTCTTGTTGTGAGATGAGCCCCCGAGCCTCGTCGAAGGCTTGTAATCTTGGGGCATCGTATTCCAGGTCGGTTGGCAAGACAGCTTCGGCACCGAATATCATGAAGAATGGCGTAAACCCGGTCGCCCGAGTTGGTGTGGTCCGCAAGCTCCAGAGGACGGAGGGTAGCTCGGCCACCCATCGCCCTGCGAAATGCTTCAGTCGACTGAAGATCCATGGCTTGAGCCCTTGGAGGATCATGCCGTTCGCGCGTTCGACCTGGCCGTTAGTCCGCGGATAGGCCACGGCTGCCCAATCGACGCGGATGTTGAAGTCGTCGCAGAACTCGAGGAATTCCTTCCCCGTGAACTGCGTCCCGTTGTCGATGATGATAGAGTTAGGGACTCCGAACCGGAAGACGATGTCGCGGAAGAAGGTGGCCGCCTGCACCGACGTGACGCTCACAACCGGCTTGGCCTCTATCCACTTGGTGAATTTGTCCACCGCGACAAGGAGGTGAGTAAAGCCCCCGGGCGCCTTTTTGAAGGGCCCGACCAGATCGAGTCCCCAAACTGCAAATGGCCATGTGACGGGAATCGTCTCGCAAGGCTCGAGCCGCGATCGTCTGCGGGCGAAGAATTGGCATCCTTCGCAGGTGCGTACAATCTGCTCGGCGTCGGACACGGCGGTCGGCCAGTAGAAACCTTGTCGAAAGGCTTTTCCTACAAGGGATCGGAGTGCGGCATGGTGACCGCAGACCCCGCCATGGATATCGAGCAGCAGCTGTTTCCCTTGGTCGGCCAGGATGCACCTCTGGAGGACTCCAGAGGGACTCCTTTTGTAAAGGTCTGGCCCGACCAGGACGAAGGATTTCACCCGACGGGCAAGGCGCCGGGCCTCGGTCGGGTCTGAGGGAAGCGATCCGTTCGTCAAACGGTCGATGAAGGGCTTCCTCCAGTCGGATTCAGTCGTTAACACGCTGCGGTCTGACCCGGCCGGATCTTCGCCCGACCGTACGGCGATCGGAGTAGCCGCGCCCGGCGGGTCGGGAGACCGCTCGGTCACTGGGTCCATCCGGACAGAAGGCAGTGGAAGGTCGCAGATGAAGATCCCAGGGGGGACTGGCTCTCTGCTGGAGGCAAGATTGGCTAGGTGATCGGCCTCACCGTTGTAGCATCTGTAGCTATGGTGGAGCTCGAAACCCTTGAACCGTTCCTCGAGCTTGCGCACTTCTCAACAGTACGCGTCCATCCGGGTGTCTCGGGGCTCCGCAACCTTCATGACCTGGTTGACAACAAGCTTGGAGTCCCCGTGGACGTAGAGTCGGCGAGCGCCGAGGTCGGCAGCGATCCGGAGACCGTTGATGAGAGCCTCGTACTCGGCGATGTTGTTGGTCGCATCGAAGAGCAGCCTGATCACGTATTGAAGTCTGTTCCCGAGTGGGGAAACAATAACAACTCCTGCACCCATGCTGTTCTTGGTATAGGATCCATCGAAGTACATCGTCCAGTACTCGGGGTCTTCGAGCGCTGGTGGTGCCTGGGCTTCGGTCCATTCGGCGACGAAGTCGGCCAGGGCCTGCGACTTGATCACCGTTCGAGAGCGTCACGATATGCCGTGACCATCGAGCTCGAGTGCCCACTTGGCTATCCTTCCTGAGGCGTCGCGGTTGTGGATGATCTCGCCGAGTGGCGACGTGGTCACCACGGTGACGGGGTGCTGATCGAAGTAGTGGACCAATTTTCTCTTTATGATAAGTCTTTGCGTGAGCGGTTTACGACTGCGGTACCGAGTCTTGGACTCAGAAAGCACCTCGCTGATGAAGTAGACCGGCCGTTGTATCTTGAGCTCACGGCCTTCTTTCGCTCGTTCGACCACGAGGGCCGCACTGACAACTTGGGTCGTGGCGGCGATGTAGAGGAGCAGCGGTTCGCCCGGTGCCAGGGCAGCCAGGACTGGGGGTGAGGACAGGAAGGCCTTCAAGCGGGTGAGGGCTCCAGCGCTTGCCAAGGCGAGACACGAAACGGCTCAAGGCTGTAAGGCATCCGGTTAGCCTTTGGACCCCTTTCAGGTTGCCGACCGGGCCCATCCTTGTGATTGCCGAAATCTTCTCTTGATTGGCCTCGATGCCCCGCTCAGAGACGATGAAAACGAGGAGCTTTCCCTTGGGGACCCCAAAGACGCACTTCTCGGGGTTGAGCTTTATGCGAAACCGCCGGAGATTTGTGAAAGTCTCTCCTAGGTCGGTGATGAGGTCGTCAGCCTTCTTGGTCTTTACGATGATGTCGTCGACGTACGCCTCAATGTTACGGCCGATCTGGTTGTTGAAACACGTTTGCATAATTCGCTGGTATGTAGCGCCCTCGTTTTTTAGACCGAACGGCATTGTCACGTAGCAGAACGAGCCAAACGGAGTGATGAAAGAGGTCACGAGCTGGTCGGACTCCTTTAGTGATATCTGGTGATAGCCCGAGTAGGCATCCAGAAAGGAAAGGAACTCGCACCCCGCAGTGGAGTCGATGACTTGGTCGATGCGGGGCAAGGGGAACGGGTCCTTGGGACATGCCTTGTTCAGATTCGTATAATCAACGCACATTCTCCATTGCCCATTCTTCTTCTTCACAAGTACAGAGGTTGGCGAGCCACTCGGGTGGCGCACCTCTTTACAAACCCCGCACCAAAGCTTGGCGATCTCCTCCCTATGATCCTGCGCTTTTCTTCGTCGGCGCGCAGCGTTGACGACCGCCTTGAGCCCGGTCGATGCCTAAGGAATGCTCGGCGACTTCCTCGGAATTCTGGCATGTCGGAGGACTTCCATGCAAAGACGTCGCTGTTGGCGCGGAGGAAGTCGACGAGCGCTTTCCTATTTGGCGGGGCGTGGCTCCAACCCGCACGATCTTGGTCGATCGCGGATCGACCGCAACCTTCTTCGTGTCCTCGGCGGACTTGAAGGATCCCGCCCCCGACTTGCTAGACTCAGGGGCGGACTCGAGGCTTCTCCGGAGGTTGGCGAGTCGGCGGATCGATGACCGCCGAGGCCGGCTCGCAATCGCCGCTCGCGATTGTAAGCAAGCCGGAAGGACGGCCACGCTGATGACTCCTCGCGGCCGGGCATCTTCAGCTTGAGATAGGTGTAGCTGGGGACCGCCATGAACTTGGCATAGCACGGCCTCCCCAGGATGGCGTGGTAGGATCCGGGAAAATCCACGACCTCGAAAGTGAGGGTCTCGGTGCGGAAATTTTCCGGTCCTCCAAAGGTGACGGGCAGGTCGACCTGCCCGAGCGGTTGGGCCTGCTGGCCAGGGATGACGCCGTGAAAAGACGCCTTGCTCGGTCGGAGATCCGAGCGGGGGACCCCCATGGCATCGAGCATCTCAACATAAAGGATGTTGAGACCACTGCCACCGTCCATTAGCACCTTTGTGAGGCGCTTCTTCCCCACAATGGGGTCGACCACAAGCGGGTATCTCCCCTCACGGGCGTGGTCGGGTGATCGATCCGATCAAAGGTGATCGGGACTCACCACCAAGATATTGGGGATCGGTGTGGCGGTATGAACCTCGCGGTAGGCGATCTTGAGCCGACGCTTGTCGGCGTAGCATGCCGGTCCGCCAAAGATCATGAGGCAGCCGTCGGGTTCTGGGAACTCGTCGTCCGCCATCTTCTCCGCGGCCCGTGGGGCTGGGGCCGGCTTCTTTCCTTTGCCCCGCGGCGTCGTGGGGGTGCCGGAGAGGAAACGCCTTAAGACCTCGCACTCCCGGTACTTGTGTTTGACGGGAAATCCGTGGTGGGGGCACGGGCTGTCCATCAATTTTTCGGCGGTCGAACGACGGCGGTCGCGCTGCTTTGCTTGGCGGCGACGGCGGCGCGACCACTTGACTCGCGAACTGCTTTTCCGTGCGCCTCGCTTGCCGGAGCGGCCTCGGAAGGACTCGGCTCGGATCTCGGTTCTGCTAGTCTTGCCATCTTGAAGATGGCCCCACGCCTCCTCGCCGGAGGCGTGGTTGGTGGCGATGTCGAAGCTCCTTGGTGGTTACGGGCTTAACGCAACCCGGTTTGTGCACCAAGGCCTTGCAAGAGGTGCCAGATGAACGCCCCACGATGTCGTCGGAGATGTCGGGAGCTTGTTGCATTGATGGGAGAAGTGCGGATGTAATCCCGAGAGTTTCTCCTTGCCGCTTGCGCCTCTTGTGTCGAGAGTTTCGGTGGCGCTTATAAGTGCCCCGAAGTTACCGACAAAAAGAGTCTTCGTCGGCCCGCCTCGATGGTCTTTGCGGGCAAGTACTCGAGCGAGCTTGAGCCGAGTCCGCGAGGTAGATAGGAGGTATTGGATGATGAAGAGGTCATCCGTCGCTCCTCCGCCCCGCACGCGAAGTCGGTAGTCTTGAGCCATCTGGCGGGGTTCGTGGCCCCGTGTATTTGGCTATGTTGGTCGGTGCCCTGAATCTGGCGGGGAAATCCGCGTGGCGGATCCCTTGACAGAAAGCTTGTGGTCCCGGACCATCGGGGCTTGGGCTGCGATTGTGGCGGCGTCCGCTATCCGCAACACGCGAGTGGGCGGTTTCGTCCACCGCTTTTCTTCGCGCCTCGAGGGTGGCGCGGACGTTGTAGTCGTCGCCGAGGCGCTGGCGCACCGGGGTGCGCGAGGCCTGGGGTTGTTCTTGACGTGCCGCCAGAATGGTGAGGGCCGAAGGCTTGCATGTGCTGCACAACAGCACGCTCCACCAGCCCTAGAAGATTCTGGTACGTGGCTTTGGCCTCCGGGTCATCTGGCTCGGGAAGGCCCCGGAGCAGCATCGCAGCTGCAGCCACATTCTGACTCGCGTGGGGGAAGAACTGAGGGCCATCAGATTCCTCCACCAGCTTGTGGCCCATCTGACTTGCGCGCCTGCGCGCGCCGCCAAGCACCAATGGGGGCTCGGGCTCGTCCTGCTCCAGGTCGGCCTAGAGCTTATCGAGCTCAGCCCTTCGGTCCTCCAGTTCTTTACGTTGCCGCTGAAACTCGGCGCGGCGAACTTGAGCGCGCTCAGCGCGCTCGCGCTGGTATTCCTCCTCCTGTGCCTTAGTGCGCTGGATGGGAGCCCCGTAGCCGCGGGGGTTACGGTCAGGTTGACCGTGCCCGCCATGTTGCACTCACGAGAGTGCCGTCTACGGGGGGTTTGCTCCTTGTTGGAGCTAGAGTCGTGGCTGGAAGAATCTTCCAGCAGCTCGTGGACAGAGGCCGGCATATAGCCGGCCATAGCCACGAACTGTGAGCCGTGGGAGGCGACGTGGTCGTCCTTCCGAGCCCTCGGGTGCTACCGCCAAAGACGGCGGGGCGCTCGTTGGGCTCCGGCCTGGGGGCCTGCAGGGGGACCTCATGCCGGAGGCCGGCGAGGTTGTCGGAGATGGAGCCACGCTTCGGGCCGGGCTCGGTCTCTCGACGGCGACGGATCGAAGCGAGCTCACCCGTTGGAGTGGCGATAAAGTCGAGGGAGCCGAAGCGGATTTGGCCCCCCAACGTAGAGATGCCGTCGCCGGTGAAGAAAGCTATCAGGGAGATGAAATGGGAATCGGGAGATGTCGATGAAGACGCGCGAAGCCCCTACCTGGCGCGCCAACTGTCGGCGTTTCGAGCACCGGCAAGTAAATTTGTAAGTCTTAAGGGGCCACGCATTCCCCGTCCCTGAATGGTTAGACTCGAGAGTCCAAGGTGTATACTGGTTCGGGCCGAATGTCCCTACTCCAGTTCGAGTGGTGGTATTGTATTGCCTTTAGTGCAAATGGCTGCACAACGTTTATAAGAAAGAACTCGTCCTTCCTCTTCTTCTCTGTCTATGCCCGTGTGTGTTCGTTCCACCTTCTCCCCCCCTTTTTGTCAGGGGCTCCTGCCCCCCTTTATATAGTAGGAAAGGGCAGGTTATATTTGGAAAAGGGGAGGTGGCCTATGCTAAGAGCTTCGGTCCTTCCTTCTGGCGACTGGTCACTGCCTGCCTTGCCCACGCCGGGTCGGTAGTCTCGTTGGGCAGGGCAGTTAGCCGCTTCGTCGGGAAATGGCGCACCTGCCTTCTGTGAGCCTGACGAGTGTTGACGTTGCAGTGTATAACGTTGGTACTGCCTCGGTAGGGAGCGTGCCTTCGTATTGTACGTGACTGGTTGATGGGACTGGAAGCTTGACTTCAGCAGCCATTTATGCCATCTTGGGAAAGAGCCACCTGCTCCCGTACAGTCACTTCGATTGTCCCCGTCTGCGGGGCACGCGGCCGTAGACTGGTGGAGGCTTAGACACGTGGCCCTTGGCGGAGGTTGCCTTAATTTTGGTCGGAGTCGGGGGATCCCGACCCGCCGCAGGGGTCGGGAGCCTTACTTGGTCGGGGACGCTCGTCCTGATCGGTCGGGGAGGGGCGTCCTTTGTGGTCCCACGGGTCCTTTGGTCGGTAATGGGCTTGAGGCAGCCTGCTTGTTACCCTGGGCCGTTGGGGTACCCTTGGTATGAGTATTCGTCACAATGTGAGGAAGGAATAGGGATGCAAATTTTTGGCACCACATACTATGCACATGTAAACTCTAGCTCACTTTCGGTTCTTATGCTAGATGCCTAGATACACCGATACCGATATGGATACGTGATACGCCAATGCCGTGATACACCATTTCCCCAAAAACACTGATACGACGATAAATGTGTGCATAAATGTAATAAAATTAAAAATATAGCGAAACATATATGAGATATGGTATATCACACAAAATAGACATAAAAGAGATACTATAACAAATCAACAAAATGAAGAAGCAAATGGGCTAAATCATCTTGTAGGGCCATCAACCCAAAACAAATGATTTAGGGCATCTAGTCTACTGCTGCTCCAAACGTCTCCACAATTGTGCGCTTCTGTTCCTGTTAACCATAACTATATGTCTTACCTCCTAGCCGTTGTTGGTCTGCTGCCCTCACCAACACTAGCTCCTGGCTGCCGCTGGTTGCCTAGGAGTATACCAAACTACCACAATCAAGAGGGGGAGAACAGGACTAGTGGGAGAACACACAGTGTGTGAGGACTAGGGGTGCCGTCGTGTCGGCAGGGAGAGGGGTGCCGTGTGCCACCGTCTACAGGTGGAGAGGAATGTTGGCGTGAGAGTCTGAGGGAAGAGAGGAGCAGTTTATTGGTGTAAGGAACGAGAAGCGGCTCCGAGATGGGAATAAACGATTTCAGTGTCTCCTTCTGAGTTGGTAGATGTATTATGGTTGAAAGGTATCAGGGAAGTATCAGGCAAGTATTCGAGAAGTATCGGAAATTATTTTCGTTTGTTTGAAAAATAGGAAATTCACCGATATGGATAAGATACGTATCCGGTCGTATCGAGGCTGTCTGATACCGATAGGCTAGTTTTCTGAAGTATCCGTGTATCGGATTTCTTATGTGTTGAAACTACTGACTACTTCGTTTGCCCAGGCTTGTTCTGTAGCATTTCGCCCTTTCTGCTCTTTATGACTTAGAAAGCTTGCATGTTATTATTTAACAAGTATGTGTGTGGTGCGTTGGTTAGTAGCTTTGGTTTGTATCAGTATTGACCGGTTTCGAGTCCAATTAAGGCGAATTATTTTGATTACTTAAACTTGAATGTTCTTTCTGAAAAAGAGATTGTAAAGTTGTCATCTTAAATATGCTTGCAGAAAAGATTTTTTAAACTTAATTGCTGGAATTTATTTTTTAGTTTATATTTGACTTCTGAAACACCATGTCTCTAAGTTATGACGTACGAGGTACACAATTATAAACTAATTTGAAGTACAATTTATGATGTGTATTCGCTATAGATGGGGCTTGGGAATAAAACTACTGCAGTTGAGTGATGTAAAAAAGTTTGGATTCCATAATTTTGTTTGCGTTCCTATTTGAACTTTACCTTTGCATTGCATTCAAATTTCATCATCAAATAATCCTCGCTCGTAAAGTTGACAACTTTTCCATAAATTTTGGTTCTAAAGTCTTATTTCACCAGAGGCTTTTCAAATGGGTTTAGCTAGTTGTGGACTTGTGGTATTGTTGAAACCAGAATATTTATGTATGAATTGAAGGCTGATTTACCTGTGAAATCACAGATCGATTCATGTGCTGTTTTGCAATCGATATTTAGTTAGATAGCAAATTACCCTTTTAAAACTAACCACTTGGTTTTTTTGGTAACTTAGCATTAACCTTGGAAGCACAAATTGATTGATGCTCTTGAATATTTACACAACTGTTTTTAATTTATGAGAAAATAGTGTCTTCCTTTAAATAAATTTTAAGGTTATTGTTTGCACCAAAATTTGGCAAATCTAACCGTAATCGGCAATGAAATCAAAGATATGGACGTTAACAGACAAGTTAAGAAAGTTTGGAGATATTTATGCTAACGGCAAGATTTTTAGGAAATAACTGTTCAAGATAAGGCCGATACGGATACAGGCTTAAATCGTGTTGTAACAAGACACTATCGGCCAAAGGTATAAAAGAAGGACCAAAGCAAGCTGCAAAAATCATCATCAACACAATACAATTAACCAGCTTTTACTTTTCATCTACTTTTCCTGTCGACTAGGAGTAGCTTCTATAATTTAGCCTTTGTAATCGATATTGATCAATAAAGTTGCGCATCGCCGATTGTTGATCCTCGTCAATTACACTCCAGGTTCGATTTATTCTGATTTTGTTGCGCATCGCCTTCTTCAGAATCGATCTGCCTTTATTCTCTGATTAGCCTTAATCGGCTAATTAGACTTATCCTGTTACCTTGATCTTGATCGGCTTCAAGCTGATTGAGTCTAAGCCGATTGATCTTGACGATCGGCTTGAGTGAATTTTATCGTTTTTTACCTTGTCGATTACAGGTCAAATCGACTGGCACGCTCTGAACCAGGTGTTCGTCTGGTGTGCTGTTGTCAGAAACCTTACATCAAGTTTTTGACGCCAACAGTTATATTAAGTTACAAAGTCGAATTGAGTCGCCCGAGAGGCGATTTGCCGACTTGGTCGACTAATGGATCGACTAGTTGTGACTAGTCTCCACTAGTCTCCAGTTACTAGAACAGAGCATTACTAGAACAGAGTAACGAAGAACAGAGCATTACTAGAATAGAGCAACGAGGAACAGAGTAGGCACTACTTACTAGTTAGCTGTGGTGGACGAGAGGAGGCGGACGGAGGCGTAGGTGAAGGCGGACAGGCGCGGGCGCAGGCTGCGTGGGTGCGGGCACAGGCAGAGGCGGACGGGTGGGGCCGGAGTCGGATGGGCACAGGCGGTTGCGGCTGCGCACAGGCTGAAATTAATCTGGACTTTCGACGTCTGTGGTTTAGCCACTCCATTCCTTGCTATGTATATCTCAACCGATCATCTCTGAATGTGGGCGGTCAGTCTCCCGGCTAGGCTAGCACGATTAGTCGCGGCTAGTCACCGACTAGTCATCCAATCGCTCGACTAGTCGCTCCCGTCTAGTCGATCATGCTAGTCATCTTTCATATACCGACTACGACTAATCGTGGACTAATCGATGCATAATAACATTGATAAATTTAAGAAAAAACATAAACTTCTGTTGGATCCGTTCCATCCGCTAAATTTGGAGTTTATCCAAAAATCAGTTCCACTAGACCCACATCAAATGAACTCCACACTAAATTAAACTTGATGGACTTCCTTTTCGGATGCAGCAGTGGATAGCAATAGTGGAAGATGTAAACTGCCTAAAGCAACTAGTTTCCTGCAACCACTTGCACCCCTGGCATGTGAACGCTAGTAATGGCTAATTTATCTGTCAAACCCCATTCATCCAGGAGATTGTACGGGGTTCTTACTGTTGGTTTTAAGTATTGTGTGTATGGAGTTTTATTCAATAGTTCTTTTTGGCTTATTGTTTTGTTTAGATCCGGTGCTTTTGGTTAAGTGTTCTGCTTACTAAGTTTCACCGTGAAACCATTTTGGCTGTCCCAGTTTGTTTAGATGGATCTTTTTACCATCAACTTCAATTGATAGAGCTAAGCGTGTGTACTTGTCGGTATCAGGGGACTACAAGACCAACACATTACCATATCCTGCATGATGAGATATGCTTCTCCCCTGATGACTTGCAGGAGCTGGTTCACTCGCTGTTCTATGTGTAAGTAGATATTTTACGATTTTTGTTTTAACTTCCGAGAAAAACTTTCCTGACTTGCAATTTTGGGACTTTTCAGCTATCAAAGGAGCACAACAGCCATATCAGTCGGTATGCTACTTGTGTTTATTTTTGGACGTGTCAATTCATTGCTTCCAGCCTGCATGTCCGCACTTACTTACCTTTGTTGTCTACTTTGCAGTTGCTCCGATTTGCTATGCGCATCTTGCTGCTGCTCAGGTTGGCCTTTTTATAAAGTTTGATGAGATGTCAGAGACGTCCTCAAGCCACGGAGGCCACACCTCGGTAGGCAGCGCCCCGGTGCCTGAGCTGTCTCGCCTGCATGACAGTCAGGAGCGCGATGTTCTTCTGCTAAGCTTAGCAGCCGCTTCTGTATAGGTTGTGCTCTGCTAAGGAACCTCGCTATCGAATAGTCCGGGGTTCCCCAACAGATCTGAATTGGAGAACAGAAAGAGAGAGACACGTGTTTAGGGAGAGCAACAGCGGAATTCTTTTATTGCTAATGATTGCAGGCCCGTGCTGGCAGGCGAAGGGCGGCCGCCCGGGCCCCAATTCCTGAGGCCCCACCCAATGGCGTGTCACCCGCTTCGATATACGGTATACAAGGCGCCGATCGATCATCGATGCAATAGAAAACGAACGACGGCTGCGAGCTGCGGCGCACACACACGCACCATCTCCGATCGATCACTATCGAGCGACAGCGGCGACGCCCAGCGCTCTCACCTCTCAGTTCTCTCTTACTCTCCGCTCGGCCGCTCCACGGCGGGCCGGCTGCCGCCTGTCGGCCTGGTTTCCAGGCAGCAGACAGAGGCAGGCGCCAGGCTGCAGACGCCGATCACGGGTTCAACCGTCAGGTCCTAGGTACTAGTTTAAATGTTTAATTAATCTACTAGTTTATTTATCCTTTTTTAATTCTTCTAGTAACATGCATGCTTAACAACTTATGCGATTATTATTTTTACTGATTCCTTGTAGATTGTTGTCGACGCCATGACGCTTAGGAAATATGCATCCGTAGCCAAAAACAAAAAAGGAAAGACACAGAGGATTTTGTACTATCACGTAAAGGAGCCATGAATAAATTTCTTAAGAAGGATACGGGAAATTCAAGAAACGAAAATGAATTGGCAATAGTGCTTGTGGAGCTGGTGGAGGAAGAAATTGGTGGGAATTCAGAAGAATAAATTGGTGGGAATTCAGAAGAACAAGGTGAGAAAGATTTTGATGGCATCATTTCCAGTAAAGCGTCGCTCTCTTAGAAAAAAATATTTTGATGAAAATGATTGCAGTAGTGAAGCAAATCTACAAGGTGAGAAAGATTTTGAAGTTAATTACTTTTTGGTTATGTTTGATATGGCAAACAGTTCATTGAAAAATAGATTTGAGGAACTCCAAGTATTCAATGGTATATTTGGGCCTCTTCTGAACTCAACGTCATTGAAATCATCGGATCACATTGAACTTGAGGATTATTGTACTAAGTTGGCAAAATCTTCTCTGTTGATGATTCATTTGATTTTGAGGAAAATAATCGATATCGAGCTAAGAATATTGCAAATGACCTTGCGGATAGATTAATGTCCGCTATGAAAATTTTTGAGTTTGTCGGGAAGTGGATTGCTATCCTAACATATTTGTTGCTTATCGGATATTATTTACTATACCGAATCGTGGCATCACCGAAAGGAGTTTCTCGTTGAAATTATTGAAGAATTATTTGAGGTCTACAATATCTCAAGAAAGGTTAAACGGTCTAGCAACTTTATGTATTGAGAAGAAATTGTTAGATGATATTAATGTTGAAGCCATCATTGATGATTTTGCATCTAGAAATGTTAGAAGACATTTTTAAAGGCGATGTCTACAAAATATTTAAGGTAAATAATCTTACTTTTATACATTTTTTTGTCGTTCATCATTTTTTTTACAATATATTAAATCATTTCAGTTGATATATAATATTATAAAAAAATTAGTACTTATGTTATGAAGCCTCCGTTTATAATCTCGCCCCAGGCCCCTGAAAACTCAGGAACGGCCCTGAATGATTGCTTGTACATTAAGGGGGGACCCCTCCTCCTTTTATAGCGCTCAACTAGGGTTTTGGCTAAGGGACCAGCATGGACCTTCATGGGCCATTAGAGTTTCCCAACACTCCCCCTTAGACCCTTTGCCGCGAGATGCATATGCCTCATTAAAACTCCAGAAAAACCCAATGGGAAAAATACTTGGAGAAAGAGTACATAGCATACGCTTACTATGTTGCACGAATTGCCTCGTTAAAAACCTTATGCAAGAAAACTTCATGAAAAACTTGCTAAGGAAAAAGAGTACAATTCTCCCAACTTCAATTGCTAATCTTCGAGATTCATGTTGGGTATTCATAATTCATCTTCGAGATTTATGTGGGAGTATGTGAAATATCTCCTCCTGAAATCTGCACTTCTCTAAGTCTCATCATCCCAATTCCTTTCACGCACCTTTCAAAGGTAGATGCTGGGAGTGATTTAGTGAACAAATCTGCAAGATTTTCACATGACTTAGTATGCAATATCTTGATCTCGTTCATCTTATGCAATTCGTAAGCATAGAAGAACTTGGGGTTGATATGCTTCGTGAGATTGCTCTTCACATAACCCATCTGTGCTTGGGCAACACAAGCTGCATTATCTTCATAAATTATCGTGGGAGTTTGCTCAATGTTCAAACCACATGACTTCTGGATGTGGTGAACCATTCTTCTGAGCCATGCACATTCACGAGACGCTTCATACAAAGCGATGATTTCCGAGTGGTTTATCGACGTCGAGACAAGAGTCTGTTTAGACGACTTCCAAGAAATTGTTGTTCCTCCACATAGGAAAACATAGCCAGTTTGGGACTTGCCAGTATGCGGGTCTGATAAATACCCAGCATCGGCATAGCCAACCAAATTCAATTCGTTGTTTCTTCTGAAAAACAGACAGAGGTCTTTGCTTCCTTGGAGGTAACGGAAGATGTCCTTGATCCCTTTCCAATGCCTTTTGGTGGGTTCTCAGACTGCATCGAGCTAGCAAATTCACAAATAACGCAATGTCCGCCTGGTGCTATTCACGAGGTACATGAGCGCTCCAGCTGCACTCGTGATATGGGAATTCTGCTCTCGTAACTTCCTCCCCTCTTCTCTAGGTCCAGTATGGGTCTAGGTGCGCTTGGAGTGACCTTCCCACCATTGGAGTCTTCGCAGATATGCTTTTTCAAATCCAAACCTTTTCAACACTTTACGTGTGTAGGTTGATTGATGTACCAAGATTCCTCCTTGGACATGTTCAAGCCGCAAGCCTAAACAAAACTTGGTTTTACCCAAATCTTTCATTTCAAACTCGGACTTCAAGTATGAGCATGCCTCTTCAATTTCTTCATCCGTCCCAATGATGTTCAAGTCATCTACATAGACGGAGATTATACGAAATCCATTCGGGATCATTGTATAAACACACATGGGCAATCTTCATTGCTTGTGTAGCCTTTCTTGCAGAGAAAATCACTCAAGCGATTGTACCACATTCTTCCCGATCGCTTCAAATTTACGGTGATTTCTCCAATTTCACACTGCATGTGTTTCTATTTGCTCCATCTTGGTTCGGGATAGGAATTCCTTAGGTACTTTCATGTATATCTCGAATCCAAGTTTCCATACAAATATGTCTGTGACAACATCCATTAGGTTCATTCTCAACTTCAAGTTGATCGCCATTGAGATCAAATATCTAAAGGTAATTCCTCCCATGACCGGAGAATAGGTTTCTTCATAATCAACTCCGGGACGTTGAGTGAAACCTTGAGCTACAAGCCTTGCTTTGTACCTTACAACCGTTGTTTTCATTTCTCTTCCAACAAAGACCCATTTGTGACCTACGGGTTTATACGGGAGGTGTGCGGCATCTGAGCCCAAACACCTCTCTCTTGTTCAGAGAGACTAACTCTGCAGTGATTGCCTTTTTCCATTCTTCCCAATCTAGCCTTTTCTTGCACTCTGGAGAGATGCAGGCTCGGGATCATGATCAATGATCGAGGCAATCTTTTTTGCAAAGTATGCATCAATGTTGGCTGTTGCTCTATTCAGGGATTCTCTTGTTATTACAAAATCTATGGCCATTTCTTCATGGGGTGCTTCATGCACTTCTACTTGCTCTTCGCTGCTTTTCCCTATCGCAGGAGCAAGTTCCTTTAGCTTTTCATCGCCTATGTGAGCGCACACATTATTTCCGGCAGCTTCCTTTAGTGGAAGATTCAAGTCTGGAATTGCCTTTCCTGTTGGCTTCTTTCCAGTGCGTGTCTCAACTGCTCCCCTTCTTTCCTTGGGGCATTTTCGTGATTGGTTGTGGTAAGTCCTCTGCCCGATTTTCTCCAAACGTCTCGGGTACTTTGGGTTTGAGGAGCCGATTTCTGCTCTTTTCTTTGAGGCCTCTGAACAGTTGAGGATACCTTCTATTTTCTTTGGTATTTCCACCCTCTCGGTGCATTCCTTGTGGGTACATGCGACTTAACCACGCCTTCGGATCACAAAATGATCAGCGCTTCATTTGCTAAATTCGCAAATCAATTATCTTACGGACTTCTTGATTTGCTTCATTAGTGCGGGGTCATGCGGGATCCCAGAGAATGCCATATGATTTCCGGTATTTTTCATCGAAGGTTGATTTCTCCCCTAATGACGGGAACGATCCTCGTCAAAGATGCAATCGACCGGGTGTATGCAAGTCTCGATCATGGGTTCTAAATACCGATTATGGATGCACTCTCATAACCAACGATATCCCGGACTTGCGGAGAGGGCCCATTGCGATCACGAGGGGTGGTATAGGTACATATACCATACACCCAAATTTTCTAAGATGGGAGATCTTTGGGATGATCCCGTGCACAAGCTGCATAGGAGAATGGATGTTATAGGCCGACGATCTAAAATTGATAAGAGCTGCTACGTGCAGGACTGCGTATCCCCAACAAGTGTTGGGCAAGTTGCAACTCTGCAAAAGCGGTCTGGCAATGAACTTAATCCTCTTTATTAGTGCTTCTGCTAGTCCATTCTGCGTATGGACGTGCGGTACGGAGTGCTCAATCGCTATCCTCATTGCGTTGCAATAATCATCAAATGCCTTTGAAGTAAATTCTCCAACATTGTCCATTCTAATGGACTTCACGCGATGATCAGGGAAAGCATTCTTAATTCTTATGATCTGCGAGATCAGCTTTGCAAAAGCATGGTTTCTTGTTGACAACAAGCATACATGCGACCATTTCGAGGAAGCATCAATGAGCATCATAAAGTATCGAAACGGCCCTGACAGGGGCTGAATCGAACCGCAAATATCCCCCTGGATGCGTTCCAGGAATGCAGGGATTTCACTTTGCACTTTCATGACAGAGGGTCTAGTTATTAATTTCCCGGTGGTACATGCAGGGCACACAAAATCTTCATGATTCGGGAAATTTTTAACATTAATGCCATGACCACATGAGTTGTTCACTATATTTCTCATCATTCTAAGACCAGATGACCTAATCTACCATGCCATAAAGAAAATAACTCGAGCTTCTAAAAGCAGTCTTCAAGGAAGTATACACTTGGTGCATGAATATTCGTGTAGTACAACCCGATTCATATGAGGGACATTTTCTAATACCATTTTTCCACATACCGCGTGCTTCACAATGCACAAGTATTCTTTGCCATTTTCTTCATTGGTCTCTACGTGAAAACCATTGGCGCGGATGTCTTTAAAGCTTAAGAGAGTGCGCGTTGATTCGAGGTACAAAAGGGCTTCTTCAATTACCAAAGTTGTACCCATAGGCAATATAATAGTGGCTCTTCCCGAGCCGATTACATATGAGTCGCTTCTGCGATCGTAGTAATCTTTCCAAATGCTCTTCGTGATCGATCGAAATACTTAGACTCTCTTAAGATGGTATTTGTTGTGCCACTATCAACAATGCATATCTCTTCCATTTGGGCGCTACGATTTCTAGATAAAAGAAATATAATTCTAATCAGATAGAGGCAAAAACAATCCAAATATTACTTGCAAAATTGAGGAATACAGGAATAAAGAATAAATTGCGTATTTATTCATGAAAGAAGTATGCTCTTCTAGAGCTTACAATCCTTTATTCAAAGAAAAAAAAACTAACAACCATAATCTAAAGAAAATGCATTAAACAGAATCTGTAAAATATGCATTAATTTCTGCTTCTATGTCATCTGCAGAAGTTTTCTCTTCATTTGCCATAATCATGGCTGCAGCATCGATGTCCAGGCTATTCTGTGAGGATGAGGTAAGAGGGGTATCTACATCCATGGCATCTTTATCACCGATGTTGGCGAAGTGTGCTTCTGCGGGGGCGTTTTCTTTTGCCTTTCTCTTAGCCTGATATGCGTTGATCACTTCTTTGGATTCCCGACATATCTTCGACCAATGTCCCCAAGTGCCACACTTGAAGCACGTTTGGTTCTGCTGTCCATACGGCTTGGCGTGCGCCTTTTCTTTGTCATCCCTCTTCACGGGGCTTTGGACTTTCCTTTGGCACGGGCCTCTCTTTCCTCCCCGCTGCCCTTCTTTCTATGAGTGGGCTTTCTCACCTTGTAGCTATTGGCATTGACTTACGCGGTGCCTCGTCGGTGGTGCGAGACGTAGTTCTTGCGTAGAACATCGTCTTGCGATTCCGCAACTTGCATTACATCAATCGATTCGCTATACTCCTTGTATGCGTCTGACGATAGTGCGTGCGCTCTGGATAGCATTAGGGTGGAAGGTAGAGAGTTTTCTCAATCTTCTCTTCATCGGTGATCTTCTTGCCACATAGAGAGATTGGTACAAATTCATGCAAAGCGGTGTACTCGCCATCGCTCAAGTCGCAAACCTCGGGCGTACCCAATCTTGCTGTGCTTGGGGCAAGATGGTGTACTTGAGCTTTTCGAACCACTTCTGAAGTGCAGTCCAAAGCTCAAGTGCACTCTCCTCAGCCATATATTCATTCTTCAGAGTGGCTGAGAGGTGGTGCCTGAGAAAATGCAGAGCTTGATAGTTCTGCTCAGCGGTAGGTTTTGCGTCCTGCGAGGACCCTAGACCAATCGCTGAACGGAGCTTCTTGCCCCCAAGAACAATCTTTACGTCCGATGCCCAAGTGAGGTAGTTCTGACCGTGCGGGGCTAGTTCTTCAAACTCACGATTCACAATGCCAGACATCTGCATGATTTCAAAATTCTGATTTAGATTACTGCGTGTAATCTGATAGAAAATGGTTGCAAAAAGCATAAAGTGCAGAAAATAAATTCATATGCATTGCATTATGTAAAATAAAGCAAAGGATTCAAAATTCATAAAACAGAGAAATAGAGCAAGAAAATTAAAAACAGAGCCAAATAAATCTTCTTGATTTTCTGGCAATTTTTTTCCAAAATTTTCTGCAAAATTTTTTTTCTTTCTTTTCCTTTTCTTTCTTTTCTTTTTCTTTTCTATTTTTTTTTTCTCCTGGCCGACGGCTAGCTGGGCCTTGGCCCACCCACACGCGCGCGGCTAGGGTTTCCCCTAGCCGCCGCCACTTTTTTCTTGCGCTTTTTTTTTCCCGTACGTTTCTTCTTTGATTCTTTCTCATGCGCACAGAAGGCCATCGCGTTTTCTTTCCATGCGAGCTCGGGCGGGAAACGCGCGCGCGCGAGCGAGCACGGCCGGACGGGCGGCGACGGCGAGTGCACGGGCGGCGTGCGCGCGTGAGCGAGCACGGCGGAGGCCGAGGCCGGGCACCGCCCGAGTTGGCGGGCGGTCGGCACGCCGGCCGTAGCGTCGGCCGAGGCGGCGGCCGAGGCTACCGAGTGCGCCGGTCGGTCGGCGGTGCGAGCCGTGGCGGTGACGACGACGCGTCTTGAGCGGTCTTGACTGCGAGGCACGGCCGAGGGGCCAAGGACGGCGTCTTGCGCGTGCGACGGCCGGGCGGCTCGGCCGCCATCCCTTCGGTTGGAGGCGCTGCGGCGCAGAGAGCTGCGGCCCGGCGAGCGGGCCGCGAGCGGCGACGGAGCGGCCGCGGCGGGTGCGCACCGCTTGCTTCTTCGGCGGTGGCTCCGAGCTAAAAACGCCGGGCGAGCCGATGAGGCGATGGCGGCGCGTCGGGCGACTTCGGCCGGCGGCAGATCGCGCGCCTCGAGCGCGGCGCTCATGCGGCGATGCCGCTTCATGTGGCGCGGCGGCGGTGCCGAGCACGGCGGCGGCGCTGCGAGGCTGGTGGGAGATGGCACTGCGAGGCCAATCTTGCGACGGTGGCAGTGCCGGGCTTCTTGCGACGACACGCGGACCGATACAGAGGCGCAATGCTTCGTGCATGCGTTGTCAGTTTTTTTTTCTGGATGCTGTTGCTTCATGCCGAGTAGCTTCGGATGTTCTTCGTGTAGCTTCGTGCCACGTAGGATAGATGTTGCCTGTAGCTTCGAGCCACGTGATGCAAACATAAAACAGATGCGTATAGTAGATGCATGCATAGGATCAACGGCGATTACATCCAATTGCCGAAACCCACCTTTCTCACCTTTTCAAAACTGATTCCGGTAGAGCTTCGTGCTGATAACGTGTTAAGGAACCTCGCTATCGAATAGTCCGGGGTTCCCGAACAGATCTGAATTGGAGAACAGAAAGAGAGAGACACGTGTTTAGGGAGAGCAAAGCGGAATTCTTTTATTGCTAATGATTGCTTGTACATTAAGGGGGGACCCCTCCTCCTTTTATAGCGCTCAACTAGGGTTTTGGCTAAGGGACCAACATGAATCTTCATGGGCCATTAGGGTTTCCCAACATGCTCAACTTTTGATTGGATGTAGTCGTCAGTAACAAATGGGATGTTCCGAAACTGGTTGCCATACTTGGTGCCTCATAACTGGGAATTCTGTTAGGATGCTGTTGAACCGTTACTTCCTAAATGGTTACTTTTCCTCAAAACTTGCATGCTTGCTATGTCTGCTCCTTATTTCTTATCTGTTTTTAGAAGATTATACCTTCTGCTGCATTTAGAAACTGTCTGGTAGGATGGTGCGTTTGAGTACCATGGTAATCTTTACCTGGTGCAATGTTTATTTTTCTAGAGTAGATCTGGTGGAGGCGTCCATTAGTATCAGCTGTAAGGTGGTCTCCATTCTTGAGGTCTCAAAGAGGAAGTGTTTCTGGACTCTAGTCTGAATTCTGAGGAGCTTGCTACTTGGTAGGTAGTAGAATTGGATTTGCAGATTTGTTTGGAAAATGCTCGGATCACCAATTCAGCTGTCGGTAATGTGCTCAACTGCCTGCAGAAATTGTCAGTCGGATGCTGCGTTTCAGTAGCGAGCTAAGCTTTACCAGGCAGGAACAGAGGCATCTTCTCTACAGGTTTGTAGCGCTGTCTGATGTAGGTATACGCCCGGCATCCATTGCTGAAGGTTGCCGTGCTCTTTCTAGTTAGTGTTTCTGAATGTTCTTGGTTCATCGCGGTATATCTTTGGTATTCGTTTGACTTTCTCAACGAGTAGTGTTTCTGCAGGCTAATCTCTACTCTGAAACTATAGAAGAAACCTGCCACGATGATGCTGAAAATGGGATCACGAAGTTTGTTGCGAGTTCGTCTGGAAACACGTCAGAACGTCCCATTCAGCCGGTAGAGTTGGAAGCAAAATGGTTGTCTGAGGAAGATTTGAGGTAAAGTGGAAAAAAGTTATCTATATATTTGGTTGTTTGAATGGAACCATTCTATTCTAAATGATGGGATACAAATTTAAGGAACACTTTCTATAGATGTTGAACTATTCCATTCACCTAAAATAATGGAACCAAATGATAATCACATTCAAACTCATCTCACCAACTAACGCACCCATAATTTGGAAGGGTTGGAGGAACAATTGGATATTTACTGGAAGCAGCGTTCGCATCCCATATGGCTCGCCCATAGCGACATACATACCAGCTTTTTCTTTGCGGCATGCTCGGAGAGGAGATTTGAGTCGTATTAAAAAACTGAAGAAGTGGAATGAATGGAAGCTGGGTGGAATCAAAGGGAGAGATCAAAAAATCTCGTGACTAACTACTTTTCAGAGCTTTTCGTCTTAAATGCACGTACCGATTTCACCGAGCTACTGCAGAATGCCGAGACTAAGGTCTGGACGACGATGAACGAGGGGATATTAACACCCTTCACCGGGAAGGGTGTTAAAATGGTGTTTATCGATTTTTGTAGTCGGCAATAAATTTATGGGGTAGACGCTGGATCTCAAACCCGAAGGTCACACAAGACAAGGGGTTTAGACATGTTCAGGCTCTCAGCGATAGAGGTAATACCCTAATCTTGTGTGCTGGAATTATACTGATCTCTTGGATCTGGGGTTGCTCAAAGCGCAATATGCTTTAGGCGATATAAGGTGTGCTATGCTCTATAGCTTGATTGCTCTAGGTTTGGATGGTCCGATCCCCATGTTGTTGCCCGCCCTCTCTCTTATATAGCGGGGGTGGAACGGCTTACAGAGTCCTGATCGGTTAAGAGATTCCAATCGGTTACAAGATTCTAGTCGGTTATAGGGTAGAGTTTACATCTTTATCTACCCTATTAACGACTCGGATTACAACCGTATCTATCATATCTAAATATAAGTTCAACTTCCTTTAGGATATGTCCTCTTACGCACGGCAGCGGAGCCTGACACGGAGAGTATCTTCTGGGCCTCCCTCTTGAACGTGTCATGAGGGTACCCGGATTCTTATATTCCACAGTGTTGGATGTCATTGGAGATGTTAGAGATAATCACGGTGTCTCAATATCCTAATTTATCTAACAGTGAGATCTTTTCAAATCTTACTCTCTGTTAACTATATATGTCACCCTTATGTACATGTAAAGTTTGAATCGAAATAGTGGATTTTCATCTCTCGTGGGTTTTTTCCCGTAAAGGTTTTCCAAGTAAATCTTGTGTCTCATTTTTATACGTGTGCTTGTATCTACAAACTCTAACAAGTGGTATCAGAGCATCTTGCACGCTCCCGGGGTTCCGATCTGTCGCCGCCGCTGTTCGTCGCGCCGTCGCTGTCCTCCGCGCGTCCCGGATCCGCAGCCACCTCCGGTCGCGCCGTCGCTTCATTCTCTGCGCCGGCCGCCGGCTCGTCTTCCCCGCGCGCGCATCCACTCGGCTTCCGCGCTGGACTTCATCGCGCGTCCGCTCGGATCTGCGCCGGCCGTCGGTCCATCTTCCCCGCGTGCCGCATCTTCTGCGCGGTTCCCCGGCGCCGACGCCCCTCCGGACCCTCGGTCCGACTTCGTCGCGCCCGGCCTCATCGTGCCTGTCGCGCTCGGTGCCTCGACCACCGACCGTCGCCCGGCTCCCAAAGCTTCAGCCGGCGCCAGTTCCGCCAGATCTGCGCGCCGTTCCACCTTCGGCCACAGGAGCCGTCGCCTATTGTGGCGCTTTCTCGTTGCGCCGACCACCGGCTCGCTTGGCCGCTCGCCAGTTGCCGGCCTCCTTGCACGACCGGTCACCGAAGCCCGCGCGTGAAGAAGCAGCTCGTCCTTTGCGCGGCCGCTTGCCTCTCGACTAGAAGTTTGCTTGTGAAGGTTGTTGTGAAGTCTTTTGCATCAGAAGTCAGAACGTGTAAAGGACAGAAGGAGCCTGTTTGGACTCCAAACAGATCGGCAGCTCCATTTGATCTTTGATTTCGGCTTCTCAGTTCCAAGGCAGCTCCGGTTGTTTTCAACAGAAAATTGCTACGCGCACTCGAAGTGTATCTGCAGGAAAATTACTTTGCGCACACATACCGCACCAGGAAGTTTCTTTTATGAACCTATCATATTTTTTGATCTGCAATTTTATTCTTCACCATATCATTCACCAAATTTGACATTGAGAAGTTTGATGGCAAGATCAGTTTTTCGTTATGGCAGGTTCAAATGAAAGCCGTTCTCACACAGGTGGGCGTCAGAAAAGCACTGTCAGCTAAACCGGCAACAATGACAGAAGAACAATGGGAAGAACTTGACCAGAAAGCTCTTTCCGCCATACAGCTCAATTTGTCTACAGATATTTTGCAAAAAGTTATTCATGTGACTACCGCCGCAAAGCTGTGGCAGAAATTAGAGGACTTGTACATGAAGAAAAGTCTTGCCAACAAATTGCGCCTCAAAGAACGTCTGTACACAATTCGCATGGCGGAAGGTACCTCTATTCAGTCTCATCTTAATGAGTTTAATTTGCTCATCATTGATCTTGATAAATTAGAGGTGAAAATTGATGATGAAGATAAGGCTATTCTATTGGTCGTCTCTTTGCCTGCTACCTTTAAGCATTTCAAAGAAATTATGCTTTATGGAAATCATGATACCCTTTGTTTTGAGAATGTTAAATCAAATTTATTGTCTAAGGAGAAATTTGATATTGATTCTCGTTCTGAAGTTATGGCTGAGGGGTTAATTGTTAGAGATAGATCTCCCTATAAAGGCAATTACCATAGATCAAAGTCTAGATCTAAGTCAAGAGGACGTAAATCCAACAATTTTTGCCATTATTGCAAGACACCTGGTCATGTTATTGCTCATTGTTCCAAGTTGAAAAATAGGGCAGATAAAGACAAAAAGACACATTCTGATAAACCTGCTGAGGCTAGTATTGTTGAAAATGAGTCTGATGGTGAGGCTCTAATTATCACTTCCAACTTGAAGAATCAAACTGCATGGATTTATTGATTCAGCTTGCACTTTTCATATTTGTCCATTTAAAGAGTGGTTCTCTGCATATGATTCTGTTGGTAGTGGTGAAGTTGTGATTGTTGATGAGTCTCCACTTAAAATTATTGGTATCGGTTCTATTCAAATCAAAACCCATGATGGCATTGTTAGGACTCTTTCAAATGTTCGTCATGTTCCCAGAATGAAAAGAAATCTTATTTCTTTGGGCACCATAGAATCTTTGGGTTATAAATATACTGGTGAAAATGGTGTTCTTAAGATTTCTAAAGGCAACCTTGTTGTTATGAAAGCCAATAGAATCAATAGTCTTTATTACTTGCAAGGTTCTACTGATTCTGAGTTATATTGTTTCTACTATTGCATCAAATCATCACATCACCAAACTTTGGCATATGCACTTGGGTCATATGAGTGAGAAAGGTATGCATCTTTTATGCAAGAAAGGTGTAACATCCCAAAATTTGCTCAAATAATATTTTATTGCTTAATTGCGCATTTATGATCTTCTGGAGTTTATTTGGATTTTTCTGGATTTATTTGAAATAACTTTAAATTAAGAATATTAACCTTTTGTTCAAATCTATTTAAATTATTGCAAAGTTAATATAAAGTTTTGCCAAAAATATTTTATTTGAGTCCAGAATGTCTCAAAGTATTTTTGAGTTTTTTCTTGGATTTTTCCTAATAGTTTTATTGCCTAAAACAAACAAAATGAATTTTTGTAATTATTTTAAATGAGAAATCTTTTAAAAATTCTATGAATAGTAACAGGCCGGCCCATTACTGTGCGGCCCAGTCAGCCCGTTCGCAGCGAAACCCTAACCCTAATGCGGTCAACCGTTGGATCGAGATCCAACGGCTGAGCCTTCGCCGCGTGGCCGAGCGTTCAGAGCCACCGGATGAGCGCCACGTGGACGCGCTGGATGCATCCGCATCACCTCTCCGTGTCGCCGCCTGAGTCCATCGCCGCCACGAAGTCATCCTCGGAGTCCGCGCTGCGCACGCCTCCCCGTGCGGCTATTTAAGGCGCCGTCGCGGGCGCTGAACTCCTCACCTCGTGCCGCGTGTTTGTCGCAACTCCCGA
Organism: Otatea glauca; assembly: GCA_036346275.1. NCBI lineage: Eukaryota > Viridiplantae > Streptophyta > Magnoliopsida > Poales > Poaceae > Otatea > Otatea glauca. The sequence continues at coordinate 17,101,912 of CM070711.1, read as the reverse complement.
GCACGGTGCCGCCGTCGTTTCCGCGTAGGAGCTCGCCGGAGTTGAGTTTCTAGTCGCCGAGGTTTTTCTGCGTTCGCCGCCTCCGTCAAGCCGCCTTCCGTCGCTTGGGCTGCGGGATCGATTTCGCCAAATCGTGCCGCGTCGGTTTCCCGTCGTCTCGTCGCCAGAAGACCGCCGAAGCGCCGCGCCGGGTGTCGTCTTCTCCATCACCGGTGAAAGGCGCCGCCGCGCCATCGTTGTAACCTTGCGCTCACGTTCGACCGTCGGATCTCGGGGTAAGTCGTCGGATGAAAGAAGCGTGGTTCAAGCCCGGATCGAATCGTAGCCGTCCGATCGAACCTATGCGTGCCAGATCGCACCGGCGCCATGACCAATCGCGTGCCGTCACGTGTCGACACGTTCTGCGAGGCGCCATGAACCGCGTCTGCAGTGGACCAGAGGCGGTCCCGTAGACCGAGTCCATGGACCAGGACGCGTGGCAGCGTCTGATTGGCTGACATCAGGGCTGACGTCAGCATGACGTCACGCTTGCACAATAAGTCTGTTTTCAATTTAAAAATAATTCTGTTAAATTCGGTTTTCTAATTTCTGTATTTTCAGAATTAATTCAGACTTCAAAAGGCTATATCTTTTGCATCTTAACTCGGATTTGAGTGATTCAAATTTCTAAAAATTTGTAAAATTGAGATCTACTTATTGGTGAATTTTAATTGATTTTTGGAGTTCATTTGATCTCTGTTTTGATATTTATTTGCTTTTCTCCTTCGGTACACGTAGACGTTGAGTTGTGCGACGCTTCGGAGGAAGATCCAGCAACTCAAGAGCAAGCTCCAGATCAAGATCAGGACCTATTCCAAGGCAAGTTGTGCTTTGATCATGTTGAACCCATATTTATAAAATTGCTATATTTGTTTTACCATATTGCATATTATTTCAAGTATACAATTGTTTCAAATTAAATTGGGACTTAGCTATTATACCAATTTGATCTACACCCTACCTTGTCATTATATGCCATGATCTATTGTCACCCTAGATTGGTTCATTATAGTTGGTTAGTAATAATAATCAACATGGGATGGATAGACCGTATTAGTTGCTTAGCCATGCCACGTCATCACATGTGATTGAATCATTGGTAATTAATCTTGACTAATAGAATATGGAACGATGTTATGAACTTATGTGTCATGTGGGATCACACGATGAGATTGAGTTGTTGTGGCGAGTCATGTCACGCAACGATGTTGAATTGTTGATGGCACGTGGTGCTTGGTAATCAACTTGGGTGATATTCACTTAGATGGGGCAAGTGACAAGGCGAGTATGCTAAGGTGGGCTGATGGGCGAGGGTATGTGGAAGTCTTGCCTTGATCACTCTAAGGACTTAACCTTGCAAGCCTTTGACTGAGTCAATCATGCAACCACATGTGCAGTGTGGGCCACCTAGTGATTAATTTGCAATGTCTTAATTTTGGTACTATCTTGGTGGTGTGAGTTCACGAGTTATGGAGAAATGCACATGGCGCAAGAGGGGGCCTGGATGTGGTAACCAGATCCACCAGTGTTGAAACCTTAGCGGGTGGTACGGGTTAAGCCGCGCATTGTAAAGGCTTTGTTATAATCACTTGCCTTGGTGGTGTTTGGTTGTATCGCGTGGGTAAAGTGCATAACCTCTGCAGTGTGAAACTATTCGGATAGCCGTGCTCGCGGTATTGAGCAACGCTTGGGAATTACAGATAAGGGTTAGCTTAATTAAATGGACAAATTGGTTGGGATGGCGGAATGCCATGTGGAAGATGGAATTTGACTTAGAATTGGAAATTTGGTTTACTTCAGAAATGCTGAATCTATTTATTGTTATTTGTTTTACAGTCTTTACAATCTATTTATTATATTTGTTCATAAATGCTGCTTATTGCAAAATAGCCATGATAGCCTATCCATTGGAATAAGCCTTGCATATAGTTACATATAATTGCATTCTGTGCACAACTTGTTGAGTGATTTAAGTACTCACCCTTGCCAACAACAATAATCAACAGTCGAAGAATCTACACCTGTGTTGGAGGAGGAGTTCTAGGAGGACACGAGTCATTAGGGTTCGAGCCTTGTCGATTGCTTGTGGTGAACTGATGAGCTATCTACGTTTTCTACTTTTCGCTGCTTAATTCTTAGCTTATATTTCCCGTTTTGCCCTGCGTGGCTTAATAATGTAAGTCGGTCATAAGATCATACACTTAGCTATATCAATAAATGGAGTAATATTCTATTATCGTTGAGTATGATGTGATATGTATCGATGTTGAGCTATGTGCACTAGCGTTGATCCTAGGACTAGTGCGGTAAACACAGTGGGTTCGAATCGGTGGATTCGGGTCCTTACAAAAGGACTTTTACATGATATTGGCAAACTTGATTTCTATGAACATTGTGTATTTGGCAAACAAAAGAGAGTCAATTTTTCTGTTTCAACTCATCAGACTAAAGGAATTCTTGATTATATTCATTCTGATCTTTGGGGTCGTTCTAGATTTCCTTCTATTGGAGGTTGTGAGTACATGATTACCTTCATTGATGATTTTTCTCACAAAGTTTGGGTTTATTTCTTGAAACATAAGCATGAAGCTTTTTTAGTTTTCAAGAAGTGGAAAGTCTTGGTTGAAAATCAAACTGGCAAGAAAATGAAGAAACTTAGAACTTACAATGGATTGGAATTTTGTATTGGTGAGTTTGATCAATTTTGTGCTAATCATGGTATTGCAAGACATTTAACTGTTCCAGGTAAACCTTAGCAGAATGGTGTGGCAGAGCGTATGAATCGCACTCTTCTGGAAAGAGCCCGTTGCATGCTTTCAAATGCAGGTTTATGGAATAAGCGTGCTTTGTGGGCTGAGACTGTTTCTACAGCCTCTTATTTGATTAATCGCTCTCCAAATTCAGCTATTGACTTTAAGATTCCAGAAGAGGTTTGGTCAGGTAAACCAGTTGATTATTCTAATTTGAGAATTTTTTGTTGTACTGCTTATGCTCATGTTAGCGATGGAAAATTAGAGCCTAGAGCAAGAAAATGCATATTTGTTGGGTATGGTTTAGGTGTCAAAGGATATCGTTTATGGTGTTCTGATTCTCGCAAATTAATCATTAGTCGTGATGTTACTTTTCATGAAGATGCTTTACTTTCATCTGGTAGTGACAGTGATGGTTGTTCATCTACAAATGAATCTGAAACTTCTGAAGCTGCTGAAAGAAATGCAGAATTTGAGGTAGTTTTACCTACCATTGATAATGATTCTTCTAGTGGTTCTTCTTCACAACCAATTTCAGCACCTAGTGGTACTTCGTCACAACCGGTTTCTGCATCTCCTAGTACTAATGATCATTGTATTGCTCGAGATAGACCAAGGAGGAACACTCAATTACCTGCTAGATATCGTGACACTGATAATATGGCATGTTATGCTCTTCTTGCTGCACAAGATATTTGTGATACTTTTGAACCTTCTTCTTATTCTGAAGCTATCTCATATGAAAATTCTTCTAAGTGGTTGACAGCTATGAATGAAAAAATTGTGAGCCTTCATAAAAACCATACATGGGATTTGGTTAAGCTTCCACAAGGTAAGAAACCTTTAAAGTGCAAATGGATTTATAAGAAGAAGGATGTTATTTCTGGAGTTGAACCTGCAAGATGGAAAGCCCATTTAGTGGTAAAAGATTTTGACCTAAGAGAAGGTATTAACTTCAATGAAGTTTTTTCTCCTGTTGTGCGCCACTCTTCCATTCGGGTTATGCTTGCTTTTGTTGCTTTATTTGACTTGGAATTAGAGTAACTTGATGTTAAAACTACCTTTTTACATGGAGATTTAGAAGAAGGGATTTTTATGACACAACCTGAGGGTTTTGCTACTCCTGGAAAAGAGGATTTAGTTTATCATTTGAAAAAGTCCCTCTATGGTCTTAAACAAGCTTCTAGACAGTGGTATAGAAGGTTTGATTCCTTTATGATTGCACAATAGTATTCTCGTAGCAATTATGATAACTTTGTTTACTTCAAACAGTTTCCAAATGGTTCATTTGTTTATTTGCTGCTCTATGTTGATGATATGCTTATTGTTTCTCACGACAAGTCACTGATTAAACAGTTGAAGGCTCAACTTAGTCATGAGTTTGAGATGAAAGATCTTGGTCCAGCTAAGAAAATCCTTGGGACGGAAATTCAGCGTGATCCAAAGCCGGTACATTATTTCTATCTCAGAAAAATTACATTGAGAAGGTACTTGACAGATTTAATCTCAGTAATTGCAAACCTGTTTCTACACCTTTTGCCTCGCACTTTAAGTTATCTTCAAGTCAGTGTCCTATTAATGAAGAAAACAAAGACTATATGTCTCGTGTTCCTTACTCTAGTGCAGTTGGTAATCTCATGTATGCTATGATTTGCACCAGACCAGATTTAGCTCATTATGTTAGTGTTGTTAGTAGATTTATGCATAATCCTGGTAAAGAGCATTGGAATGCAGTTAAGTGGATTCTTCGTTATTTGAAAGGCATTTCTAATTTTAGCTTGATGTTTGATAAGAGTAAAGTGAAGACAAATAATGTTCTTGGGTTTGTTGATTCTGATTATGCTGGTGATCTTGATAAAAGAAGGTCAATTTCTGGATATATCTTCTCTTTATGTGGTTCTGCAGTCAGTTGGAAAGCATTCTTACAGCCTATTGCCGCTCTTACTACTACTAAAGCGGAGTATGTTTCAGCTACTGAAGGCTTTAAGGAAGCTATTTGGTTGCGAGGTCTGGTTTCTGAACTTGGCTTTAAACAGGATACTCTTACTATTTATTATGATAGCCAGAGTGCTATTTGTTTGACCAAGAATGATATGTATCATGCCAAGACCAAGCACATTGATATCAAGTACCACTTTATTCGTGATGTTGTCGCTGAAGGACAAGTTTCTGTGGAAAGATACATACTGATGATAATCCTGCAGACATGCTGATCAAGACACTTTCAAATACCAAGTTCAAGCATTGTCTTGACTTGGTTGGCATTCATGGTGCTTAATTGCCCTTCGGGGTTTTATGGAGACAATTAATAATGGATTTTGAGTCAAGGGAAGGTTTGTTAAAGATAATCACGGTGCCTCAATATCCTAACTTACCTAACAGTGAGATCTTTCCAAATATTGCTCTCTGTTGGCTATATATGCTACCCCTATGTACATGTAAAGTTTGAACCGAAATAGTGGATTTTTGTCTCCCGTGGTTTTTTCCCCGCAAAGGTTTTTCACATAAATCTTGTCTCACGTTTGTGTGTGTGTTTGCATCTACAAACCCTAACAGGGGATTTAGACCCGTTCGGTAGAGTTTCGGCTCTCGGATTCTCGTCCGGAGGAGCCGAAGCTCTACCGAACGGCCTCTGATTCTAGCTGCTGGGAGATGAATTGAAGTGGAGCAATTCTCGTTTTTGTACCGAATGTGAGAAGCTACGTCAACCTAGCTCCTGCAAGAATCCACTCGGTCCTCATCCCCGCCGCTTAGTCCTTGACCCCGCTCGGTCCTCGTCCTTGCCACCTCGACCCCGCTCGGTCCTCGACGCCATTGCCTCGACCCTGCTCCCGGTCCTCGGTGCCGCCGCCTCGACCTAGCTCCCCGTCCCCGCCGCCTCGACCCCACGCTATCGTCGCTCAGTCGCCGGTCGCCTCGACCCCGCGCCGCCTGAAGCGCCACTGGTCACCTCGACCCTACCTGGATCGCCGCCTTGACCTCGCGTCGCCTGGAGCGTCACCGTCCCTACCTGGAGCATCGCCGGTCGCCTCGACCTCGCGTCTTCGTCCCTACCCCCGAGGTATGGCCGAATCTGGAGCCCCTCTGCTAACCGAACACTTCTCTTTGAAGCTCCTGATTCTTCAGAAGATCCGGATTCGGAGGAGTCGGAGTAGAATCAAGGAGAAGCAAGAGTTGAATCCCTACCAAACAGGACCTTAAATGTACCTAGAGCTGACGGTATGCCAGCTGTCCTTTATATAAGAAAATGGTGGAGCAATGCTGATGGGGTAGAATGTTGTACTATTCCCAAAAAACAAATGGGCTTGGCCACTGAGTTCGCCTCGCAGCTGTGTTCGAGCCGGACTCGAGCGTTTCGGCATAAATGGAGGCCCTAAGCCATCTGTACCACCACCGTTTTGCCACTCCTAGCCATGCATTGCCAGCCGTCACTGCCGTAGGTTATCGCCATGCCGCATCGGAGGGCCGTGCACGTGTAGCACTAGGCTGGGGACACAATAAAACGAGGTTTTAAGTGAATTAATTAGAATCTTTGGCTAACTAGAAAGTTGTAGGATTTTTTTTAGTTTATAAAATTTATATGATTTGCTATGCCTAGACTCCTGAACTAAGAGTTATGGTCGTTCAACCATCAGGTTAGTGAAGGGGAGTTGTTCGGTGGAAGTAAGGTTAGGTTTGGGATTGTGCATAGGAACGGTATTATTATGTTTGATGCTACGTACTGTTGTGGCATACTGTTCAGTTAAGTTATCTATTATAGGAGGTGTAACTTCGGGTTTGATATCAACCACACGTCACTAGTCTCACAGATTGTTTACCTTTGTTGTTTTATGTCTGTAAATTACTCCTTCCGTCCAAGTTTATAAGACATATTTCTTCTTGTCACATTTACCAAGAAGATATTGAAAATGACTAGATTATCTCTAATTATTATCACTAAGCACTATAATCAATGCATGCATGTAAAGAATATAAAGTAAAGATGGATATTTATTAGGGGTATAGAGGGAACATCACACCAATTTTGCATTAGAATATGAAATTCGTACTATACTTATGGATAAGACCATTCAAAAAATATGTCTTATAAACTTGGATGGATGGACTACTTGTTATGTTGATTTGAATGATTATTCTTGTTAGGGTGCTTATATGGTAATGAATTAAATGATGATTACGAGATATGTTAAATGTTAACAAAATCATTGCATTTGCACTATGTGCATTCACGATGAAAAAAAGTGACATGTGTGGTCCTCTATGACATACTTTATGTAGGCATAAAAGACCTACTTTGATAGGCACCTCCACAGGATGGATGGATTGAGAGGATGCAATATCGAGGGTGTGTGCTTAGCTATACCAGTATAAGCTATGTGATATGCATAGGAGCATGTACTATAGATTGCATTGCATTGCATTGCTAAAAAAATGTGTTAGTGAGAAAAATATGATAAGTTGTTATGTTATTGTTTTATTATATATTTGCTGAGTCTTGGACTCACTCTTACTTATTTACTATTTTAGGTAACCAATAAAGACGACATGCATGGGATGGGAGTAGCACATTCACTTCACGAGCTTCACCATTCACCAAATTTATCTAGCTATATTAGTTTAATCATTTTGTCGTAGACTCTATAGTTGGGTTTAGTCGTTAACGTTATAAAAATAGTCATGTGAAACATGCCTATTATTATATATTATCGCAAAAGGTTTAAATATTATTTATCTTGGTTACGAGTTTCTTTTGTTATCATGCCAAAGATAAGTTTGCTTCTAGACACATGGTTCCAGCCATTCCCAAGCACGTTGACTTGGGTATTCGATGCCTGGTTCATAGTTTATCATTGTTCATTAATCATGTCCTTATTCTTGTTCTTCTTGTTAATATTGTTTAGTGCATGTAAGAAGTACCTAATGAAGTGTTGCTGAAATTATTGGTAAAAGTTGTTAATCTTAGCAGAAAAAGTTGGTTGTGATAACATTCTGGGTATTTGGAGTACTGGGGTGATAGTTGGTATCATTGCGGGCGCTAGGTCAATGGTAAACAAAATTAGTAACCTATTTTAGGATAAACCATTATAATTTACATGTAGGATTGGTTAATTGAACTAAACATTGACTTAGGGTAATTAATTACGAAAATTTGACTTAGGTTGGTTAATTAGCTTAAAACTTGACACACTGATGCATAGTATGATGGATTTGGGTCAATCACTGCATTTACGTTTTCGATGTTAGACTCCTTGGTTGTTGATTGCCAATGTTATGAGATTGTTATTTTTGAGATGATTGAATAAATGATGCTTGTGTGGAATAGCTATGCTAAGGGATAAATTTCATGGTTGTCATGACCGTGGAGGTCGGGGTTGTGAACTTCGTCATTGGCATGGTCAAGTGGAAACACTCTTGGAGGTTGTAGAGTCTGTTGCTGAGAGGAGTGATTAGCAGAACGTACCACCGCCATAGGAGACAAGGGAGGAGGTCACTCCTACTGGTCAGTCGGAAGTGGGAGAACAATCGGCGTTAGTGGCCTTGCTATGGGAGCTACAGAGGGAGATTTGTGAGCTTCATCGGCAGGCGCAAGCGGTTCCTCTTGTTGCTACTTCACCTGTTGTCGCCCTGGTTGCACCGAACCTAAGGATGAGCCTCCGTGAGTGGATGGCCCTGCACCTAGACACTTTTGATGGTGTGTGAATGTCGGTTCAGGCAACAGATTGGCTATGCTACATGAAGAGATAGTTTGGAGCACTCGAGATGACCACGTAGCTGATGGTTAGCTTTGTGGCCTTTTAGGTGAAGGGTCAAGATGATATCTAGTGGGAGGGGTGCTCTTTGCCAGAACTACCGCCCAAGGCCTAGTTACTTGGGAGGACTTCGTCAAGTCATTTCGTAGAACTGCATGATTGGTTGTTTCAGCAAGTAAGAAAGAGCCTCAATGAGGGTAAATTCGAGACTTTCGCAGCTTCAACAAGTATGGAAGCGCCTTGATGAGGGTAAATCTAAGATTTTAGCCTTGATAAGTATGGTGCATTGCAGTTTAAAGGGAACCTTTGTATACCACAAAAGGCTCAAGTCAAAGATGATATCTTGAAAGAAGGTCACCGTACCCCGTACACAATTCATCCTAGTGAGACAAAGATATATCGAGACCTGAAGAAGAGCTTCTAGTGGAGAATAATGAAGGTAGATATCATCCGGTGTGTGGCTTCATGTGGGATATGTCAGCAAGTAAAAACAAAACACAAGCATTCGTCAGGTTTTTACAACCCCTTGAAGTTCTGTTGTGGCTATGGGATGATATAACCATGGATTTCATAGTTGGTTTGCCTCGTATGCAGCTAGAAAATAATGCTATTTGGGTAGTGAAGGACTATTTCAGCAAGTTTGCACATTATTCCAATCCGCACGATGAATACGGCAAGCAATTTGGATTCTATTTATGTGTGGGAGATAGTGAGGTTGCATGAAGTGCCCAAATCCATTGTTTTTGAGTTTTGGAAAAGCTTGTAGTGTGCTCTGGGCACACACCTTTGCCTTAGCATGGCCTTCCACCCTCAAACTAATGGGTAGTTTGAGCGCACCATTCAGACTTTGGAGCACATGCTTAGATCTTGTGTTTTGTCATGAAAATACAGTTGGGGGACCATTTAGCACTTGCTGAATTTGCCTACAATAATAGCTACCACGCTAGCATTCGAGACGAAAGTATAGATCACCCCTTTGCTAGGATGCATTAGGAGAAAAGACAGTTTTGGATTCTGATTTGGTCCAATATATAGTGATTGAGTGGCAGAGGTTAGATAAAGCGTTCTTGTAGGCCAAAGTACGCAGAAGAGCTATGCGGATGGGAGAAGACAGGAGTTGGAGTTTGAGGTGGGTGACCAAGTGCTTCTGAGGGTGTCCCACACCAAAGGCACTGTACGGTTCGGTACCAAAAGAAAGCTTTGTCCAAGATATGTCGTGTCAGGAAGTTGGCTTATCGTTTGAATCTTCATGACTCCATGCGTAGAGTGCACAATATATTCCATGTTTCCATTTGAGAAAATTCTTGTGGAATCCAGAGTACGAGATAACATTAAAATCGTTGGCTATTGAGACCTCACCTTCGAGACCTGGCGAGTGTGGATATAGGGGGAGTTGGAGCGGGTGTTGAGGCCTGAGACATTGAAGTATGCCAAAGTGCTTTAGTCGCATCAAACTGAGTAGATCTCTGGTTTTAGTTTTGTGATGTTGTAGAGTAGCAGTAGAATTCGGGGTTCAATTCTGTTAAGGGGTAGACTGTAATATTCCATAAAAAAAGAGATGGGTCAGGCCAGCTGAGCCAGCCTTGGTGGACGCATCCAAGCTGGACTCAAGCCGCCCTGCCATAAAAAGGAGGAAAGGAGCAGAGGCCGAACCCTAGTCACCCCGCCGCTCTAAGCCATCCGCAGTGCCGCCATTTTGCCATTCCCAGACGCACGTTGCCGATCGTCAGTCGTCGTCGCTACCGCCTACGCAACCCATCGCCGTCGCAGTTGACCATCACACTAGGCTGGAGGGGCCACACCCATGCCACGCCATGCTGCGCTGGAGGGCTACCCTCACACCACGCTGGACGCGTCCATGGCTGCCCCTCTTTGTCTTTTCACGTTCCTTGTCAAACCGTGCGCCATTCCTGAGATCCGTTGAGGTCGTCGTGTGTAATAGTATTGAGGATCTTGGGGGATGTGGTGCATGAGTTTTGGGAAGCAAGATGGAGTAGGGAACATGTGGGGATCGTAGAGGACCGCCACCTTCGACGTTTTCGGTGAATTTTTTGGTCACAAGTATACAACATAGGACGATGTTCCTCATGTTGGTACTATAGTAGAGCGGTCATGAGGTCATGTTATCTCTAGATGGAATAGATGGATACCACCAGAAAGGTGAATTGTAGTTGTCGTAGATCGGTAAATTACGTCGTCTGATTTTAGCATTACTTTTGAGGCATCTACGGACTGTTTCATAGCATGGCTAAACTATGAAAAGTGTAGATAATTATTTAAAATTTCTATATAATACAATAACACTGAATTTGGTTCAACGGTTAAATAGTTATGGCACAAAGAAGGCTACTGTCTAGAATTGGTCGCTGTTGATCGTAGCCGTGGTATTAGGATGAGTAGGCTGGGAATATGGACGAATTAAATTGTGTCCATAACTAAAGTAAGATAGATAATTTGTATGATTTGCTACTTTTAGAGTTGTATAGAAATGGATATGAAATTGAAAATTCTGCTGTTCAATATGCTAATAAAACGGTCTTGTGGTTGAAAACGAGGATTTAAATGAATTAATCATAACCTTTTGGCAAACTAGAAAGCTATTGGAAATTTTGTGTAGTTTTCAAAACTTATATGGTTTGCAATATCCAAAGTCCTGTGCTAAGAGTTGTGGTCATTTGATTATCGGGACAGCGAAGGGGGTTGTCCACGGAGGGAATGGTGGGTTCAGGATTTTACGTGAGAGCACTACTGTTCTATTTGATGTGGCACACTGTTGAGTTAGGTTATCTACTCCAGAAGTGTAACTTTGGGTTTAACATCAACCACTCATCACTTTGTTTCACGTGGTTAAAAAGACAAGTAAATAATAGGACAATAAATGGCTATTTGCCCTTGTTGTTTTGGGTTTGTAAATTAAGTAATATGCTAATCTACATAATTACTCTTACTTACTAGGCTGCCTATACGATGATGAATTAAATTATGATTACAGAATATGTTAAATATTAATAAAATCATTATACGTATGCAGTAAAGTTAGACTGCACGAGATGCAAGGTTGGTCGTTTGTACGTATGCAGTAAAGTTAGCTAATGCCTGAGAAATTGACGTCTGCACAAGTTGATGGGATGTGAGTTGAGGTGCCTGACGTAAGTGTTTGGCAGGCTAATTATGCTCGGCAGCATGGTTCGGCTTGCTGCGAGAACAATCCCATGGGACCCGGATCCTATGCTAATGTTGTTGTCTTTGTTGGACCAGGGTGTTATGCAGGTTAATGAGCCTGTTCGGCCTGCCACAGTTGGGCCTAGCCAGCCAGCCAGATCAGGCCAGACCCAATTGGTTCTAGTAACAAGCATCTTGAACATGATATTGGCCGCTTCGAAGGTGAAAGACTGCGAAGAAAGAAGAAGATGATGTGGATGATTTCTTTGAGCCTGTAACATGGGTTTTACGCTAGAGTAATACTAGGATAGGACTACTACTCTACTGGTGCTACGATGTTATCTAAGCTTTAGAAGTACATCTTCACTATCGTCTCCAAGGAAGCACAAAGATACATGCTGCGTTTCTCGTGACCCTCGTCTCCTGTCCGGCCGGGAACTGCGAGATTTGGCTGGGCTGCGGCTTGTCAACTCAAAAACTCAAAGACCGTGCGTGTGCACTGGTTGAGAGGTAAATCACGGCACACAAAAAATGCGTAACTAGTACTAGCACAATGCTAATCAAGTACTTGCACTAAACTACTCGTTCCCCGGTCACACGAGAGGTCTCGTGATCCGTGTTCCTTTCCTCGATCGACCGTGACCACATCAGCACGGACACAACGTTTGCATTTGCATAGCAACGGTGAGCAATGCAGAGGACGGGGGCTCGCTGAGCTTTGGCAGTAGCCAGGTTTTAAATCTCGCTGAGATTTCGAATTTCGGCGAGGCCAAGATTCTAAACCTCGGCGGAATAAAAAGAAATTCAAATTACTATAGTGTTTTTTGAATTTTTTTTGGATGGGATTTCAGCTTTTCCTATCGAAATTACTACAAATTCGACCGGTTTTGATCTTTTTAGGATCGGATTTCGCTCCAATTTTTTTTGAAGAATTGTAATGTCTTTTATAAGGAATACATGTGAAAAATTTGCGAAAAAATAAATATACAAATTAAAATACTTCAAAAAATTATTCTTTCGTGACATGTTAAAATCTTAGGAATTTGTGCTGTTGTGATGTGCTGTGCAATTTAGGAATTTGAAAGGGAAGGTTAGCTATTTTTACTGTTAAAATCTTAACTTCTTTGTAACTTTAGAGTAACAGTGCAGTAAATACTGAATAATGACTTACTTGAAGTTTAGGTCTTTAGCCTAAGAGATCAGTAAGAAAATCCCTAAGCTTGCCTTGCATTCTCCGATTTGCTTCTGCTAGGTGCTAATGGCCTGCTCTAAATCTCCTCATACTCTTCCACTTCAGAACCAAAAACCTCAATGCATTAGAAAATAGCCAAAGAACAAGTTGAAGACCGAGAACATCAACAGGACCAAGAAATTTCTATCTTCATGGCGACTCAAAAGTGTAAAATTGAAGTGAACCAAGAACATAATGGTATTCTACCTGGAGGAAGCTTCACCGGCCCTGGATTGGCCGCTCTCTCATCTTCCACCGGCGTTGTCACAGGCTTAATCCATCCTATATTTACCCAAATAATCATACCATTATTACAAGACAATAACAATTCCTCAAAGGAAAAGAACGAGAAATTTGCTGAATTAACCCTCATGTTTTGTCGGTGGCTCAAGATCTTGGGCATCCACTGCAATATGACAGCAAATTAAGATCTTGCATTCAAACAAATAGAAAATATAGATAAATGCTTATATGAATTTTTATTATTTTTTAAATTTTTTCTAGCCTCGGGAGACCATTTGACAAGAGTTTGAAAATGACCGAAATTTCGGTGAAATCGATCAAAATTTTGATTTTCCTGGACCTAAAATTGCTACATTTCAAATTTATTTTTTGAGTTTTGGCTGGATTTAACCGAAATTCTGAAATCTCGCTGAAATTTTAGATTTCGACCTATCCAAGGTGTGATCCGAAAATGAAATTTGAAAGCAGTAGAAAGCGCCGCGGTTACTGACACGGCTAGTTAAGAGTATAACTCAGCATGAATGAATCTCGAGACTACAAATTGGTATAGACCGTCCACTCAAAACATCAACGCAATCAAAGTGTGTGAAGTATACTCATGAGAAATTCGCGCGTGCTAAACTGCCAATTTCCAGTTCAAGGCAATTTCGACTGCGGATCGGACGACTTGGGATAATGTTGTTATCAATTTCGGGCCCGTTTGGAATATGAGAGCTTTTTCCGACTTTTACGGAAATTGAATTGGTGCTACTGAAATTCTCGTGTTCAAGACAGGGCCGACAAGTACAGCGAGAAGTATGAAATTCCTTACAAAAATTAATATAAGGTAAAGAAAAATAAAGAACCCAAAGCTCCATGGCACACTTCTACTACATTATTATGCTTAGATGTTTGGTGATAGCACCACTACCATATCATCTCTTCCACAGCGTTCAGAGAATTTTTGTTGTACTGCCTCCTCTTCTCCACTATAGTATTGTCCTAACCAGGTTTCAAATCTTGTTTTAATTTTTTTTGGCACCCACCAAAATTCGGTTGTTTTGGTGTAATTTCGGGATGAAAATGGGTGAACAAAACAATGATTTTTTTTATAAAATTCAAATTTTAAACAAAATTTGAATGAACTCACCCGAAATATAACTAGGACCGGTGTATTTGGACCCGGAAAGAACCCAACTCAGAGCCTTGGTTGCACTCTCTGCGTAGTTAAACAAAGTGTTAGTTATGGAAGTTCGGGAGTCCTTGGAAATGCAAATATTGGTGTTTTGTGGGGCAGATTTGGTACTTTACTAGCTCTCCGGTAGGGTTTTGCCCAGTGTGCATGACAGGCAACCTTGGACTCCATGAATTAAGAGATACTAGTACAGTAATAGTAGGATAAATAAACTAACTATGGGAATTAGGAGATGGATTAAAAAAACAGGTGCATGTAAGACCAGATGGGCTCTCGTTTACATGGCTTTTGGACAGGTTAGTACCGGGGACCACGTCGATCGTGTTAGATTAGATTCTCCCTGAGGTTTTAGTTTGGTATGCCTTGCACATTCTTCCGTTAGGCTAATTGACTAGTGATCTGATCTATCTTGGACATACTCCTCCTGTGGCTCTTGTTTTGTTTGGTTGTGGTATTTGGCACTAGGAGCCTGTTAAGTCCACTGTATCTATACCTCTGCGTCCACTTTGTAAAATAATGTTGGTACTATGTACAGTTAACTAACCTGACACCAGGAAGAAGAAATCCGTTTAAAAATTGAAGTTTGAGACAGAGGAGCTCTAAGCACGGTATTCAACCCAGTAGTTCGTGTAACCAGAGGGGAGAGAGGAATCTTAGATACAAGCACTGATGCAAGTAAAATAAGTTCTCTCTCCCTCTCTTTCTTCCACGTCATTCAAAAACTAACGCGGTGAGCTATTAGCCCCTACTAACAACTGAAAAGCACTATTAACTAAGTGGCACTTGACCCGACCGTACGTGCCATTCGGTCGGCGTTACTAAGATTCAGATCGGAAAACCCAAGCGACACATCTTAGATAAGTTTAAGAATCTCCGGTGTAACTCGATAGTATGCTTTTGCCAAGGATCTGCGCACATATATAACATATCATTAGCGGCAGACGGCGGAACTAGACCTCGGATCACTTGGACTATAGACCGAGGCTTGGTATAAAAAACCTAGCAAAAACAATAAGATCTCTTAAAAAAATCACAGATGAACTCAAAACAGTTGATTCAGTCCGAGGCTTTAAACTAAACTAGCTTCACCCTTGATTGGCGGCACACGTACACGGACCTCACATCTTGGAACCTAGCTAGGTAGCGCGGTGTGGCACACATGACAAAGGGAAAGGTTCAGGATTAGGTGTCACCTCCTCCTCGGCACCAGCACTAACTGTACATGCATGGTACTAGCTAGTAAACTAAGTGTCGGCGTTTCGAGCACCGGCAAGTAAATTTATAAGTCGGAAGGGGTCGCGCGTTCCCTCTCCCTGAATGGTTAGACTCGAAAGCCCAAGATGTATGCTGGTTCGGGCCGAATGTCCCTACTCCAGTTCGTGTGGTAGTGTTATATTGCCTTGGATGCGATCAAATGCACCACGCTTACAAGGGAGGCGAGGACTTGAACACGAGGCGTTCACTTGCACTCGTAAAGACTTAGCGAGAGGAGGATCTATCTCTGTCCGTGTGCGTGTCCTCGTGTATGTATATCTCTGTCTCTTTCTCCCGGAGGACCCTGCCCCCCATTATATAGGCGGGAGGGGCAGGTTACATCGAGAATTGGGAGAAGGAAGGAAGGAGAAAACCTAGACTAGGAGCCCTAGTCCTTCGTCTTGGCGATTGGTCGTCGTCCGGCCTCGAATCCACACCGGGTTTGGTAGGCTTGCTGAGCAGAGCAGTTCGTTGTTTCCTTGGGAAGCAGCGCGTCTGCCCTCTGGGAACCTGTCAGGTGCCGATGTTGCGAAGCATAGCCCTGGCGCTGCCTCGGGAGAGAGCTCGTCCCCATACGCCGTGTGGTAGGCGATGGGGTGGAGTTTTAACGAGAAACCCTTGTCTTTGCCTTGGGAAGGGCCACCGCCCGCACGGTCACTAAACGATCTGTCCAGTGGGGCACGTGGCCAATGTCGACGGAGGCCCGACACATGGCCCTTAGTGTACGTTGCCTTAACATGGTCGGGGCTCAGGAGTGCCCGACCTATGACGAGGGTCGGCGTCCCACTTGGTCGGGATTGCTCGCCCCGCTCTGGTCGGGGACGAGCGTCTTTTTGTGGCCTCGCGGTCTCTTGGTGAGCTAGGCTTGACGCGGCTGTTGCCATCTGGGCGTTAGGGTACCCTGGTATGAGTATTCGTCGGTAGCCCGAACCCCGGCGAGTTAAATCGGATCGGTCGGGGTTGAGCTGGTTAGTGAGAATCTTGGTTGTATCGGCGGCCGGGCCTAGTCGGGTGACCAAGCGGCACAGTCGGTGGTCTCGGCTGGTGTGCTCTAAGCGCATCCGTGGTGCCTAAGAGTCATCGAGGCATTGAACCGCCGGAAGCTTTTAATTGCCGTTTCACGCTCCGCATGGCAGTGCGTCGTGACCATTCATCTTCTGCTGCCGGAACTGGCGGGCGCCGTTTCTGCGCTTGACATTTATGCGGGTCGTTTGATCTTCCTTCCTTCGGTATATAAGGGCACCACCGCTTGCTTGGATAGTTACCCCAGACCTTGAGTCTTTTCGATCCTCAATGGCCCGGCGCCTCCGTGGTCTTTGGCTTTGGTGATGATGACGAGATGGAAGAGGAGGATCCTTTGGCTGAGCTCTGGGCTGAGCATGATCAGGCGATGGCTGAACTCTCGGAGGAGGAGGAGGTCATGGCCCGCGACGTTGCTTTGCGGTCGATCTGCGCTTGCTCGAGGTTGCTCAGAGGCTTTTCGAGGTGAGCATCCTCTTAGAGCAATGGCGTAGCTATCGGTGCATTGTCGATCTTGGAGCAGCGCAATCGAAATTCGTGATATAATACTTAGTGCTGAAATAGCTCCTCGTATTTCACGTAGCGTTGTGTAGTGTTTGAGCCTGTCGGCCACCTCATGTAGCATTGTAAAGCTTTGAGCCTATCGGACAATAATAAAATTTTTCTTTCCTTTGTGACTGTTTATGTCTTTGTGATGAGCTTATCTTAGACGTTTTTTCCCAACTAACCCGGCCCTCGAGGGTTGGCTGTCGGTGGAAGATCGTTCTTCTCGTGCGCGGGCAGTCGGACGCCTTTCTCGTATTCACAAATGTTTGCCGGGAGGCTCCGAGTGCTCGTTTTAACGTCGTAGCTAGACGCGGCCTTGTTCGGCTGGGACGACCAGATACCTCTCGGGAGGTTCTGGGGTCCGAGTGCTCGTTTAACATCGTAGATAGATACGGCCTCGGTTGGCTGGGACGATCAGATGCCTCTCGAGAGGTTCTGGTGTCCGAGTGCTCGTTTAACGTCGTAGCTAGATGGTGCCTTGGTCGGCTGGGACGACCAGATGCCTCTCGGGAGGTTCTGGTGTCCGAGTGCTCGTTTAACGTCGTAGCTAGACACGGCCTCGGTCGGCTGGGACGACCAGATGCCTCTCGGGAGGTTCTGGTGTCCGAGTGCTCGTTTAACGTCGTAGCTAGACACGGCCTCGGTCGGCTGGGACGACCAGATGCCTCTCGGGAGGTTCTAGTGTCCAAGTGCTCGTTTAACGTCGTAGCTAGACGGTGCCTTGGTCGGCTGTGACGACCAGATGCCTCTCGGGAGGTTATGGTGTCCGAGTGCTCGTTTAACGTCGTAGCTAAACGCAGGGCATCCATCCCGAGTCCTCGTCCGGCGAGGGTAGCTGCGAGAGGAGTGGCCCTTTCTCTATCCCGTATCGCCCGTCGCGGTGTGGGACTGGAGGAGTGAGCAATGCGCGTTTACCCGCGTTGGTTTGAACGCCGTGCTCGTGGAGCTAATGACGGGTGATCCGAGTGGGTCCTGGGAGGTCCCTCCTAAGGGGGACCCTTCCGAGCGGACGGTCCCAGAGTAGGGTGTCCTGGTCCGTTGTGGGGCGACCCATAAAAACCTTTCTTTACTCGATCGTGTCGGACTGCGGGTCGTCGCCAACCCGAGCACGGTGGCTATCACCCATTGATGGGCTCGCGGGAGAGTGTGAAGTATGATCTCGGACACGAGTTAGGGCGATTGGGCGTCGGCCATTGGCCCAGAGGCCCAGCTGGGGCTCGCCTCATACTCGCCTCGCTCAAATTTTTCTTGGGACGGCCTTATGCCCACTTGGTGGGGCGGCCTTGAACCCGGACTTTGGTGGGCCTGGCGTGGTGTCGAGCTCTTCGCCGTTTTGGGGCCGCATGATAGCCCGGCGGCGTCGCCTGAGCCGGGGCAACCGTCACGGCCTAAAGCGGAGGCAGGGGTCTCGGGGCGTGCGGCCCAAGGTGGTGTCTTTACGGTTCTGCGGTCTGTCGGGCATAGATGCGAGAGGAATTGGGAATAGGCGTTACAGTGCAGCAGCGACGCGAGCGAGGCGTCTGTTGGTAGCACCGTTTGGTTAAGGCGTCGCTCGGCTTCTATAAATAGGTGCGGGGCGTTAGTGCAAGCCTCTCGCCTTTGCTTTCTTAATTTTCGCGCTTGCACGAGACAAAAAAAGACGGCAAAGAGCGGAGGAGAGAGAACCTCCAACCTCCCTTTTCTCACCTTCTCGCCGTTTCTTCGGAAATGTCGTGGCCAGTGTGCTCCATCCGGACCAACGCGGGCTCGGGTGGTGAAGAAGGTTCCTACCCCCTTGAGCCGTCTCGGTGGAGCGCCGTCGAGGCGGCCCCATGCCGCCGAGTGCGGTGGTCGTCGTGCCCGTCTCATTTTACGAGCGCGGGTTCGGGCTCCCGCTGTACCCGTTCGTGCGCGGGTTCCTGCACCACTACAAGGCGGAGATACACCAGCTTAACCCTAACGGGGTCCTCCACATCGCCGTCTTCATCACGCTCTGCGAGAACGCTACGGGATTGAGCCCCATTGGGCGTTGTGGAGCACTTCTTCGGCCCGGTGAGGAAGGACAAACCCTCGGGCCTTGCCGGCGCCTATTGGGGGTGTGGCTCTCCAGCTGCGCTTGGGGCGCGCAACGGATTATATCGACGTAAAGCTACCGTCGTCCAACCGGGGGTGGCACTCCGAGTGGCTTAATGTCAAGAACTTGGGGGACAGCGCCCCGGTCTTCACAAGCCGACTTCCCAAGGCGAGGTCCGAGTGGGAATGGGGTGCCGACCGGAAGGAAAGGAGGCGGGTGAAGGTGATAATCGACCAGATCAAGGCTCAGAAGAAGCGGGGTCTGACTGGCGATGTTGTTGTGCGCGCATTCATGAAGATGCGCATGCAACCGCTGATGGATCGGCTGCTCCCCATGTTTTGGTTCGAGGGGCCATCCGACCCGACGAGGATGGTGGAGGAAGAACTCCCTCCGTCAAAGGTCGAGGCGCGGGTGTCCGCCGTTATGGGCAGAGGTGCAACTGAGGTGGTGGGCCGCCACCCTGAGCCGTTTTCAGCCTGGAACCAGCCAAACCTGGTAATTCGAATTTAGCCTTTTCCTCCTTTTTCTTTGTTGCTTCCCCCTCAGCTTTCGGCGATCTGTTTGACTAAAGTCTCCGCGTTCCCCAGGGGCTTGCCGGGATAGTCTCTCGGACGTTGCTGTCAGGGGAGAAGGAGCTTAGGGCGGAGGCTCGCGCGAAGTCCGCGCAGATCGAGGCTGCGCACAAGAAGCGCAAAGAGGAGAAGAGGAGGAAAAGGGAGAAGGAGCGTCTTGGCAAAGGCAGCGGGCGAAGTCGAGACCGGCTCTGCTGCGGGTCGACTTCCACCGACAATGATGGAGGCGGGACGAGCACCGTCATCGTGGGTACTTGTCAGACTTCGCCGGCCGGTGGCGGCGGCGCGTCGACGAAGCGGCGCTGGGTGC
This sequence comes from Otatea glauca, assembly GCA_036346275.1. NCBI lineage: Eukaryota > Viridiplantae > Streptophyta > Magnoliopsida > Poales > Poaceae > Otatea > Otatea glauca. Next base: position 17,081,808 of record CM070711.1, on the reverse strand, counting down.
TACTGCGCTGGGCCGGCGGAGACGTCCCGGTGGAGTCGTCCTCGAGGAAGCGGAGGGCGGTCGCCCGCAAGGGCCGACGAAAAGGCGCGGCTACGCGCGTCCGTCGGCGCGATAAGTACCCCTCTTTCTTTGGGCCTTGTGGCGTTAGGGTAGTTCGGCGATCAGCGATCGCTTGCGGTCTGTGATGTTTACGCAAAGCGCGGTAGCGGCTGCGACCACGAGTCTATGGCCCGCGCGATCGGCGGAGATCGATGGATCGCGGGTCGAGAGGCGGTGGTCGGTTTGGTTGGGGTCGAAGCTTTGGTGGCGGCGACATCGAAGTTCTTAAACGAGTAGGCGGCGGTCTCGGGCGGCGTTCGGAGACCGAAGCGAAGCGGTTCGGCCGTCCACAGCAAGCCAGTCTTCCTTCCTCGTAGGGTGGTCGGAGAGGCTACGCCGCCGCCGCCGAGAGCCCGCCGGCGATCGGTCCTGCTTCCCGGCGACGTAACGCCGCCGCCGGAACTCTTTGGAGGCGGTCGAAGGGTCGGAGCTAGTCCCACCGGAGCCGCAGGGGGAAGTGCCGAGTGACCTCCCTCAGGCGCAAGCCGCTGGAGCCAGCCCAGGCGACTCTGTTCGGCCGCCCGCTTCGGCGGCTTCGGTCGGGGGCGGTCGGACCGGTAGGCCGACCATCTCATTGGGACGATCCGTGGAGAGCTTTGAGTGGGCGCCAGGAGGCGTCAAGCGCGTCGTGGCGAGACGAAGCGGATCAAGAGGATCGGCTTTCGCTCTCGAGTGTTCAATAGTCTTTGGCGCGATTCTGGATGAAATTCTTCCGATTAGCACGTAAGTCGGCGAACTTCGTCTTTTGTAGCTTTCGACGGATTCATCACGGGCTAACGGAGTGTTGTGCCTTGCGGTAACTGCGTGCCCTTTCGAATGAGAAGTCGCGATTCATCGAGTGTCCGCGGCGAAGGTTATGCTTGTGGAAGAGCGTGACCGGCCGCGCCGAGCCGCCACGGCCTTCGAGAGGCTTTGGGCAGCGGCGAAGGCGGCGGAGGAGGTCGCCGAGCTGCTCGGTCGCCAAGCCACCTTTCGGCGGCGCCCGGCGAGCGATCCTTGGCGGCGGGTAGCGAGCTTGAGACCCTCTTGGCGGCGAGTGGCGCCAAAGACACCACCGTGGCGCGGGCGGCCGCTCGATCGAGGCGACCGCGCCGTGGAGAGCTGAACCGGTTCGGAGGTCGCGGAAGCGCGCACGGCAGCGCCGCGCAGCGCCGGGAAGCGCCAAAACCGTGGCCGATCTTCGCGACCTGGCGAGCTCCTCGGGCGGTAAGAGCCCTGATCCTTCACTTTGAGTTTGTGATTGCGGTTAATGGGGCGCGTTTTCTGACACTACCCCTGGTCTGCAGAGCTGCAGAGAGACCTTAGCCGCGCCACGGAGGCGCGGAAGGATGCTCTGGAGGCCCGGGACGCGGCGGTCGTGGCGCGGGATACGGCGTTGGCGGCGCTCCAGGAGGCCGAGGGAGGTCGGACCGAGCTGGCCGCGGGGTTGGAGGCCCTTCGAAAGGTCGGCCAAGACGTCTGCGGCCAAGTGCTCGGAGCCGTGCCGGGTCCGAGCTCGCTCGCCATCGCTGACCGGACCGAGTCTTGCGGGCACGTCGAGGCGTGGTAGCGGCGCTGCGCTTGGGGCTTCCTCGGCACTGATCAACGCCATCTCTCATTACGACGGCATCGAACTCGCGGTGGTGAGCAGCGGGGTCGCCGGGAACCGGACGAACGAGGAGGTGGACAAGCTCGAGCTTCTGGTCGAGCCATACGCTCGGGAGATCACGGCCACATCTGCCGTGATTGTCCTCCACAAAGAGTATGGAGAAATTAGACATATCCCTTTTCATTGTAAAGACTATTATATGCAAATAATCTTAAAGCTTTTAGCAAGTTAGGTTTCTCTCTCCTTTTTATCTTTGTGGTGAGCACTTGACCGACCATAGCTTTATGGACCCATGAAGTCGCTTTCGCGTGGAGTCGGATCGCTTGCTAGGGAAGGGTGAGGAGGGCGGGAACTTTGGCTATCGACATTCATGCGTGCTTGTGCGGGATAGGGTGTTCGGGCCAGGCTAAAGGTCGCTCCGCTCGGGCACTTCTTTCTTCCGCGAAATGCTACTTCGCAACCATAGCCCCTGGGGCGTAGGCCGTAGCATTTGCGTCGAGAGGGTTACCGCTCGGGAGGGATCCCGTGGCTGGTCGAGTCACCGACCGCGTGAGTCGTGAATTGGTGTGCTTGCGGGAAAGGAGTGTTCCCAACCGACTAAAGGTCGCTCCGTTCGGGCACTTCCTTCTTCCAAAGTGCTGCCGCAACCATAGCCATGGGGGGGCGTGGCCGTAGCACTTGGGTCGAGAGGGTTTCGCTCTGGAGGGACCCGTGGTGGTAGGGTCACCGACCAGCGAGTCTTGCTGCCAAAAGCGACCCGTCTGAGGGTGCCAATGGGCAGCCCAGCGTCGCCGCGGCGACAGGTGCTCGAAAAAAGGTAAGGGCGGTGCAAGGGACAAGAAAGGACTTAGGGATAGGATCGTCTTAACTTTTCTATGTTCCAGCGTTGGGGAGAACGTGGTCATCCGCGTCCTTGAGTCGGAAGGTGCCAGGTCGGAGAACCTCCACGATGGTGAAGGGCCTTCCAGGCGGTGAGCTTGTGCTGTCTTTGTTGGCTGAACCGTAGCGGGACGGTCGCCCGACTTGAAGGATCGCTCTTGAATCGGCGGTGTGATAGCGCGCGGCGCTGTTGATACTTGGCGATTGTAGAGTGGCCACATCACGCGCCTCGTCGAGCTGGTCGATGGCGTCCTATTGCGAGGCGAGCCCCCGAGCCTCGTCGAAGGCTTGTATTCTTGGGGCGCCGTATTCTAAGTCGGTTGGCAAGACAGCCTCGGCACCGAACACCATGAAGAACGGTGTAAACCCGGTCGCCCAGGTTGGCGTGGTACGTAGGCTCGAGAGGACGAAGGGTAGCTCGGCCACCCATCGTCCCGCGAATTGCTTTATTCGACTGAAGATTCGTGGTTTGAGCCCTTGGAGGATCATGCCGTTCACATGCTCGACCTGACCGTTAGTCCGCGGATGGGCCACGGCTGCCCAATCGACGCGGATGTTGAAGTCGTCGCAGAACTCGAGGAATTCCTTCCTGTGAACTGCGTCCCGTTGTCGGTGATGATGGAGTTCGGGACTCCGAATCGAAAGACAATGTCGTGGAAGAAGGTGACCGCCTGCACCGACGTGATGCTCATGACCGGTTTGGCCTCTATCCATTTGGTGAACTTGTCCACCGCGACAAGGAGGTGGGTAAAGCCCCCGGGCGCCTTCCTAAAGGGCCCGACCAGATCGAGTCCCCAGACCGCAAATGGCCATGTGATGGGGATCGTCTGTAAAGCCTGAGCCGGAAGATGCGTCTGCCGGGCGAAGAAGCGCACCACTCGCGGTGCGTACAATCTGCTTTCGGCGTCGGACACGGTCGTATCGAGAAACCTTGTCGGAAGGCTTTTCCTACCAGGGACCGGGGTGCAGCATGGTGACCGCAGACACCGTCATGAATATCGAGCAGCAGCTGCTTCCCTTGGTTGGCCAGAATGCACCTCTGGAGGACCCCAGAGGGACTCCTTTTGTAGAGGTCTGGCCCGACCAGGGTGAAAGACTTCGCCCGACGAGCGAGACGCCAGGCCTCGGTCGGGTCGATCGGAAGCGATCCATCTGTCAGGCGGTCGATAAAGGGCTTCCTCCAGTCGGATTCGGTCGTTAGCACGTCGCGGCCCGACTCGGGCGGCTCTACATCCGACTGCTCGGTGGTCAGAGTAGTCGCGCCTGGCAGGTCGGAAGGTCGCTCGGTCGCTGGGTCCATCCGGATGGAAGGCTGCAGAAGGTCGCAGATGAAGATCCCAGGAGGGACCGGTCCTCTGCTACAGGCGAGATTGGCTAGGTAGTCGGCCTCACCGTTGTAGCGTCTGTAGCTATGGTGAAGCTCGAAACCTTCGAACTTTTCTTCGAGCTTGCGCACTTCCCGACAGTACGTGGCCATGCGGGCGTCTCGGGGTTCGGCGGCCTTCATGACTTGATCGACGACGAGCTTGGAGTCCCGTGGGCGTAAGTCGTTGGCGCCAGAGTCGGCGCGATCCGGAGACCGTTGACGAGAGCCTCGTACTCGGCGACGTTGTTGGTCGCGTCGAAGAGCAGCCTGATGGCATACTGGAGCTTGTTGCCAAGCGGGGAGACGATGACGACTCCCGCACCCACGCCGTTTTTGGTGTAGGACCCGTCGAAGTACATTGTCCAGTACTCGGGATCTTCGAACGCCGGTGGTGCCTGGGCTTCGGTCCAAGGCCTGTGACTTGATCACCGTTCGGGGAACGTACGATATGTCGTGACCGTTGAGCTCGAGTGCCCACTTGGCTATCCTTCCTGAGGCGTCGCGATTGTGGACGATCTCGCCGAGTGGCGACGTGGTCACCACGGTGACGGGGTGCTGGTCGAAGTAGTGGATCAGCTTCCTCTTCGTGATGAGCACCGCGTAGAGCAGCTTCTGCACCTGCGGGTACCGAGCCTTGGACTCGGAAAGCACCTCGCTGATGAAGTAGACTGGCCGTTGTACTTTGAGCTCACGGCCCTCTTCCGCTCGTTCTACCACGAGGGCCGCACCGACGACTTGGGTCGTGGCGGCGATGTAGAGGAGCAGCGGTTCACCTGGTGCCGGGGTGACCAGGACTAGGGGTGAGGTCAGGAAGGTTTTCAAGCGGGTGAGGGCCTCCTGAGCCTCCTGGGTCCAGCTGAAGGGGTCGGATTTCTTGAGTAGCCTGTAGAGCGGCATCCCGTGCTCGCCGAGACGAGACACGAAACGGCTTAAGGCTCAAGGCATCCTGTCAGCTTTTGGACCCCTTTAGGTTGCCGATCGGGCCCATCCTTATGATCACCGAGATCTCCTCCTGATTGGCCTCGATGCCACACTCGAGAGCGATGAAGCGAAGCTTTCCTTAGGGACCCCAAAGGCGCATTTCTCGGGGTTGAGCTTTATGCGGGCAACCGGAGGTTCGCAAAAGTTTCTCTTAGGTCGGTGATGAGATCGTCGGCCTTCCTAGTCTTCACGATGATGTAAATCGACGTATGCCTCGATGTTCGGCGATCCGGTGCGTTGAAACACGTTTGCATACATCGGTGGTATGTAGCGCGCGTTTTTAGACCAAGCGGCATCGTTACATAGCAAAACAGGCCAAATGGAGTGATGAAGGAAGTGGCGGTGGTCGGACTCCTTGAGCTATCGGTGGTAGCACGAGTAGGCATCGAGAAAGGAAAGGACTCGCACCCGCGGTGGAGTCAATAACTTGGTCGATGCGGGGCAAGGAGCAGGTCCTTAGGACACGCCTTGTTGAACTTGTGTAGTCAACGCACATTCTCCATTGCCCATTTTCTTTTTACAAGTACGAGGTTGGCTAGCCACTCGGGGTGGCGCACCTCTTTACAAACCTGCGACCAAAAGCTTGCGATCTCCTCCTATGATTCTGCGCTTTTCCTCGTCGAAGCGGCGCAGGCGTTGGGCGAACGGCCTCGAGCCTAGTCGGATGCTCAAGGAATGCTCGGCGACCTCCCTTGGATTCTGGCATGTCGAGAGGACCTCCGCGCGAAAGCGTCGTTGTTGGCGCGAGAGGAAGTCGGCAGCGCTTTCCTATTTAGCGGGGCGTGGCTCCGACCCGCCGCGTTTTGGTCGGATCCTCGGGATCGGCCGCGACCTTCTTCGTGTCCTCGGCGGACTTGAAGGATCCACCCCCGACTTGCTGGATCGGAGGCGGACTGGAGCTTCCTCGGTCGGCAAGCTCGGCGACGCGATGACCGCCGATGCTAGCTCATAAGCTGCTCATTCGCGATTGTAAGCAAGGCTGGAAAGATGAGGCCACGGTGATGACTCCTCGCGGTCGGGCATCTTTAGCTTGAGGTAGGTGTGGTGGGGACCGCCATGAACTTGGCATATCACGGCCTCCCCAGGATGGCGTGGTAGGATCCAAGGAAATCCACGACCTCAAAGGTGAGGGTCTCGGTGCGGAAATTTCTCGGTCCTTCAAAGGTGACAGGCAGGTCGATCTGCCCGAGCGGGTGGGCCTGCTGGCCTGGGATGACGCTGTGGAAGGGCACCTTGCTCGGTCGGAGACTCGAGCGGGGGATCCTCATGGCGTCGAGCGTCTCAACATAGAGAATGTTGAGACCGCTGTCACCATCCATAATCACCTTCGTGAGGCGCTATTCCCTACGATAGGGTCGACCACGAGCGGGTACCTCCCCGGTTGAGGGACGTGGTCGGGGTGATCGGTCCGATCGAACGTGATCGGAGACTCTGACCACCGAAAGTACTGGGGGACAGCTGGAGTCGCGGTATGGACTTTGCGGAAGGCGAGCTTGAGCCGACACTTGTCGGCGTAGCATGCCGGTCCGCCGAAGATCATGAGGCAGCCGTCGGGTTCTGGGGACTCGTCGTCCGCCCTTTTCTCCTCGGCCCGTGGGGCCAGGGCTTGCTTCTTTCCTTTGCCCCGCGGCGTCGTGCGGGTACCGGAGAGAAGCGTCTCGGGACCTCGCGATCCGGTATTTGTGCTTGACGGGAACCCGTGGTGCGGTACGCGGCTGTCCATCGGCTTCGAAGTGGTGGCGCGACGGCGGTCGCGATCGCTTTGCTTGGCGAGGCGGTCAGCGATCGCGACCACTTAGACCTCGCGAACCTGTTTCCCGTGCCACTTCCGCTTGTCGGAGCGGTCGGAAGGGGATCTGGCTCGGGGGCCGGGCTCTTGCTTGGCCTTTCCTCCTTCGAAGATGGCCCCCATAGCCTCCTCACCGGAGGCGTGGTTGGTCGCAATGTCCAGAAGCTCCTTGATTGTTCTGGGTTTGACGCAACCCAGTTTGTGCACCAAAGCCTTGCAGGAGGTGCCGTAGATGAACGCCCCCACGACATCAGCGTCGGAGATGTCGGGGAGCTCATTGCATTGACGGGAGAAGCGGATGTAATCCGGAGAGTTTCTCCGGTGCGCTTGCGACTCTTGAGTCCCAGAGTTCGGGCGCTTGTAAGTGCCCTGAAATTTACCGAAGAAGAGGCTCTTCAGGTCGGCCCAGTTCCTGATGGTTTTTTGCGGGCAAGTACTGAGCGAGCTCGGTGAGTCGCGAGATAGATAGGAGGTATTGGATGATGAAGAGATCATCAAAGCCCCTCCCTTGACACCTGTGGCCGTAGTCTTGAGCAGAACACGGGGTTCGTGACCCGGTGTATTTGGCTATGTTGGTGGGTGCCCTGAATCTGGCAGGGAAATCCGCATGGCGGATCCCCTAACAAAAAGCCCGTGGTCCTGGACCATCAAGGCTCGGGCTGCAGTCGTTGCGGCGTCTGCTGTCCACGACACGCGAGTGGCGGCCGTCCACGCTTTTCTTCAGCGCCTCGGGTGCGCGGACGTCATAGTTGTTGCCAAAGCGCCTTGCCCGAGCAGCGTGAGGCTGAGGTGTTCGTTGTGTGCCTCCACCTTTGCCGGCCCCGAGCGGCGGTGCAGGTCTGGCGGCCGGAGGTGGTGCCCGAGCGGTGAGAGCCAGAGGCCTGGATGTTCTGCACGGAAGCACGTTCCACCAGCCCCCGGAGGTTCTGGTATGTGGCCTTGGCCTCCGGGTCGGTCGGCTCGGGAAGGCCGCGGAGCAGCATTGCGGCTGCGGCCACGTTCTGACTTGCATGGGGGAAGAATTGAGGGCCATCAGATTCCTCCGCCAGCTGGTGGTGCACGACGTCTGCGCCGCGCGCGCCAAGTGTAGCGGGAGCTCGGTGATCTGCTCGAGTTGGCACAGGAGCTTGTCGAGCTCGACCGCCGGTCTTCGGCTCTTCGCTGCCGCTGGAACTCGGCGCGGCGAGCTTGGGCGCGTTCAGCGCGCTCGCGTTGATGTTCCTCTTCCTGCGCCCTGGTGCGCTGGATGAGAGCCCTCGTAGCCAAGGGGGTTATGGTCAAGTCGACCGTGCCCGCCATGTTGCACTCGCGGGAGTGCCGTCTGCGGGTAGCGTGCTCCATGTCAGAGCTGGAGTCGTGGCTGGAAGAATCTTCCAGCAAATCATGGACAGAGGCCGGCATATAGCCGGCCATTGCTACGAGTTGTGAGCCTGCGGGAGGTGATGTAGTCATCTGCCCGGGCTCACGGGTATCGCCGCCAGAGGCGGCGAGGCGCTTCTTGAACTCCGTCCTTGGGGCCTGTAGGGAGGCTCCAAGCGGAGGTGGCGGTCGGCTGGAGGCGGAGTCGGAGCTCTAACGGACGCCTGGTCTCCAAAGGTGGCGGGAATGAGCGCGAGATCTCCCGTCGGAGTGGCGATGAAGTCGAGGGAGCCGAAGCGGATCTGGCTCCTCGACACAAACATGCCGTCGCGGGTGAAGAATGCCATCAAGGAGACAAGCGGGAGTCCAGAGATGTTGATGAAGACGCGCGAAGGCCCCTACCTGGCGCGCCAACTATCGGCGTTTCGAGCACCGGCAAGTAAATTTGTAAGTCGGAAGGGGCCGCGCGTTCCTTCTCCCTGAATGGTTGGACTCGAAAGCCCAAGATGTATGCTGGTTCGGGCCGAATGTCCCTACTCCAGTTCGTGTGGTAGTGTTGTATTGCCTTGGATGCGATCATCGCACTGCGCTTATAAGGAGGCGAGGACTTGAACACGAGAGCGTTCACTGCCCGCTCGTAAAGACTTAGCGAGAGGAGGATCTATCTCTGTCCGTGTGCGTGTCCTCGTGTATGTATATCTCTGTCTCTTTCTCCCGGAGGACCCTGTCCCCTTTATATAGGCGGGAGGGCAGGTTACATCGAGAATTGGGAGAAGGAAGGAAGGAGAAAACCTAGACTAGGAGCCCTAGTCCTTCGTCTTGGCGATTGGTCGTCGTCCGGCCTCGTTCACACCGGGTTTGGTAGGCTTGCTGAGCAGAGCAGTTCGTCGTTTCCTTGGGAAGCGGCGCTGCCCTCTGGGAACTTTGTCAGTCTTGATGTTGCGGCGTAGCCACAGCTGCGCCTCGGGAGAGAACTCGTCCCCATACTTCGTGTGGTGGGCGATGGGGTGGAGTTTTGACTTGGGAAACCCTTGTCTTTGCCTTGGGAAGGGCCACTGCCCATGCGATCCTTCGAGCGATCTGTCCGTGGGGCATATGGCCAATAGTCGGCGGAGGTCCGACACATGGCCCTTGGTGTAGGTTGCCTTAGCTTGGTCGGGGCTCAGGAGTGCCCGACTTGTGACGAGGGTCGGCGTCCTACTTGGTCGGGATTGCTCGCCCCGCTCTGGTCGGGGACGAGCGTCTTTTTGTGGCCTCGCGGGTCTCTTGGTCGGAGCTGGGCTTGACGCAACCTGTTTGCCATCCTGGACCGTTGGGGTACCCCTGGTATGAGTATTCGTCACTTAGGGTCTGTTTAAAGGAGCTATAATTTTTTTGGTTTTTTTATTAAAAGCAGCTGTAGCTTTTTATAAAAAACTTTTTGACAAACAGCTAATTTTTCTCAATAAAAAACTGCAAAAGCAGGTTCCACTTAGCTTTCAGTTTTTGACTTTTGTTAGTTATTTGTGGCTTTTAGCTTATACTAAAAATCGCTTAAAAAGCTACAGTAGGTTGTTTAGAAGAGTTTACTGGTTTTTCGGAATCTGAAACTAACTTAGAGCCCCAGACAAAGCCTAAAGCTAGCGTGCTCGCGGCGGCCGGCCCGTGACCATCTCATTGCTCTATCGTTAACCTGCTGCTTAATTAATCAGCTCTAGTACAGTGTACTACAGTAGCACTGGTTTAGCCTTTTAACCATCTCGCCTGCACCAACTGCCACCTTTCTCGATCTCTCGCAGCTTCACGAGCCAAGAAACTAACTGCTCCCAATCAAAAGATGCCGCTGCAAACGAACAAACAAGCAAGTTAAAAGCGTTCGTTTGCGCCTAACTCCTGTCTGTTGAGATCACCCGCGGCGCAAGCTTCCAAGGCTCGCAATTTGCAATGCGACAAGCGAGCTAGGGATGAACTAACGCGAGTGATGTGTACAGCATCAGAGGCGTCGGTGTCACCCGCGTTGAAATGTTGGGCACATGTACGATGTATGTATCGCTAGCTCGACCGGCCACTGGGGTACATGCGTGGGAGATCCTTGGGATCCACTGTCACTCTCGTCGTACAAAGAGGGGACGTCTATTGTAACTCGAGTGAAAGGGACTTGCGTGCGTATTCAAAAATCAGGATTCATATACGTAGCGGGGAATTCAAAATCGTCGCTGAAACTTGAGTATTTCAGGGAACATGAATACAACCCTAGAGGAATGCTCCGCAAAATACTACTGCTCCGATTAGGACGTAAAATTTCCGTAGGAAACACTTCAACTCCCGCGAGAACGGAAGAAAGAATCACGCGTTTTAAACAGAGCATAAACGGGAGAAGCATAATGGAATGGTGGTGGACCCCCCCCCCCCCCAACCCCCCCCAACCCCCCCCCCCAAAAAAAATCATAGCATGATTCTTTCCTTCTTCCAAAGTACTTGCCCAAAGAAAATAGGGAATCGGTCCATAAGACTTGTCTTTAAAAAATTTTATAGTACATTATACTACCAATATAGAGTAGATGGTAAAAATCAGTTCTAACCATTAACTTGTTAAGGATGCTTCTACTGCACTACTAACAAAGAAAATATAAATAAATACTAACTAATCTAATTTATTTGATCGAAAAAAATAAATAATCCATATTGAATTTAGTTTACCTGAAAGAGTTCCTGCCCTCTTGTTTTTATGTACTAGTATGATTCTTTTAGGACATGTTTAGGAATTAAGTCCCTCGCAACAAAAGTTTGCGAATTAGTAAGCATTTCTGTTAATTAATCGGGCCAGGCAAGACCAGGTGGGGGTGGCCCCGGGGCGCAGCGAGCAGATCTGTCCCTGTTGACGGGCGCACGCCGTCCGAGTCAGCAGGGCACGCGGTTGGTCCACGTGGCGGGGTGAAGCGGCCGCCGGACGTCGCACGAGTCCAATTCCAATCCCACGTGCGCGCAAAAGCTGCCGCGCTCGGCTCCGCATCATGGCTTGGCCACCCCCTTCGCCTTCTGTCAGGCACGGATCTCCAAGCACCACTACTCACCGACACTTTCTTTCTTACCGTGAAAAAAAAAACTATATCAGTTCCTTGGTAGATTACGTTCTGAGATTTTTGTATTTTAATCGAGATATAGGTAGAAATAATCAAATTATTCTCTATTATTGGCTCAATTATTACTCTTAGATAGTGTGAGTTACTTTATTTCATAGTAATAAATAATGTTGGAAAAAAATGAATGATTAAGGTATGAAAAAAAAGACAGTTAAAAATTATCTTGAAATTGTAGTATGACACGTATTTAAGAACAAAATTTGGAAGCTAGAATAATATATATTTAGAAACGGATAGAGTATATACCTATACTACGATCTGGTGGGTGGTGGCTAAGCAAGCTTACTTGGAATGCAAATTACCCAATCAACTGAAACGAAAAGTATTTAGAGCTCACGTGAATAATTCTTGGACAGGTCAGGTGATCAGTGTCGGGCAGGATAAATCGCTATACGGGAAGGTTTAGCCATTATTAGGTGCCATGCATGTGTAGTAATAATGATACACGACTCTGTATGCAAGTATTTGCAGGGTAACACATTCAGAAGAAGGAAAAAAAACGGCGAGCAAAAATAACTTGACTGTGCCTTAAGGTGCCGGTAACACGACCTCAATTCTGATCTCCACATTGGAGTGACTTGCATTGCAATAATACACGGCAGCCGCGAGGGGTATACTTAGGACTTATTTAGGGAGGTGTAGTTTTTCTAAAAAAAAAATCTTTTTTTTCGAAAAGCAACAGTAGTTTTTTATAAGAGGTTATTTGACAAACAACTCTCTATAATAAACTGCAAAAAACTTCTTAGCCTACTTTTAACTTTTAGCTTTTGTTAGTTATATGTTGTTTTTAATTTATAGTATAAAAACCACTTAAAAGTTAACTATATTTAGAGGGTTTACTTGCTTTTTAGAAGTCAGGACTTTACAAGCCTTATGTGTGGTTAATATGCATTTGATTACACCGACCGGTGAGATTAGATAGATTAATTATCAGCCTAATACGCCAAGAGGTGTGTTCACACTCTTTTCCTTAACAGAAACATGGCGTGCTCGCTTTCGGCTTAACGCAGCAGGCAAGTGAACGATCTCTGTCGCGAAGTGGCCATAAATGCATTCACCTGTATTATAAGTTAGTCAGAGCCATTAGTCCGAGCCAAAGAAAGAAAAAAAGATCCTGTACAGTCATAAGTTAACAGTCCTAAGTCGTTTGGACCGTTCGATCTGACGACGAAAAACTCGAATCATCAACGGTACTTAGAAATAGTGTTTGCTATGGAACCTACTATATTTTAAAAATAGCACTGTTTTTAAATAGTATTCTCAGAAAATCTAGATCATCATTTTTTTTTATCAAACGATCGACATATACATGCTTAATTTAAAAAATAGCATAGTATTTTTAAATAGTATTCTCAGAAGATCTAGATAATTATTTTTTTTTCAAACGATCGATGAATACATGCTTGAATTGTACTGGTCCATAGGGACTGCACTGATATCCGTTCCAAAGAAAGTGTAGCACATAAAAGGTCAAATCCTGAAGCTAATGTAGTGCGGCAGTTAAAGCGTCGTCAGTTGTAAAAATCAGGTAAAACTTGTTTAACTTCAGTATGGTAACAAAGTTTTTCCAAAGTAGTGCTAGGCAAAACAAACTTGTGCTCTTCCCGTTTAGATCTTCCCTGTCCGGTCCTGTAATTAAGATCTGTGTGCGCCTCATTAAGAAAAAGCATTAATCCTACGTGCATGCTGCATCTGTGATCAGGACAGCAGAGGCAGGTTTTGTCGTGTGTATGACTGACCGGTGCGGATCGATTAATTAACGCTGCAAGTGACAATTTGCGTCATGCGCGCGGAAGGACAGGGTAATCCGAGGTTGATATATGTTGAGTGGTGGCCAAGTTTATAGAGTTATTTTTTTAACGATCGTATCCATAAATATAAATATAGACTGTATTTTATGTTTTAACATAAATTAGTGTGATGTTTCATTTACACCCCTAATAAATATCTAGATTTATTTAATATTATTTACATGTATGTATTAAATATAGTAATTAGAGATAATAAATAGAGGTGGTCTAGTTATTTTCAATTTCTTAATCTATAGCTAAGAGAAAATAGCTCGCATGTAGACTTAGACGAATGGAGTACTTAGATAGAGATCATGTGCTAATTGTGCGGCTCCGTGGTCTTGTTGGCATGGTGGGGTTGGGCTGTCGTTTTTCGTTTTGCTACCTTTGACTAAGTGACCATGCAAGTGTTCTTTTGCTTGCCTTTATTCTGTTCGTGTAGAGCGATGTTATACGTACAAACCGCGCGCCAGAGCCCAGAGCTCAATTTATCGTACCATCAAAGTATCAACATACTATCTTAAATTATATATATATATATATATATATATATATATATATATATATATATATATATATATATATATATATATATATATATATTATTATTGGACACCATGGTGCCTAAGCACCATGATCTAAAAAGGATATTTTTCCTATGTATTTTCATGCGATTTTTTTTTGAAATTTTTAGGATACTGAGTTTAACCAGTTTACTAACTAGTTCAAACAAGTTTGAACTAAAATTCAAAATATAGTTTCTTTTTTTGATGATAGTTTGGTTGTAGGTATGTGCTGATTTTATATATAAATCAGCAAAGCATGTGAACCAAACTCGTTCAAAATCTTTGAATTCGAGTATATTTTTTCAAAGGTATGTGTTTCATTTGAATTGTTATATATTGGTATGTACCCTAAAACTGACATTTTTGAAAATTATACTCGAATATGGCTTGAATTTGCGTATTTGAAATCATGGTGCCCATGCACCATGGTGCCCCATTCCGGCTTCCTATATATATAATATTTTTTGCATATTGCCATTATCTCCGGCGTAACACTTTGACCGCTAATTTGTATCGAGAATATATAATTACAAACCTGCAAAAGTTATACAGCACGGAAGTACAACTTTCACGCTGTACCTAACAAAACTCCAATAAGCAACATAGGAAACGCTACCAAAAGTTAATTAAAGCCTAATTTCCGGTATTTGAAAAGCTGAAAAGGCAATCAAGGGACCTACTACGTACCTGCCCTGTTTACAGTGTCCTAGCTAAGGCAGTTCGAGTCATAGTCTGTCCATGTTTACAACACATATTATTTGAATGATTCTGTTCATATATATATAAGGCATAATATAAAATTAGCATGATGTTTTCTTTGTACCCTTAATGAATATCTATTTTTACACATGTATTGAATATAGTGCTTAATGATAATAATTAAGGATAATCTAATTATTTTCAATATCTTCTTGCCCTATATGTTAAAAAAATACTCCCTCCATCCAAATTTACAAGGCATACTATATCTTAGCATGTAGATTAAGAAAATATTGAAAATGACTAGATTATCCCTAAGCACTATATTCAATTTATACATATAGAGAATATAAGTAAAGGTGAATATTTATTAAGGTACAGAAGAAAAACTATATTAATTTTATATTAAAACATAAAATATATCTTATATTTATAGATAAAACTACTTAAAAATTACGTCTTATAATTTTTTGATGGAGGGAGCATGGTTTATACGGAGCGAGTACTGATCTAGTCGCAATCGATTTCTGCACTTTTGGGTTAACGTAATGCATGCCTGTGGCATGTGCAGTTATCATGCCTGATCGAATTAGGTCGGTGAGTGTGATCAGTACTACTAAGCTTAACTGCTATGTAGCCCATTTCCAACTTCCCAGAGCTAGAAAAGTGACCGGCCGGCACGAGATCGATTACTAGGTGTCTAGAGGTAGCTATATAGTCTGTATCAGGTTCAAAATCTAGTTTTGCTCCTAATCTTTTCAAAGATGTTTAAAGTCTATCTCGTTAATTTTTTTAAAGTTTGACTGCTAATATATTTAAAACTATCTAGATTAGTGTTATAAAAATTATATCACTAGATTTATCGCTAAAAATACTTTTATGATATTATAATTTTAATAGTATATAATATGATAAAGTCATAAAAATAATGGTTAGAATCGCATCTCGTATACCGTGAAAAAAATATCACTTAAAAAGAATGAAGAGAGTAGATGAATTGTAGAAATTAATTAAACAGTGAAAATACATATGTATATACGTGGAGTACTAAGTTACTCTGTAACCAAGTCTGGTTAGATCGATCACGTGGCGCGCGTGTAGGAGTCGAACAGTTATATGAACAGTTCAATCCCTTTAGCTACTTAACTTGGCTTGTTCAACAATGGCTGCCACACGAATATCTATGTAACAGTATCCTGTCTAGTGATGTCCTTAAATTAATTGGGTCACAAGTACAAATAAGTTAATGAAATGGATCCTACCCAGGGGTTGACAAAACCAGCGGTTTTCGTCTTACCGCTGTTCGAAATTTAAAACCGGTCAGTAAATCAGTTTAATTAAAAAAATTCAAAAAAATTGGAAAAATATATGCGACGTAAACCGCTTGAAAACTATTTTTAAGGAACATTCAATTGGTCAATTGGTTTATGGTGAAAACCGAGTGGTTTTTCGTGAAAAATCGATGGTTTTCGAATTTGTTGAATTTGTTTTCAAATTTTTTTATTCCTTGACCCTTCGGTTTCTGATGATTTTCAAGCTAGTTTTCTCGATTTTCGAATTTTGAATTTCGTGCGATTTTTTCAAAAATGGTTTTTGAAACCCTACACCTCGCATTGTACTCGTAAGATGACTCAAAAAGAACTATTATGGAAGTACAATTTTATTAGGTTTTATAAATTTATTGTGATAGAAATTACTAGTTGTTAAAGGTGTGTTTTAGGATCTTATCAATATAAAAATGACATTCTTTTATGAACAGATGTAGTAATATCTTGCTTATCAAACGTAAAGTATACCTCTTACCTAGCATCATACTAAAGAAACTCTATATGACATCAAAATAGAGTAGACGATATTATAATATTGTTTTTGCATTGCCAACAATCAAGCACGAAAGCAGAATACAAAGATATAACCCCCTCATAGTCTCTGTCTGGTTTGTTAATATGTCGGTTTGTGTATAGTGAAAAAGCTCTCTGCCCCTCTTTATACAGCAGCGGAGAACGTTGTTTCTTATGTTAGTATAAGCAATACGAGACTAAATTACGCTAATAAAATTTGTCAGGACTTAACCCCTAATGGGACATACAAAACAGGCCATGTTATAATAGATGCTAAAGTATTTGGTTTACGACACAACCATCAATTCTGCTTCACTGATAAAAGCTCTGCTTTAAGCCTTTCTTACATCGAGAGGAGTAAGCAATTTAGTTCTCTCTCTCTCTCTTTTTCTGGCGAGGAGTAAGCAATTTATTTCTTGAGAGAATTTAGCGCAGAACTAGCACGAGCCATTGAGCCATTTTCCTTATTTTCTTGATAGATTTCGCTTGTACTTGTTGCTATATTCACGTCTACGGTCTACCTGCCTGTGGAAAAGGCCATCCGCACATACTTATTCATCCATGGACGCTCAATTTTTTTTTCCACAGGGAAGACAGACGTACTTACGACCGAAACTGGTATACTCTCAGGTGCATGCACTCGTGCGTGTGTGTGTCTCGGCGTAGAACGCAGCAATAATGCAATGCTGCCACACCCATCACATCACACAGGTGGAGACATTTTCCGGGCGGACAGCCTGATCGATACGCCTGCCTAGCTAGCTCGATCGTCTGCAGTACGGCACAGTACAGCCTCTCGATCACCGTCCAATCAAACCGGCAGTGACGGCGACACTGCTCGCACGATCGGTGCAAAGCGCACGCACGTACGTATTACATCTTAGAAATTGCCCTGAGAGTCCCGTTTCTTTTAAAATTTCAACGTAGGTATGATTTAACACCGTAATGATTAACCAGCAGAGTAAAGATAGTTTATAAGGTGGAGTTCTCGCCGCTCCTTGGTATAATGTGACACATGATATGAGTGTTGCATAAGGTCTTGTGTACTTTGGCTAAACATGCGCGCTCGCGTATTCGTGTATTGTCGTGTGAAAATTCATGTAACTTGTAGCCACTATGCCGTATGTAATTCATCTCCTAGTATATTGAATCCACCTATTTCTTTATTCATTATGTTTATATGTGATTTAAACATCTGTTTCAATTCGATTTAATTAATAAAATATCGTCAGTTAAATTGACATAATACCGTCAGCTACTAGTGAGTAATTGATGCGCGTTTATACAAGTAGACACTGAATTTCCCCTCCATTCTTCTTCCTCTTCTTTGGGTAGTTGTATCATGAGGTTGAGCAGCAGCTAAACCGCGTCGACCTTTCTCCTCGCTGTGTACCGGTGAGCGGTATCTTCAAGCCGTTGTAGCAGAGATCATCTGCACAGGGCAGCAATAATGTTTCTGGACAGCACATCCGCCCTCAGCTTCTTCCTCAACGTCTACTACTTTCACGACCACGTCTACGTTGCTTTCTGTTCTTCATCAAGTTCATCTGTAAGCTATTCATGTGGCCTATCGACTCTATTATTTTTAATTATTTAGTATATTTCAAAGTATAGTGTGTTGTCTACTGAGTTATATATGTATCACTAGTCTTTTCTAATAGTTGCATGATAATTAAATGTGAAATGAAAATATTCTGCATATTTCCAACATTATACTCATCCACGTTAGGTTACCTGCACTTGCCCATTGGTTTAAGTAATTGCAAGCGTCTCCAATTTTTCTAGCTTTTATTCACGAGCAAATTGTGCGGTTTAATTGCGGTGATGAGATGGTGATGCCGACATGGCGACATATACTTTGATCGATCGGAGCGATGCATGCACCATATATACATATACAGATACGCACTATCGTTTTCATGGGTGCATCGCGTTTGGATTTGTCGTCTACGTGCCGAAAGGAATCGACACGCCATCGGTTCATTCACTATCGTTTTCGAACGTCGGAATTTTGGCGCCAAAGTCCGTAGATCGGTGTTAGCGCTAGGGGCTGAAGCGAGCCGAACCCTACCGTACAGGACGAGCTAGACGCTGGAAAAATATGAACATTATTGTTGTCCTTGGAAATATGAACAACGTGTAGTTAGGGTTAAATGGACCCGAGACATGGGGGCGGCTAATCCACGCGGGTACAACTGCAAACGCATGCAATGGTCACACTCTTGCCTCTCTTCGATCGCCAGCCGATGATGCCTTACCATCCCCAAATTCACCCACCGGCGGTCTTACCCCTGGCGGCTCCACACTCGCCAGCGACGAGCTCGTCGTCGCATTGAAAAGATTTGGCTTCTCAGCTATGAAATTGGCAAGCTTTCAATTGGATATTAGAATATTCATTACCTTTGTTAGGAATAGAATTTTCTCCAATATGCTTAACTGGGGATAAAGTGGGGGACCTGCTATTTTGAGGGCATCCATATGGAGGACACCTTCAATCGGATTGCAAAAAAAAATAAAAATCAAGAACTTACAAATCGGATTGCAAAAAATCAATTCAAAAACTTTTAGAAACAGTAATACAAAAATTCAAACCGGATTGAAAACCTTTCAATTAAGTCGAGCACGTTGAGGAGACATGGCGATACCGGTGGCACCTGAAGGAGAATCTAGGAAGTGTAGCGCGACGGCCTCACGGATGGACGGCGAGGCTGACGCAAGCGCGAGGACATGAGCGGCGCCAAAGACAGTCATGTCACTACTACAGAACGGCATATCACTATCGCTTTATCTGTGTCGGTTCTTAAGTTTTTAGAAAAAAACGATTGTGATAAATAACTTCGGAGGGGTCACTACTACAGAATGGTACATCACTATCGTTCCATCTGGGTCGGTTCTTAAGTTTTTAGAAAAAAACGATTGTGATAGATAACTTAGGAGTAGTGTTAATAATAATCACTATCGGTTCTCAGGTTAGAAACGATTGTGATGTAGCACTGGGCACATCACAATCGGTTCTTATGTAAGAAGCGATAGTAATGAGCATTTACATCACTATCGGTTCTCACAAAAGAATCGATTGTGATGTGCACGTGATCACCACTATCGCTTCTTTTGTGAGAACCGATAGTGATGTACATGCTCATCACTATCGGTTCTTACATAAGAACCGATAGTGATGTACATGATCACATCACTATCGCTTTTTATGTGAGCCGATAGTGATGGCGTACACATCACTATCGCTTCTCACATAAGAACCGATAGTGATGACTACGTCTTGCATCACTATCGCTTATTTTGTAGAACCGATAGTGATGAGATTCATATCTCTATCGCTTCTTAAGTAAGAACCGATTGTGATGTGCCTCACTAGATTATTTATATCTCTCGGTGAACTCTCCTCTGTTGTTGTTCTAGAGGAGATATCTCGCCTCCACCAAAAAAGCAGTACATATTTCAATGTGAGTATTCCTTGGACTCCTTCAATTTTGTACTAGGTAATTTCAATATGTCGTGAATAAAGTTTAGGTTGCACTGGAATTATGGTATCCCAAAGCATGTTTTTTGCAAAATTTCAAATAATTTCAACTATGTATGAAAAAGTTATGGCTTTTTTCTTTTTGATGAAATGCTGAAAATTCAGAATTTACCATGGTATGATAAATTTGATATTTTACATTTGTGTCAGTTTTAAGACAACGATTGAGATAAGCATTTATCTGTGTTGATTTTTGAGTTAAAACCAATGGTGCTGAGGTATTTATTTGTGTCGGTTTGCCGATGAAACCGACTGCGATATGGTTACTATTTGTGTCGGTTTTAAGAGAAAACTGATTGAGATAAGCATTTATCTGTGTCGGTTTTTGAGTTAAAACCGATGGTGCTGAGGGATCTATTTGTGTCAGTTTTTAGATGAAACTGACTACAATATTGTTACTATTTGTGTCGTTTTTAAGAGAAAACCGATAGAGATAAGAATTTATGATTGTCAGTTTTTCGTTCAAAACCGATGGTGGTGATTTATCTATTTGTGTTGGTTTCTATATGAAACCGGTTGAGATGTTTGTTCTATTTGTGTCGGTTTTGAAACAAAACCGATCGAGAAATGCTTTTATTTGTGTCGGGACCGGATTTCCAAATCCGAACCCTCTGTGTATAACCTGTGCTAGTCCAGGAAAAGCTAGCACACACAGTGAAACAGTGATGACAACACATCCATATCACGAATCAAATAATATTAATTAAGCAAAAGAATATTAGCCTTATGGCCAATTATTACAAATAAGAAGCATCATAGCTAGAGTTCAATAAGAAACAGCGGAAACGAATTAACAAAAGCAAAGTAAGTAAGCTCATCCATTTGCCCAACAGGCAATCGACTGGGGTTCGCGTCCTAGCATTCCGGATCGCCTTCATCATAACCACAAGCGTAGAAGTCGTAGTCACCTTCCGCTTCCGCGAACTCTTCTGTGGAAGGTTGGGGATGTTGCAAGGTGAGCACAAAATGTACTCCATAAGTCTTGGAAACATAATGCATGATAACCATATGCAAGGCTAAACAATTGAAGGCATAATATGGCTCTTTTTAGCATAAAGCAAAGTTCAACTTTAAATACCAATAGTAAATTCACAAAGCATCATTTGATCAAAATGTAATTGTATAGTAATTGAATTTGATATGACAATTAAAGCAAGTTCCATCTACCTGACTGGCTCCATCCGTCAAACCATAACCCGAGAGTTCCATCTGCTCTCGGATTCCCAAACCATCATTTTCCTTTGAAACAAAACCATAAAATCTACAATGTGCAAGCGTACCTCGCTTTGCCCTTGACCAGTAGGCACGGCTACTTAAGTAGTTTTAACTCTGCAGTGTGTACACTTTACCCACAAGACATGATCGACTCTTGTTGCCATGCACTTAACACACTTCCTTTGGTGTGTCGGCAGAGAGATCATGACAAGGCCTTTACAATGCACAACCCCACTATCAATCTCGCCCGCTAAGGTTTCACCGCTGTTAGGGTTCTAGCTGCCCAGTACAGAAGCCCCCTCTTGCGCCTGCCAACATCTGGCACTCACCAACTGGCGAAGCTAATAATGAGACGCACAAATTATTTAGCCAGGTCGTACCCATATAGACTTGTGGTTGTACGGTAGTGCTCGGTCCATGGTAACACAAGCTTCGGTCCTTAATTGACGAGGGCGGAACATTCACATACCAAGGTCTCGTGCTTTCTGCACCCGCCAACCATCCATCCGCCCCGGTCTAAACCATTTCCACTTTATTTTACTTAAACCACAGCAGCAACACCAATTGCCGCACTTTCACAAATAAGTTTAAACAACATTTGAAATGATTCCCATAATGGCACAATCTCAAACGCTTAAAATTTGGACTAAGCAATTCTACCGTTCTATGCTAATCTACTGAATATCACAAAATAAAATAGCTAGTATATATCATCTAGGGTGTCAAAGGTTCGACATGATCAATACCAATGAGGGTATATCAAATGAATTTAACTAAACCTTAAGACTACATTTAAATTACTTTGCATAAAAGTAAGCATGCATAATTTAAAAACAACATAACATTTTCATAAAATTTGGGATCAACATGTTCAAGGAAGACTTGTCTTCGCTGCCTCTTCTTTGGTTGTACCTCGATTGTTGATTCGATGATCTTCACTGCGTCGTCTACACGCGAAACGAGGCAAATAAATAAAACAAATTCAAATAAAATTCAAAAAATGAAAATAATGGTACCGGAAGATAGATCTTGAATTTAGATGAATTTAGAAATTTGAATCACTGGAATCGGAGCTCGAACGAAGGAGAACGGGCTCCTGGAAGATTCCCGATCGTAAAATCGAGAAAAGCAGAGGTGACACGTGGCAGACTGCGATTGGCTGGAATTTCGGGTTTTCTAGAAAATTGGAAAAAGAAAAAGAAGCGCCACTGACACGTGGGACCCACGCGTCAGCGACACGGCTCACGGTGGACTGAGTCCATCGAGAGGTTCGGGTGGCGTGGCGAGCCGGCCGGCGTGGGGTGCCACGCAATGGCTAGAGTGGCGTGGCCGCCACCGGCAGCGGCGCGGCGGGAGGCGGACCGACGCGCTCGATCGGGTTCGTCGGCGTGGCGCACATCCGACGCACAGAGGCGGATCGGACGGTGGAGAGGCAAGCGGCGAAGCGATGCGGCGTGGCAAGATCCGGCGCTTGCGAGCGTCGGACGGCCACGGCTCACGGTGGCGGCGGCGGCGGGCGCGAGCAACACCGCAGCGACCACCGGAGCGGAGGAAGAAGGAGACGGCCGGGCGAATCTGCGACGGATCGGCTCGGGTTTTGGGGCAAAGAGAGCGGAGGGCGAGAGTCGGAGGTGCAAGCGGCGGCGGAGACTCACCGACGGGAAGAAAAACGGCGTTGAAGACCATGGGCACGGCGGAGAACTTCGGCGAGCTCGCGGGAGAAGACGACGGCGACTCGATCGACAAGAGCTAGGGCAAAGGAGGCGGCGCAACGAGGCGAACCTCGGACGGGGGTCCTCGGGGCTTTAAATAGCCTCGGGAGGCATGCACGGCACGGACGCCGAGATTGGCGTGGACGCGGTGGCGACGCGGTTAGGGTTTCGGGCGGCTGCGACGCGGCAGCATCCTGGCCGTCCACGTGGCGCGCATCAAGCAGCGGCGAGCAGGCTAGGCGGGCTGCGAGCAACGAAGCGACGCGAGGCGGCCGACCGGCCGAAGAGAAAAAGGAGGTGGGCAGCGGAAGGATTCGCCCACGGAAGGATTTAAATTTAAAACATTTTCCGAATTAACCAAAATTCGAAAATTCAAATAAAAGAAAATAAATTCAAATAAATATCAAATAAATTCAGAAAAATCTCCAAAAATACAGAAAAATTCCTTGAGGCATAATGAACCCAACTAAAACTGAAAATCTTTTGTTTGATGAATAGATTAATCAAATTAAATCTTTTTATAAATTGAAACTTCAAATTAAGCTGAAATTAATTCAAAAAAATTGCAAATGGTGAATTTTGAAATTCAAACATTCTAAAATCCAAATTTTTGGAATGTTACAATTTGTGTCAGTTTTTGCGTTAAAAACCGATTGAGATAAGCGATTACAGTTGTGTCGATTTTTGTTTTAAAGCCAATTGAGATGGCTCTAAGTGTTGTGTCAGTTTTGGGTAAAACTGATTCAGATGAGTTTGTCCTCCATTTAACCAGCAAGCAAGAAACTTTCACTAGATTCTAGTATGTTGCAAGAAAAAGAAGCCATTAATTACTGTATCAAATCCATTCTCGGTTTATATATAAAAACTGATAGTGATTACCATCTGTGTCGGTTTTCATACAAAACCGATAGTAGTAAATTCAAGTGTGATGAAATTTTTATCTGTGTCGGTTTTCATACTAAACCAATAGTGATAAAATTTCATATCTGTGTCAGTTTTCATATAAAACCGATAGTGATCCAAACTCCAAGCTAGCTCAGCTTAATTACCTATTGTGTCGGTTTTTTTAAACCCATTGTAATGTTGCCCACCATCTGTGTTGGTTTTTTTAAAAACCGACTATGATGTTATATTTACTATCGATTTTTAAAAAACAACGACTGTGATTCAATTTTCTTTCCTATCGGTTTTTTTAAAAAAACCGACTGCGATGTAATATTTTGTACTGTCGTTTTTTGAAAGAACCGACACTGATTGTATCGAATGTGTCAGTTTTTTAATAAGAACCGACAGCGATTGTATCGGTAAGCCTTCTTCCTCCGCGCCTCTTGCGTCAAAGCCTCCCTTCGGCGCCCCTCTGCTTGAAAACCCTAGCCGTCTTCGGCCCCCGCGCTGCCCTTCGCCCTGGCGTTTGTTGTCGACCCGGCGTCGCCCCGCGCCTCCCCTCCACCTCGCGCCTCCACCCCGCGCTGCCCGTGGACTCCGCGCCTCCACCCCGCACCTCTCCTCCACCCGCGCGCCCGTCGACCCGCGCCTCCACCCCGCGCCGCCGTGGACTCTGTGCCTCCACCCCGCGCCCGTCTACCGGGCCTCCCCTCCACCTGCGCCGCCGTGGACTCGCGCCTTCACCCAGCGGCCCGGCGACCCGCGCCTCCCCTCCCTCATGCGGCCGTCGACCCCAAGCGCCCATCGACCACAGGCCTCCCCTCCACCCCGCGCGCCCGTGGACTCCACGCCTCCACCCGCGCCGCTCGTCGACCCCGAGACTCCACTCCGTGCAGCCCGTGGACTCCGCACCTCCACCCCGCGTGGCCCGTCAACCTCGAGCCGCCCGTCGACCCGGGCCTCCCCTCCACCCTGCGCCGCCCGTGGACTTCGCGCCTCCACCCCGCGCCTCTCCTCCACCCCGCACCGCTCGTCGACCCCGCGCCTTCCCTCTCATTGCTTCTCAGGTGGTGATATAATTGCTTTGTAATGAATTTTCAAGTTCCTGACAACACGATTCACTATTGGGGTTTAATTTCTACTCCATCGTCTTGATTCAGGATTAGGATTAGTGATAAGGCATTTAACTACTAGTAAATTATTTGGCGTTCAAATTTTCTCTTGCATATATGTGTTAATGACTGCTTTACTGCATAGTAATGAGAATTTTTAAACTAATGGTGCGCTCAATATGCTCCAGGCTGAAATGCCTGCAGATCAGTAGGATGGCTGTCTCCATGTTTTGATGAAAGACGAGATCTTCTGTTCAGGGCTTTGTCTGATTGGGTTGTGGGTTTGGTATGAGTATGAGTTGTGCTAATCTTGGAACAACTTGATGCTGTTGAATTCACTAGCTTGATGCAATATCGACTATTTCAAAGTAACAACAGCTTCTGGGAAATGAAAAATACCAAGGTTAGTGTTGGGACTTGTCTGTTTGTATTCCATTTGTTTAACTTAATTCGTTTGGGTGATTGGTCTGGGAACTGAAAAATACTGTTTCTCCAATTTGACACCTCCAAGGAGTTGTACAAGAAATGCTCTCTTGAGTACATGAAAGGAAATTTGAATTTGATATTGTGGTGGTCTGCATGTGGTTAGGCTTTTAATATTTGACCTTGTGTGAACCTGTATTTACTGCACGTTTGGGTTGAGGCTGTAGGAGTGATATTTGAGATCATGGTGAACCAATGATCACCAATTTTAAGCTGGTTGGATCATCCCATTTAGTTGATACATAAACTTTTGACCCCCCTGCTGGCGATTTCACTATATTAGCGGTGACTAGTTCAAGATCAATCACATTGTAAGCTTGTATTCGATGTATAAAATTATGATGTAACAAGAAAAGAATATTAATCAGATTGCATCTTAGTGCATCACCTAACTAAAACTAAAACTTTTACAGATTTGCAAGGCATTTTGGACAGTGGTAATGACACGCCATTCCTGATGGGATTCTTATCAATGGCCAAAATTGGAATGGCAATGATTCTGATGAGAACAAGGTAAATTTATCGAATAAATCGAGCGAAGTACTTGACAAGTACTTCATCTTTATAGACACGCCAATTCACGGGCTAACATGAATCATGCTCAGTTCATATGCTATTTGCATTCTATTGAAATTTTTAGAATTTTAGGAAGTCATGGAAAATATCTGTTCCTACACTAGATCCCGAGTTAAAGGGTTTCTTGAGAGACCTTCAAAATTGTATTGACATAGGAAGATTGAATGGCTCTACTCAAGGATTCCATGGACAATTTTATTTTTGTATCGCTAGAACATTCTAATAACTACCATGTTTCAGTTCAAAATATATGTTCATGTGTTCGGTTGTTTTAGCTTACTTGAACAGCATTGCTTTGGAGACCATATCTAATGATATAACCAAAACCGAAGCCACATATGCCACTCTAAAAACTGAAATATCATTTGTTCTCTAACTCTTTGATTCCTTTTGTTGCTTAACTCTAAGCAGATGGAATCTAACAATGAGTAGACCAAGGCCGAACCCTCACGGCTCATACCATTACGGTCTTGTCAACACCACAAGAACCATCGACTCGCCAACTCACGGGCTAACATCAACGGCAAGTGAGATATGCAATCAACGATGTATCCTTTATCCCACCGACACTCCTCTGAAGGTTGCCGATTTCTACCACATTCGGGTGTGTTTACGCTGGGAGCATCCCGACAACCCAACCGGCGGTCTTTGCTTACCTCGGACATCTGTCATGGCGGCCAACATGCGAGGACTATGTTGAGGTCATCTTTGAGAACTCCGAGAACTTTGTGCGGTCATGGCACATAGATGGTTACGCGATTCGGGTTGTCGGTGCGTTTGCTATTACCATTTTGCAATACACGAACTTGTTTTAAGCCACATTGATTCGATTCGATGGTGAAAATGATTAACCCTTTGTCGATGAACAGGATGGATGGAGGACAATGGACACCGTGAGTCGTCGGAGTTACAACCTTAGAGATGCGATTGCTCGATACACACCGCAGTATTACAAATGTAGACCCTCGTTGTAGACCACTGTGATCTAACTTATCTTTTACGAAGTTACAAGTAGGCAATAGCTCTATGTTCTTATCACTTGATTACAAGAAGCACTGGCATAACCTAATGGCGACTCATATGACCTTCTCGCTCATTACTTTTCGGTGTACCCTCGGTCATGGATCTGCGATTTACATGCCTCGGACAATGTGGGGATGTGGAATGTCGGTCGGAGAGCTGGGCGAGCGATACCTTGGCGGCGGTTCTACCTCCGAGTCTACTCGTCGGCGAACTCATGGCGGGGCGAGCGCGCTCCTCTGCGGCCGGGCTTCGGCGCGGACTAGGCCTCTCGAACTGAATTGGGTCGGTTTCATGTCACGAAGGGTGACTAAAACTTTACGGGAATCGGATGAGATCGAACAGCGGATCGTGGGGTGTTCAGAATGTAGAGCTCCAATCGTTTTGACGAACGTGAGATGTTTGTACTTGTAGCGTTCTACCTAATTTCCATAAGATTTTATGGATTGTTTTTTCTGTTAAGTTAGCTTTGTCCTTATCACCTGATTGACTGATTCTAAAGTGAATATTTCAATATAAAGCTTTGATTCTAAGGTTAATGATTTCAACTTCTGTAATATGCAATGTTGTAGAAAACACATTGTAGGAATGTCAATTCTACTCTATTTCAATGTTTTGTACGTATCAGCTGTATGTATGTTGTGATGCCTTTTTCATTATTTTGTCATATGTGTTGTAATAAAGTGCTTGTGTTATGTGAATGTGATGTGCATAATGTGTGCAATTGCTGTGCGGATGTGATATGTGTATATTGTGTGAAATATATGCTGATTGGAGGGTGAATTAAAAAACAGCACACACCTTCTCATCTCTATCGGTTCTTTAGAAGAAGCGATAGAGATGACAGGCTAATCTCTATCGGTTCTTTAGAATAAGCGATAGAGATGACAGATCATCTCTATCGGTTTTTTTATAAGAAGCGATAGAGATGAGTGTGTCATCTCTATCGGTTCTTTAAAAGAAGCGATAGAGATGAGCGTCATCTCTATCGGTTCTTATAAGGAAGCGATAGAGATAAGACACCCATCTCTATCGGTTCCTTATAAGAACCGATGAGATGACACGCTCATCTCTATCGCTTCTTTTAAAGAACCGATAGAGATGACACACTCATCTCTATCGGGCAAGAACCGACTGTAATAGCGCCGCCTCATCTCTGTCTAATGACTTTGTATCGCTACTAGAATCGACTGTGATGATAAAAAAGAACCGATTGTAATGTATATTCGTGTAGTAGTGGGTATTAGTAATAATCACTATCGGTTCTGAGATTATAAGTGATTGTGATGTAGCACAGGGCATATCACAATCGGTTCTCAACTAAAACGCGATAGTGATATGAACGGTCATCACTATCGGTTCCAACAAAAGAAGTGATGGTGATGATCACGTCTAATCACTATCGGTTCTTTTGATAGAAGCGATAGTGATGTGAATATGCATCACTATCGGTTCTAAGAAAAGAAGCGATAGTGATGCGCACGTGATCATCACTATCGCTTCTATAAAAAGAACCGATAGTGATGACCGTGCATATCACTATCGCTTCTCGAAAAGAACCGATTCTGACGATCATGTTCTCATCACTATCGCTTCTATAAAAAGAAGCGATAGTGATGATCGTGCACATCATTATCGCTTCTCGAAAAGAACCGATTCTGATGTCCACGTGCTCATCACTATCACTTCTATAAAAATAAGCGATAGTAATGACCGTGCACATCACTATCGCTTCTAGAAAAGAACCGATTCTGATGTGCCTCGCTAGGTTATGTATACCACTCGCGCTGAACTCTTCTCTGTTGTTGCTCTAGAGGAGATTTCTCCGCCGCCACCCGAGAAAACAACTCATATTGTGTGGTTGGAAGCAATACTTGGGTGAGAAAATTTAAAGTCCTCATGGGTGGGTATTAAGAGGGCAAATTTGAAACCCTATCATAAGGAGATTCCCCTCTTTTTGCCCTCATTTGCGGTTTCCTTCAAAATGTGAGCAATTCTTTAAACCCTTTCAATTTTGCACTAGGTAATTTCGATATGTCGTGAATAAAGTTTAGGTTGCACTGGAATTGTGTAAATGCTTTTAGATTTCACACTATTTATTTGACAAGCATACATCTATTTAATTATTGTAGTGCTCTCGTGCTAATATGGAATTATTATTGCTATCATGTGATAAATGTTAGAGTTTAGGCTATGGAACCTACATCTCCCATTCGAGGATGCATGTTTATAAATATGCCGAACGAAATTGCATATTTATAAGCGAGCAGTCTCGAATTGTCCACGTTTTTTGGACAGTTCAAGGATATGTGGTTCGGGCAAGTTCCTGAGCTGTGTTGTACAACTTCAGAGTAGATTTCGGTAGCGTCTCCTTGGTGTTCTTCATATGCACACCCCTCTTCACCTGTTGTCGAGACGTGTATATGGAGAACAGCGGGGAGATGCTGCCGAAATTTTCTTTGGAGTTGTACAACGGCTTAGGAACTTGTCCGAACCACATATCCTCGAATGGGATTAGGACCTAACCTATTTAGAGATTAGGAGTCATCATTGGTACCCTTGTTTCGTTTTGTTGTAGCAATAAGATTTGCAAGCTACTGCACTATCTATATAATTAGGTTATTTGATATCATTGTTGATTTTAAAAATCTATGTCTCCTATGTAGGGAATTGGAAGCTCTAAACCAGGGAAGAAGCTAGGTATCGATCGGGAGTACATTTATATATCTTGGAACATGTCCTCTATTTTGCAAAGGTAGTATTAATTGAAATGATGTAGAGGATATCGATGTTCAGTACGGAAAGAGCCGTAAATCTGTTCGTCCAAGGACAATTTGGAAGAAGAGGTCAATATTTTGGAACTTACCATACTAGGAGTTAGATGTCCGACATTGTATTGATGTCATGCATGTTGAGAAGAATGTCTGCGATAATTTGGTGGTAAAGGAATCGTTGGGTCCAAACTAATGAGTCCGAGGTTTGATATGTATTGCAAGGCACATTTGACAGTCTTGCAGAACAGCGCAGAAGTTCGTCCATACATTGAGCCAATTACATGCGAGTAGATCATCATGAACGGCAGTATTGTAAATAAATGGACTATTATAATGTTTGTTGTTAATCTCAGTGTTGTATTATGATGTAAAATAGTTTGCAATGCTTTAAAAGTAAATATCCATTGTGAGTTGCTGTTGGAGGCTTTGATGGAAATGCAATTTCTCTTTATGCATGCACTTTGTGCCATATGTTGTGAAAGAAAATTCTATTTGACGATGTTTAGTCTCGATGTGATGTACAATCTATATAATTCTGAGACACATAAATGAGGCTAAGCTATATGAAATCATTTTTGGAAATTTTCAAAAACTTGGACTTCATTTGAGAAAGTTTTGACTTTTCAACTATTTAAGGAAAATTCATGCCTAGAAAGTGATTTTTGGCATCTTTTTTCAATGCTAACTCTTTTTTGCAAATTTCTTTTTGAAAAAGATTTGTAGTATCTCAAAGTATATTTCTGGAAAATTTCAAATAATTCCAACGATATTTGCAAAAGTTTTTCACTCTTTGATCTAATTCTAAAAATTTAGACTTCATGGTTTGTCTGGAAAGGCAATAGTGCAATGAACTACATCAGTGTCGGTTTTTCCTGAGAACCGATAGAGATAATCATGTATCAGTATCAGTTTTCTTTAAAAAAGCGATACGGATATTGAAGCATCAGTGTCGGTTTTTTTATGTAAAGCGATACTAATGACTAACATCAGTGTCGGTTTTTTATGTAAAGCGATACTGATGACAAACATCAGTGTCGGTTTTATTACAAAAAAAGCGATATAGATATTGAGAATCAGTGTCGGTTTTATTTAGAAAAGCGATACGGATATTGAAACATCAATGTCGGTTTTTTTATGTGAACCGATACTAATGACTAATATCAGTGTCGGTTTTTTATGTGAAGCGATACTAATGACTACCATCAGTGTCGGTATTTTGTAGAAAACCGATATGGATAATAAAACAACAGAATCGGTTTTTGGAACAAAAGCGACACGGATTAGTACAACATCAGAATCGGTTTTGTTAGTATAACCGATTGAGATCATCAGAATCTCCAACTCCCTCCGCCCCCGCTCTCGTGCGCCCAACTCCCTCCTAACCCTAGCTCCCGCCCCCCAGGCCGCCCGCCCCGCCCACCGCCCGACACCTGCCTCGCCCCGCCGCCCCGACCCGACGGTACGGTAGGAAGATTGAGTATCAGATGCTCCCTTGCTTGGATTTGAGCAAGAGCAAGGATAAATCAAATTATGTCTCAATTGAGTTTTGTATTATTCATGAAGGACAGAGGTATCCAAAGGCAAACTTGGACAGGGATTGCGGTAAAAAAACTGAGGGATGTGTCTTTACCCTTAGCATTTAACCGGAAGAAGGAGATTCTGGAAATGGTAGAAGCTGGAGATGGGCCTTGCAGGTAATTGTTTGAGCATGGAACCCCTTCCACAGTTTTCAAATTAATGCATGACCATCCGTTGTTTCTTTTTGTCAATATGATTGCTTATCGTAATTTAATTGCTACTGTGAAAGTAGATCCAATGCAATATTTTATTTCTTGCATAAACAATACCTCTACCACAATACTCAAAGCTTGTGCTATCATGTCCGCAAAAGAAACAGGAGATTGTAACTATGTCATTAGTCTATTTGCCAGCTCAATTGTTCTCCTTATCTAATTTGTGTTCATGTTACTTAACTGTTTGCTTTTCCATGATTGTAATTTGAGTTATCATCTACACTATCATGCAAATTATGGAAATAACCTCATCTTTATGTGAAAAGTATCAGGATGTGTTGGCACTTAGCACATCTAGTGACAAAATCTGATTTGAAGTTTGTTTGCATTTGTACCTTGTTAAGCATTTTGCCTTCATGCGTCATTCATGAAGCTGATGGGTTCGTCCCATTTTTTAATGCAGAGGGGAAGTGATGTTCCACATTCACCTGTATTTTATAGCTACCTAATTGTGGAGATTAGCATTGCTACATTATTTGTGGATAACAACAAAGTATCTGAAGACGTTTTGGAGCACCTCAACAAAGCTGGAGTAAAACTGAAACCATATGAAACAAACTAGTTTAGCTTCATATACGATTTAAGTAGGTTTTGTGTGGGGATTTAAGTAGGTTTTGTGTGGGGCTGAGAATGTCAATGAAATAATTTTTATGAGCTTCAATGTTTTCCTCTTGTATCCTACCATCTGCATGCATCTTTGATATCCCCAATTCAGGAAATAACCTTTATTTTAATAGTTAAGAGCTATATGTACTTAAACATTCTAGTGCATGGTAGACTCGAGTGTCTCGAGTGTTGTGTGAACTTCTTAACAGACATGAGTGCTGTGTCTTGTGTTGTACTACTACTTTGCTTAATGGTATTATAAAAATGTTGTATCTGGATATGTTTTCTTATCTAATGAATCAGCTTCTACATCTTCTCGAATGAATTACTAAAGGACAGCAGGATAAGCTGCAGACTAACTGTTGTTTTGTTATCTGGTAACTCTTTACCCTGCAGGGTTCTCCTGTGATGATTGGTGACCGGCTTTGTTGGGAGTAGCTGGTCTTTGTTATTTTCATATCACCTGGATGTTGACTTGTAGCTATTTAGATAACACCAGATGAACATGTACAATTCTAGACACAGCTACATGGTTCATTTCGATCTCTTTTCATAATTGTGCATGTATGTGTAAAACAATAATCATGATACTTATGTTTTGTGTTTTATCTTCTGAAGGTCATTATTACTTTAAGTGTTCGTGTTATGTGAATGTGATATGTGCATTCCGTGTTCTGTATTGTGAACGTGATATATGCATATTGTTAATATGTGCTATTTTGGATAATATGCAAAATTGGCACACCCCTATGAGGGTCATCAGAATACCCTCATCAAAATCGGTTCTTATATATATGATTCTGATGACGTCTCATCAGAATCGGTTTTTTGAAGAAAGCGATTGTGATGACCCTATCATTAGAATCGGTTCTTATGAGGAACTGATTCTGATGACTTCTCATCAGAATCGGTACTTTTAAGCAAGCGATTATGATGACCACATCAGTAGAATCAGTTCTTTTTAGGAAGCGATTGTGATGACCACATCAGTAGAATCGGTTCTTTGACGGAAGCGATTGTGATAACCATACCATTACAATCGGTTCTTGGAAGCAAGCGATTGTGATGAGCCATCATTAGAATGGGTTTTTTGAAAGAAGCGATTGTGATGACCCCTACATCATCAGAATCGGTTCCACACAAGAACCGATTCTAATGATGGTGTCATCACAATCGCTTCCTTCAAAGAACCGATTCTGATGAGTCTTTATCAGAATCGGTTATTCGAAAAAAACCGATTGTGATAATGTTATCATCAGAATCGGTTTCACCTAAGAACCGATTCTAATGAGCCTTTATCACAATCGAACCAAAATCGATTGTGCTAACTCCACCTCATCACTATCTAAAGACTTCGTATCACCACTTGAACCGACTGTAATGACAAAAAAAACCGATTCTGATGTACAATTCTGTACTAGTGTGTCAACAATGTCGCGAATAAAGCCAGCTAGGCAACTGAGTGGCTACCTCGTCCTCCTATTTGATTTTGGGGGAGAATTGATCATATGCCCTGTTTTACTTGGTGCAATTGATCATTTGCCCCGTTTGTGTCACTAATATGTGCCCCCAGGGTCGTATGTCAGTGAGACATCACGGGGCAAATGATCAATGGCACAAGTAAGTGAGGGCATTTTATCAATTATTCCTTGATTTTAGTCATTTGCATTTGAGCTAGTAAAACCTGATTGACCTGACCAAGTTTTGGGTGATCCAGCAGTAAAGATTTTTAAAGGAAAAACTGCAAAATCAAAGGCTCCATCTTTGTCCCTACACAACTCCTATCCATCTGTCACCCACATGCTCATCTTTATCCCCGCTGGATTGCTCGACTCCCACGAGGCGTAGCCGCGCAAGCATCCGTTGCTCCCTCCTGGTGCTAGTGTTCCTCGAGATCTCCGCGCCTCCTCCCTCCTCATGCACTCTCCTATCGGCGATGCCTCCTTCCTCGCCACCGAAAGGTGCCTCCTCCCTTGTCAATCATCGCCACGGAGCCGAAAGGAACCACCTCCTCCCTCATCCCGGTCTCCCTCATCGGCATCGCATCTTCCCCCCTTGCGTACTCCCCCATCAGCGTCGTATCCTTCCTCGCTGTCGGAAAGTGCCTCCTCCCTCATCGGTCATCGCCCTAGAGCAAGAAGGCATCGTCTCTTCCCTCCTCACTGTCTCTCCTGTCAACGCTAGGGCTGTGAACGATTTTACTAAACCCAAAAAAACTGTGCCAGAAAAACCGAACCAAATCAGTCAACTTGATTTGATCAATATATGATATTCGGGGTGATATGGTAAAATTTTGATTTTTGGGATACGGTTTTTGAGTAAAAACTGTGAGTAAATCGATATAAACCAAAATACCAAAATAAAAATACACATATAATTGCATAAAGTAATTGTCAAATGTCTAGAAAGCATGATTTCAAATGGGAATAATATCACTAGATTTGTCAAAGTAATGGTGAAAGGTGTGTAATAATTTTACTAACGTATAATTAGATAAAATAATGATCAAAAGTTTGGTAAAAATGGTATTTTCCGATATTGAATTGAAATAATATCACTAGATGTCCAAAACGCTAAGTAAAAATGAACAATTCACATTAGTTTGGTAAAAATGGTATTTTCCGATATTGAATTGAAATATTATGGTATTTGTCGATACCGAACTGAAGTTCTATTTGGTATACTCCATCCATTCACCAATATATGACATTTTAGGATTTTGCACTTCAACCAAGGCACGTGTACAAATGACCAAATCTCCATCATTAATTAGCTTGCTTACTGCTCTTGGATGGTATGTGTTACTCTATTCCACAATAATAAATAATATTGAGAATAATAAATAGTAGGGGTATGTAAAGGAAAAAATAATTAAAATTTGTTTCAAATTTGTAGAATGACATGTATTTATGAACAAAATTTTAAAGCTAGAATGACATGTATTCAGGAGTGGAGGGAGTATTTGGTATCGCATTTTAATTACCCTAATTAAAAAACATATTCACTTAAACATATTTACCAAATATACCGTATGCACTATTGGGTAATCTGGAGGGTAAAGCCCCAGTAAATTTTAAAAATTTATCATGTTCCTAAACCAATCGCATGCATTAGAACCAAGATTTAGAATATAACAAAATCAATAAATTTGTACCGTAATCCTGGGAGCACAAATACGAAGCTTTTGGAGAAGCTCTCGGTGAATCTCACAGTTTTAACTCCTGGACGTAGCAACAGAAATGGATTTCGTCAAATCTTTGTGGTAGTAGCAGCAACGATCTTCAGATATCCACACGAAAGGCAGACGACACCGTATGACGATATGCTAGTACCACGCAATACGACTCTTGCGACCCTTGTTTTTGGTTCAGATGAAACTTTTTCACCTTTATTTTTCTTTCTTTATTGTTTCACTATTTTTTTCTCAACTCGTAGCCTCGTTTTTATAGCCAAAGCGCCGTTCTTAGGTCGGTTGCTACAGTAACACCAACTTGGCACTATTCATAGGTCGTTTGCTACAGCAGCACCGACTTGGCACTGTCCATATGTCATTTGCTATAGTTACTGTTGATCTGCTACAGTGCTTTCAGCACTGCTACATTATTTTGATCAAAAATCATATCTTCGCGTATGTGGGGTTCACAGCCTTTTGAGAACAACCAAATATCATGTTCCATTGCATTGAAAATATATCATGAGAAAAGATTTCATAAACCTATCTTAAGTCAATTCTTGTGTGTAACCCTTAAGGTTCATGCAATGTTGGCAAAAAATCGAAAAACTCATCTTTCGATTTACAAGTCGCAAGTAGCTCCTAGCAGAACATAACGACTACCCAAATTGCATGAATGTCGTTTATCCGACAAACCTTCAATGAATACATGTCAATCCCTTCGTCACCTTGATATCATAGTTTAACCTCAGGTTGAGGTGTCCTTGTACTGTTAAATTAATTTTCTCGATAATCTAAACTAGACTAATAAGATTGATCAATTAACACCTTAATCATTCGAGCATAGCCATGCACATTCTTTAGTCTATTTCATCGAGTGACCGATCGATATCATTCCCTCAGTATGAGGAGGACAAGTCCCATCTTGACCCTCTGCATGATTCAAAGCATACCCGAGCGTTGTCCTTGTGATTATCTAGTTACGAACAGCGTTAGACAACATCAAAGTATACCATCCTTATATATGAAACTATGTTGATCTCAGATCTAAGGATAATCAAATCCTCAAAAAAGTGTTTTATAACCGGATCAGTCCAATAGCATGTACACTTACATGTATTCACATGATTGAATTATATCACGTACCCATAATGCGTAAAGACATGATTATCAAACAATTAATGTGCTTGTTTTTAATAAATATTATTGGTGTCTCAACTAATAAATAAACAAGGGACAATTCATAATAATGCTATAATCAAATTACAGTGTCACATCAAGTCACATACTTGATGACCTATAACATTACATTATTAAAGGAACAACATAAGCATAACTACAAAGTAGTCATCTTCATGATTGGCCCCTTAGGCATATTTCCAACATGCACAGCCCTAGTCAGCACCGTCTCCTCCCTCCTTGGCCTCACCTCACACTCATCAGATGTAAGCTTGCATGCCTCAATTAGATTTGCAACTTGAGATAATCCCATGTTCAGAAAGTAAGTATCAGACATTGGTCTTGGAGTCAGATGCTATCCTTTAATTAATGTTGCTATTTGCCTATAAATGTGTTAGCTGGAACAATGTATTTGATATTTTAAGCTGCTGTCCTTATACTATGTTCTTGCTTGATTTCATCTTATCGCCTTATCCCGACTCCCCACGGCTTTGTTCCTAAATAGTGATGGATCTCATGGTTTTTTTCTCTAAGTATTGCGGGCTATTTGTCATCCATTTTCTTTGATTAGTATTGCTATTATTGCATTGTTGATCTTATCTCCTATTTTTTAGATGTGTGTATAAAAATATATACATATAATAATTAATTTTAAAAACATGCGGTTCAACCGGTGACCTGCTGATTCGATCCCTGTGGTTAACCCAATCTCACAAGCAAGCTCATCGGAGGACAACATTCAAGGCATCAATCCCTCAAGAGCACTTGTCCAGATCTAATTATGCCCGATCGAATTTAATTACCTAGTGTTTGAGTCTGACATTTTCTTGACTTTCAATTTGAATGTGTTGATCATCTGATCCAATCAACAGTATTTGGATTTAATTTCAATCTAAATCAATTAAAAATCGGAGTTAATTAATCGATCGACACAATTCAATCCCGAGTGATGGCTTGAGGAGATACAATGGTCCAGTAGGAATTAGAGCTGGGAGTCGCTGCCGTTGTTGTGGATTAAGAAGTCTTCAAAGAAGAAGCAGAGCTAGTAGATTGAACTCGTAAAGGTGACGCATCAGCTGAACATCGAGGAAGAAGGTCACGTGCAATGGGAGACGATGAGGATACACAAGCACAAGCAGTCGTCGCTCCTCGAGGCTGTCATTGCCACCTAGGTCAATATATGAGTTGCGATCTCGGCCTCCCTCACCACTACTTCTCCTCCTTCCTCCTTTTTCGTTGAACCCAAGACCTCGATGAGGTAGATGGTTGGTCCGAGTCTAATAACTTTGGGGTATGGTTGGTTGGTGCGATGAGGTTGAATAGGATGGGATATATAGTTCTGCACAATTTAGTTCTATTATTTTAGGAATGGTTCATAATCTATAGATAATATTTTTCAAATTTGTATTCTATCATCCAAAATAAGATAGTTCCATTCAAACAACTAAACACATAGATGATTTTTTTCTTTAACTATCCTATACATGTACCACTTGATACAAACAAACCCTATGACTATCGAGTACAGAACTACCAACTCAGATACGTAGGTAGATGTGAGCCACATGTGGTCGCGTATCAGCACAGCAGATCCGGACCGGCATTGTTATACAGTGTACTGAAGGAAAGGAGGAGGGGGGGGGGGGGGAGCGAGACAAGCAGAGGCGAAGCGTGAGACCGAATCCTGTAAGCCCGATCTTATTCGCCCCCGGCGCCAACGCCAATCGCATCCAGCACCTCGAAACGCCCCCATCACGGCCATCCAAATCAAAGCCGCGTCTAATCGCCCCGTCCACGTGGCCCCGCCCACACGTGTGGCCTCGTCCCCCGGGCCCCGCCCCCATCAATAAAGCCGGAACGGCTTTTCATGTTTTCCCCGGGCTACGCGACAAACCACCCGACGGCGCCGTCATCTCTCGCCGTTACGCCGGAGTTGGAAGAGCAGGGGTGTGTATATGTCGGTGTGACCGTCCCGTGACGCGGCGGACGGCGGTAGGTCCCCTCGCCTCGTTGGGGCGTGCCCGGGTGGCCGCACGTGCCGGCGCGTCGTAAAGCTGGCGAAGAGGGGACGGGGGGTGCGTGCGTGTGCGTGTCAGGGGGTGGGGCCGGGAGGCTCCGCCTTGTCGCCTTGTGCGGTTGGGCGCGTGCACGGGCCGTAACGGCAGTAGTCCGGCAGAGGCAGTGGCTGGTACTAGTCGTACTCACTGACAGCTGGGTGCGTGGCCTCGCGGCCGGCTCTTCCTCAATCTGAAAGTAGTTTCCTTCATTTACATTGAAATGAGATAGCATGGTAGTAGTATTCTTTTTCTGGAGTACATACTTTATCGAACTACTATTTATCCTGCTACGGTGAGAAACCATTGGGAGGCTGGTTGTTACAATACTCCGATATAACATATGTTTATTTCTTTTTTCCTTTTCTGTACCTCTACCAGACTATCAGTGTTAGCATTTTTTGTCACATACGTGCATGAGAAAGAAAGATGTACGGCCAGGGCGGAATAACCTAACCTGCACTCACATAGTGCCAAATCCTGACGCCCATGAGGAGAATAAAATTACGAAAAAAATAATATATTTTTATCCTTTAACTCTAGTTGCCGTTTAATTTTGATTCTTCGAGTGTAATACCGTTTAAAACGAGTCCTCTGTATTTCAATACCGTTTACCTTTGTTCCCTCAAACCCGAAAACGACAGTTTTGACTAATGTTGACCACGTTGGATCCAGTTGATTTTAATGAGTCTACCTTTCTTATTACTATCTTCTTCTCCCTCATTTTCTCTCCTCTCTACCGGCACCCAATCAGCAGCACTCAGACTCATCGGTTGTAAGTCCAGCCACCGTGCTTTACCCAATCTCACCAGCAAGCTCATCGGAGGCCAACATTCAAGGCATCAATCCCTCAAGAGCACTTGTCCAGATCTGATTATGCCCGATCGAATTTAACTACCTAGTGTTTGAGTCTGACATTTTCTTGTCTTTCAATTTGAATGTGTTGATCATCTGATCCAATCAGAAGTATTTGGATTTAATTTCAATCTGAATCAATTAAAATTCAGAGTTAATTAATCGATCGACACAATTCAATCCCGGGCGATGGCTTGAGGAGATGCAACGGTCCAGTCAGAATTAGAGCTGGGAGTCGCTGCCGTTGTTATGGATTGAGAAGCCGTCAAAGAAGAAGTAGAGTTAGCAGATTGAGCTCGTAAAGGTGACGCATTAGCTGAAAATCAAGGAAGAAGGTCTCGTGAAATGGGAGGCGATGAGGATACACAAGCAGTCGTCGCTCCTCGAGGCTGCCATTGGCACCTCAGTCTATCTACGAGTTGTGATCTCGACCTCCCTCACCACTATTTCTCCTCCTTCCTCCTTTATCGTTGAACTTGGCTCCACAACCATGGTTGCCACCGTAGCCTGGCAGCGGCGCGGAGGGCACCTCCTCCTTGTGCTCCTTCTCCTGGCCCTGATCATCTTTAGGAATTGCTGACATGTTCTCTACTAACTCACACTAGACCAACACAACCAGTGATCGGTTCCCACCAAATAAAACTGGTAGGGTAGGTAGTTATCTCTGCATATAGATATTGTGCTGACTGTTTTTTTATAGGTACAAATAACTGCTCGAAAGTTATCCCATAAGAAACACCTTTTTAAAGCGTAACTGCCGCCTCTTGATTCTATATAAATAGGAAGTCCCACTGTACCTTTGAAGGCAATTGAATTAGATTCAGAATTAAGCATTCAGATTAAGATAGATTCATAGACTATGTACTCTTTTTAAACTTTTCGGATAATAAAGAAAGCATTCTTTGATTTCACTTGTCATAATCTTTGATCATAGAGGCTCGCAACTATTTTCATTTATAAGCTCAGTTTAAAGACCTTAGGTCTTGAATATCGACATATGTGTCAGTCAATTTTTGGCCAGTTCAAATCCGACGAGACAAGCCATATGGATTAACATCGGTCAAATCTGT
Organism: Otatea glauca; assembly: GCA_036346275.1. NCBI lineage: Eukaryota > Viridiplantae > Streptophyta > Magnoliopsida > Poales > Poaceae > Otatea > Otatea glauca. The sequence goes on along the minus strand of CM070711.1, from coordinate 17,041,685 downwards.
CTTTTGCTAGCTAAAGGGTGTTAACTGCTCTGATTTTGACAGGTGAAAGATTAAATTTAAATAATATTATACATGAGAGACAAATATTAAATCACAAAAAGAGTAGAGGGATATAGACTTCTCCTGAAAAGAAAAGAGAAGAGACGTGAGCTTCAGCTCCATGGCTGCCGGCATGGGAGAGGTGCAGAAGCGAAGCGGGCGAACGGACGGAGGGGAAGTGGGAAACAGTTGAGGGGAAAGGAGGGAGCAACCTGCTTTGCTGTCTCCCTGACACCTGCAATAATAGAGAGAGAGAAGACGATAGCGAAAATAGTAGTGCAGTAGTAGTAGTACCCACTACCCACAGGGTACTGAGGCAGGAGGACCAGTCCTAGACTCCTAGCTGTAAGCATTGCCTGTGGAAATCCTTGGCCAAAATATACTAAACTAAACCCACACCTCAACCTTTTGTATAGCAGCTCCGACTGTATTTGTGTGGTACTGTGCTGGGAATGGGATACGACGTAGGTGGACAGGTTTTCTACATTGTAATAGCATCACATGATTTTAGATCGATAATTTAGATCATACACACTTAGATCTGAAAATAGGCAGATATGCACTATCCTACTAAACATGTACGCGTATTATTATTATTTATTTGTGAGTACAAGCATCACCTAGACTCGACCGCTGGTGAGTTCACTGCGGCACTCACTCTAGTCTTGGGCTCTTGGCCAACCGAGTGTAACATCACACGTGCACACTGCATGACATGAATTGTTCCTTGTGCTGCCTTTTCCCCAATACTACTCCTTACTTTACCTTTCCCATTTCTTTCCATCTCTCTTTTACTGCTGCTGCTTGTTGGCATCAATGGGGCTTTGCTGTCATGTGAATGGCGGCCATGCATGTAGATGTAGCACAAAGTATAATCCGGCTACCCTCCTTTTTTGGGTGAAAGATACTTGCTGCTAAATATGTGAAAGCACAAGCACTGTTGTTAGGCAGCCGGCAGCCCTGAGAGCTGCTTGCTCTTCACGCCTTTTCCTTGAAAAATGCAACTTATTCTTTGCGCCATCCTTGGCATTGTTTCGCCCGCATCTGCTTAAACTTCCGAGTGGTTTCTGCCTCTGCCTTTCATGTACTATTAAGATACACTCATAGAAATAAGATTTACCTTTTGAAAGATCTCGTGCAAATGAATACTCTTGCGCGATGATCTCCTAGGAACGCAATAATCAATGATCATTTAAGGGCACCGCAGCTGCGCAGGCGAGGGGCGTTTCTGCCATTCTAGATGGAAATGACAGGAGCAAAAAATTATAAACTCTTACTGCAGTTTGACAGGAGGGGGGAGGGCTGCCTAGCTGCTCTGCATGATTGCCTACGCCCCCGTATACCCCCAAAAAAGGATGTTGCTTGAAATAATACGCTACTGGTGGATGGATATGTAAAATAATCACTTTTTTAGTCTTTATCCTTTTATTTTTTTCTGAATCTTTATTTCTAACAGAATCATAAATCTAGCCCTCTTCCCACTGCAAAACGTGCCTCCCGCGCTCTAGGGTGCTCCCACGTTGTCTCGGCACCTTTCCGCAGTAGATGGTTAGATTTACAATTTTGCTCGGAAAAATACCATATTTGGAAAATGAGATAACAAAGACTAGAAAAATGATCTCTTGTGTAGATGCATGGAAATTACCGTTAACAGGGACACGGGCCTCAAGTCGCCTTCAATTTACGAAACAATTGTTTGTATTGTAAAGATCTGAACTGGGAAAAAAGAAGAAGGAAGAGATTGCGTGGTTGCGTGAAGGGCAAACTTCTACCATAGTTTTTATTTTAAGAACGTGCAAAATCTTTACGCGCCACTTCGTCAAAGAAGAAGTCTCATACAACGCGGTAACTTAGCTAAGCAACGTGCCAGGTTTAAGAAAACGCAGCACAGTCGTTACGAAACTACACGGAGTTCAGTAACAGCTGTAGTATTGTTTCATCTTCTGGAGTACACATGACTATGGGTGGAAATCGAGCAAGTCCTCATTTTTCATGCTTTTTTTCAAAATTGAAACTGATTGATTTAATATTATTTTATTTATAATTTAGAAGTATTTCTAGAATCAAGCTAACGAGCCAAGCCGAACCGACCTAGAGTAAAATCCAATTTCATTTAAAATTAATTTATTTTAATATTTAACCAATAAACGAGTATAATTAGAGTAATTTTGAACTGAGCTAACAGGCCTCTCCAACTAGTTTTTTTTTTCAACTCTACACATGACACAGAGGCTCGGATGGACTAGACCTCTTCTTCTCAACGTGTTAGCTGTCCCACATATCGATTTTGAATCACCGGCTAAGCAAAAAAACACTCACACTAGTACCGAATTTTCTTTTTCTGGACATCCTGATTTGATAGACAATAGGCGAGAATTTTGTCCGTAGGCAAGGCTGTCTGAAACTTGGGGATTTCAATTTTTCACGAGAGCGGCACAATTATTTTTTCTAGAAACCCATCGGGGACCCTTCGTTCCATGGGCTGTTCAAAACATGACAGTTTGAATTTTATGGGAAACGGTGCAAATTTTTTCAGAAATATATCGTCAAAATCCACGGGATCCTTTAGCCACTTTAGGGGGAACAAGTACAACCGATCACCAACGGTTAAGTCCTCAAGAAATACTAATCGTGTTTGTTGCTTGTACCAGGTGGTATATTTATAAATTGGGTCAAGAAAAAAAGTGTTCATATATTTGATTGTTTGAATGAAACTATTCCATCCTAAATAGTAGAATACAAATTTGAATAATATTTTCTATTGATGTTGAACTATTTTATTCACTGAAAACAATTAAACCAAATGTTATTGAACTATTCAATTCCATTCAATCTCGTACTACCGATCAAACCTATCCTAAATACTACTCGTACGAATGAACATCTTGTCTATATATATTGGATTAACAATGGTGAAAAGGGAGATGCGTAGGGCGGCGCGCGAGATGAACGGGGGCAAGGGGATTTTGGCAGACATTTTTGACCCGAAAAGGCAAAAGATGCCGAAAAGGTTAGTGGGATTTTAATTATACGTAGGTTTTACACCGTGGAAAGTGGGTGTTAGTGAAAATAAATTATAGCAGCGTCGATCATTACTGCGCCAAGGCCCAAGGGATCTTCGCGCGCATCTGCGTGGCACATGTTCAAATCTCCAACATTGAATTGAAAGAAACAAAAAAAAAGCTGGACTTTTTAATCGGTGTGTATGCTACCTGCGCTAGTTTCAAGGGACGATGCGATTTTTTAAAAGGGTTTTTTTTATAAACATCAATAGGATGTTTTTATAACAAATAAATATCTAAATTTTGGAGCATTGGATCTGCGGTGAGATTCGTAAGACGTGAAGAGAGGTGGGATTGCGTTTTGATGGATGACTTGATACCTTGATCTAAGGGTCTAAAATTTGGATGTTTGTAAGAAACAAAGCATCCGGATGAAGGCTAGACACTTTCTTTTTAAAATTTGCGCATTCGAATTTATCGAAGCAGAAATGATGCCCTTCAGAATGCAATTGAAACCAATTCTTGTGAGTTTTCCAGCCAAATCTCTCTTAGTAAGTACTCCTTCAGTTTAAGTCTATAGAGTGTATTTTTTTAATGATCTTGTTTATAAATATAGTACTAGTATTTTATATTTTAATGTAAAACTAGTGTGATGTTCCTTCTGTACCTCTAATAAATATATATCTTTAATTTATATCCTTTAGCTACATGCATTAGGTATAGTGCTTATAGATAATAATTATGGTAGTCTAGTCATTTTTCAATACGTTCTTCGGCTATATATTAAGAAAAAATACGTCTTGTAAACTTGGACGGAGGGAGTATCAAGAGATAAACATCAATAAGCACTCAAAACTACATTTGTTAATTGGTAGTATCAGTTAGAGCATATATAATGATACACGTCAGCTGTCTATAAGCTAATGTTACGTAGGATTTTAAGTGATGTGGAACAGAGAGGAGAAGGAGAGAGAGAAATGTTGTTTGTTATTTAACATACGATCTTATAAACGATTTTAGACTATTTATATCATTATATAGACAGCCTATAAATTATATGATAGGTTATTATATACGACTATATAGACAATTAATTGTATAAATTATTTTTAAACTAACGATAACATAAAGGTGTATTATAGGCATATTGTACATGTCCTTGAAAAGTAGCAGATGCTAGCAGCAAAAAGAAATCCAGCTGTTCCCCACGGCGACATGCACGCATCAAAACTTTGAAGTTTGGCCGATGCGTGTAACTAACCGTCAGGACACAGGAATTAAAAGAGATAGAAAGAAAGAAAGAAACAGGACTTGATGTCGTTAGTTGACTGCAGTAATCAGCAAAAACAAAAATTGCTGGAGCAAGAAGCACGGCTTCGCATGCTTTACCTACTGGAGCAGCAGCAGTTGTACAGGGGAGAGATTGGAAACAAACAAACAAGGAGATAAGAAGAATTGAACATCCCTGTAGAGTCGCACGGGGTCGAGTGGTAAGTAAACATAAAATCTGGCCGGTGAAACGGAACGGGTGTGAAGGGGGCAGAGATACGCAGCAGGGCACGGGGTTTTTTACTCTGCTCGGTCGGCTGTGAGAATCATACCAATACTAAACCCGGAAGACTTGTTTGCCTCTCGTTCGTTTCAGCAGTTGGAGCGAGCCGGCTCGGCGCGAGCCGAGCTGGCCGAAAAATTTTACATTCGAGTCTTTTTTCGAAAAAAAATTATATATAGGTTCTTTTCTCGAAAAAAACGGTTAGATCCTTTTTTTCGAAAAAAGAATACATATTACGTTCATGCCCTTTTAGCGTTTTTAAGAGTAGCGTTCGGGTCCTTTTTGAGAAACTCGAAATTACGTTTAGATCCTTTTTTTTTGTAAAAAAAACCGTTCAGGTCCTTTTTTTTTTGGAAAAAAAATGCATTGCATTTAGGCCCTTTTTCACTTTTCTAGCATTACGTTTAAACCTTTTTACAGAAAATACAAAATTCTTTTTAGATCCTTTTCGCGCGTTTTCTAGATTTACTCGTGTATAGAGCGTCAATCGCGCGTTTTCTCGATTTTCTCGCGTGGAGAGCGGCACCCGCGGCGTGGCACGCCGCGTACAAGTTTCTAGTTGTTGCGAGGACGCAGGTGAGGCGAGGCTATCTTCAGAGTGTGGTGTGCATACTGTAGAGTTCGTAGTTTTTTTTTTCATTTGACATATTTTTTTCTCAAATCTGGTCTCGTGCCACTACGAATTTGCAAAATTTCTAGTTTTGTCTCATATCACAGAAGTAGCGACAAATAACATACGCTTATGTACCATGGCAAGTCGTCGATATCATGATAGGACAAGCCCAATGGTGTATCGCACCATGGAACCGTAGGAGGTCCCTCTCTGCCGATGACTCGCAACTAATTAATCAATTAATTACCTCGCTTAATTAATCAATCTCTTAATATCTCACTTAATTAATCAATCTCTTAATTAGTATGTCACTTAGTCACTTAATTAATCCACTCTCCGAATTATCTTGCAACCTAGCCAGGTAGTGGTGCTCAGGTAGGGACATGCTGATCTTTTGGTCCGCGGTATCTATGCTGCCGAGCTCTGGTACGTATACTCGCCCTATATGCCACGATGGATGATGCTATCACGACGCCAAGCTCTGGTACGTATACTCGCCCTATATGCCACAATGGATGGTGCTATCACGACGCTCACGAACTTAACGCAGTACAAGAGTATATAAAAACGATATTGGTTTTGTAAATTCGTTCGGAGGTCATATTTTCAAAACAATGTCAGGATAAAAAAGCTTCCATGTCCGTACTGCATCGTTTGCAGCTCTTCTCTCTCTTTATTTCCGGTCTTCCCTGCACTGCACATCTAGTCAAATGCTGCAGGTTTTTCCTCCCCCTGCTTTCGTCAGTGATTAGTTGATGCAAGTGGGGTGGGGAAGCCAAATAGGACGTTTTGCCAAAACGCACGAGGAGAGAAGAGTGATTGTTATTTTCTTTTGAAAATTATGGATGTTCATACTTCCCAACATAATATAAATATTAAAATATGAATAAATAGTAAATAATGATTACTTATTCTTTCGTTTGCTTTAAAATTTATGCAACTTGTATTAGGAGAAAAAGCATTAAAGCATTGCTCTACAGGTAATTTTCTTGAGGATCATCTCGCTAGTTCATAGAAAACTGGTAGCTAATGAGCGTCGACGGTTCTTTCCGTCAGAAACTCCTCCTTGTGCGTGGATTAAAGGGTTGTTTGGTTTATATATTAAGACTATCATGTTTAGCTATAGTTTTTTTTGTCAAACTTGCCTAAGATTATATTAGTAAAATTGAAGCAACATTTTAGTTAGAAAAATGAATTTTGCTACATTTTTTGAGTCAATCACGTATGTGACCTGAATGGTAAAAAGGAATCTTACCGTAGGTGTGTCTATGAATCAAATGAGGTTTAACTCGATCAAACTTACTTAACTTGAGACGTGGTAAAATATGATAACATTTGATTATAAATCAAACATGCCCTAAATTAGGGTTGGCCAAGAAGATGATTGTGCTAAGCTGTAGACTCAAAAAAATTAGCCGTGAGCAGGGTTCCAAATTTCGGCGAATTTCGGATTTCGGACCACCACAAAATCTAAAGTACCGGCCGATTTTTTTTTAAATTGCTACAGTAACCTGAAATTTTGGTTTTCCCGGCGAAATTTTGTGTTTTTTTGGCCGGTTTTGAATCTTTTAGGGCCGGATTTGGTCCAATAACCCTTAGGAAAGTCATCTCCTATGAAAATTTGTTGAAAAAACGAATTTTTTAAACATTTTAAAATTTTGGCAGAAACACTGTCAGATTTTTATAAAATTGTACAAGCCTGATAATAAGCTGAAAATTTTATGGTACTATCCTTAGTATTTTAGGATCATATATAAAAAATTAAAAAATAATTTAACTTCATTTGTTATCTTTAAAAAATCAAAAACAGAATGAACATAATTGAGACAGATATAACAAACTTTGTTTGTTTGGTTAATCAAATCTATGTAAGAATTGAACTTAGTTTGTTATATTATATTTCAAAAATCAAAAAGAAAATAACATAAATGGTACTGTTCCTTGTAAGAATTTTATAAATTCACTGGAGTGTGATCATGAATCATAATTTTTCTGGGATATTAAGAACTTCCATATCACCATTCTGTAAAATTTTCAAAAAAATTTATGATTTACATAATTTTTCATTTTGTTCAAGTTTGCCGGTAAGCCTTTTAACAGGGCAGTAGTACTGTTCGAATTTTTAAAATGTCATACAGTTTGATAATCATCTAAAAATTTTATGAGAGTATTATAGATACATCATAACCATGAAAAAAAAATTCAACAGTTTATAACTTGATTTGTACTGTTTTCCATTCGGATCAAACTTGTCAGTTAGTGTTCTATCAGGACAGTACCACTCTCCGAAATTTTAAAAATTACTCACCTGTTATAATAAGATGAAATTTTTGTGAGAACATTAGTTATGGATCATAACCATGCACAAAAAATTTCAACAGTTTATAACTTGATGTGTACCATTTTCTATTCGGATCAAACTTGTCGGTCAGTGTTTTATCAGGATAGTACCATTCTCCGAATTTTTAAAAATTCCTCAAATGTGATAATAAGCTGAAATTTTTGTGAGAACATCAGAAATGTGTCAGGAACCTCCAAAAATAATTTCCAAATTTTTCGTTAAATTTTAGACCACTTTTCAGCTGGTGCAAAAAACCCGAAATTTCGGGTTTTTTCGCCGAATTTCGGATTTTTTTTTTCGGAATGGAATTTTCAAAATCAAATTTCGTCTGAAATACTTCTAAAATTTCACTATCCGGCGTGCGACGAAATTTATTTCGAAACCGAATTTTCAAACCTTCCGTGAGTCGATGGAAGGAAACCAACAACCAAACCGTGCAATATGGCTAAGCACGCAGGTACAACAGTCTGGACTCTGGATAGCCTGCTGGCCTAGCACATAGCCCCGAAAACTAAAGCAAACTTTAAATGATGTTTGGTCCGAGGGGTAAGGCAAAGCCATTCCAGTTGTTTTTCTGAAACTCTGATCACGCATCGTCTTGTCAGGGAAGAAGAGGGAGAGAAAGGAAGGAAGCAACACATCTGTTCTTTGCCATGCCCTACACTACGCTACAGCAGAGGGCCACTGCTCCACACAAAACCTACCACCAACCAAGCGCCTAGCAAGCTAGCTACGCAGCGCATCTTCTAATCTCGCACGCGTCAAGCCAAATTGGTTTTTCGACCGGTATGAGTATGACACGAGCTTAGGAGAATTTCTACGTCCTGTCGGCTGCAGACCTGCGGTGCACACTCAACAGGCGCCGGTTTGGGCGTATTCTTCGTGGGTTGCACTGCATTATCGGCGGCAGCTAAGCGTTCATTCCTGCTGCGTTGGCTCGATGCTGTTTTACGACGTCACTTCTGTATCCGCGTGCCGTGTAAATCCAAGGGCGCATGTCATCCGTCGCGGTTATGCAGTATCGGAACCGGTGGCAGCTCTAGCACCGGAGACCGATCACAGCAACTATAAAAACATATCGGAGCCACCAAAATTTGTTAATGAGGTTCGACAATGCCAACGGCCCTATGAGTTGAATTGCGACGGCTCTATCTATATGAGTAGTTTTTTTTCTCTCACGATTAGAGTTACAAGAGATTAAAGGTTATATTTATACTTCAGTTATATGTTTGACTTGGACTCATAGATTACAACTATATCACGCTATACTGTCGTGAGGGCAATGAACGGTATAGGTTTTAGCCATTGAATCTTATCAACCGTAAGGTGCATCGTAGTCTTTTGCTCCTTGTGCGCTAGTTGTTGCCATCACCATCCTCCACACGCACGCAGAGCGCGAGTGAAGCCTCATCACCGGCCTCCTTGCACGCCTCCGTGTGCTCGTTGTTGCCACCACCGGAATCCTCCACGCGCAACCTCAACAATGTGCCTATGAGTAGTTTCTATATGAGAACAGAGTGAAAATATGTTGCTATACAAGATCAGAGTGAAAATAAGTTGCTTATGGTATCCTCGTTCGAGGATGAGGATGAAGTGGAAGCAATAAATCAGAGCGTAACAACTTTTAGGATGAACTGTGGATGAAATTGAATTTTGCCTTGAAATCCATTAACATTAGAATAAGAAAGGTGATGAAAGTGGTATAAATATTTAGATTTTAAGACCATCCTCATTAGACAAGTTGTTGCCTTAATGCATCTATGATGTTTTCATATTCAATTGCAAAATCTATAACTGGTTGTGTCTTGTAAATGTTGTTGCAGGAATATCTAAAGAGAAGAAAATTTTGAACAACAGATACTAATCATGAAAGTTCTACCAAGAGAGGTAGAGAAAAAACATATCACATACCTCCACTACACCAGGGTCATGTAATTAAAATTGAACTAGACAATTAACTAAGCAAATAAGGCATTGAGCTCTTACATTACTAAATTATGCAATATCAAAATCAGATTATGAATAGTATCTAAGTGTTCTTCTAGTGTCTGGATATCCAACAATCATAATCACAGCAAACTAACCATTCATGTATTAAGAATAATATCAGGTGACAATACATTAATAAGCTATGATACCATAAATATCAACAAGCATATATTAAGAATCAACATTATTTGATATATCAACACAAGAAAACCTTAGGAATTTTTCATATCTGCTATTATATGTGGCATAGCTTCCGCAACAGAGGCTTTTTGATTATCCCCAAAATTCTATAACTCCTGCACAGTGCTCATTTGTTTGATACCAATAATCGATTAACTTTTAGTCATATCTCTTGATCCCTGCAGAAACGATCATGTTGTTGTGAAAAATGTGTCTTGGTATATTATCAGTAACCATGTAGAATTAAATACTAGAAATTTTTATATTACCTCTATAAGCTCAACTTTGACTTCTTCTAGCTCTCCATTAGTTCTGCGGTCCTTAATGATGAGTGCCGTATTAAGAGATTGAATATCTTGTAATTTGTTATCTATGTCTTTAAGTTTTTCTTTCATCTCATAAATCTTTTCGGTTAAATCAGACTTTCCCTTCAGTTTTTCTATCTCCACCTCAAGTTTTTGTTTTGCATCCAACAACTTTTCCATTTCGTCTATTTTATCAAATCAGATTTCAATTAAATAAGATCAGAAATATATAGGAATAAAGAAAGCACATACCTGCAACAAACATATACTATGAGAGGGGAGCCGTTCATCTTTCAGGCATATGTTTATCAATGTAACTGACAACAAGGGGCTATGTACCATATAACAAGAAACATCATATCAACAAAACGTGATATATGATCTAAGTTTTGCTTGCCTTTGGGATTACTTCACAACATGTACTTAAGTAATGATATGTAATACAAAAGAGTTGGACCTATTAAGTGGCATACCCATGAGTTATACGAAAAAAGGAGAAGGCAGCAGTATATACGGCAAATAAAACCATATCGTAATTACGCACTAAACCCTGGGTTACACTATCCTTTTCGACAACCAACTAACCCCTTGCTGTCCTATAGTCGGAATACTATAATTTTTAGCTCAAAAGCACAAACATGGGAATTCATATACTTTATAAAAACTAAATAAGAATGCCTACAATTTTCTAGCTAACCATCTTTTTTAATTACTACATCTAATGCCTTGAATTAAGCCCAGAAAACCGATCTGTCATCACCGAGGACAGCATAATTTACAATTTTGTAACTATTTTTATATAACTCCAAATTAAGCAAACGATGCCATTTTAGAAATCTACAGGAAATTTTCTAGTTTTCTCTAATTATTGAAATAATTTAATTCGGCATCTAAATAGCCATAGTATGCAATTTACCACGGTTGCATCCAACAGAAACAGATTCTGGACAGCAGAGCTTCAAATGTCTATAACTTCTAAACCGGTTAACTAAATTTTGTGTTCTTGATTTCTAATAAAACTTAAGACAATAATCTACAATTTTTACAACATCCAACCCCTCTAAAACTAACCAAAAGTGCCACGAAATGATACCCTAAAAATGCAGTCAGCACTGCTCAAGTCCAGAGATTACCTGCAATTAGAGTTTACTCTAACCAGTCTAAATCACAGCACCATCTCAGGTAATAACTCAATCACAGCCATAGCACAACAAATTATTCGATCGCAACCCTAACACAGGAACCCAAACAGCCAGAACAACCTAGAGTTATACTTTAACTCGACGAATCGCTGGGAGGCCCAGGGGCGACTGGGGAAGAGGTCACTACGGGGGAGGATGCTGAGGGGGAGGACGCTGATGGGGAGGTCACAGTGGGGAAGGACGCCGAGGGGTGCGACCGAACAGGTGAGGAAGGAGGCGAACGGTTTTCAATTTTGTTTGGCTGAGGAGTGCGGCGAGCACAAAACCTAGAACAATATATATACTTATAGAGTGTTATCACAGATGATTCTATTAAAAAATCATCTGCGATAATCTAATATTACAGATGGTTCTATTTAAAAACCGTCAGTGATGACTTCCATTCACATCACTAATATTTTTTTGTAAAAATCGTCTGTGATATTTAATTATTAAAGATGGTTTTATAAAAACCGTCTGTGATTATATATAATACAGACAATTTTTTAAAACTATCTATAATGAGACGTTTAATATAATCTTTTTTGTTGTAGTGTTCGCACGCATACGAACCCAAACCTTCGCTTGTGACCGCAACTGTAGCTACGTCGCCCCTTGGCCTGCACCGTTCCACGTGTGGAACACCTATGCCAACCACCCCTCACGTTGCCGTGTGCTCGTGACCATGGCCCCAACTTCTTTGGCGCCCATATCCACTCTTTGTGCCTCTGCACCAGCCTGTTACAAGATGTGGATCGGGAGAGGAGGAGAATGGTGAATCTAGTCCCTGGTGGTGGTTTCAAGCTCGCAACGAAGAGGAAGAAGATGGAGAGGCAGCACGTATGTGAGAGTACATGTGGGCACTCGGGGCAGATTTTTTTGGCCGGTTTGAGGCACAGCGGGTACGACTTGGCTCGAAGTGGCTTGGGCCGTGCTGTGCCCGATGACCCAGGGTATGAGGAAGAAGTTAAGTATGAAGATAACCGATCTGCAGAGCATGAGCGCCATGAACGCATCCAGCAGCATGAAAGCCACCCCGCCGCCGACACCTGAGAGAGAGATCATTGTCTCTTTCAATCTCTCAATCTTTCTCGTCCGTCTCCCTCACTCTCTTTCTCGTCCATTGCCACATCTTTTGCCCGTGTTCAGCACATAGCCTCGTTTTCTATAACTGTTCAAAAATAAATAAATTCTAGTTCTTTTTTTTCATAGTATTTGTGTCCACTGCCTCAACTCTATACGTCTTCGACTCCTTTCCTCTCATCGCAATAGTGCAAATGGATCAATCTGGGCTGGTAAGGCACGAAGTAGGTATGAAGCGCAAATGGGCCGTGTCTGGGCTCGCTGAAGACGAGCCAGACTGACACGGCAAGGCACGACGGGCACAATTCAGGCACGAAGCACGATGGATCCGTGTCAGGCTCGGCATGGGCACGACGCCAACCTCTATGTGAGAGAGTGAGAGATGTGATGTGGGAAGACGGGAACAAGATGAACGAGCGGTGGACATTGAGATAGGGCGCACGTTAATTAAGAACCGTGGATGAATCGTGATCGTAGAGTGGTTTCTATCTGATGGCTTAAGTTTATCCCATTGGAAAACAATACAATGCTATACCATTTTCTAGCATTTCTGTATTTCGTAACCCATGTAACTACGTTTTCACTCTATCTTTCCATGTATAAGCACATATAGGATGGGAGTCATATATGTCCGTTAGGTTAGGCTAGCTCACCTCCGTTTAGATTTGATTTTACATAGAGTTGGGAAAACAGAGGCTTTGTGATCATGATGTTGCCTAGTGAAAAGAATAAAAAAAAGGACAGCAGGCGCAGCATGCAGGGGGTAGAGCGGCCACTCTATTTGGCTGATAAGACAAAGTTTTTGAATAAAGCCGGGGGAGTTACTGAGCTTAAAGTAACCGAAATGTTGACTGGAGAAAAAAAAGGGTAATGATACCGCTTTTAGAAACAGCCCTCTGCTTTGCTTTTTTTTTTTTTCTCTCCATTGGTTCTTTGGTTCTCTCCTCACGTTGGAGTAATAGAGTCCCTTTGGTTTATAGTCAAACTTTATCATATTTTGCTACATCTAAAGTTAGATAAGTTTGATCGAGTTAGATCTCTGTTTAGTTTATAGACACACCTGTGGCAAGATTTTTTCTTGCCATCCAGATCTCACGTATTATTAACTAAAAAATATGGCAAAATTTATTTTCGTAGCCAAAGTGTGACTTTAAATAAGTTTTAAAAAAACTATATCTAAATACGTCTATAGTGACCGTTCCAACAACATGTCTATCATCCTGGACTCCTGTCTTTTTCTCTCTCTCCCTTTAATAGTGATGGCTGATGGCCGTTGCTACGTTGCAATTTATTCAAAGTAAAAAAAAAAGTACAAGTAGCTAGTTACTACAGTTTTCTCTGCCTTCTAAATACGACTGGTATACTGTTTTTATATCAAAAGTAAATTTCATAAAGCTGCGTGTTTATTGTATAAACTATCAAAAAATTACAGACTTAAGTTTCTATTTTATAAAACTACAGATTTTAAGAGAACTTATATCACAAAACTATATGTTTTAGAATTGACTGTTTCTTGTAACGAGTCTAACAGCTTAGGCTCATATGGTAGCCTCACGCATGAGTGAAACGGGAAATAAGGACGCGTGAGACTGCCATGTGAGCCTACACTGTGAGACCCGTTACAAAAACAATCAATTATAAAATATATAATTTTGTGACATAAGTTCTCATAAAACCTGTAGTTTTTTAAAATAGAAGCTAAATCATATAGTTTTGATAGTGCAATTATGTGAGATTTACTCTTCATGCAAAAGGTACTTAAACTAGATGCTAGATCACACCAAAAGGCAAGCATGGTAGTGATATGCATATAGGTGTATCTACCTACCTGCTCTGATAGGTCCCTACATGTATGCGGATTTACCATCGGAGTGAAAGGGTAAAACGGGAAGAAAGAGTAGAGGGAAACTTAAAAAAAAAGGCGTGCAGCTTCCTTGCAATTTCTTGCTCCTCCAACGTCATGTCACAGCAAAATATGCTCGTCCAATTTCACCTCTCTTTCGTTTTCTTTTCTTCCTTGTCTTGCGTTGAAGGCCAAAACGGTTTATAACGCCGTGAAAAGTGTTTTTCATGAGCCGTTTTGTTTGTTTGTTTTCACTTTTTTACAGTACCTCGTGGGGTCCACTCAGTCACCGGGCACATTCCAGGTTCTGATGTGTTTTGTTGTGTGGTGAGCAGGGTTTGAAATTTCATTTTCGTTACATATCTCGAAGGTGGATGAAATTCGAAATTTCGGTGAAATCTCGGAACTTTGGACGAAATCTGGTTAAAATTTAAAAAGAAAATTTCAAATCCGTTTCGACCGAAATTACCGAAATTTCGCCGAGAAATGCCGAAATCTTGGTGAAATTCAACCGAGCGAAAAATAGTCAAAATGATGTTAATTTTTTTTATATTTTTTGTGGATGGTCTTGACACATCATTAATATTCTCATAAAAATTTCATATGATTATAAAGTCTAAGGAATTTTTAAAAATTCTAACAATGCTGTCCAAATAAAAGGCTGACCGATAAAATTTCAACTGAATGAAAAATAGTGCAAAGCATGTTAGAACATTTTGAAAATTGTTTTGGATGGTCCCGATTCATCAATAATGTTCCTATAAAATTTTCAAATGATGATCAAGCCTGAGGAATTTTTAAAAAATTAGGACATTGCTACTTAAGGCTGACCTGCAAATTTCAACCGAATGAAAAATGGTCCAAACTGCATTAGAAAATTTTGAAACTTTTTTCGGATGGTCTTGAAGAATCACTAATGTTCCCATAAAATTTTATATGATTTTTAAGCTTGATGAATTTTTAAAAATTATGATAGTGCTACTGTCGTGATAAAAACCTTATGATCAATAGATAGATTTGATTGAGTAATCAAAAAAGGTTAGAATTTTAAAAACTTTTAGAGAAGGGTGCCAAGGCAATGCTTAAGCTCTCATAAAACTTTTGGATCCTGATCATATTCCGGTGAATTTATAAATTTTTTACAATGATATTGTATCATTTGTGTTCCTTGTGTTTTTGACTTTTGAAAGATAACAAATGAAGTTTAAGGTATCCATAGATTTTATTGAGCAAACAAAAAAAATAATTTTTTTAAAAAATTAGATAATGGTTCTGAAGAAATTCTTAAGCTATTATAAAATTTTTGGATCATGATCGCACAAGAGCAAATTTATAAAATTCTAACAAGGTTATCGTCTCAGTTATATTCATTCTATTTTAGATTTTATAAAGATAACAAATGAAGTTCAATTATTTTGAATTTTTTTTGTATGATCCTAAACTGCTAAATATAGTACCATAAATTTTTTAGAGTATGATCAAGTTTGTACAATTTTATAAAAATCTGATAGTATTTCTACCAAAAATTATAAAACGTCTCAAAAATTCAATTTTTCAACAAATTTTCATGGAAGATGACTGTCTTAAGTCAAATTTCGGTAAAAAAACAGAGTTTTCGGCAAAATAAAATTTTGAAATTACTGTAGCAATTTTTTTAATTTGGTCGGGATTTTGAATCTTGTCCCCGGTGAAAATTTGACATCTCGCCGAGATTTCGTGAAATTTGTAACCTTGGTGGTGAGACACGAGATTGTACTAGTTCATGGAGAATGGTAGTTTCACATAGGTAAGAGAAAATATATATGCATTTTAGATGGTAGAATCTACCGTTGGAAATTTTCATAACGTATTCCTTGGGACGCCAATAATGTTGTTCTTGAGAGTTAAAGAAATCAACCGTGATCCTAAGGCCTTGCCATTGTAGCCTTTGGAATTCTTTTTTATATTTTGTAGAGCTGCACGTGTTATTTGGATGCTAAAGTGCTAACTTATCTCAAACCAGCCACAGGAGCGTATTATGGAGTGTGTCTTTCTTTGGAAGTTTATTATTGAATCCTTCGCTATCTGACCTTAACTTTGTGAACAATCTATTGTTTCGTACGCGGCGCCGCACCTTTTAGCTATGAGTATTAATGTTAATAGTAAGGGAGCGACTAGCGGGCACTGTATGTTTAGACGGTACAACTCCGACTGTCGTCTCTTTCTAATCCTCCCTCTCCTTTCTCTCTCTTACCTTTGTTGTCGTTACGCTGGTCACAGCCTCATGTGCCTTCTCCTTCGCTGCCGCCTCCCCTACGCCCGACAATAAGCTCGCCGCGCAACCGGTTCCCTCTTCCTCGCTTGTTATCCTATCCAACCTAATATTCTCTCGGCCATTATCTCGCCATCCTACCCTCCACCGTCACTCACCACCTTTCACCGCTCACTGCCCTGGCCTCCCTCTACATCCGGGGGGGCACGGTGAGCCTATAGATGACAACACCAGTCCAATCATTCGTCAATGTAGGAGAGGGAACGAGGGAACATGAGAGAAGTGAGACGATATGCCGTTTTTCTAGTTTTTCTCTTAACCGAAATCCTCGCGTAACTGTGCAACTTTTTAGTCGCTTCTACGTCACTATTCCAATTAAAAAGAAAAACAGCTCTGACCATCTAGGACTGCCTCGCTTAGCTCAGAATTAGAACCGACCGTTACACCTAGTGTAAAATCTATTTTACCATCGTATTTATGTATGATTTCGATTTTCACTCGTGCAGGCTGTTTGACCGCTGTACTAACAGCCCCTTTTCGAACAAATTTCGCAATCTTCTCGCGCTAGTAATTACTACAAGCCAAACTCCAACGATTTTCACACAAGATTCATGCCTGCCCTTCGATGTATCATGATATAAGAAGAAATTTTTTTATAGTGTATTATACTTATATTTATAGTATATAATAGGTAGAAGAAAATCAAATCTAGTCATTGATTTGTTAAGAGTGTTTCTACTACTCTACTACCAAAGAAAGTATAAATATATACAAGCTAATACGATCTACTGGATAAAAAATAATAAACAGCCTATATTAAATTTAGTGTACTGTAAAAGAGCTCAAGAATAAATACTACTACTAGTAGTAAAATAAGGGATCAACTAGAGTCTTATACTCTCCTCGGTCTTGGATATGTGTCATCCTACCTTTTAAATTTTGTTCCTAAGTACACATCATCCTACAAATTTTGAGGTAAATTTGTACCATTTTTTACTTCTAAACCCATTCCTTTCAGCTAATTTCAATACCATTTACTATCATATATTAGAGTAAGACATATTATCTAAAGATATAACGAAGAACTGTAATATAGATTTGACGAATACTCATACCATGGGTACCCCCAGCGGTCCAGAGTGACGAACGGCTGCCCCAAGCCCGACTCTGGCCAAAGGCCCCCGCTGGGCCACGAAGGACACCCGTCCCCGACCAAGCCAACCAGGGGCGTCCGACATGCGCCACAGGTCGGACTCCCCACAAGCTCCGAACAAGCTGAGGCGATCTCCACCAAAGACCGAGTGTTAGGCCGTCGCGAGCCGTTGGCCACCTGCCCCACGGACACGACAGCTCGAAATAAGCGCGAGGGCAGGTGGCTCCTTCCCAAGGTAGCGAAAAGGTTGCCAAAGTCAAAGCTCCGGTCTCATCGCCCTGCCATGCGCAGTGTGAGGATGTGCTCCCTCCCGAGGCAAAGACTGAGCGAGCATTAAGGCGTCGAGATCCGACAGCGTGGCGAAGAGTAGGTGCGCCATTTCCCGATGAAACGGAAAACTGCGCCACTCGATGAGTCTACCGACCCGGCGTGGGGTGAGTGGACGCCGATCAAATCGCCAAGACCGAGGACCAGGACTCCTAGAATAGGACACCTCATCCTTTCCTCTCCCAACTCCCCTTGTAATCTGCCCCCTCCGTCTGTATAAGAGGAACCCCTTTTTCGGTTTTGACAGGGAGGCGGTTCTTGCTCCCACTGCTTCGAGTCCTTAGCTCTCGCTTGTAACACAGTGTAGTCATCTGCACCCGAAGCAATACGGTATCACCACCCGAACTGGAGTAGGGACATTCGGCCCGAACCAGTATACATCTTGGGCTTCCTGAGTCTAACCATTCAAGGAGAGGGAACGCGCGGCCCCTTGACTAAAAAATTCAATTGTCGGAGCTCGAAACACCGACAGTTGGCGCGCTAGGTAGGGGCTTTCGCGCGTCCTTGTCGTCGTCTCCGGATTCCCATTCGCCTCCTTGATGGCTTCCTTCACCCGCGACGATGTGTCTGCATCAAGGAGCTGGATCCGCTTTGGCTCCCTCGACTTCGTCGCCGCCTCGGCGGGAAAGCCCGTGCTCATCCCCGCCGCCTCTGGAGACCAGGCATCTGCTAGGGGCCTGGACCCCATCTCTGGCGACCTTGGCAACCTCTGGCTCGAGGCCCTTGTACGGACCCCGAGGCCGGAACCCACCAAGCGTTGCACCGTCCCTGGCAGCGGCGCCCGTGAACTCGAGCGGGCGATGACCTCGCCTCCCGTAGGCTCACAGCTCGTGGCAATGGCCGGTTACGCGCCGGCCTCCGTCCACGACTTACTAGAGGACTCCTCCAGCCACGACTCCAGCTTCGGCACGGAGCGCATTGCAGAAGGACCACACTCCCGCGAATGCAACATGGCGGGCGTAGTCGACCCGGTCGCAACCCCCGCAAGTACGGGAACTCGCATCCGGCGCACCGAAGCGCAGGGAGCGGAGTATCAGCACGAGCGCGCAGAACGCAACCAAGCTCACCGCGCCGAGCTCCAACAACAGCGCGATGAGCTGGAGGCTCGAAGGGCCGAGCTTGACAAACTCCAAGCCGACCTTGAGCAGAGTCAGCCAGAGCCCCCACTTGCGCCTGGCGCCGCGCGCGCACGCGCACGTCAGGTACACCACCAGCTAGTCGAGGAATCGGACGACCTCCCGTTCTTCCCCCACGCAAGCCAGAACGTCGCCGCAGCCGCGATGCTGCTCCGTGGCATCCCCGAGCCGGACGACCCGGAGGCCAAGGCGACGTACCAAAACCTCCGGGGACTGGTGGAACCTGCTGCCGTGCAGCACATGCAGGGCTCCGGCTCCCACCACTCGGGCGCATAATCCAACTGCCTGAGCCGCACCGCCGCTCGGAACCGACGGGGTCCGACAAAGACGGCCACACAGTACGACCAACCCCTGGCCTCACACACCCCGGTGGGCCAGCGCCTCGGCAACAACCACGACGTTCGCGCCACCCTCGAGGTGCAGAAAAAAGCGATGGACGAAGCGACCCGATCATGGGTCGTAGACAGCGGTCGGCGCAACGACCGTAGCCCGAGCCCCGATGGTCCAGGAACACGGGCTTTCTGTCGGGGGATCCGCTACGCGAACTTCCCTGCCAGGTTCTGGGCGCCGGTCAACATAGCCAAGTACACAGGGGCGACAAACCCCAGCGTCTGGCTAGAAGACTACCGGCTCGCATGCTGGGCGGGTGTAGCTACTGATGACCTCTTCATCATCCAGTACCTCCCCATCTACCTTGCGAACTCAGCTCGAGCCTGGCTCGAGTACTTGCCCGCGAAGACCATCTGGAACTGGGCCGACTTGAAGAACGTCTTCGTCGGAAACTTCCGAACACGCATAAGCGCCGGAAATTCACGGATCGAAGAGTCGCAAGCGGCAAAGGGAAACTCTCCGGGACTACATCCGACGTTTCTCCCGACAGTGCAATGAGCTCCACGACATTTCTGACGCCGACGTTGTCGGGGCGTTCATCTACGGTACCACCTGCAAAGCCTTGGTGCACAAGCTGGGCTACGTCAAGCCCAGGACCGCCAAGGAGCTCCTGGATATCGCGACCAACCACGCCTCTGGCGAAGAGGCTGTGGGAGCCATCTTTGAGAAAGAAAAGGCCGAGAGAGAGCCCGGCGCTCGAACCGGCTCCCCCTCCGACCGCTCCGATAAGCGAAAGCGGCAAGGGAAACAAGGCCGCGAAGGCCACTTGGTCGCGGCTGCCGACCGTCTTGCCAAGCAGCAGACGCGACAGGCGCCCGACCACTTCGAGAAGCTGATGGAGAGCCCATGTTCGAACCACGGGTATCCCATCAAGCACAAATACCGGGACTGCGAAGTCCTGAAGCGCTTCCTCTCCGGCACCCCCACATCGTCGCGGAGCAAGGGGAAGAAGCAGGACTCGGCACCACATGCCGAGGAAAAGAGGGTGGACACCGAGTTCCCAGAACTCGACGGCTGCCTAATGATCTTCGGCGGATTGGCGTGCTACGCCAACAAGCGGCAGCTCAAGCTCGCCATCCGCGAGGTCCACACAGCGACTCCTGCCATTCCCAAGTACCTTCAGTGGTCGGAATCCCAGATCACCTTCGATCAGGCCGACCACCCCGACTACATTCTGCGGCCAGCGAGATATCCATTGGTTGTCGACCCCATCGTGGGAACAAAGCGCCTGACCAAGGCGCTCATGGACGGCGGTAGCGGTCTCAACATCCTGTATGCCGAGACGCTTGACGCCATGGGGGTCCTCCGCTCGAGTCTCCAACCAAGCGAGGCGCCCTTCCACGGCGTCATCCCGGGCCAACAGGCTCACCCGCTCGGGCAGATCGACCCGCCCATCACTTTTGGGGGGCCGGACAACTTCCGCACTGAAATCCTCACCTTCGAGGTTGTAGACTTTCCCGGTTCCTACCATGCCATCTTGGGGAGGCCGTGTTACGCCATGTTCATGGCAGTCCCCAGCTACACCTACCTCAAGCTGAATATGCCAGGGCCGCGGGGAGTAATCACCGTGGCCTCATCCTTTCAGCTTGCCTACACCGCGGCCGAAGCGATTCTGGTGGCATCGGTACGTTATCGCATCGGTACCGAACTCACGAACCTCCGAAGGGAAACCTCCGAGTCCGCCCCTGACTCCGGCAAGTCGGGGCCAGGTTCCTTCAAGTCCGCCGAAGACACGAAGGAAGTCGCGGTCGATCCCGAGGATCCGGCCAAAACCGTGCGGGTTGGAGCCGCGCTCCCCCCAAATAGGAAAGCGCACTCGTCGACTTCCTCCGCGCCAACCGAGACGTCTTCGCATGGAGGCCCTCCGACATGCCAGGAATCCCAAGGGAGATCGTCGAGCACTCCTTGAACATCCGATCAGGCTCAGGGCCGGTCGCCCAACGCCTACGTCGCTTTGACGAGGAGAAGCGCAGGATCATAGGGAAGGAGATCGTCAAACTTTTGGCCGCAGGATTTGTGAAAGAAGTACGCCACCCCGAGTGGCTGGCCAATCCTGTCCTTGTAAAAAAGAAAACCGGGCAATGGAGAATATGTGTTGACTACACGAACCTGAATAAGGCATGTCCTAAGGACCCGTTCCCTTTGCCCCGCATCGACCAAGTCATCGACTCTACCGCAGGGTGCGAATCTCTGTCCTTTTTGGACGCCTACTCGGGCTACCCCAGATAGCGGTGAAGGAGTCCGACCAGCTCGTGACTTCTTTCATCACTCCGTTCGACTCGTTCTGTTACGTAACGATGACATTTGGTCTAAAAAACACGGGCGCTACATACCAACGATGTATGCAAACGTGCTTTAGTGACCAGATAGGCCGTAATGTCGAAGCGTACGTCGACGACATCGTCGTCAAAACTAAGAAGGCCGATGATCTCATCGCCGACCTAGAGGAAACCTTTTCGAACCTTCGACGGTTTTGTATAAAGCTCAACCCCGAGAAATGTGTTTTCGGGGTCCCCAAGGGAAAGCTACTCGGCTTCATTGTCTCCGAGCGTGGCATCGAAGCCAATCGGGAGAAGATCTTGGCGATCATGAAGATGGGCCCGGTCGGCAACCTAAAAGGAGTCCAAAAGCTAACAGGATGCCTTGCGGCCCTGAGTCATTTTGTGTCTCGCCTCGGCGAGCGCAGGATGCCGCTCTACAAGCTGCTCAAGAAGTCCGATCAATTCAGCTGGACCCAGGAGGCTCAGGAAGCCCTCACCCAACTGAAAACATTCCTGACCTCACCCCCGGTGCTGGTCGCCCCGGCACCAGGAGAACCGCTGCTCCTCTACATCGCCGCTACATCTCGGGTCGTCAGTGCGACACTTGTCGTGGAACGAGCGAAAGAAGGCCACGTGCTTAAGGTACAATGGCCAATCTACTTTATCAGTGAAGTGCTCTCTGAGTCCAAAGCTCGGTACCCGCAGGTGCAGAAACTGCTCTATGCGGTGCTCATCACGAAGAGGAAGTTGGTCCATTACTTCGACCGGCACCCCGTGTCTGTGGTGACCTCATCACCGCTCAGCGAAATTGTCCACAACCGCGACGCCTCAGGAAGAATAGCCAAGTGGGCACTCGAACTCAACGGCCACGACATATCATACGTTCCCCGAACGGCGATCAAGTCGCAGGCCTTGGTCGACTTTGTCGCCGAGTGGACCGAAGCCCAGGCGCCACCGCGCTCGAAGGCCCCGAGTACTGGACAATATACTTCGATGGGTCCTATACCAAGAGCGGCGCGGGTGCAGGAGTCATCATTGTTTCCCTGCTCAGAAACAAGCTTCAGTACGCCATCCGACTGCTCTTTGATGCAACCAACAACGTCGCTGAGTATGAGGCCCTTGTCAACGGTCTCCAGATTGTGGACGACCTCGGCACGCGCTGACTCTATGTGCATGGGGACTCCAAGCTTGTCGTCGACCAAGTTATGAAGGCCGCGGAGCCCCAAGACGCCCGCATGGCCGCATATCGTCGGGAAGTGCGCAAGCTCGAAGAAAGATTCAAGGGTTTCGAACTTCACCATAGCTATAGACGCTACAATGGTGAGGTCGATTACCTGGCCAATCTCGCCTCCAGTAGAGGACCGGTCCCGCCTGGGATCTTTGTTTGCGATCTTCATAAACCTTCCATCCGACTGGACTCAGCAACCGAGTGGGCGACCGACCTGTTGGACACGACCGCTCCGACCACCGAGCGGTCGGACGTGGAACTGTCCGGGTGGGGCCACGACGTGCTGGTGACCGATTCCGACTGGAGGAAGCCCTTCATCGACCGGTTGATCGATGAATCGCTCCCCGCCGACTCGACCGAGGCCCGGCGCCTGGCTCGGTGGGCGAAATCTTTCGTCCTGGTCGGAGGAGACCTCTACAAGAGGAGTCCCTCTGGAGTCCTCCAGAAATGCGTTCTGGCCGATCAAGGGAGGCAACTGCTGCTCGATATCCATGGTGGCGTCTGTGGTCACCACGCCGCACCACGATCCCTCGTAGGCAAAGCCTTCCGACAAGGCTTCTACTGGCCAACCGCCGTGGCCGACGCCGAGCGAATCGTTCGCGCTTGCGAAGGATGCCAATTCTTTGCCCGGCAGACGCATCTTCCGGCTCAAGCTTTACAGACGATCCCCATCACATGGTCATTCGCGGTCTGGGGACTCGATCTGGTCGGGCCCTTCAAAAAGGAGCCTGGGGGCTTTACCCACCTCCTCGTCGCGGTGGACAAGTTCACCAAGTGGATAGAGGCCAGGCCAGTCGCCAGCATTACGTCGACGCAAGCGGCCAAATTCTTCCGTGACATCGTTTTTCGATTCAGAGTCCCGAACTCCATTATCACCGATAATGGGACGCAGTTCAAGGGGAAGGAATTCCTAGAGTTCTACGACGACTTCAACATCCGCGTCGATTGGGCCGCCGTGGCCCATCCGCGGACCAACGACCAGGTCGAGCGGGCAAACAGTATGATCCTCCAAGGGCTCAAACCACGAATCTTCAGTCGACTGAAGAAATTCGCGGGACGATGGGTGGTCGAGCTACCCTCCGTCCTCTGGAGCCTGCGGACCACACCGACCTGGGCGACCGGGTTTACGGCATTCTTCATGGTGTTCGGTGCCAAAGCTGTCTTGCCAACCGATCTGAAGTACGGCGCCCCGAGACTACACGCCTTTAACGAGGCACGGGGGCTCGACTCACAACAAGATGCCATCGACCAGGTCGACGAGGCGCGTGACGTGGCCATTGTGCGATCGGCCAAGTACCAGCAAGCGCTACGACGCTACCACAATCGTCAGATCCGTGGCCGGTCTTTCAACGTGGGCGACCTGGTTCTGCGCCAGGTTCAGTCCAACAAAGATAGGCACAAACTCTCCCCCCATGGGAGGGCCCCTTCACCGTGGTGGAAGTCCTCCGATCCGGCACCTTTCGACTCAAGGATACAAATGGCAACGTCGTCTCCAACGCATGGAACATAGAAAAGTTAAGACGATTCTATCCCTAAAAATCTTTCTTATCCGTCGCACCTTTTTGCCCTTCCTCCGAGTTCAGGCCCGGTCCCCACTCACCACTCGGGGGCTACCAGTTGGCACACTCGCACACTCACGTGGGTCGGTGACCCGACCGGCCATCGGGTTCTCCTAAGCGGTAAACCTCTCGACCCAAGCGCTACGACCGACGCCCTGGCGGCTACGGTTGCTAAGTAGCGCTTCGTAGAAGAAGGAAGTACCCACACGGAACGACCCGTGGTTGGTTGGAAACACTCCTTTCCCGCGCGAGTACGGGTGAACGTTTCCTAGCCAAGTTCCTGTTCACCCACACGGGTCGGTGACCCGACCGGCCATCGGGTTCCCCCTAAGTGGTAACCCTCTCGACCCAAGCGCTATGGCCTACGCCCCGGCGGCTACGGTTGCTAAGTAGCGCTTCGTGGAAGAAGGAAGTACCCACACGGAACGACCCGTGGCTGGTCGGAAACACTCCTTTCCCGCGCAAGTGCGGATGGGCGTTTCGTAGCCAAATCCCTGCTCTCTTCGCGCTTCCCTCGCAAATGTTAAACACACCGACCTACGCTTGAACAACCCCCGCGGTTTCTAAAGCTATGGTCGTCGAGTGTTCATCACAGCAAGAAAGTGCAAACGACAAGTCGAAACTTGCGAAACTTTAATTCATTGCATACTAGGGTTTTTACATTGCAAAAGGCAAAACATCTAACTTTTTTCCTACTCTTGGTGGAGGACGCTCCGCGGCGATATCCTGTCGGCAATCACCCGGGCGTGCGACTCAACTTGGATCTCAAATCTGTCGATCTCCACATCGGTCCGATTCCCAGCGATCCCGCTGCTAACGGTGGCAAGGTTGATACCGTCGTAGTGGGAGATGGTGCAGACAAGCGCCGAAGAGGCTCCGAGCGCGACGCCTTCGCTCACCGAGCTCTTGACGTGCTCGGGCACGCGGGCTGGCTCGGTGGCAAGCGAACTCGGACCCGACACGGTCCCAAGCACTTGGTCGCAGACGTCCTGGCCGACCCCTCGAATGGTCGCCAGCTCGGCGGCCAGCTCGGACCGATCCCCCTCCGCCAACTGCAGCGCTGTCAAGGACACGTCCTGCGCCGTGGCCACCGCGTCGTGGGCCTCCACCGCCAGTCTCCGCGTCTCGACGGCATCGCTGAAGTTCTTCTGTAGCTCTACAGACCGAAACAACGTCAAAGGAGCGTGCTCCACAAGCCGCGACCACGAAATCGATTAAGGAGTCGGGTCACTTACCAACCGCGGAGTTCGTCAGAGCACGGAGCTCTTCCTTGGCCCCGGCCCGGGCCCACTCTTGCGCCTCTTGGGCACACGCGACATCGCTCCGAAGAACCTCAACGAGGGCTGCCGATTCCTCGCCCAATCTCCTCGCCGAGGCCAGCTCCCCCCGAACGGCGTCCCGCTCGGTACGCATTTGTTCAGCGTCCCTCTAGGCCAGGTCGCGCTCACCTTGGAGGCGGGTCGTCTCCGATCTCGCGGTCTCCTCCGCGGCGACGGTAGCGCCCTTGGCGCTGTTGGCCCCCGCCAGGAAGGACTCAAGCTCAGACACCTTCGCCCTCAAGGACTTATTTGTCCGACGCTCCTCGAACAAGACCTGCGCGATCTGACCCAGCTCCAGGCGGGCCTTCTCCATCTCTGCCTGCCGGCTAGCCAAGGCCCCCAGAGCATCTCGTAGCTCGGAATGCAGCCGGACGCACTCCTCCTCGGAGGCCGCGCTCCGGCCGTGCAAGCGCCGGAGGAGCTCGGACTTGTCCCCCGAACGGGCCCGCAAGTGCTGTGAAACACGAACACCCTATTATCCCACCGCAAACTCGTCGAAAGCTACAAGGATGGTGATTTGTCTGGCTTACCGCACCGATCGAGCGGATGCCCCCAGTGATCACATCCAGCGCCTTGGTGGAAGACTCGAGGGCGAGAGCCAAACCCTTTCGGATCTAGCTCACCTCAGCCTCAGCGTACCGAGCACCCTCCTGGAGGGCCTCCCACTCCCCGTGCTCCGCCGAGTCGTCCAGCGCAAGGGACGGCCTGCCGGACGGATCGTCTCCCGGCTAGACCAACGTGGGCGAAGGCGGCCAAGCGGACCCCCCTAGGACCGCCCCAACGGCTTGTGCCTGTGAAGGATCACGCGGCACTTCCCCCCACAGCCTGGAGACGATCGCCTCCGGTGCTTGGGCCACTCCCGCCGGCGGGCTCTTGGGCGGCGACAGCGGGATCCCCCCAGGAACCCGGATCACGCGAGCCGATGGCTTCCGACTCGCCAAGGGTCGTCGGACCTTCCTCGCGCTCCGGCTCAGCCACCGGCGCCGTGACCGTTGTCGGCCCCGCTGGCAGCTCCGACATCGCCTACGGTGCCTCGGTCCCTATCGATTCTACAGGCGGCTTCTCAACCCCCGCCGGCTGCGGGGACGGCGCCGGCCCTCTCAGGGCCACTGCCGGACGCGCCGTCGTTGCCGCGGCCACCCCCGTGTAAGCCCTGCACACAGCAGTCGATTGGAAACTACTCGGACGATTCTACTGCAATGCAGCTCTAGGACGAGGAGGACACTTACATCGCTGAGCGGGTGCACGGCAACCGCACCTTCTTCGCCGGCCTCCCTCGCGGAGGGGAGTCGCCTCTCCGCTTCCCTGAGGACGCCTCCACCGGGGGCGCCACCACCTGAGACACGACGATGGCGGCGCTCGCGCGGGCACCCTCGTCTGGGCTGCCACCAGTTGACGGCGCGAACTCGAGCCTGCGGTATGGGTCGTCACCGCCGCTGTCTCTGCTGTCACTGGAAGTCGACCCCAGACCGGCCGAATCGACGGCGGTCGTGTCGGAGACCTCCTCGCTAAGCGCGGCCTTCGCCACGCACTCTTCCTTTTTCTTCCTCCCCCTCTCCTCCTTCCGCCTCTTACGGGCCGATTCGCGCTGCGCGGATTCCGCGCGGGCCACATCCCTCAACTCCTTCTCCCCCGGTAGCCATGCCCTGGAGACCATCCCAGCAAGCCCCAGGAAAATGCAGAAACGCTAGTCAGACCAAGTACGAAGGGCTGAGGGGGAAGAGGAAAAAGGGAAGAGATCTGCTCGGGTTACTAAGTCCGGGGGATTACGCGCTGAGAATGGCTCGGGGTGGCCACCCGCTGCCTCGGGGGCACTCCCGTCTGTTACGGCAGACACCCGGGCCTCGATCTCTGATGCGGAGAGCTTCGACCTTGCCATCCTCATAGGATCGGACACCCCCTCATACTAAAACATGGGCGTGCCCTATCCATGAGGGGTTGGACGCGCATCTTCATAAGCGCGCGCACGACGACGTCACCGGTCAGTCCCCGCTCCCTCTGGACCTTAATCCGGTCGATGATCGCGGCCACTTTGTTCTTCTCTTTCTGGTCGACGTCCCAAGTCCACTGGGGCCCCGCCTCAGGAAACCGGCTGGTGAAGGTCGGGGCGCTGCCTCCCAGGTTCTGGATGTAGAGCCACTCGGAGTGCCACCCCCGGTTTGAGGATGGCAGCTTCACATCGATGTAGTCCGATCCACGGCCGCCGCGCAGCTGGAGGGCCACACCGCTTATGGGCGCCGAGGTGTTTGTCGGCTTGTCCTTCCTCGGCCGCGCGTGAAAGAAGTGCCTCCAAAGCGCCCAGTGGGGTTCGATCCCCAGGAACGCCTCACACAGCGTGATGAAGACCGCTATATGAAGCACGCTGTTGGGGTTCAGGTGGTGCACCTCCGCCTTGTAGTAGTGCAGTAGCCCGTGGACGAACGGATGTAGCGGGAGTCCGAACCCGCGCTCGTAGAACGAGGCGGGCACAACGATTTCATCATCCCCCGACGAAGGGACGGTGAGCCCCGTCGGCACCCTCCACTTCGAGACGTCTCGCGGAAGGAGGAACCCCTTCCTCTCCAAACCAAGCGTGCGGCTGGGTTGAGCGGAGCACTCTCGCCACGACATCTCCAAAAAAAGAATGGCGAAGAGGTGAGAAAAGAGGAAGGTGGGAAGCTCTCTTCTCCGGCTCATTTGCTATCTTTTTCTTGTCTCAGGCGAAGGCAGGAAGGCGGGAAAAGCGAAGGCAAGCGCCTGCCCAGCGTCCCCGCGCCGAATTTATAGGAGCCGAACAGGCGCTAGCCGAACCGACACCAGCCAAACAGACACCGCCTCGGGTGAGGCGTCGCACATCCCATCCCTCCGGCTGCTGTGCCGGGCCAATGGTAAGGCAATGATTTCCAGTTCCTCTTACGCATTTAATCTTGGTAGGACAGTAGGAGGCGAAAGGACACCGTATCGAGCAGCACGCCCCACGACCACTCGGGTTCCGTCTTCGGGCCGGGTCGGCTGCACCGTAACAGGTATGAAAGGCCCGCTGGGCCGCAACGGCCTCGAAGTGGCAAAAGAGCTCGATAGCTCGCGCCCGAGGCCTAGCTTAAAGCTGTGGGTCCCAAAGGCCTGATCCATCAAGTGGGTTCAGAGCCGCCCCAGCAGAAAATTGAGCAAGGGGCGAGGACAAGGCGAGCCCCCAGCGGGCCTCTAGTTGGGTTAGCTGATGACTCAATCGTCTTAACTCGTGTCCGAGACCATACTTCACGCTCTCCGGCGGAACCCATCGATGGGTAACAGCCAGCTGTGCTCTGGGTCGGCGGACGGCCCGGAGTCCGATACGGGATCGAGTAAAAAAAGGTTTCTCATGGGTTGCCCCCAGCGAGCTGGACACCCACGCCGGGATCGTCTGCTTGGAAAGGTCCCCCTTGGGAGGGATCTCCAGGTCCCACTCGGATCGCCCGTTATTAGCTCCACGAGCACGGCGTTCAAACCAATGCGGGTAAACGCGCGTCCGCTCACCCCTCCAGGTCCCACACCTACGGATGGGGCGTACACGTGGAACAGACAGCGACCACTCCTCTCACAGATACCCTCACCTGATAAGGGCTTAGCAAGGACGCCCTCCGCCAAGCTCCGGCGTAAAACCAGCCTCTTTAACACGTCGATCTACGACATAAAACTAGCACTCGGACATCAGAATCTCCCGAAAGGCATCTGGGCGTCCGCGCCGACCAGGGCCACGTCAAGCTAAGACGTAAAACTAGCACTCGGACACCAGAACCTCCCGAAAGGCATCTGGGCGTCCGCGCCGACCAGGGCCACATCAAGCTACGACGTAAAACTATCACTCGGACACCAGAACCTCCCGAAAGGCATTTGGGCGTCCGCGCCGACCGAGGCCACGTCGAGCTTCGACGCAAAACTAGCACTCGGACACCAGAATCTCTCGAAAGGCATCTGGGTGTCCGCGTCGACTAGGGCCACATTGAGCTACGGCGTAAAACTAGCACTCGGGTTTTTTCGACCAAAGCCAAACCCCCGACCGTATCTGACGAACTCGCTTGGGGGCTACTGACGAATACTCATACCATGGGTACCCCAGCGGTCCAGAGTGACGAACGGGCTGCCCCAAGCCTAGCTCTGGCCAAAGGCCCCTGCTGGGCCACGAAGGACACCCGTCCCCGACCAAGCCAACCAGGGGCGTCTGACACACGCCACAGGTCGGACTCCCCACAAGCTCCGAACAAGCTGAGGCGATCTCCGCCATAGGCCAAGTGCCAGGCCGCCGCGAGCCGTTGGCCACCTGCCCCACGGACATGACAGCTCGAAATAACCGCGCGAGGGCAGGTGGCTCCTTCCAAGGTAGCGAAGAGGTTGCCAAAGTCAAAGCTCCGGTCTCATCGTCCTGCCATGCGCAGTGTGAGGATGTGCTCCCTCCCGAGGCAGCACCGGAGCCGGGCATTAAGGCGTCAGCATCTGATAGACGTGCGAAAGAGTAGGTGCGCCATTTCTCGATGAAACGGAAAACTGCGCCACTCGATGAGTCTACCGACCCGGTGTGGGGTGAGTGGACGCCGATCAAATCGCCAAAACCGAGGACCAGGACCCCTAGAATAGGACACCTCATCCTTTCCTCTCCCAACTCCCCGTGTAATCTGCCCCCTCCGTCTGTATAAGAGGAACCCCTTTTTTGGTTTTGAGAGGGAGGCGGTTCTTGCTCCCACTGCTTCGAGTCCTTAGCTCTCGCTTGTAACACAGTGTAGTCATCTGCACCCGAAGCAATACAGTATCACCACCCGAACTGGAGTAGGGACATTCGGCCCGAACCAGTATACATATTGGGCTTCCTGAGTCTAACCATTCAAGGAGAGGGAACACGCGGCCCCTTGACTAAAAAATTCACTTGTCGAAGCTCGAAACACCGACAAGATTATTATAGATATGTCTTGATGGAAGTAAGGAAAACTAGAATAACACTTATTCATGAAATTTATACTATTATGCTTGCAAGCAGGGTTCCAAGTCTCGTCGAATTTCTGCGAAATTTCGGATTTCGGACCACCCCAAAATCTAAAGTACCGGCCAGGGAATTTTTTTGAAATTGCTACAGTACCAGAAATTTCGGTTTTTCTCGACGAAATTTCACCAAATTTTGCCAAAATTTCATGGTTTTTGGCCGGTTTTGAAACTTTTAGGTCCGGTTTGGTCCAATAACCCTTAAGAAAGTCATATCCTATGAAAATTTGTTGAAAAACCGATTTTTTTAGGCACTTTAAAATTTTGGCAGAAACACTGTCAGATTTTTATAAAATTGTAAATGCTTGATAATAAGTTGAAAATTTTATGATACTATCCTTAGTAGTTTATAATCATACATAAAAAAATTCAAACTAATGTAAATTGATTTGTTATCTTTAAAAAATCAAAAACATAATGAACATAATTGGGACAGTTACATTGTCAGAATTTTATAAATTTTCTTGTGTGTGATTATGATCTAAAATTTTTGTGAGCAATTAATAATTGACTCTGTACCATTATATAAATTTTTCAAAAATTTTAAACTTTATTTGTTTTGTCAATCAAATCTATGTAAGCATTGAACTTCGTTTGTTATATTATATTTCAAAAATCAAAAAGAAAAGAACATAAATGGTACTGTGCCTTGTAAGAATTTTATAAATTCACTGGAGTGTGATTATGATTCAAAATTTTTATGAGATATTAAAAACTTTCTTATCACCATTCTGTAAAATTTGCAAAATTTTTAAACATTTTTTATTGCTAAAGCAAATCTATGTATTGATCATCACACTTTTATCAAGATGTAGCATTGTCTGAATTTCTAAACATTATTTGAGAATGATCATCATCTAAAAATTTTAAAAAACATTAATGTTACATCAGGAACATCTACAAAAATTTTCAAAAATTTTAAACGTGGTTTAGATAATTTTTCATTTTGTTCAAGTTTGCCAGTAAACCTTTTAACAGGGCAGTAGTGCTGTTCGAATTTTTAAAAATTCATAAAGTTTGATCATCATTTTAAAATTTTATGAGAGCATTATAGATACATCATAACAATGCAAAAAAAATTTCAAATGTTTATAACGTGGTTTGAACCATTTTGCATTCGGTTCAAAA
Organism: Otatea glauca; assembly: GCA_036346275.1. Taxonomy (NCBI): domain Eukaryota; kingdom Viridiplantae; phylum Streptophyta; class Magnoliopsida; order Poales; family Poaceae; genus Otatea; species Otatea glauca. Next base: position 17,009,813 of record CM070711.1, on the reverse strand, counting down.
TTGCCCGTCAATGTTTTATCAGGACAACAGCAATGTTTGAATTTTTAAAAATTCCACAAACTTTAGAATAATCTGAAATTTTTGTGGCAATATCATCAATGTCTCAGGACTCTCGACAACAAATTTTAAAAATTTTCGACAGCGTTTGACCCATTTGTTTCCGTTGCAAAAAGATCAAAATTTCGGGTATTTCGCTTGAAATTTCGGTATTTTTCGGCGAATTTCGTTTTTTCTCGGTACAAAACAAACCGGATTTGAATATTTTTTCTGAATTTTGGACAAGATGTCTGAAATACCCGAATTTCGCCAAAATTTTGGAATCCGGTGAGGGGCGGTATTTTATCCGAAATTGAAATTTGAATCCTTGCTTGCAAGTAGGATGAGGAGAGGAGTGAACGTGGGGAAAAACTGGTGGATGTTGTGTTGGGTGCGCATAGGGATAAGGGAGTTCTGGTGGGTTTGTCAAGGTGGGGAGGGACAGAGTTCTACCCCTGATAGTGGTTGGGGTTGGAGTCCCAAAACCCACACGAGTGGCCTCTGAAACCCAAAAAAAGAATCATAAAACCCCAAGAGAGAGAGAAGAAAAATCTCAAGACAAGAACAACACCACTCCTTTCTTTGCCGACCCTTTTGTCATCAGTCCCGAGGTAAGGGAAACCCAAACCCAAACCCAACCCGACCCAACAACTCAACCCAACCCTGTAGGTACTAGTGGTCTCCGAAAATGCCGATCTGAACGCGCGTTCAGATGCTGCCACAATCTGTGCCATCGATTCAATTCCGAGATTCGTGCAGGGAAAACTAACCGGCTTCTCCCTTCTCATTTCGGAAACCCCCAGTAAACGGAAAAAAAGGCCTGGAGATCGTAGGCCTGTGTAGTCTGGTTACAAAACCGATAAAAACTAAAATTTATATGACGTAAAACCTATCGATTTTCGGTCCAAACTAATTGGTTTTCGATCAAATCGACCGGTTTTAGATTAAAATCGTGTGACAAAGACGCAGTGGTTAGCACCCACCAATTGACTAGCCATTTTTTGGTTAAAACCGCTCAGAAAATCGGTCAATTTTTGATTTTTTTTTCTTCAAAAATTTTGAATTCTTGACTCGATGTTTTCAATTCTCAAACGATTTTTTTTTAAAATCGGTTTTATAAACCCTTCTACCTACTCTACTCTACTCTCTCCCTCTCTCTGAATCCAATCCAAGCAGAGTATCCTCCAACCAAAGTAAAGAGTTCCCAGTTACCAAACCAAACAAAAGGAGGAGGGTTACCCAAAAACAAGTTGGGGAGAGAGAGACTCGGAGAAAGGAGCAAGCATTTAATTTTCCTTGTTTTTGTTTTTTGTTGGGGTGTTGAAGCAAACAAAGAGCAAGACGGGAAGAGAGGGAGAGGCTCCTCCTCCTATATTAGAGAGCCTCCCTTTGCAGCAGCAACAGCAAGAAGCTGTCCCTTTCCCTCTCCTCTCTTCTTCCGTTACTCCTCGCCTCCCTCCTCTTTTAAGGCAAGTGCTTGCTCCTCTGCAATCCGTCAAGGCTTGAGAACCCAAGAATGGCTCACGAGATGAGTGGTGGTTTCTTCGCCCATCCTCCGCCTCCGCCACCGGCGCCGTTCCAGGAACAGCTGGTCATGGAGGAGGACGGGTACAACGGCCACGTGGACGAGGCGGAGGAGGGCGGCCACGGCGACGGCGGGGCACAGGGGAAGCTCTGCGCGAGGGGCCACTGGAGGCCCGCCGAGGACGCCAAGCTCAAGGAGCTCGTCGCGCAGTACGGGCCCCAGAACTGGAACCTCATCGCCGAGAAGCTCGACGGCAGATCAGGTAAAACGAACTAGCAAAGCTTAAGATGCTTGCTCGTCTGAATGAATGCCGAGAAGAGCTGTTGCATTTTGGATTCAATGCGCAGAGAGAGAAAGAAAGATTGGAGCTTTTGCTGCGTCTTCTATCGTTTTGCGCGTGGTTTCTTTCTTGGAAAAAGATTTGTGTTGTGTTGTCCGTTGTGTGGTTAATGGCGATCGTTGATTCTGACTCGCGAGGTTGTGTTCCGTTTTTTTCTTTTGGCGGCGACGGCGAGCAGGGAAGAGCTGCCGGCTGCGGTGGTTCAACCAGCTGGACCCGCGGATCAACAGGCGGGCGTTCTCGGAGGAGGAGGAGGACCGGCTGCTGGCCGCGCACCGCGCCTACGGCAACAAGTGGGCGCTCATCGCGCGCCTCTTCCCCGGCCGCACCGACAACGCCGTTAAGAACCACTGGCACGTCCTCATGGCCCGCAAGCAGCGCGAGCAGTCCGGCGCCTTCCGCCGCCGCAAGCCCTCCAGCTCCTCGTCCTCCTCGCCGTCGTCCCCCACCCCGCCGCCGCCGCACTTCCCGTCCGTTGTCGCCCTCCACCACAGCCACCACCACCCCGCCCACCTTCACGGCTCCCCTCCCCTGCCGCTCCACCAGTACAGCACCGCGGCGGCCGCGCACGCACAGGCGCAGCAGTACAACGCCGCCGCGGCCACCCGCGCGTACAGCGGCGGTGAATCCGACGAGTCCGCGTCCACCTGCACCACCGATCTCTCCCTCAGCTCCGGCAGCGCCGCCGTCCCCTGCTTCTACCACCAGAGTACGTGCCCCCGCTCGCTCTAGCTGCATGCTTGCCGTCACGGCTCAAGTCCCAAGCTGCCGTTTTTTTCCTTGTCACATGGTCTTTCGATCGACTGACACGGTGGTCTTTGTCCGCTGTAGGCTACGACATGGTCCCGCACACCACCGCGCCGTTGGCGGCGTTCGCACCGAGCGCGCGCTCCGCCTTCTCCGCCCCGTCGTCGGCGCGGCAGCACCGGGAGGCAGCCGCTGGCCAGGGCGGTGACAAGCTCACCCTTCCCTTCTTCGACTTCCTCGGCGTCGGCGCGACATGACCAGCGCAAGGCCGACAAATGAGCGGCGGTGGTGTACAGGAGGAGGCCAAGATCAAAGCCCAAGCTAAGCTTAGAGTTGCTAAGAACGACAAGACTAGGAGTAGAGAAGAGGAGGAGAAGGTAAATTAATGGCGATTTGTGTGGGTGTGGGGATGTGACCGTTTTGGCTCCACGCCTCAGTTTTGCTGCTGATTCTGCTGCTTGGGAGTTGCAGAAAACTAGCAGAGCAGCAGATTATTCAGATTATTCGGATGAATGGATGGATGGATGGGAAGGAAGTGAACTCGTGCAACACAAACTGCAAGGCAAGGCAGATCAGATGCTCAACTACTGCTAGATTACTAGATGCCTCTGCATCTCTCTCTTCTTTTCATGTTCTGCTCTGTTTCTGCTCCTTGGTTTCTTTCTTTCTCTCTCCTCTACTTCCCTTTGTAATGAAGAAGAAAAGAACTAATTCCTCTTGCAACAAGAACCGGTTGCGAATTTGCAATGCAACACAGCATGAGTGAACATGCCCTCCTCCAGCTTGTGTGGTCGATCGATCTCTGCATTGCATTGCGTTGCATGTCTCTGTCAATCTGGCGAACAAAAACAAAGGCTCACTCTGTTTACTAGGAACACCGGTCTGATCGTTGCGCACGAGTGAGCGCTGAGCAGTGACTGCAACGAGTGTGATGGTGTGTCGAGCTAGCCTTTTCTTGTTGCATTGATCAACAAGAACATTTTGACACCACCAACACTCTCATCTCTAGCAAGGATACAGGATGGACGGATGGTTAGTCGCAAAGACAAGATAGGCCATTTTCGTCTATCCTCTCCTGGAAGTTCCCTGTCCTGCCCTTTTGGTCCTTCTCTCTCTCTCTCTCTCTCTCTCTCTAGGCGTGGATTTGGGGATTACGTTGGACTGTTGCGCGCAAGGGCTGGCTAGACGGAAGGTTGGAGCTCATCCTGCAAGCGAACGAAACTGCTGTTGCAACGCAGCTTGTTGTTTCCTCTCTCAGTTAGTTACTCTGTGCAAGTGCTGATGATGTTGCTACGGCCTTACTCACCGACCATTACTGCAAAATCCGCAACTACCTGGTCAATGCTCGTGCTGCTAAACAGTCAATACAAGCGTGTATGTAAATATGTACTAATCCATTACGCAAAGTTTGCATTGATTAATCAAATGCAACCGTGCAGGTTTTAACTGTTTTAATAAATAGTATTATTTATCAGCGGCTCTGCTAAAGTTTGACTGGAGTTGTTGAGCATGGACACATACATATGTATGTATATATGCAAATCAATTGAGCCTGATAAGCAATCTGCTTCTCTGATGGATGGATGAAGGCATGAATGAAGGAAGCAGTCATGTTCTTCAACCACTGAGTGAGGAGAGGACTGGGTCAGGGTCCAAGGTAACAGGCCCCCAGTTTATGTTTGAGCTGACACTCTGAGGTGTGAATCGATACCTAAACTTATCTCCCTCAACAACAGGGAAAAAATCAATCTTGTTCTGGTGAAGTCTTGTCTGAGGACAGGTTTGGGTATCTTTGTATCTGAACTGATATAACTGTGAAGTCGCTTGCTCGGTTGAATTGACGAATTGGTCGTGTTAAACAACTATGTGGAAGCTAGACTGTATCAACCTAAATGTATATACACCATCACCCACATCCTAATATATGGTACATATAGTTCAAGCTAGACTTTCACGTAATTGTATTTGAACACTTGCTTTAACCTTCGAAGTGTTGAACTGGTGAAAAAAAAATGCTTACAGAACTAGTTGCAGTTTGTTTCATCAGGACACTTGTGACCATTTGGATACATAGGTACGACACTAAACATATATATTTTTTGAACGATATGGCATTAAACATATTGCCCTTTGGTTAAATAGAGTAGGCATCATTCTTGTGTCCAGGATTATGCCGGACCCGTCCTTTTACTTTCATTTTGTTTTGGCGAGTTCAAGGTACTGGGAAGTTTTTCTTTCCCCAACAAGGACAGTTATTGATTAATTACTCTATCTTAAGACAAAAAACAACCTACAAATTAAATAGGTCGTGCGATGAAATACTATGAAGGCCAGCACACCTGTAACACATGTCTGCACTTTTGTTTCAAAATATGCTGTAATACTACATCAGTTCCGAAATCAGAACAGTGGTCTTCATTAGTTCAACCAGGTGTCTTTCAAATTGGGCTACGGCGGCTACTGGAAAGCTATTACCGGTCAATTTTCAACCACATTGACAGTGAGTACCACTATAATTTACTAGCTAATAATCAAGCTTCAACCACAATTTTGACACTGTAGATACAAGTCACATGTGCAATTTGACACAGCAGTATTCAAGAGGTCAAAATTTCTGTTTTCATTATTTCTCCTACAAGCTTCAGCTTGAGCTAACGAACAACAGAGATGCCTCCACACGTGGTTTTACCTTGTTTCTTGCTACAAGAAAAAGCAGGTTAAAAAATTAAAAATGCGACGTCATTGTCAGGACAATTTGGAGCACTAAAATTCTATCTATGTTCGTCGCAAAAAAAAAAGGCTATGTATGAACAATTAGGTTTGGAGTTTGCACATTATCTTCTTAATTTGATCTCTACTGTATGTTGCAAACAAATTGGTACCATTTGGCTGCCATGACCTTGATTTGCTCTGGTAGATTGGTACCATGCATGTTTGTAGGGTATATGCTCTATGTAACAATAATCCACATAATGCACAACAATAGCACCTAAGGCCTTCTATAATATGTCCAAATCAATAATTAGCTAGGTCAAGTAGCCTTATGATGCAAGAGTTGAGCCAATCAAACCCTTGGGTTGGGGGATCATGGATGAAGCCATGCATGGCCGATATGGACCCACTCCTGTCCAAATTGTGTTGTACAAACTTGTCACTTTTTGCATTGATGAATAGTAGTTGAACACCGTGTTGATGAATAGCCGCAATAAAAAAAAACTTTAGTGATAGCTACTAGGGCGATTTTTGTCGAAATAACTAGGGGTTTAGGGGTTTCCAGGAAAGCGATTACCTCATTTGGCGACTGGCTCAACTCGCAACCGTTCTTTCTAATCTCACTTATTATAGTTTCAAAGCTGACAGAAGAATCTTGCAATTTACATTTGATCGAGGCAGTTGGGAATTGTCACATGGAAGGCATGTAGCAAGCGTACGTACTTGTTGGTATACGGCAGCTAACCGATCCATTCGAACATCTGCAATATATATTCCGTTCAAAGTACAAATGTTCGCTCTCCAAATTAAGTAGAGATAAAAAATGTAATCCAAAGCTCAAAGTTTCTATGTTTTGGCCCATTATAGTAGCCTCTTTCGAATTAACCAATCTGTTCCATAATAGTTGCTGCCTTGTTGGAATGGTTGAATTAATCGTGCGTGTATAAGGGCAAGTACAATAGCAAAGCTAACTACTGGCTAATAGTAAGCTAAAAGCCAGTTTATACAATAACTATCTCTAAAGGTTGTTTCTAAATGTTGTGCAATAACTATCTTTTCTCTCTTATACATAAATGATCTACCTATGCTCCCGTGCAAAGCTGGCTACTAAATAAGAGCCATCTCTCTTCTCTCTCCTCTTTTCTCACTCCTCCACATAGACCAAAGCTGATGTGTACAGACTAAGAACCAGCTAACGTGGCCTTATTGTATATGCCCTAAAGCTGAAGCGCTTAAGAACCGTGCGTTGCTCGGTTGGCGCGGCTTAGGTGTGGGTCCGTGTCTGTTCGTGTTCGAGGCTGCTCGATGGGTGTGCTCATAGGAGCTGAGTACAGGTATATGTGGGCATGTGTACGTAGCTTAGTTGTTATTGTTTGTTTTTTTAATAAAGCTGAAGCACTTCGGCAGTCCAAAACTGATCGAGGAGGAATTGAGGCATCATTCCGTTTTAGCATACGACACGGTCTAATCCCCACATACGCAATGCGTTAGTTAGTAGTTGGTAACACTGTACCAATGAAGGGCTCAAGCATTGAATTAACGAACAAAGAACAATATATATGCTATATATTGTTTTCAGATGGATATCAGATTAGTTATTTTATTTTTGCGATCTGCTATCTCCAACGAATTATGGAATTGAATTGAACGATTGATTATGCGCGGTGTTTGATCGAGTCTTACTTTACTGGTTTTATTCAAATTGATTCGCCGCGTACCAACCATCTAATTGTTCCTATTTTCGAAAAGAAATGTCCGCAAAAAGTATTTTTTAAGAACAAAATAGTTCAAAACAATACCCAGATTAACATGTTCACATTCGTCGTAGGTGATACACAAGTTCGGGTGAAGTAGCTATGGGTCACGAATAACCAAGATTAACTCATCTTAAAATGCCGTAACATTGACTCTTGAAGTGGTCCCCTGGATAAATATTTTCTGAAGCGTGTCTATCCCTAGGTGCTGCGACAATTGCACAGGACACAGAGATTTCTTAGTACTGATGCCAATAGTAAGGGCTAAGCCTGGTTTGCGTGCTTCCTCCGATCATAAATAGTGATCGTTTTCAACATAGTTACAATCAAACTTTTAAAACTTTGACTGTTAATATTTTTTTAATATTTAAATTGGATACATAAAGATCATATATGTAGATTTATCTTGAAAAATACTCTCATAATATTATAATTTTATTGGGTTTTATAAATATATTATAATAAAAATTAGTAGTCAAAGTTGTTTTTTGGAGACCGTGTCGACATCTAAAACGACAACTATTGATTAGAGGGAGCAGTACCAAGCAAACCTTGGAAGTTAGTGTAGGTAAAAAAAAAAGGTTAAAAACATTTAGCACTTACATGTGGTGCAGTGGTGCTAGGGCTTAAAGTAAAAGCAACTAACAATTGATATTATAGAGAGAGGCGCGATGTGTTCATCTTAGCATCTATTTTAGACACCTATTTTAGAGGTTGAGACCTCGAGGGATGTACACATTATATGCTCTAGAACTCCGTTTAAAACTTCCTTGCTGCGATGCGCTGCCCTTCTTCGGAGCACTCTAAGCAAAACAGATTTACGGTTGGGGATTAAATCCACACACGCGCAACGCGGCTAGCTGTTTGGATTGAGGCATGCATCCATCCATGGATACATCCTTGTGATCATGTCATACAGGGATGGCAATTTCTCCTCCCAGGAAGCAAAGATGTATGCGGGGGGAGAAAGAAACCGTTTCTTTTTTAGACGATAAGAGGGGCCAGCTGCCTGATGGATGATGCATCCAGCTCCTCGGCGGGAGCCAAACAAACCCCAGAGTGACTGATATATGCATCTATGCTTGCCCTTTGCATCGGATTCTCTACAATCTTGTCATGGCATAGTAGCGCATTTTTTTGGAAAACATGGAAGTATTTCTGGCATCAGCGGGTGCCCTTGTTTTTCTGAAGAAGCCATTATAACGCCTTTGATCGGTGGTATTCAAACTCTTCGATCCTCCGCCGGGAATATTGGGGTGTCTTATCGATCTTAGGTCTTGTTTGGAGCGAGGGAAATTGTTCCGATTTTTGTCGGAGTTGAATTGCTTCCTGTGAAATTCCTGCGTTCCGAACTAAATCATAGGCACGCATAGGAGTTTAATTTGCAGGTATAGTTATTTCACTGCACGAACCAGAAAAAATTCCTACGGTCCAAACGGGCCTTCTGCATGTGTAACTTGACTCAGTACAACTCCAACCCGATCTGTAGTAACTAGATTTTAACCAAGAAAACTAATTAAACCTTGCCAAAGCGGGTTGGGCAGGGCTGCCCCCTCATAGGGAGAAAAGGGTGTTCAAAGAGCTAAAGGTTAGCACTATCATGATTCTCCTCCACCAACTGACCAGTCCTGGCCACATTTGGCATCACAGTCACAGAGGGAGGAAAAAAAAAGGTATGGATGTGGCTCAAACAAGCCATTGCAACTTGCATGCACCACCCTGCCTAGCCAGCAACCTACCTGCCTGCCCCTCTGGCTAGCTTGGCTTCTCCATTGGTTGCAATACTCTATGGGGGGGGGGGGAGAACAACACTGTTTATACATAGTCACTACACTGTGCTAGCTATATCTAAGCTCTGCCTCCATGATTCAGTTCAGTTCAGTTCACTTCACTTCACTTACCAGTACTTGCAAGGCTGTTAATTGGACGTAGGGGGGAGAGAGAGAGAGAATGGCCAAGTGTGTGGCAGAGATGAAATCTCAAAGGACGGGAAAGAGGGATAGTTGCATGCATGCGTGCACGCTGAACTTGCATTGCTGACACTGACAACGAGCAAATTAAGGAACCGGCCAGACCCTCTCCAAGTACTACTGCTGTAAAAATTGGAAGTGCCGGCTGCCTCTTGTACTGTGCGACGCAGCATTGCATTGCTGCAGCAATGCCACGCACGGGCGAGTAATTTTTGGCTCTCGATCGGGTGGTGCACGTTATTTACAAACTACGTACACGCTGCAACAGTGTTACAAGAATCTACTAACCTTTTGATTCGCGCTTATCTCTTGCGATGTACTCAATTTCTTTTATTCTGTAAATGACGTTTTTAATCTTTTATAGTTTTACCCTTACTTCTATCGATAAATCTAGTTATATAGTCTTTCTACAGCTAATCTATATATTCAATGGCATGAATTCTAGAGCGTCAAATAAAAAATGAATAGTGGGAGTACCAATTAAGTTTTCCAGGTTGATTGATCATTGAATCCACCTGAAGTGGAGCCCTCTACCGTACGTACCGGCCAGTTTGCATGTAGCTATTACAGGGTCTACAAAAACTGTTGTTAATCTGAAATTCTTAACCCAGCGGTAACGAAAATCGTAAAAAAACCGATTAGTATGGAAATTCAAACCATTTTAAAATTTGGTCAAATCGGTGAGCGAAATTTCTGGTTTTTGAGCGAAAATCGCTCGATTTTGGCTGAAAACTGAGTGGTTTTTGACGAAAACTGCCAAAAACCAAAGTCAGGTGGAAAAATGGGAAAAAATATAAAAAATGGGAAAAATTGCAAAAAAATATTGTAAAATTTGTAAAAATTCAGTGAAGGCAAAAAAAATTGGGAAAAAATGTAATAAATATATAAAAAAAGTATGAAAAAACACAAAAAAAATTTCGGTATGATCTCTCCTAAATATGGAAAAATTTAAATATGACCTTTGCTATATTTTAGACAATTGAAAGTTGTAAATTAAGCATTTAGCAATAATATATCAACAAATAATCTTTCATTTCAATACTACTCACATATCAATCTAACAAGTGCAAAAATAGCCATTTAGCAATAATATGTTAACAAATAATCTTTCATTTCAATACTACTCACATATCAATCCAACAAGCGCAAAAATAGGCATTCACATAATGATATACTAGTACCATTCATATATCAATACCATTCACATATCAACACCATTTACATTTCAATACCTTATAGAAATTGCTTGTGTAAATAATTTGCAAGAAATTGCTAGTGTCAAATTGCACGTTGTATAACAAAATAAGTACATAATATAACTAGTGGTACAGAGTAAAACTTCCATACTAAAGTTTTGGTAGTTCATGCATACATACAATGAGAAGTAAGCTTTTCAATATTTGATAACATTAACATATTAAAATATACCATAGCAAGATAATTTCTGTGCATACAAATATCGCTACTTGAACAAATAGTACCATTTTTGTGTGTCATCCATTGCTACTAAATATACTTCAACAAATATTTCTACTAAATATAATTGAACAAATATTGGTACTAAATATACTTCAACAAATATTGCTACTAAATATAATTCAACAAATATTGCTACTAAATATACTTCAACAAATATTTCTACTTGACATAATTGAACAAAACATTGCTACTTGACATAATTCAACAAATATTGCTACTTGACATACTTGAACAAATATTGCTACTAAATATAATTGAACAAATATTGTTACTAAAATATGTTTAAGTAAATATTGCTACTAAATATAATTGAATAAATATTGTTAATAAAATATGTTTAAGTATATATTGCTACCTGACATACTTGAATAAATATTGCTACTAAATATAATTGAATAAATATTGTTACTAAAATATGTTGAAGGAAATATTGCTACTTGACATACTTGAACAAATATTGCTACTAAAAATACTTCTAATTTTTTTTTGGGTTTTCTATTTTCTAGATTTTGAATGGCTCAAAAACGTCTCCAAACTTCATTTTTTTCAAAAAAAATTCACACCAGAGGTTATAAAACAATTAATACTAATTTTAGAGAATTTTTGGATAAATTTTTCCTAATTTTTTGAATTTGAATTCCACTGGTAAACCGAGCGATTTTGCTTCTCGAACCGGAGCGGTAAGGTCGAAAACCGCGGTTTTTCAAACCCTGAGCTATTGAGCCGAATATTTAAGTTTCTTTCTTGCGAGGGTATTTTCGGGCCTGAATTGATATGTGCAAATCAAACCTTTGATCTTCTATCTATCTGTATATCTACAAACAAATGATATTCAATGTAATTACTTTGCTTTGAAGGTCAAGAAAGTCCAACAATAATCCTTAAATCAGAAAAAGAGCTACAATTCTAGAAATTCTCTTATTAATCAAGAGAAAAAAATCTACACCACTTATTTTTATGGGGCCATATTATAGCAGTGTAGATTAGTCATGTGTAGATATTATATCTATTATAATTGTATAACACACATACAACTGTGTGTATTAAAAAATCATGTACAATTGTATTTTCTAAAGCCAATATAGTTATATGAGTAGGACATTTAATTGTAATATCTAACTACACAATTGTGTGGGAAATTTCACTAGTTATATTATTAAAACAAAATAGAAGGAAGCCACCACGTTCACTTTTAAGGACTAGAAATTACCACGTTAATAAAAAAAAAAGAGAATGATATACTCCATCGATCATGGTGGATCTAGATTATAACAGTGAAGATTAATCAGCAAATCATAAAGATACGAGTGCAGTTGCAATTGTATAAGGAACTAAACTGTATTTCCATGTCACAAGGATTAGAATTGTATAACAAGCACGACTATGTGGTTTGACATAAATATATGTGTTTTGAAGCATTTTGGGTAAAAAAACATGAAATATGAATTATAGAGGCGTACGTTTTAAAGGTATTTTTAAATTGTCAAAACAAAAAAATCATTGGAGATATTTTTTTAAGATACTTCTTAAATCGATTTTATGTTGTAGAGACGTTATTTGAGGTATTTTTATTCTGTAGTGACGTACTTTTAGATGTTTAAGACATGTTGTGTACTACTCATAACAACTATAATACAAGTATAAACAAGTTGTGATGTGAGGTTAAGATGGTTAGTCAGGCTATTTGTTTATCCACAAGGTCTCTTGTTCGATGATTGGTTCTAATATTTTTTTAGATTATATATATATAGAAAATATATTCAGTGAAAACCCTCCTTATCATAAAAACTCCGTGAAACCCACATGTACAAGTATTAAAAAATTCTCAAAAAATTACCATACGTAGGTGGAGGTGAGTTTCTACAATTTTGCAAAATTTTAAAACCAAAATCAATAGCATTTGAAAGATATGAAAAAGACAAATTCAGCTTGAATAGTGATTTTTTTATTGTTTAGAACTATTAATTTTGTCTTTTTCATATCTTTCAAATGCGATGCGATTGAGTTTGGTTTTGAAATTTTGCAGGATTGTAGAAGGCCACCTCCACTACATATGGTGATTTTTTAAAAATTTTACATGTGGATTTCATGGAGTTTTCATAGTAAAAAGGGTCTTCACTATATATATATATATATATATATATAGGAAAATGGTTTCATACTCCTGGGTGTACGTACTCCCACTCTAAGTATACCACTTAAATGATGTTGTTATACCTCTTTATCCTTTTGAACATACTCTAATACTGATTATAAGATACTCCTAAGTGGGTTCTATGAAAAATTTCATCAAGTTCCACCTTTTATAGTATAATTTGTGTATGCACTCCTTTTACATATGGAATAGTGTATATAGCAAAAATAAAGGGCTTCGATGAAATTTTTCCAACTATATCGCATTGGAGTATCTTATAATTATGATTGAAGTATAATGAAAGTGATAAAGAAGTATAACATATTCGCTTAAATGGTATATTAGAGGTGGGAGTATGTACACTGAGTAATCTGAGGCTTCCTATATATATATATATATATATATATATATATATATATATATATATATATATATATATATATATATATATATATATATATATATATATATATATATAAATATATATCTATATATAAAATTTTCCAGAGGGTGCTAGAGAGTAAGGAGACATAATATATTTTATAATATATATATTTTATTCCCTAGAGGGTATAGAGACATAATTAATATAGTGTCTTTAAAAGTGTCATATATAATGCAAAGACATTTCAGATACAATATAATACCTTTAAAAATACCTTATATATAATGTAAAGATATTTTAATAATTGTTTTTTTCATCTATAGCGGTACTGTACGTAGATATGCGTCTTTGAGGTATTTTTAAAAGGTGTTTTTTTAAAGTCATATAGAGTACAATAAACATGCCTCTCCACGTCTTTCTCCTGCGGTGCCCGTATCGATATCCCATGCCGTTCTTGCATGACGCGTCCCAGTGGGCCCCACCGGCACATCGAGCATGAACTGAAAGCGCCACACGGAACCGAAAGCCCATTTTCAAGGGCGCTTGGCAGGACAAGCTTTTCTTGCAGCCTTGCAAGGAGAAACCCTTGTTGTACCTGCGTACATAGCCGTACATACACAGCAGAATACAAGCATACGGAAGATACGTATAAAGGAAGCCTTTTTGGATAAAAGATTTTCTCTAGTTTGTTTGGTCATGCATGCGATGGAAAGCTAACAGAAAGCGAGCGACCTAGTCTCAAAAAAAAAAAAAAATGGCCCAATCCGGGTGACTGACAACTGTGTGTTGTTGTACATGCCTTGAGAAGGAGAGTGTGTGTGTGTCTGGGGGAGCAAAGGAGGGGTTTGTATTTTTGTAGGGCCACACTCACACCAAGCTGCAAACCTCTAACCAACAGAAAATGGTTGCTGGTGGATGGACATGGAAGGCGTGTATGAGACCAAAAGGGAAGTGGCAGGAATGGATTTCATAACGGCCATCCGTCGTGAAAGGGAACCGTATGCATGTACGTTGGGATCCAGATCAGAGAAGCAAGGTACAGTAGTTTTCTGTGGTCATCGGATATTAATTAATAAATAAATATCTTCGCTTTCTTTCCAGACATCGGGGATATCGCTTTAATGTCGTCTCGAGAGTGGTTTCGACTTGTACATTTATTACGGATAGGATACTCAACCTAAGCATCCATGGATTTATCTTTGATAGCGGTCGAGTAGAAAACACTACTATTTGAAACGAAAAAAAAGCCAAACGGTCGTCACTACAGCGCATACACAATATTATTTATTGACAGATACGTGTATCAATCTATCCAATTCGTGGGGCTGCCACCATATTAGGGCTGTAAACGAGTCGAGCTCGAGCGAGCCTAGCTCTTCAGGCTCGAGCTCAGGTTCAAGTCTCGACCTCGAGTAAGCTCAGTAAGCTCTAGTAAGCTCGGTAAGCTCGAGTAAGCTCGGTAATTCTGGTAAGCTCGATAGGCTCGGTAACAAGCTCGATTAAGCTCAGCATGAGGAAGCTCGGTAACAAACTCGAGAAAGCTCAGTCCAGACTCGAGTAGGCTCGCGAACTATTCGAGCTTGAGCTCCAACTCGAGTTCAGCACGTTTAGAGCTCGAGCCGAGCTCGAATCGATTCTCTCGCGAACCCGAGCTTTTTTTTACAGCCCTACGCCACGTACATCATACTTATTTGTGCACCTAGCAAATCCCCCCGGGTAGCACGTACGTGTAGGTGTAGCTAGGGTACCACCACGGAGAGCTAGCTTGGCAAGAAGGCATGCATGGTATTGCTTGAGTTTTTGGCCTTTTAGCTTATTGATCTAATTTTGTTTATAAGTAAATCTTATATCCGAACAAAATTGTAAATTAGTCACTTCTCAATTGCAAAAAAACGGGAAGGTGACATGTGTCACCTGCTGCGTTCTCATACCGCAGCAAGTCACCTATCATAATATAGAAACGCGGTAGATGGACCTGCCGTAGTACGAGAGAATGGTACGTAGTTGCCTGTCATGATTGAGAGAACATCAGATTTACAATTTCGTTAGAATAAGCTAACCTTGCAAAAAAAAAATTAGGTTAAAGGGCAAAACAACCCAAAGCTTCGCTATTGCGTGGAGTCCGGGGGCACGCACATATCATGCGTATCTCTTGTGAGCTCATGCAGCCGGCCAGGGAGCAAGTAGAGTCAAGTTTGCAAACATCGCGCATTGGCCTCTTGTGTGCGTAGCTGCTTCCCTGATTCCAGGGAGAAAGAGAGAGAGAGACACAGAGAGATCAGAGAGAGAATCCCAAACGGCCAATGCAACCAAATTTCGTGAGCTAGCATAGCTAGCTGCTTCACATGCATGGCCTGCCTGCCTGTGCCGGCCTCTCCGTTGCGTCACCACTGTGCGTGTGTGCGTCGCGTTGATATGTATGGGCTAACTGGTTGTTTTGGTTGCTAGCTATACATGCAAGTGGTAGCTAGTGATCAGCTGCTTCCGTCTGGGAGGAGCTTGCTCGCCACGCCGTCCTCGCGGCCGCGAGCGGCGTTGGGTTGCGTTGCATCTTGGATGGCAACGAGGCCACCCCGAATGTCCTCCCGTTCCTGCTCCCTATTTAGCTGTCAGGGAAAACTTTTCTTTCGTTCCCATTCTCACCGGAGAATTAGCGGAGAACCGGACCTCAATGAGAAACTAAATTTGAATGGTATCGAGTTAATTTCATAAATTTATCATATATGGTTATGTAGAAATACGTAAATTTATTAATACATGAGATTGTAGAATAATACTAAATGAGCTTTATACTATATCAAAATATATCAGGCCAAAGACAAAATACAAATGCATGTTTTAGATACGTAGACATATCAAATTAGGTGTATATAAGTATATATCACTACTACAGAAATAAACATCACAATCGGTTTTTTTTCGTCATCTGGGTCGGTTTCAGTGGCGATACAAAGTCGTTAGACAGTGATGAGGAGATGCTATCACAGTTGATTTTCACCCGATAGAGATGTGACATCACAATCGGTTCTGAGCTAAGAACCGATTGTGATGTGGTGTCCATCACACCTTTAGCTCTATTTTGCCATCTAATAACGGGCACTACATGGTAATTTAGGAATGGGTACAAATATAGCTTCACTATTTTCAATCTTACTTGGCAATGGCACACACTAAATGACCAATAGTACTAACAGAGAAAATCATGCATATCCATACTTCGTAAATTATTAAAATCTTCTTGAAATATGATATCACAAGTCCAGACTGAACAATTGGCTAGGTGCAAATAATCATTTATGTTAGTACTAACTTAATTCTTTTTTTCTTATTCTAATTATGACAATCATCCTCTTCCATACCAATGTATAAGCTAAGGGAAGCTTGGAAAGTAGGCAAATTGCACTATACTAGTACTCTATATGTAAAAGCCAGGAATTAACCAAAGGCTCAAGACAAACTGATGGTGAACTGAAGTAAAAGAATATAAATCAAGCTAATGAAGCCATGGGGGTTTAGTTATTAGAATAGAAGTAATAAAGGCAAAAGGGAAGCTGGCCGGGCCGAGCGGCGGGAATAGGAGCTGGGCCACGGAAGGAAACGGCCCACGTGGGAAAAGAAAAAGAAAAAGAGTTTTCTTTTAATAAAAATCCAAAAAATTAGGAAAAGCCAAAACAAATAGCAAATAAATTAGGAAAAATCCCAGAAAAATCTCAAAAATAATTTGAAGTATTTGGAACACAGATAAATTATTTTGATTGCATTTCAACTTAAAATTTTAATTCGGATTATTTACTTGCACTTGAGAGCTCAAATTTAAATTCACACAAATTTTAAAATCTTTGGGAAAATTTTGAAATGTTAAAATTTGGAATGTTACACATATAGGTCATATTCTAGCAGTTTGTGAGTTTCACCTCTTGGACCGGATTTTTTTTGTCATTTCTTTATGCCTACTAAGCGTATTTTGCCATATCTTTTGAAAGAAAATTCCTTTTCAGGAAATTATTTTTGGGAAAGCTTCTAACTAGTCCAAAGTTCATTTATGGAAATTTTCAAAAAACTTGGACTTTATTTGAAAAAGTTTTGAATTTTGTACTCTTTAAGCAAAAATTATGCCTACGAAGTAAGATTTGGCATATCTTTTCAATGCTGACTCTTTTTCAAAAATTATTTTTGGAAAAGCTTTGCAGTATCTCAAAGTTTGTTTCTGCAAAATTTCAAATAGTTTCAACTATGTTTGAAAAAGTTACGGCCTTTTATCTCTTTTGAAGCTCAAAAGACAAAAATCTGAATAGAGATATGAAAGGGCAATTTAGCTGTTGATTGGTACTTTAGCTCTGTATTGAATAATATAAATATAAATAATTATTTATGTATACTATATCTTATGAGATGTCACATAAAAATAGCAAATGTGTTTTCAAAATTTCTAGCCCATGCAGATCTCTAAAATTAAGCACCTGCAAACTAGTATCTCTATCGGTTCGTTGTCAGAATCGATAGAGATGGGAGAAGTATTTCTATTGGTTCAGACAAAGAGCCGATAGAGATGCTAGTTTTTAGTATTGAAATCGGTTTATAAACAGAACCGATAGAGATACTATTGCAATCGGTTTCTAAACAAAACTGATACATACATACATACATACATACATACATACATACATACATACATACATACATACATACATACATACATACATACATACATACATACATACATACATACATACATACATACATACATACATACATACATATCAGTGTCGGTTCTTTTGAGCGAACCGACACTGATAGCAGTTTCGGGATTTTAATTGTATCCCGACACACCTAACAGCCCCCAACATTGATCTTCTCCGCTCATTCATTTCTATCTCGACACACCTCACCCCGCCGCTAGCCCCTGCCACTAGCTCCCTGCTCCCTACCCCCTACCCCAACCCCGCCCCCGGTCGCCCCCTGCCCCCTGCCCCGCCCGCGCACCCTACCCCTTAGACCCCGACTCGGCAGACCCCTACCCCCCTGCGCCACTCCCGCCACTCCGGTCGCCCGCGCCACTACATTCTCCCGTGCCACTCCTGTCGCCCGCGCCACTTAGGTAACTAGGGTTTTGATGTTGAATGTAAATAGCTTTATGTTGAATGTGCATCTCTCTGTACCAAAAGTATAGCTAAGAACCCTAACTATGGTGGCTTAAATGTTATCTAATTAGCGTTGATCTTTTTTTAGTTGTAACATTCTTTCACTATACTTTTTTTTTCTTTTGTTGTGCTGTCCTGTTTATTTTTGCTTTCACAGCTCTCTGGATGATTTGCTGTGAGTTTTTTTAATGATCTATCTAAATTGGGATGTATGGTTGTACTGATGCACTGGCTAATTGGACACCACTGGCAGTTGTTTGTGTTAGCTTGTTTGGGCTCAGCAACAGACCTTTTTGGTATCCACTTAGGATGAAGGCTCGTAGAGAGTTATGGAATTTGGTTCTTAGGTTTGATATTTTGTAATGAAGAGCTCCCTGTTTCATTTTCAAGATAATTCATAAGACGAACAAAGTTCAGTCAATGGCGAATGGGTTTAACATTTTAGAAAGAGTGTTGTGTTTTGGAGCTTGGTTATGAGCTTATGTGGAGATTCATGCCTTACCAAAAATTCTGTGAGCAGATATCGAACTATGGTGCATGCCATGTTGAGTGTTTTAGTGGGTTAGCTGAAATTCATGGTTTTAGTTGGGACTTTGGGATGAATGTTGTTACCAGGATAACCTTTTCTTTTTTCTTGGCACTGGAATTGTGATTCCTTGAATTAGTTAGCAATTGGATGGGTATGGCAGATATGTGAAATTGATCTCATTTCATCATTCTTGGTATAAGGATGATAATTCACCCTGGTTTCTATTCCAGCCATAATGTCTTGTACTCTTGTCTTACAGTGTGAACTAATAATTCATCCAATGCACAATGAGAGAGAGAGTCAATAATTTTTGTAAACTATCTACCCACTACTCCAATGGCTATTTTTTTGGCACTAGAATATATATGCTTTTTTCAAATCCTGTTTGAGAAGTAAACATATGAATTGCTTGCTTGTAGGCTTTGTTTTGTTACATATGAAGTTATGAGCTTTTTTAATTACTTGCTACAAAGTCCTTACAACGGTTTTCACTTTACGTCTTTATTGTTGTTGTAAAATGATGAATGTTAGAGTTTAGGTTGTGTAACCTACGTCTGCCGTTCGAGGGTGCTTGTTTATAAATATGCAGAAATGGCATAGTTATAAGTAAACAGTCTCGAATTGTCCACATTTTTTGGACAGTTCGAGGATATGTGGCTCGGGCAAGTTCCTGAGCTGTTGTACAACTCTAGAGAAAGTTTCGGCAGCATCTCCCTGGTATTCTCTGGATACACATCCCTCTTGACTTGTTGTCGAGACGTTTATTTGGAGAACAACGGGGAGATGCCGCCGAAAGTTTCTCTGGAGTTATACAATAGCTTAGGAACTTGCCCGAATCACATATCCTCGAATGGAATTAGGACCTATCCTAATTAGAGATTAGGAGTAATAGTTGGTACGTACTTAGTTGGTCAATAGATAGACGTTTCTTTAAGATCATTCATTAATCAGTTACTTTACTACAATATGCTAGAACAATTATATGCTATGAATTATCCATTAATCTGTTAGTTTACATGATTCTTTGTCAAGTCCACATAATAGCTATGAATTGCTTCTCTCATAAAATATATGACCATATCATATATATATATATATTCAAAATATCGCAAGGAGAGAGCATCGGCTAATCGCCACACAAAATAGAAGGTGCTACTGAGAGGTTGAGCAAGGTTCCAAATGTTGAGGGGTTGAGTAAGGTGAGAAAGGCCCGAGGACCGAATAAACGGGCCATAGAGAGAACACCGCAGGTTCTCCACTTTAATGCCACAGGGGTTTGCACGGGTCCTCCCAACTACAATGGGCACTATAGGCCTTTTCTCGGCCAATTGGTGAGGGAGAGAGTGCCGATCATGGTTAAGGATTGGAGGAAGGAAGTCAGCGCTGAGTAGAAGAATCGACTGTGTGACGAAGTTAAGGGGAAATGGATTATACAGGAAGAGGATGAAAGCAATGCGAGGCGGTACGGCTTGAAGAGAATGGGTGTGTCTTTGAGGCACTTCAGGGTTATCATGCACGGTGAGTACGTGCTGAAAGGTCGTACTCCATTCAAGAGGTATCCATTTGTGACTCCCGATATTTGAGAGGAGTTCACATGGATGAAGAGTACGCCCGAGGAAGAGGAGCTGCGAGAGAAGAACATCGCTATCCAGAGGCAGAACACACACGTGTACCACCTTGGTTTCGCCGGCTATGAAGGGAAGAAGGCAGAGTGGGCGCTACTAACCGAGTAGTGCGTGAACTCTGGGACGACAATGCCTTACTCCCACATATGTGAGGAGCGGGCACACGACTGGGTATCAATGCGAATGAATAAAACCTCCGATGGTCGGCTTGTAGTTCCAAACCCCACGACCGCACGGATCATCTCCACCATCGTAATAAATCTAACTTAGTACTTTGTAGTTGACCCTTCCCATTGTATTTTAGAACTAATTTATACTCGCTTCTTGTATGAGGAGGTAAGCCAGTAGAAAGACCAAGGGACATTTCTGAGCCAAGGGTCAAAGGACATCCTGTCTTTGGCGATCAGGAAGCCCGACTATAAGGGCCGGGTGCTTGCAGTAGGGTGGGGCATACGAAGAGGTTCTTCTTCCAAGAGGACGCCGCTAGTACCAGATCAAGATCTTGGGAGGCACATGCGGAGTGCCTGAAGGACACGCTAAGGTAGCAGCTAAGGGAGGAGATCAAGGAGGAGATGAGGAAGGAGATGATGGCACGTGAGGAGCGCCTGAGGGCCAAGATGATTGCGATGATCTTCTAGAGTCAGAGTCAGATGGCCTCGTCTCTCGTAGAATGGCCTTTGACCCGCCCCAACAACTGCGGTTCAAAAATGATCAGTCCGATCCCCAGCTGAAGGTAATAATTGTTTCTGACTTAAAGGTACAAGAGTAACTCTTATAATGTTTCCGATCAAGTTGTGCACTTCTAGTAGGCGCTTGCCAAGTGCCAACTCATCGTGATGGAAGACGGATTTCCCGTTGAAGCTAGATGCGGGGTTGCATTTCCATGCAAGGAGACTGACACGGTGCATTGTAACCTTTTGGGGATGGGCTACATGATAGTGTAGGTGGACTATGTCCACGAATACTTCCTATCTCATGTGCTTGAGTCCCCCCGAACGAAGATATCACGACTCTCGGGCAAGCACGGATGTCGTTCATCAAGTGGCCCACGACGAGTGTGTACTACTGAAGGTAAAAATCCTCTACATCTTCTCAATCATTCCAGTACTGCAACACGTTACATATGCATGTGCTTTGTAGGTTCCTATCGTACATACACCTGCTCCTGCTCTTGTTCCCACCATTATGGTGAGTCCTATGTAGAGTGCAGAGCTGGTGCGCAAAAGGACTAGCACGACAGCCAAAGATCCACAGGAGACCTCGAAGACTCCTTCTATGAAGAAGGCAAAGTTGACAGAGACCATAATGCCCTCTCAAATACATGGAAAGCCCCTTGTCCTGACCTCGGAGACACCTTCTGTCGAGAAAACAAAGTTGACAGAGGCCACAGAGCCCCCTCAAGATTATAAGGGGTACGAATATGGAAAGCCCCTTGTCATAAGCAACTAATTGAATGCTCTATGCATGTACACTCGCTTGCTCCATGGATGGTACATTAATAAGGCGAATGAGATCGAGCATCACGTTGATTTCAATGTGATGTATTGAGGAGGCACATTTCTACTGCGAGGAGCATGGGATATTCTCAGTCAGTTTTGAGCATCTCTTCCATTTGTATAGCCTGAAAGCCATCAATATTTCTACTATACGATCCTAGACACTGTGAGTATCGCACTATACAACATGAGCCTTCGACCATTATAGGATTTTGTATTATGTTTTTTTAACTTTGGACATGAGTTACAGGATAATGAGGCAACGAGCCGTGACATGTCAACACTGAGTTGGGTTCATCGACCCCAAGATGGTGTCTGCGACCATGGCTAGATTTCAACCGAAGTTCCTTGCCAACTACATCAAGCGGGCATTACAGGCTAAGGCAAAAAAGGACTTCATTCTATTCCCGTACCACGAGGTGTAAGTACTACTTTACCCTTCAATTACTTGTACGCACTTAAACCGTACATAAACTTATTTTCTTGCACTGCATACCATTTAATAAGCAACCATTGGGTTCTACTCATCGTCGTTCCGAGTGAAAACACAGTCTACACTTTTAACTCGATCGAGAAGAGACCGATAGCCTACGCGATCAAGCCTGTTTTGCAGAAGGAAGTACACTCCTCTAACCTAAGACTTTCTATATTTAACTACGTTCATTTTTTTGCCCCAATGGCATCTTCCAATGTATGTAGGGCTTTCTTATCTTACGTTGCTGAAGGAGGGCGACACGATCACAAACAAGGTGACCAGCTGCAGTGGAACCGCTTCAAGGTACAAGTGCCTAGAATAGGATTAATTTTTCCTGACATCTATTCTTCGTATGTTAATTTGATTTTCTTTGTTCACAGTATCATCAACAGGGGTGCGATGACCTGTGCGACTTCTACGTCATGCAACATATGTTGATCGTGGTTGGCATCTCATTCATTTTCCCTAAGGCATATGTACATGCATAATACACTCAATCTTTTACATACAAATTTTAAAACTTACATTAGTGCAATCATTTTTATTTGCAGAAGATCGATATCCCCCGCAAAAGCTTACAACTAAAGATTTCAACAAATTACGAGACCACATATGCCAGTGGTACTGGACAGAAGTTATAGCGGAGGACGGTAGGTTTAGAGATTCGACAGGCTCCTACTAGCCCATATATAAACAATATTATATATGTGAATGTGATATGTGTACTGACTGTTAAGTATATTTGTGTTCTATATTGTGAACGAATATGATTTTTGTATTGTAAAGTGTATGTGTTCTATATATATTGTGAATGTGATATGCATAGTACTGTATGTAATCTGTGCTATTTTTGGTGCGTACTGTGTGCAATCTGTTGTTTTCGGTGCACATCACAATCAGTTGTGAGTTAGAATCTATTGTGATGTTGTGTACATCACAATTGGTTCTCATCTAGAACTGATTGTGATGTGCATCTAGAACCGATTGTGATGAGGGGCACATCACAATCGGTTCTAGATGAGAACCGTTTGTGATGTGCACAACATCACAATCGGTTCTACATCACAAACGGTTCTAGCTTACAATCGATTGTGATGTGCACCATATGACAATCAGTTCTGGATAAGAACTAATTATGATGACAATTTATCACCATCGGGGCAAAAACCGACTATGATAGCGCTACTTATCACTGTCTAATGACTTTGTATAGCTACCAAAACTGATTGTGATGACGAAAAAGAACCGATTGTGATATACATTCCTGTAGTAGTGCATGTGTCGATTACAATAAGAGAAGTAACGAAGAGAAGAAACAAAAAAAGGTTGACATATAAATAGAGCAGTGAGGGCAAAGGAGTCACACATTTGGCCCTTGCCTTTCCCCTTGGAAAGGTTGCCAATGCCGGCTTGCCATTGGTCCCCGTGGGCACGTCTCACTTAATCACCCAGTTCAGTGTCTTGATCAAGGGCCTTGCGAAGGGATGCACATGGGGCGATGTGTCCGAACCGGTTCCACAATCTCTCCCGAAAGCTCCAAGCAGACTTCTGATTGGTGTGAATGGCTCCTCCCATGATTCCTGTGTGTGTGTGTGGGGGGGGAGGTCCAGCTAAGGGTGAGCCAATGAGGCCAACTGATCGCAACCTTCGAGATGCAGGAGCCCTAGAAACATTTATGCGATCACTTGGGTGCAATGGCTCCCATTGGCCTTGGCCGCCTCACAAACCAAGGAGGTTGCATTGCGAAGGCGTATTGCCGAGCTACCGATATTAGCCTCCTCATGGATTCAATTGGGTACCTCGGCTTCCAAGTCCCGGAGGACCACTTCTAAGGAATCCATGGCTTCCCACAAGGTGTGCACCAGCAAGTTTTTATCTTTGTGCTTGGAAACTAAGTCCCCTTCCAAGACAGTCTTCTCGCCCTGCAAGACTTGCAACTGGGTCTCAAGTTCTATTTTTTCCCTTGAGGATTCCTCGGATATGGCTTGAAGTTTCACCTCAAGCCCCGTCTTCTCCTTTTCTATCGCCTCTGCGATAGCACATGCCAAGCCTTCGGCATCCTTCTTCTCCTCTTCAAGAAGCCGAACACGGTACAATAGCAAAGAGTTTGCTCTAGATGGCGCCTTGACCTCAGCACATATGACACTAAGCTAGCTCCAAGGGCGGATGAGTCGGCTCGAGTAGCCCTCCAGGTGAAACGCACAAGGGCTAGCATCTACATACTCAATTAGGAAGAGTAGAAAGCATAAAACCCTTGTTTATATAAGAAAGGGAAAGAAAAAGGGGAGCGGGGATTCATAAGAAGATGAATATAGTAGGGTATGGTGGCCCTCCAGAGCATTGAAGGCGCCTTCAAAATTATCTATTGATTTGGGGCACAGAGGGGCCGAATCCTCAGCCTGGGGCTTAGGGCTGCCCCTTTCGGTAGACAGCTCTGGTAAAGTAGGAGAGGCCCCCAATGCATTGGCCCTAGGTCCTCCATCTGGAATGTGCATCTCCAGCTCAGGAGGTGCCGCTGTCGAAGAGGGTGAAGTTAACTATGCTTCTAGAGGTGATAGAAGAATGACACCCATCGGGTCAAAAGGTTGGTCCACACTAGGTATGTCCTCCCTAGCCATATGGGTTGAAGTTCGATCCTCTAGACCCACTAGAGACGTATTCGGCGCTGAGCGTTCAGAGCTGGAGCTGCTGTATGATGAGATGGCAACCACTTAGAACCCACCCACTTGGGCGGAGGCCTACTGCTCCGTCCTTGGCCTTTTCAAAGTAGGAGCCTTGCCATCAGCCTTCTCTTGCAAGGCCTCTTCCTTGTCATCATCATCGTCCTCCTCACCCTCCTCTACATCCTCAGCCTTCTCTAGGTCTGAAGGCCGGGCAAAGGACAGAGGGGTAGGATTAACTACCCACTTCCTTTTAGCTCCGCTCTTCTAGCAAAGGGAAGCATGGGCCGGTGTGGTCGAAGTCCCCTCCACAGCATCCCTATGAGGCCTAATTGGAACAGGCCAACCAAGGGCCTTGTAAACTATGTTGACGCAAGGCCACTTTTGGGTGGTGTTGACGTGAGCTACGTGCTCCTTTGTGATATACGGCCCAAGGAAAATGGCCAAGCGAGCGATGACATTGGCTGTGAAGCTTGAGCCCATATTGATGAAGCACCTTTGACATGAAAGGAGAGCACGGGAAGCTGAGACCAATGTCAAAATAGGCCACAAAGACAACTGTCTCTCCGTCCTTTGGATGTGGCTCCTCCTCGTCACCATGATGCTGAACTACATAAAGGTGTGCCACCTTCTGGTCACGCAACGTCTCCAGAAAGGCCGGGGATACCAAGGACCTACCCAAGCAGTTCAACAAGACACCTTTCTCTAGGTATTTCCATCTTGCCAAGCATCAGCCTAGAACACGTGCCAGCCGCCGACAGAGGGAGAGAGCTGAGGAAGGTGCCACACTCCTATGACCCGGGGACTCTGCCGAGTCCAATTGGCTAGCCCTAGGAGGAAGGCCATAGGTGTCCGTCTGACCACCTCTCATCGTCCTGGGTGGCCCAAGACCAGCTGCTACCCCACTCACCGGTGACACCAGAAAAACGTCAGAGGCAAGAGGAAAGCCAACGCTCCACAAACCAAAATAGACACATGTCAGTGCTACAATGAGTAGCGAATATGGTTTCTATGATGAAGAAACAAGGGCGTGCGAAAGTTGGGAGATAGAAGGCAAATAAGTGATGGACAAAAACCAAGAGGAGAGCGGCGATGCAAAACCGAGCATGCCTTTATAATGCACGGATGCAAAACGGCGTAGACGTAAGGGAGCCTGACTTTTCGAGATAGATGCGTCTTTCATGGCCCAAGTCTCACAACCACGACGCTTTGAATCACGAGACGCGCCTGGCAAGCGACACACGCCTAGTACAAGGCCAGAATCAATAGCAAACATTGGCGCACATAATGAGACATCCCTAAGGCGTTTACCTATAGTGTTTCAATTTCCCATCAGTTTGCGAGAAGAAAAAAAGAAAAGAGTCAAATGGCCATGCCCATGGTTTGGCGCATGGGTTCAACCTTCATTTTGGAAGCCCTTGCCCATGAGAGGCTACTATTGTGGACACGCCTTTCGAGATCTTCATCTGGTCCATAGCGATCCACCGTCTGATCCAAATCCAACGATATCTAGGCGCATCAAGCCCCTAGTCCACGGCGAGCTACGCTCAACCACCTTGCCGTAGCTAAAACCCTAGTTGAGCCCACTAAAACGTGATACTTCAGTTGCTTACTCACTCGTTCCCCTCTTTCTCTATGCCTCTCTCAGTATCCACTTACTCCTGTACTCTGCCGCTTTGGTACCATCGACCTCCACTACTCTACACAACTGCA
This sequence comes from Otatea glauca, assembly GCA_036346275.1. Classification (NCBI taxonomy): domain Eukaryota; kingdom Viridiplantae; phylum Streptophyta; class Magnoliopsida; order Poales; family Poaceae; genus Otatea; species Otatea glauca. The sequence continues at coordinate 16,983,092 of CM070711.1, read as the reverse complement.
CTCCACCATCCCCTCTTTCTCTTACATCACCGCCTCCTCTTCCGTTGTGTCTCTACTGCCACCCATTAGGGGTGAAGATGTCACCACCTCCTGTCACGCCATCGGAGGTGAAGGTGCAATGCCGCCGCCTTCCTGTCGTTTGGCTTTTCCTGGTCACGATTACCATGGTCGCCGTCGAGGTGAGGTTGCCACTTGGCCGGAAGCCACATCACCAGGGAGGAGGAAGGTAAACAGGTTGAAATTCATCCCAACTCGAGCTGGAACTTCTTGGATTTGAAATTTTCCATATTGATTTTTTATGAGTTGAAATTTCCTATTTTGAATTTTTCTGAGTTTTAATTTTCCATATTTAAAGTTTCCCAAATTGATGTTTCCCGTGTTGAATTTTTTCAAGATTGAGTGAACTTTTTTCTAATCGAGTTGAAAAATCATGTTTAATCAAGTCGATTTTTTTTATTTTGTGTTTTTGCAACAAACAGGGAAAGGAGGGTGGGGTCAAGGGCGTCCGGCGGTGGCACAGCGTTCCCGGCCTACCGATTCCCGATTGGCGTGTGTCAGTGTCGCCGTCGAACGGGGGGAGAGGATGGGGATGAGGCTATCTCTGCCGTCCACATGTCACTATCGTGAGAATATAGCGATATTCGTTATACTATATTTTTCGTTTCGAAAAGAAATGTCCGATATTCTTTTTAGCAATCATCCTATATTCTTTTTAGCAATCAAGGGCTACGTACAAATGTGGCCTTGCACGCTAGCCAAACAAACCCAAAAGATTGATCGGCAGCAGGGTTGGAGCCAACTTCAAGATTTTATTGTATTTTCTTATGGGGAATCCCACTAGGCTTCTTGACCTAGCTCCGCCTAAGGGTGATAACGAGTCACATATTTTCTGCTCGATCCGAGGTTAGATCTGATCGGGATTGGATTCGGGAACATATTTTAGTATCCGGTTGGATCTAAGATCGGATCTGGATAGGTCAATCTGGATTCAGGATCAGAATTGGAGGATGTGATATCTACCAAATTCAGATCGGGACCTGGATATTGGGCCAAATTCTATTCGTATATCAGTTTTGGGTTGGACCGAGAAAGGCCATTTTGAGTTGGGCATCTATCTAAAGGTAGTATAGAGCATATGCACCCATTGGAGTTGATCGCTATTTCTTTCTAATATTATGGAAATGAGTATTATTTTAAAATAATTAGAAAAATTATTGCCATTCTTTCGTACCTTAAACTTTCTAGGTTATATATATACTATTCTTGTCTCAGCGTATGAAAATTTAATTCGTGTACTTATATCATGTACGCGTGTTGAAGTGATGATGATATATGTTTAAAATATTCGTATATTTTATCTCAGATCCGAACCTGACATGTATCCGTCCCGTATCTGCATCTCGAATACTATGAATTCCTATCCGTATTTGACTTGCACATATCTGACTCCGAATCCGGAAAAAAAACATGGGTTAACATATGAGATGAGTAATATCCTTCCGTATCTGCCTCTGATTTCACCCCTAGCTCTGGCTCGATTGCTAGGACTACCAATTAACAAGTCTAAGCAACCCGCGTCAGCTCTGTGTTAGCATTGTTGATTGATTTTTTTACCTTTACATACATACTCGGTAGAGCCATGCGCTCCGTTGCGTGGGCAAATTTTGATGTAGTGCTCAGTCCGTTGGATGTAAATTTTCTGGAAGCATGAGGTCGTTTTTTGCAAAATGGCTTGGTCTAAGGTTGGATATAATTTTCTGAAACTACGAGGTTTTTTTTTTTCAAAAGAGATGAATGCAATTTTCCAGAATCATAAGGATTTTTTTTTAAAAGCCTTGGTGGATTTTTTTTAAAATATAAAAGTGCCGATGGAAAAGTCTAGACGTAATTTTGGTATTCACGGGACCTTTTCCAAATTTGCTGACATGGGGCTTTCTCCGCGCGGGAATCCTTTGCGCTTTAAGAGACAGAGTATTCTGTTTTTTATTTGTTTTCCCCGTAGACCACTAGTATAGTGCCCTGTCTTCCGGTTTCCTTTTCCCAGCACGTAATATATGGTCTTTTCCTTTTCTAGAACGTTTGTTTTCTTTTCCTTAATTCCAGGATATTTGTTTCCTTTTCCTTGAGATGATGCTGGAGGTGGGAGGAGATCTGTTGTGGGTCACATGGATGAGTTAGACACATTAAACAATAGCCATCGGATGTGGGTGAGTAAAGCTGAGGAAAGATTTGAGAGGTTAATTTTGATGGAGGCAAGTTTCTGGGGACGTTTCGCTGGGTGCACGAAGGTTAGGCCATCTCTAATGGGGTGCGTTATTTGGGGTGGACGTAGAAAAGAATGCTTAGATGCATTATAAAGGGGTATAGATGCATGCACCAGCATAAGAGTTTTAATTAGATTTAGAAGTGATCGTAGATAGGGGTCGATATGGAATCAAGTAATCATTTTATCGAGTTTTACTCAAATTGATATGGTTTAATTTAATATTATTTTATTTATAGTTTGAAAGCATTTTTAGAATCGAGCTACCAAGCCGAGCCGAGATAGAGTAAAATCCAATTTCATTAAAAATTGACTCATTTCAATGTTTAACCAATGAACAAATGTAATTTGATCAATTTTGTACCGAGCCAACGAGTCTCACCGATAAGTTTTTTTCCACTCCTAATTATAGACAATAAATTTTCAATAGATGTGGCACTCGGCCATGCAAACAATGGTGCAGCTAGCTATAGCTTGCAATACATGCAGGGTATATCATGCTTGTAACTACCAAGTCCCGAAACATATATTATCCAGGTCACAAGAGAATAATGGCATCCTATATATAAGCCCCAATATGCACCCACTTTGTTTCTTTAATGAAGGCATTATCTAGCCTTTTTAATTTACACTCGCAGCAAAAGGCGCTAACACTGTATATTGGTGATCGGTCAGTGACACTAACATAATCCGGGGCAGCAATTGTTGACATTGGAAAGGTTCCAGCATTATAAAAACAGCAACACAATAATACATGTAAACAAAGAAGGAAGAAGTCTATATAACATCTTAAAGTTTGGTCGAAAGTCTATCTCGTACTCCGAATCATGAAACCAAACATTTAATCCTCCTCAAACTTTGCAGTCTGGTTCAAATAACGTCTTGACCTAGTTTCTCGTAGTGGTATTGCCCGCGTGACACAATGATTGTGTGATTTTACTATGTAGGATGACACGTTGACCGAGCAAGGTAAATGATAGGTGGGCCCACATGGGCTTCTCCTCCGCCGAGCTCTCAATCATACTTCTATGGCTGTTGCCCTTTTAGCCCCTCTGATATTTCGATTTGGAAGAGAAACCCTTGTGAGTTCTACCTATCATCGACATAAACTTGCTCAGCCTACTAATCACGCCACGCGGGCAATACCACTATGCAAAACCAGATCATAATGTTTTTCGAACCGAATTATAAAGTTCAGAAGGTCAAATATCTGATTTCATAGTTTAGAGTTTCAGATAAATTTTTGAATAAAATTTAGGATGTTATGTGGATTTTTTAACCAAAGAACTGTAAGAATCTGAACACCCTTTCAAAAAAGGACCGGTGTACTCTTCTCCATCAAAGGGTAGCCTAAAACGAAGTCTGATTAATTAATTAGTCCTAGCTCCCTAGCTCCAAGTGCTGTTTAGTTAGGGTGACATGTCACTTTTGCATTTTGTCCCGTTATGCTACATACTATACTTGCTGATTAACTAGTTAACGGCAAAAGGGAGCTCTTCCAATGGCTTTCCCTATTGTTTATTAAAAGGTATTTCTTGAGGATCTCACGGATAGTATAATGATGTTTGACACGAGAAATAGCCCTAAGATATTTATGCGTGGGTATAAAGTGCGGATGTGCCGGTGTATTATAGTACACAAAAATAAATAAATACAAATAAAATAGGGAAACATGTATCCTATTAATTCTTTATAGAATCACAAAATTACAAGTTCCTTAAAATGATTGTGCTCTATGACTTGTTTAGCATAACAGATCTGACATAGACGACGTGATCTCTTGATTCCAGGGGCCTTAGAAGGCACCCAATTAATTACTTCCATGAGGTGAACTTGCGAGATACCTCCGATTAAGCTGTGCGCTAGTTGTCATGTTTGGTCTTCACTTCGCATTCTCCATATATGCGATGAATGATTGATGCAGATGTGGGCGTTAGCATGATCTGTAGCCTGGTCAGTCTATGGGACAATTGATAGTGTAGCCTTTGCACCGGTTACGCCCATCCTTGTCGGTCGCAAACGATTAGTAGAAGGACATATATTTGTGAAGCATGCATGGTTTATGCAAAACTTGACTAATCGGACACACACACACATATATATATATATATATATATATATATATATATATATATATATATATATATATATATATATATGTATGTATATATATATGGGGAGATATTAGTGTAAAACCATCCTTCCCATGTAAACTCCGTGAAAATAACATGTACAAGTTTTCAAATTTTTTTTTAAAATTACTATATATAAGGGAGGTGAATTTATACAATCATGTAAAATTTGATATGAAAAAGACAAATTCAACCTAAATAGTGACTTTCACTGCTTAGAACTATTCATATAGTTTCTTATCAATTTCATATCTTTCAAATGCAATTGAGTTTGATCTTCAAATTTTACAGGATTGTATAAGCTCACCTCCTCTACGTATGGTAATTTTTAGAATTTTTGAAAACTTGTACATGTGGTTTTCATAGAGTTTACACGTAAGGGTGGTTTACACTAGATATCTATGTATATGTATATATATAGATATACTATTCTATGTCTACATGTAGAATAGCCTATTGTACGCCCGGGCTAATTACTCAGTCCGACTGAGCCATGAATCCCATTAATCAGCACAACAGAACTTCCCCGGTGACTAAGCCTATCAGTTACGTGGCCAAACAAACTAGTAAATACATTTTCTTGTTTGTACTACAAACTTTTTTCTTTGATTCAGCCATAACTTTGTATTGATAGCTCCGATTCATGAACGTTTTTCACTAGTAGCTTACTAACGACGAGAGCAACATAATGATATGTCTTGCCAATAAACACGCCTATATAGTAGCAAAATCTTACGACACATTCAATAAATTAGTGACCATTTGGCAATAACTCTCATTAATGTGGCATTTATTAGAAAGATTTATATTATTATGTTACTTTCATTGTCAGTAAGCTATTAGTGAAAACAGTTCGTGAATCGGAGCTGCCAATAAAAAGTTATAGCTAAATCAAAGAAATATATTTACTAGTTGGTTGGCCACGTAACTGATAGGCTTAGTCAACTGGTGCAGCTTCGTTGCACTGATTACTGGGATACGTGGCTCGATCGGTTTGTGTTAACTAGCTAGAGAGTAAATAGGCTATTCTACACACAGTTGAAGAATGGTATATATATATTATAATTACCTGGGACACCATGGTGCCTGGGCACTGTGATCTAAAACAGGTATTTCTCCTATATATCATGTGAAAAAAGTATATTTTTTTTCAGATTTTAAGTTTAACTAGTTTACTGACTAGGTTAAACAAGTTTGAACTGAAATTCAAACCATAGTTGCCTTTTTTATGGTTGTTTAATTGTAGGTATGTGTTGATTACATATATAAATAAGCAAAACATGTGATGTAAATTCGTTCAAAATCTTTGAATTCAAGTATATTTTTTCAATTGTATGTGTTTTATTTGAATTGTTGCAGGCCGATAAATATCCTAGAACTGAAATTTCTAAAAAATATACTTGAATTTGAGTTGAACCCTAGAATAATACCACTGAATCCTCTGTGTATCCTGTACTTGTCCAAGAAAGCTAGTACACACAGTCAATAAAGTTGATAGGATAACAAATCATACGGAATATTTTCATTTAATTATCAAAGTTTTACAATATTAATGGCTCATCGGCCAACTGAAAATATCGCAACGAAAAGCAAAAAGAGGAAGTAGGACCTAGCAAATCTACCACGAGAAATCGACAAGTTCAATGACATAGTCTTCGAAATCACTTTTGAAAAACAATAGATAATGCAAGGTGAGTACATAAAGTACTTCGCGAGTCAAACAATAAATGCAGTATTAATGAAGGGATAACAGAGGAAGGCACAACATTGTTAGTTTGAGCGTAAAACAACATTTCAAATACAATAAGCACTTTCCAATGCGTAATTGATATTGTAAAATTGAGTTTTAATCCAACTTTCTACACGGGATCCAACCTAGAGTTTCATCCCAAATTTTTCTAGATGGAACCCATTTTTCGAAATCACTTTTGAAAATAATAAAATAATAATTTCAATTTTATATAATTAATTATTTTTTAAGATAAACCCTAGAATGTACAATTTGGCTTGAATTCGTGCATTTGAAATCGTGGTGGCCTATTCCGGCATCATACTCCCGAGAGTAGAATGTATTTTTCATATACATATATATATATATATGTATATGGATATATGTATATATATGTGTATATATATATGTATATATATATGTGTGTGTGTGCGCCGGAATGGGGCACCATGGTGACTGGGCTCCATGATTTCAAATGCACGAATTGAAGCCATATTCTGGTATATTTTTTTTAAAATTTTAGTTTTAGGGTACTCTTTGTAAAAATTCAAATGAAACACGTACTTTTAAAAAGATATATCCAAATTCAAAGATTTTGAACAAAAATAGATCACAGGCTTTGCTAATTTATATATAAAATCAGCACACACCTACAATCAAACTATCATAAAAAGGGAAACTCTAGTTTGAATTTTAGTTCAAACTTGTTTGAACTAGTTAGTAAAAAACTAGTTAAACTCAATATCCTACAAATTTCAAAAAATTTCGCACGCAATGCATAGGGGAAAAATACCAGTTTTGGATCATTTTCAAATGCGTGAATTCCAGCCACATTTGGTTTTTTTTTTGAAATTTTAGTTTTAGGATATATAATCATCTATAAAAATTCAAATAAAATAAATACATTTGAAAAAATATACTCTAATTCAAAGATTTTGAATGAATTTATATCACATGCTTTGTTGATTTATATATAAAATCAGCACATTCCTATAATGAATATATCATCAACAATGAAAACTCTAGTTTCAGTTTTAGTTCAAACTTGTTTGAACTAGTTAGTAAACTAGTTAAACTTAATATTTTAAAATTTTTATAAAAATTTCGAATACAATACATAGAGATATATATCCATTTTAGATCATGATGCCCAGACTCTATGGTGTGTGTGTATCTCTAGTTGTGTTGAAGCATGAGTATCCCACCGTAGGAGTACATCTCAATTCCATAAGGTGAGATCTTATTATAGGTTAGGCGTTAACTATATATCATTATCTTGGAAGGTAGAGAGTGAGGCTTAGATGTGAACCTTTCTGTCCTACTAGGCTTCCACAAAAGTTAGCGGAAATCAAGCCCCTATCTACAATACTAGATGAGTGACCGCGGCGTGCTACGCCGCGATCACTGCTCCCCCACGTGAGAAAATCGAGAAAACACGCGAAACGGTTGAAAGGATATAAACGTAATTACGCTCTTTTTTTGCATTTATCTGGGGTTCTTTCATGAAGTATTCACGATTTTGCTGAACCGAAAGATTCTTTTAGTAAAAAATAGTTGAAAGTATCTAAATGTAATTGTACTTTTTTTTCGAGGGCCTTTAACGGAGGGAGGACACGTGAGTGGCCTCTTTGGCCAGGAACCTTGGCAACTTTAATAAAGTAAGTATTTAGGGGACAGGAATGATGGAAATGGCAATGCTAACGCAAGTATCATTTGTGGCAAACTTTGATTTTATTTCTAAATGGTACTATGACAAAGTTCCTGTTGTCAAGTAAAATAGCGACATAATTCTATTTTTGTAATTTTTTACTATTTATTGTTAAAATGTTAATAAAAATGTATTATTTAAAAATATTTCTGATTGAGACAGTGTAGAGCGCATTGAAGTCTACGGAACCTACAATTTTATTTCAAATTATTTAACAAGAGTAATCAAATCACGTGCTCGTGCTGTTTATGACGTTTTTGTGCTTGTATTGTCATGTTAATGCTGCACGTACGAAAAGTTGAGTATCTTCCCGACAATTTGGTCAACAATTCTTTTAGATTAGGACACTTTTATTACGAGAAGCTACGGTCACTACTACAAAAAGACTATGTTAGACGTCTCATCATAAACGATTTTTGTCTTATCATAGATGGTTTTTAAAAATCGCCTATATTAAATCAAATCACAAATGATTTACAAAGCACAGCCGTCTAAGTTACTGAATTCGCTAAGAACTATCGGTGATAAACTTATATCACAGACGGTTCGTGGTAAAGTTTGTAACATCCTAATTTTTAGCTTTATTTGAATTTAATATGTATTTTATGAATTTTGTTTGAATTTATTAAATATTTAGTATTATGGCCTTTTTGTGAAAACTATTTGAATATTGAGAAAGTTTAATAAAAAATATTTAATTTGAGTACAAATGTCTCAAAATATTTTTGAGAATTTTTCTGAATTTTTCCTAATATTTTTATTGCCTTAACCAAATTATTCCATTTTCTGAATTATTTTAATTAGGAAAAGCTTTTAGAATCGAATGAATAGTATTGGGCCGAAAACCCAATATTGTATGCCAGCCCATCTACTATGCAGCCTGTTTTCTAGAAGCACAAATCTTGACCGTGGATCATTGATCGAGCGGACATTTTCAAGCCGTAAACCCTAGAGCTTATCCGCCGTTAGATTAGGATTGGTCGTTTGAGATCGTGTCATGTCGATTTGGGACACTATCCAATCTTGGCCGTCGGTTTGCATTTGTGTCTCAAATTGGGACACGCCGCGTCGCATCGGGTCGATCTTCTCGACACAAGTACGGTGGAGCTGCGTTGTCTTCACGTGGTCGACCCGGACTCGGTCTCCATCGTCGCAATGAGTTGGTTCATCTTCGTCGTATAAAACACGTATGCCGAGGCTTTAAGAGCTTGCCGGAATCGCTATGTTCTTGCGCATCCATCCACCGGTTTAGTTTTGCCAGAGTCGTCGTAGTTCGTGCTTAAGAGCTTGCCGGAGTTGGAAGTGGTAGCTGCTGCGGTTTCTCGTCAAGAACGAGACTGTTAAGCCCTAATCTGCAATGTTGGTTCCAGATCCGGACTCCTCACGTTGTGCCACAGCAGGTCCGTACCATTTGGTCTCCAGAACGTCGCCGTTGCGCCACATCGTAGTCTTCGTCCTTGCCTCTCGTAAGAAACCGTCGTGCCATTGTTGCTCACGGAAGTTTGTGACCGTTCGATCTGTAGAACGTCCGTGGGATGTGCAACGCGTGGCTAGCTCCGTGTCATGTCGCATGTCTCTATCATTGGGTTTGGTCTTGGCTGTTTGATTTGGGACGTGCGGTTCAGATCACGCTGTGCTCGCACCCAATCATTCGCCGATGCGTGTCGCACGGGAGCCGATGCGTTGTGGACCGAGTCCTTGGTGGATCAGAGGAGGTCCGTAGACCTGGTCCATGCGCCTTTGATGCGTTGTGGCTTCTGGTTGGTCCAGACCAGGGCTGACGTCATGCTTGCGCAATAAATCAATTTTCCAGTATAAAAATATTTTGGTTAATTATTGATTTTCTGATTTTTTAGTATTTTGTTTATTTTAAAATCTTTCGAGAGCCCGTTCTCCCTCATACGAGCTCCGATTGAGGTGATTCAAAATTTTATTTTTTAAAAAAATTTAGATCTATTTAATGGTGAATTTTATTTGATTTTTGAAGTTTTTTTGCTCTATGTTTTAGTATTTATTTGGTATTATCTCTTGTTACGCGTAGATGCCAAAGTGCTTGGAGCATCCGAGGAGGATTCGTTGACTCAAGATCAAGTTTCAGTGCAAGGGCAAGAACTTTTTCATGGCAAGTTGTGCTTTGATCTTGTTGGACCCAGTTTATAAAATTACTTTTACTTTTTGCATGTTATTTCATGTGTACAACTGTTTCAAAATAGTTCAGGATCTAGTAAATCTACCTAATTGAACTATGCCCTACCTTGTCATTTGTATACCATGATTAATTGTCACCCTAGATGGTTCAATACTAGTTGGTTAATATAATGATCAACATTGATTGGTTAGACCGTGTTAGTATGCTTACATATGCCACGTACTTCTCATGTCTTTGGAATATCAAAAGTTAATCTTGACTAATGGAAAATAGAACATGTTTATAGAACTAGTGTGTTAGGAGTTGTCACACAATGATGTTGAGTTGTAGTGACCTCTTGGCCGATCGCTAAAGGAAGCGTGAAATTAGAGGCTAAAAGAGAGGATCATGTCGTGTGGGTAAAGCGCATAACATCTGCAGTGTGTAAAATCTATTTGAATAGCCGTGCTCGCGGTAGTGAGCAATGCTCGGGGATTACAGTCAAGGGTTAGATTTTATAAAATGAAAACTTGGTTAGGATGGCAGGTTGCCATTGGAAGGTTTGGAAACTTGACTTAGGGCTGGATGCCATGTTTACTTGAGAAATGCTGAAAGATATTACTTATCGTTATTTGTTTTATTGTCTTTTCAATCTACATATCATATTCATTTGTAAATGCCGCTTTACTGCAAAATAATCATGTTAGCCAATCCATTGGAATAAGCTTTGCATATAGTTATGTTAGAATGGCATTCTGTGCACAACTTGTTGAGTGCTTAAAGTACTCACCCTTGTTAACAACAAATCACCAGTTGAGGAGTCTACACCAGTTCTGGAGGAGGAGTACCAGGAGGAGGAGAATATTTAGGGTGCGAGCCTTGTCGGTTGCCTGTGGTATACTGAAGGGTCATTTACATTTCAAATCCGTGCAATGTCACAGTTTAATATTTTTAGTCTAACCCTGCGTGGTTTATTCATGTAAGTTGAACATAAGGTCAGCCAACAAGTTATAATTAATATATGGAGTCTTTATTTTTGTTTTCGCTGTGTATGATTGTGATATTCATATATGTTGAGCCTGTGTGCACTAGCGTAATCCTGGACTAGTATGACATATACATAGGGTCCAGATTTGCATATTTGGGTCCCAACAAAACTGTTTATGAATTATCACATATGGTTTGTACCACGAACCATCTGTGATATCTATTGATATCATAGATGGTTTCTTGATAAAAACGTCTGTGATACGTCATAATCACAAACGCAGTTTATCACAGATGATTTTTTTCTCCAAATACCATCTATGATATATCCTGTCAATATATAATACAGAACCCTGACCCACTTAGGGTTTATAGGGTTTCTGGATCTGTCTTTGAGGTAGCTGCGAAAAAGAGACTATGGATTTGGAACAGTGATTGTAGATCCATATATTCTTGGTGATCTAAGGTTAGTAATTGGTTCTAATTGCAGTATACTCAAGATCTAGCTTGGTAAAAAGAGAATTGAAAATTGTTTAGATCTAGCTTGTAGATCCATTTGTTCTTTGTGATCTAAGGTAGTGATTGATTATTATTGCATTATATTCAAGATATAGCTAGCTTCGTAAAGAGAGAAGTGAAGATGCTTAGTTTAGATCTAGCTAGCTAGCTTGGTACATAGAGAAAATTATAGTAGATCTAGCATAGTTTATGATTTAGGGTAGGGTTTAGCTAGTTAATTTGTGCTCTAATTTAAGAATGTGTGCATGTGCACTCCTAGTGTACTTCAATATTTAACACTAATTGTTGTATGCACAACATAGATGGATTGAAGCTGGATGCATGCTTAGAACAGTACGAGTGCCAGGTACATTAATGGCGTCTCTACTTTTACAAGAGCTGCAGAGGAGGATATGTTTAATAAGGGGGAGCAATTTATATCATGTCTATGCATTGACTGCAAGAATCTGAGAATGTTTCAAAACTCAGCGCAGATCAAAGCACACTTTATTCTAAGGGGTTTCAAAAGGGGGTATACTTGTTGAACTAGTCATGGTGAAGAGTATACTATACAAGAAGCAAGTTGTAACACTACTACAGGAATGTATATAACAATTGGTTCTTTTTCGTCATCACAGTCGGTTTTGGTGGCGGTACAAAGTCATTAGACAGTGATGAGGAGGCACTATCATAGTCAGTTTTTGCCTGATTGTGATAAATTGTCATCACAATCGAAACTGAGATAGAACTGATTGTGATGTGCACCACATCACAATCGAATCTCAATCAAAACCAATTGTGATATGGAGCACATCACAATCGGTTTTGATCTAAAACCGGTTGTGATGTGGTGCATATCACAATTGGTTCTAGCTCAGAACCAATTGTGATGTGGTGTTTATTCTTTTCTACATCCTCCCGAAAACAACACATATTACACACAGTATGCACCGAAAATGGCACAAATTACATACAATATGCATATCACATTCACAATATATATAGAACACAAACACTTTACAATGTACATATCACATTCGTTCACAATATAAAACACAAACATACTTAACAGTCAGTACACATATCACATTCACATGATATAATATTATTTACATATGGACTAGTAGGAGCCTGTCCGGTCTCTAATCCTACTGTCCTCCGCTATAACTTCTGTCTAGTACCACTAGCATATGTGGTCTCGTAATTTGTTGAGATCTTTGTTTTGTAAGCTCTTGAGGGGATATCGATTTTCTGCAAAATAGAAATGAGTGTACTAATTTAAGTTGTAAAATTTGTATGTAAAAGGCGAAGTGTATTATGCATGTATATATACCTTAGGGAAAAGGTGTGTGCCGTCGACCAGGATCAGCATATGATGCATGACATAAAAGCCGTACAGGTTGTCGCTCCCTTGTTGGTGACACTATGAACAAAGGAAATAAAATTAAGAGATGGATAATAGATGTCAGAAAAAATTAATCCTATGCTAGGCACTTGTATCTTGAAGCGCTTCCACTCTAACTGTTTGCCTTGTTTGTCATCGTGTCGCCCTACTTTAGTAATGTAAGACAAGAAACCCCTATATACATTGGAGAGATGCCATTGAGGCAAAAAAATGAATGTAGTTAAATACAGAAAGTGTTAGGTTAGAGGAATGTACTTATGCAAAATAGGCTTGATCGTGTAGGCCATCAGTCTCTTCTCGATCGAGTTAAAAATATAGACTTTGTTTTTACTTGGAGCGAGTACGAGTAGAACCCAATGGTTGCTTATTACATGGTATGCAATGCAAGAAAATAAGTTTATATACGGTTTAAGTGCGTACAGGTAATTGAAGGGTAAAGTAGTACTTAGTTCTCATGGTATGAGAATAGAATAAAGTCCTTTTTCGCCTTAGCCTGCAATGCCTACTTGATGTAGTTGGCAAGAAACTTCGATTGAAGCCTAGCCATGGTCACAGACACCATCTCAGGGTTAATGAACCCAACTCAGTGTTGACCCATCACAGCTCACTGCCTCATTATCCTGCAACTCGTGTCAAATGTTAAAAAATATAATACAAAATCCTATAACATTCATAGGCTCATGCTGTATGGTGCGATACAACGTTCATGATCGTACAATAGAAATATCGATGGCTTTCAGGATGTACAAACAAAACAGATCCTCAAAACACACTGGAAATGTCCCATTCTCCTCGCGGTGGAAATATCCCCCTCGATACCTCACATTGAAATCGACGTGACGCTCGGCCTCATTCACCTTGTCAACCTACCATCTATTGAGCAAACGAGTGTATAGGCCTAGAGCATTCAATTCATTGCTAGGGACAAGGGGCTTTCCATATACATACCCCTTATAATCTCAAGTGGGCTCTGTGGCCTCTGTCAATTTTGCTTTTTAGGTAGAAAGAGTCTCCGAGGTCGAGACACGGAGCTTTCCATGTATTTGAGGGGACGTTGTGGCCTCTTTCAACTTTGCCTTCTTCACAGAAGGAGTCTCCGAGGTCTCCTATGGTTCTTTGGTTGTCGTGCTAGTCCTTTTGCGCACCAGCTCTGCACTCTGCGCAAGAGTAGACTTGGATGGAGGATTCGTCATGGTGGTGGGAGTAGGAGCAGGTGTAGGTACGATAGGAACCTATAAAGCATATGCATATGTAACTTGTTGCAGTACTGGAATAATCGAGGAAACATGGGAGATTTTTACCTTGAGTAGTACGACACCAGTCGTGGATCACTTGATGAACGACATTCGTGCTTGCCCGAGAGTGGTGATATCTTCGTTCGGGGGGAACTCCAGCATATGCGATAGGAAGTCTTCGTGGACATAGTCCACCTGCACCCTCATGTAGCCCTTCTCCAAAGGGTTACCATGCACCGTGTCAGTATCCTTGCATGGAATTGCAACCCCACGTTCAACCTCAATGGGAAATCAGTCTTCCATCATGATTTGATGGCACTTGGCAGGCGCTCGCAAGAAGTGCACAACTTGATCGAAAATATTGTTTAGCTTACTCTCGTACCTCTAAGTTAGAAACAATTATTATCTTCAGCTGGGGATCAGCCTGATCATTTTTAGAAGCGCAACTGCTAGAGCGGGGCATATGCCTTTCTATGAGAGGCGAGGCCATCTGACTCTGACTTTGGGAGATCATCGCCATCATCTCGGCCCTCTGGCGCTTCTCATGTGCCATCATCTCCCCCCACATCTCCTCCTTCAGCTCGTCCCTTAGCTCCTAACTCAGCGTGTCATTGAGGCGCTCCGTACGTGCCTCCCATTATCTTAATCTGGCACTGGCAGCGCCCTATTGGAAGAAGGACCTCTTAGTATGCCCTGCATCTGCGGCCTTCACCTAGCTGTTATGGTTGGGCTTCCCGATAGTCAAAGACAGGATATCCTTCGACCCTTGGCTCTGAAAAATCCCCTGCTCTTTCTACTGGCTTACCTCCTCCTGCAAGAAACAAGTATAAATTAGTTCTAAAATACAACGTGAAGGGTCAACTGCAATATACTAAGTTAGATGTCTTACGATAGTTGAGACTATCCACATTGTCTTGGGGTTTGGAACTACAAGCCGATCGTTGGAGGTTTTCTTCGTCCTCGCTAATACCCAGTCGCATGCCTGTTCCTCACATATGTGGGAGTAAGGCATCCATCGTCCCGGAGTTCGCACACTCCTAGACTAATAGCACCCACTCTGCCTTCTTCCCTTCATAGCCGGCGGAATCGAGGTGATGCACATGTGTGTTTTGTCTCTGGATAGCGATGTTCTTCTCTTTCAGCTCCTCCACCTCGGGCGCACTCTTCATTCATGTGAACTCCTCCCAAACATCGAGAGTCACAAACGGATACCTCTCGAAGGGAGTACAGTCTTTTAGCACATACTCACTATGCATGATAACCATGAAGTTCCTCAAAGACACCCATTCTCTTCAAGGCGTACTGCCTCGCATGCTTTCATCTTCCTCGGGTATAATCCATTTCCCCTAAACTTCGTCCAACAGCCGATTCTTCAACTCGGTGCTGACTTCCTTCCTCTTGTCCTTAACTGTGATCGGCACTCCCTCTCTCACCAATTGGCCAAGAAAAGATCGGTAGCGCCCCTTATACTTCGGAGGACCCATGCACACTCCCGTAGCATCAAAGTGGAGAACCTGCGGTATTCTTCTTGTGACCCCATTTGATGAGGACATCCATTCCTTGGATACACACACTACACTCGATCTTCCTCATGTTTCACCACTTCAAGGTCCAATGACACGAGCTCGTGCTCGTCAATTAAATCATAAGGTGAGCTCGATCCTCGCTGTTCATAATTATTTTAATAGGGATGGTATGCTACCTAATGGACATCATGATTTGTTGTTACTTAGGAATATTGGTGAAGATGCCATGCCAAGTCTCCATCCTCAATTCGGAGAGCAAGATATTTTGGGCTGCAATTTGAGTTGTAGCCAGCTTGACAGCCTTGGATTCAAATGGCCATAACTTTATCATACAGCGTCAGTCGGAGGTGTATAAGTACTCTATTTAAAGGTTATTTCATGATCTTTCCAATAGATCTAACCTCAACTCCAAATTGTATCGGGAAGGCTTCCAAATAGTCATAACAAGTGGCTACTATTTTCTGGATGGTGCTGCGCCACCTTTTCTTTGGGCCACGGGCCTTGTATCTCGACAGAGGGTCCAAGCCCAGGTTGTGGACGTGGGAGGCAACCCTAGCACACCCCCTCCCTGGCCGCAGCTGCCCTCTCCCTTTCTACATCATTAAAACAAGCTACCGTCATCAATTTAGTTCAGGTTATTTTGCTAAGTTTGTTCTCCATTGCGTGTGAAACACTTGTTCATTGGAGTAGTATCTCAAGACCTAGTTTGGTGAAAGAGATAACCTCAACTCTGATCGTTTTGAATTGTCAGATTGCTTTCTTTCTCATTCTTGCTCATTTCTTCTACCGCGTGCAAAAATTAACCTTCGTGGTTAGGTCATTCGGGCGTGAGCACGGTTGATAACGACAGGTGAGTGGGTGCAGCGATTGCAAGGATTCAATCTTCGCTGATTGGAAGCCCTTGGAACGCGAACATCTCCGTTCCGCAAAAGTAGAACCTATCGGAAGATCGGGCCATTGTCGCGCCATCATTATCCGGTCTTTGGGCCTTTCTCACCTTACTCGGCCCCTCAACATTTGTCACCTCACTTGGCCCCTCAGCAACACCTTCTATTCTGTCTGCCGCTGAGCTGATGCTCTCTCCTTGCGATATTTCAAATATATATATCTGGCATGGTCATATATTTCACATGAGAGAAAGCAATTCATATGTATTATGTGGACTGGATAATGAATCATGTAAAGTAACAGATTAATAGATAATTCATAGCATATAATTGTTCTAGCATATTGTAGTAAATTAACAGATTAATGGATGATCTTAAAGAAACGTCTATCTGTTGACCAACTAAGTACGTACTAATGATAACTCCTAATCTCTAATTAGGTTAGGTCCTAATCCCATTCGAGGATATGTGGTTCGGGCAAGTTTCTAAGCTATTGTACAACTCTAGAGAATATTTCAGCAGCATCTCCCCATTGTTCTCCAAATACATGTCTTGATAACAAGTCAAGAGGGTGCTAACATTGATTATACTACAACAACAATAAAGACATGCAAAGTAAAAACCGTTCTAAGAACATTGATCATATTACAACAACAATAAAGACAATACAAATGCACTCTGATTTTACATCTGATTTTACCAAAGTTTAAATAATAATTTAAAGACTTGGGCAATCGAGAACAGTGCACAAGTCACAAAAAATACCGATAATAGAAACCATTGCCAATTTCTTTTTAGATTCAGAAACTCATGTGTGATTACTTCTTTCATTCACCTACCATCCAATGCATTTACTAATGGCACACTCTACGTTTTCTCACTTTAAGTCTAAATATAAACAATGGGATTCTGAGATACAGCTCATGGTTCTGCCTTTTGTTTAACACAAATCTGAACACTTTCCTTCTTGCTAATATGTCAATAAACAAAGTAAATGAAAGTATGGTAAGTTAGGTTTACATCATTGGATGTTGGATTAAGGGATAGTAGCATCCCGTGTACATATACCACGACCAAGTGGAGCCAATTTGACGAAGTCGGGTCTAGCTTGAGCTCAACTTGAGATCATTGTCAATCATAGTACTTTGATGCATATGTACATAAACTGGTGCGCCCTCACACGTGAAGCTTTAGATTAGTGTATGAAAACTAATATAGCATTGAAGTAGGACATTGACTTTTGAACTTGATGAGCTCACTTAGGTGCACTAACCTGATTAGTGCATGGAAATTTTAGGCTTAGCCATATATTCCCCTAGGGTGAAGTAGATAACATTTGCTTAAATCATAGCCAGTGTTGTTAGCATGGTAGTATTTCTCTACATATTTGAAATGGCATATAGGCATATCGTAACTGCACTACATTTTTGTGATGAAATGTTTCAAATGCTTGTCATAATTTGTTCATATCAACCATATCTTGGTTAAACTCAATATAACTTAGCAGTTATGGTTTGCTTAATCCTAGCCTTCACTAAGCATATCCATGGACCATTGTGATTACCTCGCTTCTTTTTTTTGTGGCTGCTTGGCATGCAAAATTTGATTGCTTTTGTGCTCATTGTCATTTTGACTCATGAGCTTTAAGGAGACATCTCTTTCTATAACATTGTTGGCATTTTGCCTTGGTAAATTGAACATGCTGCATGTCTTAGGTTTTAATGCCACAAATGAAAAGGCAACCATACAACTATTTTACCTAAGGAGCTCAAACCCTAGTCGGTGCATGCCCGGAGTGGTGGGCACCGTGTCGGGGGTGGAGGGGGCGCCGCGCTAAGGGTGGAGGGGGCACCGCTCATTGCCGGGGTCAGCGTAAAGCTGGGGTCGAGGGGGCACCGCACAGGGGTGGTGAGGTGTCGGGGGGCAGGGACGGCGTGTTGGGCGGGCAAGGGTAGGAGCGGCGGGGTTGAGCTCTGGGGGGCAGGTGGCGGTGGCGCGGGCGGGCAGAGGCGGGGGTCGGGTTGGGGCGGCGATGGGGTCGGGCGGGTGAGGCGGCGAAGTGGGTGTAGGGAGCGATGCATGTGGTGGGGAGGTGTGGGGGCAGGGGGCTGCACGGGGCTAGGGGCGGCGTGGGGGGAGCAGCTGATCAGGGGGAGGAGTGGCATGGGGGGCTAGGGAAGAAATGGGGGAAAGACTGGATGCAAATGGGGAAAGACTGGAACGGCTGGGAAGAAATGGGGAGAGCCGGGCCATCAAAATCGGTTCTCACTGAGAACCGATTGTTATGCGCTTAATCACAATAGGTTCTCACATGAGAACCGATTGTGATGTGCCCTGAGAACCAATTGCTTTTCCAGACCATCCAATTCCTTTTGTTTCAAGTTCTCCTGCTCACTTCAATCAACTCTACCACCTTGTTGACTATATCATCCTCCCTACATATCTTTGACTGCTGGTTGCTTTATGTAGTTAATACCATATACTCTTTTTCTTAAATTTTCATGTCTTAACTAAATTACTAATACAAAGCAAGATAACATTACAAAATAATGGTATTATTTACTTTTGGCTAAAGTAAAGTAAAGGGAAAAGAGAAGTTATGTACAATACAAACCCTTCTTGATGATATACACGCATGTAATTTGTTTCATTTGTGTCATCATCACCGCTAAGACATGCCACATATGCAAATGGAGGTATATCATTGAATTGGTTGTACTCTTCTTCTTTTATGGCATTTTCAACTTCAACGATCCGCCTCTTGCCATGAAGGACGACGTGCAACCTCGGATTGGTCTGATCACGCACGTAGAAGACTTGAGTTGCTTGCTTCACAAGGACAAATGGTTCATCTTTATTGCTGAGTCTATTGAGATCCACAAGAGTAAAACCTCACTTATCGACTTTCACTCCATGTGGAAGTCCCACCCATTTGCATCGGAACAATAGAACTTGGTATATTCCGTAATCAAGCTTCCAAATTTCTTCGATCATCCTATAGTAGGAGTTCATTGCGGTTGAGGATCCTCTTTTCAAGTGATCATCGGACAAAGTATTTATGCTCATCCCACTGTTTTAAACAGTACTCTTTGCATCTTGACTTTCAGTATAAAAGGTGTAGCCATTAATATCGTACCCCTGTCATGTCTGTACATTAAATCTTAGTCCATCAGCTAACCATTTGACATCCTCGCTAACGGAGACCTTCGCCTTTTCTTTGAACCATATGAGAAATCGATCATTGCGTTCTCGTGTGATGGAAAGCTCATCCATATATGTATTCTCCTCCCGTAATATCAACCTGTGCTGCTCGATGTATGGATGAACTTCTGCGCTATGCTGCAAGACTGTCAAATGCGCTTTATAATACGTATCAAACCGTGGACTCGTTAGTTTGGACCCAATAGTTCCTCTGCCACCAAGGCTGCCGTCATGATGAGATACAAGAACACTAATTGCTTGTCTTTTACCTAGATAATCCACGCCGAACTCAATAACCTCTTCAGTCCCATAACCTTCAACAATGCTACCCTCAGGCTTTGACTGATTCGTAACATATGACTTTAATATACTCATGTACCTCTTGAACGGATACATGTAACGTAGGAATGCGGGTCCACATATCTTAATCTCTCTAACAAGGTGAACAACAAGGTGGACCATAACCTCGAAGAATAACGGGGGAAATGTATCTCAAGCTGTCATAGAGTCTGCACCACCCACTCTGTAAGATGTCTAGTACATCAGGAACAATAACCTTGTAAGAAATCGCATTGAAGAAATAACATAGCTTCATGATTTCCAACCTAACATCCTCTGGCAGAATATTTCTGATTGCAACAGGGAGTATTTGGGTCATCAAGACATTACAGTCGTGGGACTTCATTCCAACCAACTTCAAATCATTCATTGACACAAGTTTCTTAATATTTGCAGAGCAGCTCGATGGAACTTAATACCTTGGAGACACTTGCAGAGGCCTTCTTTCTCCTTCTTGGACAAGGTGTAGCTTGCAGCGGGTACGTACGGACCTTTTCTATCCTCGTCTATCACTGCAAGCTTGGGCCTGATTCCCATGTAGGCCATGTCGAGGTAAGCATTCACATCATCATTGGTCTTCCCAGGTATGTTCAGTAGGATGCCAACCAAATTGTCGCAAACATTCTGCTGAATGTGCATGACATCAATACAATGCCTGACATCTAACTCATTCCAGTATAGTAAGTCTCAAAATATCGACCTCTTCTTCCAAATGGTCCTGGGACGAACAGATTTACGACTCTTTCCATACTGAACATCGATATCCTCCACCGTGAACATACTTGCCTTCCACTCATAGGCTACAAGCCAAGCAAACTTCCCTCTTCCCATCAAATTTTTCATCCATCTTACGGTATCGATAACTTCGAGGTAGAAACCTCTAGTGTACACAGTTTTCTTGGAATTCGGCAGCCACAAGCTCTCATTCTCCTCTTCACAAATAGAACACGCTTTGGATCCTCTCGTACTGTAGCCTGCCAAATTACCAAGGGCCAAGAAATCATTTATGGTGCAAAATATCATAGCCCATAGGGTGATGTTCTTTCTTTTGTATGCATCCCACACAACGACCCCCTCGTTCCACAATTTTACCAAATCCTCAATTAGTGGTGCGAGGTACACATCAATATCATTTCCCGACTGTTTGGCCCCAAGATTAGCAACGACATCATGATATACTTCTACTTCATGCACAACCAAGGAGGGAGATTGTAGATACACAATAGAACTGGCCAAGTGCTGTGACAACTGCTCATATTACCAAGTGGATTCATTCCATCGGTATTCAATCCAAATCATATGTTCATCATCTCGGCACTAAACTCCTCATGTTTCCAATCAATATTTCTCCATTGAGCAGAATCAGCGGGGTGTCTCAACTTGCCATCTTCCTTTCGAGATTCATAATGCCAACGCAATAATTTTGCCTATTTGGGATTTGCAAACAACAGGTTCAAATGGGGAATGATGGGTAAGTACCACAATACCTTGGCTGGTACCCCTTTGTTGATCTCTTCTCCGTCGTCGCCTCGGCTCTTACTCTTCTTGTCATTAAGCTTCTCCTTTTGTTTGTACTAGGGTACACCATAAACTAGACAAACGAGCAATTTCTTATACGCGTTATCGTACAAGATGCAATCATTCGGGCATACATATATCCTTTCTATTTTCATTCCCACGGGAGATAGTAGCTTCTTCGCTTCATAAATGCTTGTTGGCAACTCGTTTCCATCTCGAAGCATATCGATAGAAGAACTAAAAGTGCATTGAAACTTGTATCTGTCTAACGGTGTTTTGCCTTTAGTTTGAACAATTCAACGACCGAACCCAACTTAGTGTATTACGCTTTGCAACCTGAGAACAACGATTTGGCATCGTCTTCTATCAAGCTTTTAAACTTTTCAAACTCTCTTTTCGTGTAATTTGCCTCAACATCCCACAATATTTTCTCTAAATTGTCCTCATCAAACATATCACGCTGCAACTTGTGATCGGGTTCCAGCATATCTTCGTTGCATACTGAACGGGTAGTACTTGCCTCCCTATGATGGATCCAACACGTGTAATTCCTCACGAAGCCACGTCGAATCAAGTGGTCTTCAATTTGAGCTGAGTTGTTAAATCTCCTGAGATTGGTACAATTAAAGCAAGGATAATACATGTAGTTTACACCCCTCTTGACCATATCTTCTTCTGCAATTTTTTTGATCTCCTTAACACCCCTCTGAAATTTAGCTCTTACACGGCTTTTCTGATACATCCATTCGTTATGGTCCATCTGCAATTAAACTATGCACACTAAATTAATAAAAAAACTAGAGCGACATCTAGCTAGCTATTTAAAATATTGAGATATCATTTAATTACCTTTGCAAAATAGAGGACGGGTTCCAAGATATATAATTTTACTCCCGATAACTTCTTTCCTACTTAAGAGCTTTCAATTCCCTAGTTAGGAGACATACATTTAAAATATCAACAATGATATCGAATTACCTAATGCAGTAAGCTTGCAATTCTTTTGACTTCAATGAAACCAAATAAGGGTGGAAGCATTAACAAGGTTGAGGAATTGAATGATCTTAAGGAAACATCTATCTGTTGACCAACTAATTAAGTACTAACGATGACTCCAAATCTCTAATTAGGTTAGGTCCAAATCCCATTCGAGGATATGTGGTTTAGGCAAGTTCCTAAGCTGTTGTACAACTCCAAAGAAAATTTCGGCAGCATATCCCCGCTGTTCTCCAAATACACGTCTCAACAACAAGTCAAGAGAGTGTGTATCCGGAGAACACAAGGGAGATACTGCCAAAATTAATTTTCTCTACAGTTGTAGAACATCTTATTAGGAACTTGCTTGAACCACATATCCTCGAACTGTCCAAAAAATATGGACAATTCAAGAGTGCTTTTTTTTATAAATATGCCATTTTAACATATTTATAAACAAGCACCCTCGAACAGAAGATGTAGGTTACGCAACCTAAACTCTAACATTCATCATATTACAGCAACAATAATCTTAGATTAACACGAAATTACTAAAAAATAGATAAATGGATGTGTGTTTGTGAAATAAAGGGTGTGAAATCTGATAGGATACACACAATTCCAGTGCAACCTAAATTCTCTTTGCGACATATCGAATTACCTAGTGCAAAATTGAAGGAATTTAAAGGAATGCTCACCTTTTGAAGAAAATCACAAATGAGGGAAAATTGAGGAGAAATCTCCTTAATCTAGGGCTTCAACTTTACCCTCTTAACACCCATCCTTGAGGATTTCATAATTTCTCACCCAAGTATTGGTTTCAACCAGAGTATGTTGTGTTTTTTAGGGCGGCGACGATTTTTTTGCCTCTAGAACAACAACAGAGGAGAGTTCAGTCCGAAGGTTATATAACCTAGCGAGGCACATCACAATCGGTTCTATCGTAAGAACCGATTGTGATATGCCATGCACATCACAATCAGTTCTTAGGTGAGAACGGTTGTGATGTGCATATGCACATCACTAAGAACCCGGTTCTTAGGTGAGAACCGGTTGTGATGTGCCATGCACATCACAACCGGTTCTTATGTTAGAACCGATTGTGATGTGACTAATGCTACATCACAATCGGTTCTAACCTGAGAACCGATTGTGATGATTCCCTACCAATTATTAACAACCTCACCGAATTATCTATCACAGTCGGTTTTTTCCTAAAAAATTGGGAACCGACCCAGATGAAGTGATAGTGTTGTACCATTCTGTAGTAGTGTATTAACATCGTCGATGAATTCAATAATATACCGGATGATATTGATTGTGCTTCCGATGAGGACAGGTTGCATGATGATAATCTAGATCGGATGTTGCGCGACGCATAAGGGAATCATGATGAGAGAGAGTGTGATACATTCTAGGGCTTGATGGATGACTCGGAGAAACCTTTGTTCTTAGGCTGCAAGTCGAAATACACAAGGTTGTCATCCGTGCTTGAACAGCTGAAATTATAAGCATGCAACGGTTGGTCTGACAAGAGTTTCACGACGCTGTTAGGTCTATTAGTGGACATGCTTTCGGAGGGAAACGAGTTGCCGACAACCATCTACAAAGTTAAGAAGGTAATTAATGCGAGAATATTGACTTCTATAACCTCTTTTTTCGCAATAACTCGGGATGTAATCAATTCGATCAATATTGTAAATATCGGATCTATCAAATCAATTCATGGTTGAGAGTGGAATAGTATAACATAGGAAGATCCATTATCCATATTAAGACCCAAATTGGTTTTTTGATTGGTTATTAGGAATTCAAAAATAAATTTTAAAAAATAATTGCCAAACTCATATCACAGACCGTGCACAGCACTCCTCACTTAAATGACCCTGCGCCTCCCCTCGAGCCTATGCACCGCCGTTCTCCCATCAAGCCCATGCGCTGCCATCCTCCCCGAGCCTATGCGCCGCCTCCCTTTGATTCTGTTGTCTCTGAGTCCGTCGTTGTCATCTCCGAGCTCGTGCGCCATCATCCTCGAGCCTGTTGTCTTCAAGCTTGTTCACCGCCATCCTCGAGCCCGTCGTCTCCCAACCTGTCACCATCGTCTCTGAGACTATGAGCCGTTGTCCTCAAGCACGTGCGCCGTCATCCTTGAGCCTATTATAATCTTCCTCCAGCCTGTCATCTTTGAGCCCATTGTAGTCATCCCCGAGCCCGTCGTCCCCGACGCCGTCCTCCTCGAGCCCGTGCACCGTCATCATTGTATTTCCTTGCAAGAACTACGTTTCTTTCACTAGATCTATATTTCGAATCAATCCTGGCAAGAACCACGTTTATTTCCTGGCAAGAACCCATTTAGAACATAGATGTTTTTCTCCTAGATCAACATATTGCGGCTTCTTATTCAGTAAATAGATCTACATAGCATGTAAAATTTTGTTAAGAAATTGTGTTAACTTATAGCAACCAATTAAGTTGGTCGATGTAAAATGTGTACCTTATTACACATTGCCACACCTTGATCTCATACAGCACAACATGCATTCAGATTAATAGCCCAATTTTGTGAAAAAATAAGTTGCAAAACTTTAATTGGTTGCAACAGATCTTGTAGAGCATATTGAAAATCTAATCCAGAAGCTTAAGTAACTAATTCCAAAAGCAGCTATTGGCTGTGCCTTGCTCTGTCGTCTAAACAAGCTTTGAGTGCTTGATCCTTTGTGAGTATTCTCTGAATTATTCTCACATAATTGCTGCTGGTTGTATGCTCAATGATGCTATGGGTCTATTGATAAACTAAAACAATTAAAGTAGTGAATATGGCCTTGAACTATATAGTTGCTTCCTGTTAATGCTAGAAATTATTGCTTTCATTTCATTGTTTTTGAGCTTGATCATCATATTCAGTATCTAGCTTGATACTCATTTGATTATTGCTGGATATACTTATTATGATTGCTTAGCTTGCTCTGTTCTTAGCCTCTATTTAGTTAGTTGTTGATATACCTGCTTGGCCGAACTATTCATAATCTAATTTTGGTCATTTGAATAGTGAAATTGACTAAAAATACTTTATGGTGTATAATTTAGGAAGATAAGAGTTCAAGGCCTTATTTGCTTAGTTAATTGTCTAGTTCGATTTTGATTATATTACCCTAGTGTAGTAGAGGTAAGCGATTTGTCTCTAGCAGCCCTACACCTTATGAAGAGGAGGCTGAAGTTCTAATCTTCAGTAGCTCGACACATGAGAGCACTCTATCATACAATTATTCATTAATCTGCTAAGTAGACATGATTCAATGTCAAGTCGACATAATAATTTTGAATTGCTTTATCCTTTTGATTGCATCTTTTTTGCAAGCTTTGAATTGTGTAGTTATCATAGAATTGTTAATTGGAATTAGTATGAAATTGGTTTCTTCGTCTCCCTCACTGAGAAGTAGGAATACATCCCATACCAAATATTGCGATCATAATGCCTAATATGTTCCTCATGGGATACTCATCAAAATTATAGTAAAATAACAATTTTTAGGACAAATATTGGGTAACATTTCTCCCATGGTTATTAGTTGGAAGGGGTAATATTTGTTTCTTTAACATTGTTATGTCCTGTGTTCATTTGTTGCAATTTGCAGGCCGTACCTTATATTGATTTGAAATTAGTGGTAAAAGCGTGATGAGCAGGTGGTTGTGCATTGTATTTGTTTCATGTTGTAGTTAAAAAGAAGATATCGTCTCCTCATTCTTCGTCGCCAAGTGGATGTGATGAGTCAACAATAGGAAAACCGAGGCACGTCCAAGAGGACCAAATAAAAGGCCCTAGAGCCGATTTACCATCACGATGGTCGATCCGTAGGATGGGGGCCCTACCCAACCTCTGAAGGCAGTGGCAGTATTCTAGACATTGTGCAGGATAATTGGACGAGAACGGGTCCCCATCACCTTTCTACCCTAGAAGTCACTAACCGATGAGGAACGCAACAACCTGGTGACCAAAATTTTTCATCATTTGAGATACCAGATGACTCCATGCGCGTAGTGCGACGGTATGCATTGCTAGTGGTGGCAAAGGCATGGAAGAACATCAAGAGCATTCTTGTCACAAATTACATCAAGAAGGAAATGAATCCTTTCTCTAAGTATGGGTTCATTCATGAAGACGTATGGCAACGATTTGTTGAGATGAAGATGACGGAAGAATTCGTGTGTCAAAATGAAGTGCACAAGGCTCTCTAGGCCTAGAACACCCACCCCACAGATTCGACTCCGCTGGGTACGCGGGTAAGAGCGCACAATTGAGGAGGGAGGATGAGGAGGCAATCTTGATGGAAGCGTCCTCGCCATTTGCCTCGATCGTAGACCCGAGCGCCCGAAACTGGCTAAGAGCGAGGTCAAATCCCACATCTTCGAGCGCCGTATCCTTCAGGAACCTCATAGACAAGGAAGTGTCACAACGCCTGGTAAGATATCGAACTACCTAGTTTGTAATTACTCCATAAATTGATAATTATAAGTGAGATGACGTGCCAAGCTCTTACAAGAAGCGTTGAGTATAGAATCTTCCCAAGGCTCTTTCCCATCGGATAGGGAGAAAGATATACTATCAATGGCCTTGGGAAAAAAAGGCACCCGGGTAACACGAGAGCAAAATGTGTTTTCGTTCTCTAGAAAATGGGATTTCTACAGGACTCTGACACGTATTTTAGTAAGAAAAGAGACAAAGCCGAGCAAGAGGAACGGCTAGTAGCAATCATTGAGGAAAGGGTCGAGAAAAGTCTGAGAGCGAAATTCAATGATTAGCTAAGAAGCCTTGAGAAAAGGATTAAGAAAAGAGTGGTTGCAGAGAGGTACATACGGATCGTACAAGCCCCAGAAGCATCGACAGAATTCATCCCCACTAACCGTCGAAGCAGCTGTGCGTCCGCCTATTAGACATATGAAGATGCCGGCAAATTTCCCGTCGATGACATCCAGGTAATATATATCTCTAGAATGCTCCTAGCTAGTTGTGTTCCATTATGTAGGAGGCCACGCGGTGCAATCTCCAAGTGAGGCTTGCAAATTGTTCCGTTCCCCTACAGGCTGCTTGGGGCACGTGTATCCATCCGATCAAGGTGCGATTGTTCACGGTTCCCTGGTAGCGGCAAGTTTCACGAAGGTGAATGTCGATGATGTACATAAAATTTGTAAGGATGTCATGCTGGAGATGCCCCCAACGACAAGATCATGACACTAGGGGATGCCATTGGCACATTCATTCAATGGCCCAAGAGGGACATCTTCTTGGATGATCGTCCTCCAACACTGGAGCTACCTGCAGTACCGAGCTACCTGATGGACTGGAGCTACCCGCACTATTGGAGCCACCTGCTGCATCGAAGCGGGCCACCAAATCGGCTATAGTGCCAGGTACATACAGGCCCGTAGAACACTTGATGCCCATTCGTCTCCCCATAAAAATGACCTATATGAGAAAGCTAGACAAGGGCAAATTGAAGCAGAGCACTATGGCCCCGTACAATCCGTTGGCCTGCAAATACAAGCTAAGATAGCCGTTCCTACCGGAAGAGGGGTTGTAACATCTTATAATGGTTTGCGCTAGATTGCATCGTTGGTACGTGGAACAAGCCTACAAGCTGGTGGCACAACAGATATCCAGTATCCCTATTGAAGGACCATGTGGAGGTCTACCCAGATTTGTGATGAGTATTTGACTAAATTTGAGCTTGGGATACTCTTGTTTGAGTTTGATTTGAAATTGATTTTCAAATGGAAGCAATTTGAGTTCCTCTCTGTTTTCCCGGTGCTACCGACCATGGTAGCACGGTGCTACCGGGCGAGCGGTAGCACCGGACCCGAGTGCGGTGTGAAAAAACCAGAGAGGGTGATTTTTCGGGTTTTTGGCTAGACGGTGCTACCGGCCATGCTAGCCCAGTGCTACCGGGCGTGCGGTAGCACCGGACTTTGGAGCGGTGTGAAAATTCTAGAGAGGGGTGTTTTATGGTTTTGCGCTGTGCGGTGCTACCGGCCTGAGAGCGGCAGCACCGGTCCACCATGGACGGTGCTACCGGTCAGAACGAACAAAGATAAATTTCAATGTGCGGACTTTGATGGATTTCTTGCATATCTTTATGGGCATTGCTATGTGAGGAGTTTCCTTATTTTTGATGGTTGCAGGTCAACGATGCAGATCATGGTGAGGCGAAGGATGATTGGGACTAGGCGAGGAGCGTCGGAGGTCCAGACGGTCGGGGATCGCCGAAAGATAATCGGAGACGGAGTCGTGGCAAGCCGTGAAGACAAGGAACGGTTGAGATGCTAGCTAGATGCTGCGTGGATCAATGAGAACCATTGGATCTTGGTCTAGTTGATAGATTAGCGGGTCTAGTTAGTGTGCTTTGAGAACCGTGCAAGAAAACCCATTATGTGTTGTGGGTTTTGGGTGAACCCTTGCATTGCTGGTTGAGTGGGTTAATCCTGGCCCTTGATGGATTCTCTAGGGTTTAGAGGCTCATCCAAGGGTGGTAGGTGGCCCAAGAGTTGTATAAATAGGGGTGGAGGAGTAGCCTTCCCCTCTTGAAGAGTTGCTACTTTGAGCTTTGCCCACATCAGGTGAGGTTTTGTAAACCTTTCATCCAGAAAATACAAAATTTTTCTTTACCTTATTGTGAATTTAAATTGCGCATTTACATTATGTCTTTACTTTACGCAATTTGAATTCAGCATTTACTTTCCCGCATTTACATTCTCGCAATTTACTTTCTCGCAATTTGGATTTGCCTCCCCTCCTTCTAAATATTGTTGTTCTAAAATTTCTTGAAGGTTTTTATATGGTTTTACACTTCTCTTGCACCCTAGGATAGACTAAAAATCAAGTTTTCTATCAAGTTGTCATTCTGTCCAGAACTTGTTCATCGCGCAGCAGTCAGTCTTTATTTTTAGTAAAATCTAGAAAATTCTTTTTTGAGTGATTCTCATTGGACAAGGTGCGTGACTTCTATATCCATCTCTAGAAAAATTTGTGAGTTCAATGGTTACACCGTTTAAGTGCTATGAAGTGAAAACCGATCCTCAAACTTTGTAGTCGAAGTTCCTGACTGTCTGTAATACTTGATTTTTCATGTGTGTTATACAAAGCTTTTTGATGTGATTTTTGGTGGACTGTTTCATGACTCAACTTCTCATTGGGAAACAAATTCCCAAAAATTTTAGAGTAACAGAAACTCACCAACCACCTGCTCCAAGTGAGGACAATTCCTAGAAAATCTGCTTTTACTTTTCTGAAAAGAGACTTTGTTGTTTTTAACTTTATCTCTTTTAAACAAGAACTCTTTGAATTGATTCCTTTTTGTTTGGACACTTGACAACCAGGATTGTGATTAAAACATCCCTAACATGGTTCATGGTTCTCAACCATGTAAGCTAGGGGCAGGGTTCACAAAACCGACGAAAACCGCGGTTTTCATGCGTACCGCTACGGTTCGAAATCAAAAACCATTCGGTAAACCGGTCCATGCAAAAAAAATTTAAAAATTTCAAAATTTTGAAAAAAATTATGCGCTCGTTTTTTCGTCAAAAATCGCTCACAAAAACAGTTTTGCGATGAACATACAGTTGGCAGCAGTTTTTCTATTTTTTTGGAATTTTTCAAAAAAAATTTGATTTATGAACCGTTCGGTTTTTGACGGTTTTCGAGCGGTTTCTGCGGTTTTCGTACCGCGAATTTCAAAATTCAGTTTTGTGAACCCTGGCTAGGGGTACACATAGTTGTCTAGTTGTTCGGGTTTTGGAGGGTGTGCGAATCTGAGAAGCACCAATTTGAACGAAAATCTTTGGGTGTTTCATATTTTTATTACGAGATTGTTTGGAGTACTTTGATTGGGGGAAATTTTATTTGGGATCATTCACCACGCTTCAATCGCCATTTCGATCCTTTAATTGGTATCAGAGCCGGTTTTTGCTCTTTCATAAATCTTGACCGGTCTCAAGAGCCATGGCGATGGACAAGTATTCCACCAAGCCTCCTATTTTTCCTGAAGTTGATTTTCCATTTTGGAATTCTCGAATGGAGTCATACATCACTGCCCAGGTCTTCCTGATATGTCAGAAGGTGAAACTCCCGTATGAGGTTCCTGCCGATGAAAATGTAACGGTCGGCAATATGGCTGACGTTGAGGCGAATGCTAAGGCAAGGAACATCCTCATACAGGGTCTTGGCCGAAGTTAGTACGATAGGATTTCTCACCTCCGTTTTGCTCATCAGATTTGGGCGACCCTCGATTCTTACCACGAGGGCACCACTCAAATCAAAACGGTGAGATAGGACCAATTCAAGCGTGAGCACAATAAGTTTGAGCAACACGCTGGTGAGAGTCTTGACGAGTGCTTTGGTCATTTTACGAAGATTTTGAGCGACCTCCGAGCAGTCGGTTGCATATACCCTGACTCGGATAATGCTCGATATTTCTTGACCGCACTCGATCTTCGAGTTTGGGAGATGAAAGTGACCACCATTAAGGGCACTACTGACTTGTCGACCTTAACTCTTGATGGGCTTTACTCCCATCTCAAGACTCATGAGATCGACGTCGTCTCTCGGAAGATGAAATCTCAGTCGATGGCCTTGGTCACTGATCCCACTGGATCTTCCCTTGATCTTTCTGATGGTTTCTCTCTTTCCGCCCTTTGCGAGCTAAGCGATGACCAACTGGAAAATTTCCAGAAAATGAGCTTGCTCTTCTTGCTCGCAAATTTTCACATGCATACAAGAGGGTGAGAGAGAGGAAGAGAGGTGGCATGATCACATGCTTGAGTATGGTGGCTAACCACATTGGGCTAATTGCTAAGCGGGAGAAGGCTAAAACGATGTCGGCGGTTCGGCAAAGAACGACTACATCGACAAGAACCGCAACAAAAGCCTCGGTTCGTGAGCGGCGTGAGAAGAAGTACGCAACTTCTCCAGAACAAGCTCTTCCATCAGCGTCCTCGCCGCGCAGCGACATCAACCTCTCAGACACGGAGACATGGAGCGGCGAGGCGAGGATGAACCGCAAGAGAAGAAAGGCGGCGACGACTTCTCCGGCATGTGCTTTATGGCTGACGCCAACGGCATCAGTGACTCTGAGCTCTACGGTGACTCGGACGAGGTACCCTCCTATGACCAACTCAATGAAACTTTCTGCAAATTAGGAAAATTTCATACTAGAGCTAGAGCTAGGTGTGTGGAGCTAGAGAAGGAAGTAGGTACCTTGACTCGAGAGTTAGTTTCTCTTAGATCTTCTCCCTCTCGAGTCAGCGATGGTATTCTCTTTGTGTGATGCACTTCTTGTGGAGTTGGAGAACCTAAGGACTATGCATGATAGTGTGTTATCTGAACTAGATAGTCTTAGGTTGAGGAATGCTAGCGATGATTCTATTTATGCTATTCCACTAGATGCTAGTTTTCTTCATGCTCACTCTACTCCATCATGCTCTAATTGCCCTAAATTGCTTGCTGAAATTGATGCCATGAGCGATCACCTTAGGAAACTTTCTTCTAGAAACGATGAACTTGAAATACATGCTTCTAAGGACCAAGTCAGCTCATGTGAGGGTTTTAGGCAACTAAAACTTTACAATGAATCTCTAAATGTCAAATGTGCTAATCTTGCTAAGGACTTACTAGCTAAGTCATAAGAAAGTTGCTTGCAATGTAATGTAATTGAGGGGGACTTGGATAAAATCCAAGTTGAACTTCAAGAAATTAGAAGACCAAGCCCATAGGATTAGAAATGTGTCTTGTGTTTCTTGTGAGGCCCTCAAGATTGAGGTAGCTGTGCTGAGGGAGAAAAATGCACGTGCTGAGAGACCTCATCTTTTTTGTTCTTCTTCCTCTTCTTCCCCTTGTTCTTCTTGTGCCTCTTTCTTCTGAGATTGCCACTATCTCATGAGCACTCTCGAGAAGTTTGTTGGAGGGAAGAAGAAGCTCAATCTTATTCTAGACCAATCCAAGATTAGTAGATTTGATCAAGGTCTAGGATTTGATCCCTTGGAGCACGCTTGGGCGCATCCTCCCACCATTGTGCACGGCTCCAAGAGTGGTGAGATTGTGGTAACTCCAAGAGTGAGTACCACAGTGTTTAGGTCTGCTGGAGTTATCCATAGGACTTTTGACTAGAAGGGTGTTACTCCTGTTGCTTCTGCCTCTAGCAAGGCGAAGTACACATGCACCTTCTGTAAGAAGGATGGTCACCTAGTAGATTTTTGCTTCAGGCGCGCCAAGAACACTCGGCGTGAGCGTGTTGCTACTCTTAGGGGTATTTAGGGTCATCCCCAGACTCTGAGTGCTCCTAAGGCACACACTGCTTCTAGACAGGTTAGAGAGTCGCCTGCTTTTGGGTAGCGTTCAGGACTTGATTTTCATGTTGTTTCTTCGAGTTTTAGTCCTGGAGTTGCTCATG
Organism: Otatea glauca; assembly: GCA_036346275.1. NCBI lineage: Eukaryota > Viridiplantae > Streptophyta > Magnoliopsida > Poales > Poaceae > Otatea > Otatea glauca. The sequence continues at coordinate 16,950,122 of CM070711.1, read as the reverse complement.
GTTAGTCTTTCTGCCGTCCTCTTGATATTCCTCGTTTTTCTCATCGAGGTAGATATCAGCGACGTGAGGTGTTTTCTAGTAGGAGTTTTAGGCAGCCTCACTGGGGTGGTCCAGCCTTTGCATCACGACGGGCCAACCCAGTTTCAGCTCCTAGATCATCTACTAGAGTTGCTACTGATCTTGTTAGGGTTAAATGTCAGAGTGACACTCGAGTCCAGTCTTATTCTATGGATGTTACTCTGAGGAGTCGTGTGGTTGATATTGGGTTATGAAGTCTTCCTCTATCCCAATCTTGAGTCATCTTTCTCTCTTGTGTCTTGATCGGGTTAAATCGAATGGGAAGGAGATATTTGGATTATCGACTCGGTTGTTCTAATCATATGACCAGGAGATTCTCGATGGTTCTCTTCCTAGTCCGAGCCCCGGTGATGAGTTGATCACTTTGGGGATGCTTCTTGAGTAGATTCATTGCTAAAGGTACCATCTGCATTAATGACAATTTCATTCTTAAAGATGTTGCCTTAGTGAGTAGTATAATACAATTTGCTTTCTGTTTCTCAGCTTATTGATGACTCTTTCGAGGTGAGTTTCAAGAGTAGCGCCTGTAGAATCCTCAATTCTTCAGGAAGGTTAGTTTGCGGGATTTCTAGATATGAGAGTGTTTCGCGCTGATTTTTCTGCTTCTTCTGGAGACTCTCTTCGTTGTTTGATTGCTTCAGAGTCCCATGATCTCTTCTTCTGGCATAGGAGACTTGGTCACATTGATTTTGATCATTTGACCTGAGTTAGCAGCCATGACCTTTTTCGTAGTTTGCCCAAACTCAAATTGGTCAAAGACTTAGTTTGCTCTCCTTGCCGACATGACAAGATGGTTGCTGTTTTTCATCCCCCAGTCATTATTGTGATGACTAATGCACCAGGACAGCTTTTACATATGAACACTGTTGGTCCAGCTAGAGTGCAGTCAATGGGTGGGAAGTGGTATGTTCTTGTCATTGTTGATGATTTTTCGAGGTACTCTTGGGTGTTTTTCATATCCTGAAAGGATGAGACTTTTACTCATTTTAGGAATTTGGTTCATAGGTTGTCTTTTGAGCTCCCTGGTGCCCTACGAGCTATACGCAGTGACAATAACACGGAGTTCAAGAACTCCTATTTTGTGAGTTTTTGTGTGGAGTCTGGTTTAGAGCATCAGTTCTCCTCTCCCTACGTCCCTCAGCAAAATGGCATAGTGGAAAGGAAGAACATTACCCTGGTAGAGATTTCCAGGATGATGCAAGACGAGTATATTACTCCTACGAAGTTTTGAGCTGAGGCTATAGTTACTGCTTGCCATGTTTCTAATCGTGTATTCTTGAGAGCACATTTGCACCGCACTTCTTACGAGTTGAGGTATGGGCGAAAGCCAGTGTTTCTCATTTTCGTGTGTTTGGTTGCAAGTGTTTTATTTTGAAGTCAGTAACTGGATAAGTTTGAGTCTCGTTCTTGATAGTATCTTTACGGGTTATTCGACTTCTTCTCGTAGCTATAGGGTCTAGAGTTGTGATGCGCATAGGATCCTAGAGACCTGTGAGGTGACCTTTGATGAGGCTAGCCAGAGCTAGACACGACATTTGAGCTCTTCTTCCACCTTGAGACCATTTTTGTAGAGGATGAGGATGATGGAGATGATGGTGTTCCACGATTGATCCCTCTACACGAGGTGCCTCCTGTTTCCATTTACGCACCTCGGGAAGGCCGACCATTGCCTTCTGACTCTCATGCAGCTAGTGGCTCTGCTCCTACCTCTTCTGTGCATGAGGTTGAGGCCACTTCTGCTTCTGGACCTCCTCGTCATATTTAGCGTTCTCATCCACCTGATCAGATCATCGACGATCTGTTTGAGTGAGTCACTCGCTCAAAATCAGGTTTGTCCAGTTTCTACCTTCACACTGCCTTTGTTGCCTCATTTGGGCCGAAGGATGTGACTCATGTATTATCTGACAAGTCTTGGACTAATGCTATGCATGAGAAACTTGAAAACTTCGAGAGGAACAAAGTCTGTGTAAGGACCCGAATCCACTGATTCGAACCCACTGTGTTTACCGCACTAGTCCCAGGATCAACGCTAGTGCACACAGCTCAACATTGGTACATATCACATCATACTCAACGATAACGAAATAATAGTTCATTCATTGATATAACTAAAGGTATGATCTTATGACCAACTTACATTATTAAGCCACGCAGAACAAGGCGAGAATATAAACTAATAATTAAGCGTGGAAAGTAGAAGCGTAGATAGCTCATCGATTCACCACGAACAACCGACAAGGCTCGGACCTAATGACTCGTGTCTTCACGGACTTCATCTTCCAACACGGTGTAGATTCCTCAATTGTTGATTATTGTTGTTTGGCAAGGGTGAGTACTTAAAGCACTCAACAAGTTGTGCCGAATGCAATTCTATGTATCTATATGCAAGGCTTATTCAATGGATAGGCTATCATGGCTATTTTGCAATAAGCGGCATTTATGAACAAATCTGATAAATAGATTGTAAAGAATGTAAAACAAATAACAATAGTAAATAAATTGAGATTTCTCAAGTAAACCAAGTTTCCAATCCTAAGTCAAATTCCATCTTCCATATGGCATTCGCCATCCCAACCATGTTGTCCAATTAATTAAGCTAACCCTTAAATGTAATTCTGAGCATTGCTCAATACATGAAACACGGCTATCAGAATAGATTCACACTCTGCGGAGGTTATGCACTTTACCCACGTGATACAACCAAACACCACCAAGGCGAGTGATTATAACAAAGCCTTTACAATGCTCAGCTTAACCCGATACTACCGCTAAGGATTCAACACTGGTGGGACTGGTTACCACATCCGGGGCCCCCTCTTGCGCCATGTGAATTACTCCATAACTCGGAACTCACACCGACCACGGTAGTACCAAAATTAAGACATTGCAAATTTCTCATTAAGGTGGCCCATACGGACATGTGGTTGCATGATTGACTCGGTCAAAGGCTTGCAAGGTTAAGTCCTTAGAATGATCGGGCAAGACATCCACATACCATCGCCCATCGGGCCCACCTTAACCTCCTCGCCCTTGCCACTTGCCCCAATCTAAATGATTGTCACCCTGTTGATTACCAAGCACCACGTGCCATCAACAATTCAACATCGTTGCGTGACATGACTCGCCACAACAACTCAATCTCATCGTGTGATCCCACATGACACACAAGTTCATAACATTGTTCCATATTTCATTAATCAAGATTAATTATCAATGATTCTGACACATGTGATGACGTGGCAAGGCTAAGCAACTAATACGAACTAATCCTCCAATGTTGATCATAATTACTAATCAACTATATTAAACCAATCTAGGGTGACAATGGATCATGGCATACAATGGCAAGGTAGGGTATAGATCAATCTGGTATATTAGCTAAGCCCAATCTAGTTTGAAACAATTGTATATTTGAAACATATATAATAGGGTAAAACAAATATAGCAATTTTATAAACATGGGTTCAACATGATCAAAGCACAACTTGCCTTGGAATAGGTCCTGATCTTGATCTGAAGATTGCTCTTGATTTCTTTGGATCTTCCTCGAAGTGTCACACAATTCAACGTCTCAGCGTCTAGAAGAAGAAAAGCAAATAAATGCCAAAACAGAGAGCAAAAGAACTCCAAAAATAAAATAAAATTCACCATTAAATAGATCTCAATTTTACAAATTTTTAGAAACTGGAATCACTCAATTCCGAGTTAAATTGCAAAAGATATAGCCTTTTGAAGTTTGAAATAAATACTGAAATCAGAAAATCAGAAATTCGAAATTAACAGATTTATTTTTATTCTGAAAACCGATTTATGGCGTCAGCGTGGCGTCAGCCACAGCGCCGACCAATCAAGCGGTGACAGCGTGTCTCGGTGCATAGGCGGGTCTACAGCGCGTGCGAGTCCACGGTGAACTTCGGTCCACGGCGCCTCGGTACCCGCGCGACACGCGCGTTGCGATCGATTGGTCCCGTGCGGCTCGATCGACCGCGAAACATGATCGGACGGTCGGCGTTCACGCTGGCGTGGCAACGCACCATCCAACAGATCTAATCCAGCGCTCAAAGCTTCCGAACCCGGCGATGGCTAGCGGCGGCGAGGTCTTCTGGGACATGAAGGCGAAGACCAAGCGGCGGCGTTTGGCGTGACTCGGCGACAAGGCGGCTGCTGGTTACTGCGCGGCGTGGTCGGCGAACCGAAGATGGTTCCAGCGGTGGCGGAGACCCGGCGGCGAAGAAACCGGCGGCGAGGCGTCTGCGCTTCCAACTCGGCGAGCTCCTGCGGGTGCGTGGCGGCGGCTCGTGAAACATTACCGACCAAAGGCGCGGCGCTGAGGATGAACCTCGGCGCTACCCCTCCTTTATAGCCTCGACAAGCGCTAAAAATGGAACCCTAGGTTTTCCCGGGCGAAGTCGTGTCGGCGGCGGACTCAGAGTCGCCAGCGGAGCGACAACCCTCGACCACCCGATCCGCTACTGACGGCCCGGATCACTCGATACGATACGATCTGAACCGATCTTTCCAAATCAGCGGCGCAATCTTTATCCTTCCGAATCGGTGCGATGCGTCGGACTGCCGATCTTGATCCAGCGGCGATTCAATCGCCTAGGGTTTACGAGATGGGCCAAATGGGCGCTTCTCAGACCCGCAGCGCGCGATGCAGGCGGAGCCCATTCTTTATTGAGAGGTTTTCAAAGGTTTTCATTTAAAATAATTCCGAAATTCATTTAATTTGTTTTAGGCAATAAAATAATCGGGAAAAATCCAAGAAAAATCTCGAAATACTTTGAGACATTACGGACTCAACTAAAATATTTTTGGCAAAAATTTATTTTAACTTTGCACAGATTTGAATAGATTTAAATAAAGACAATAAACTTGAAATAGGAATTAATTCAATTAAATCTAGAAAAATCCAAATAAATTCAGAAAATCACAAATGCACTTTTAAGCAATAAAAACTTAATTAAACCAAATTTTGGGATGTTACAAACCTCCCCCTATGAGAATCTCGGCAGAGATTGGGGCTAACTAGAGAATAGGTTAAAATTACGACTTCAAATCTTCTTCTCGCTCCCATGTGGCTTCACTTTGAATGATTGCTCCATGAACTCTGCAAGCGAATAGACTTGTTTTGGTCTTGCGTTCCATAACATCAAAATTCGACCGGTTGCTCTTTGTAAGTCAAATCTTCTTGCGGCTCTATTGCATCCAGTGAGGTTTGCTCGGTTGGCACTCTGAGACACTTCTTAGGCTGCGACACATGGAATACATCATGCACTCTGCCAAGGGTGAGGCAACTCTAGCGATAAGCCACCTCTCCTCGGCGGCTCGGAATCTTGAGCGGACCAACATATCTTGGTGCAAATTTCCCTTTAACATGAAATCTTTTACGCCCTTAAGAGGGTAACCACGAGATACACATGATCTTACGGTTCAAATCTCAAATCTCGGCGACGGTTATCTGCGTAGCTTTTACATCTTGGTGTGCTATCTTCAACCTCTCTCGATCATTGCAACTTGACTTTACGCTTCTTGAGAATGTCGGTCCAAACACCAAGCGTTCTCCGTTTCATTCCAATTTAGCAGTCGACAAGCACGTCCATACAATGCTTCAAATGGTGACATCGCAAGCTAGCTTGATAGCTATTGTTGTAACTAAATTCCGCATATGGCAAACACTTATCCCATGTCGCGATATAAGCTAAAGCACAAGCTCTCAACATATCCTCTAGAATCGATTTACTCTTTCGGTCGACCATGCATGCTGGGGTGATATCTTTGTACTAAAATTGAGGCGAGTTCCCATTGCCGTGCAACTTATTCCAAAATCTCGAGGTAAATTGGGTCCCTCGTGTGACACAATCTTCTTGGGCACTCCATGCAAACATACAATCTGGACATGTACAACTCGCTAAGCGATCTCACGAGTAAGTGGTCTTTCTTTGGGATAAAATGGCGACCTTGGTTAGGCGATCCACAATAACCCAAATGGAATCGTAACCTCTCGAGTTTTAGGTAAACCGGTGATAAAATCCATTCGATTTCCTCCACTTCCATTCGGAATTTTCAGCGGCGCAACAAACGGTGGGTCTTTGATGCATGGCTTTTACTCTCGACATCGTCGCATAAAGCAACATGCTCGGCTACTTCACGCTTCATGTTAGGCCACCAAAATCTCTCTTTCAAATCTGGTACATCTTGGCACTCCTGGATGAATTGAGTATTTTGAATCGTGAGCTTCCTCAAGAATCAATTGCTTTAGTTCCTTTTATCAAGCACACAAATTCGGCCTTTGAAGAACATGGTTCCTTGCTCATCAGTGAAATCTCTGACTAGGCCTTATTCCTTTTTAGCCTTAATCTTAGAAATTTTATCATCATCTTTACGGCCTTCACTAATCGATCCTCGGTGTTGGCCTCACTTCGATCTGACTACCATTCCTTGCGAGCGACCTCCAACCTTAGTTTACGAATTTCCTTGCATAATTACGGTTGATCTTCCCTTGTTAGCGTATTTGCGCTATGGCTCTTCGACTTAGAGCATACGCCACCACATTGGCTTTTAGGGATGATAATGGATTCCCACATTATAATCCTTAATTAGCTCTAGCCACCTTGTTGTCTCATATTCAGATCTGCTTGAGTGAATATGTATTTGAGCTCTTATGGTGCGTATATATCTCACATCTATTTCCTATGAGATAATGGCGCCATATCTTTAAAGCATGCACTCGGCTAATTCCAAATCATGCGTTGGGTAATTCACTTCATGCGGTCTTAAGCGTCTCGGCGCATAAGCAACAACTTTGCCTTCTGCATTAACACGCACCTAAGCCTTGCTTTGAAGCATCACGATAAATATCAAATCCATTACGCACATCTGGCGGTACTAATACGAAATTTGTTGTTAAGCGCTTCTTTAACTCCATAAAGCTTTTCTCGCACTCTGGCGTCCATGCAAACTTCTTTTCTTTCTTTAACAAGCTGCGTAAGGGGTTTAGCAATCGTTGAGAATCCCTCTATGAACCGGCGGTAATATCCGCCATTCGAAAACTACGGATCTGGGTAACAGACTTTGGTTGCTCCCAATGCAACACTGCGTCCACTTTGCTTGGGTCAACTGCTACTCATTTAGTAGTCATTACATGACCAAGAAATTCTACTTTCTCCTTCCAAAATTCACACTTGCTAAACTTAGCATACGGTGATGCTCTCGACCTCTCTAAAACCATTACGAGATGTTACGCATGCTCTTCCTCTGTCTTGAGTAAACCAAGATATCGTCTATGAAGACTACAACAAACTTATCCAAATATTCCATGAAAACCTTATTCATCATGTTCATAAAATATGCGGGGCATTAGTCAATCAAATGACATGGTTGTGAACTCATAATGTCCATATCGCGTAAGCGCGTCTTAGACACATCCTCGCTCGGATCTTCAGCGATGGTATCGAGCGAAGATCTATCTTGGAGAAAACTCCAGCTCCTCTTAATTGATCAAATAAGTCATCGATCACGGGCAGCGGATACTTATTCTTGATTGTTACCTCATTCGATGCCGATAATCGATGCACATTCTAAGACTTCCGTCCTTTTTACGAACAAACAAAACCGGGGCTCCCCACGGCGATGAACTTGGTCTAATGAAACCTTTCTCTTGCAGTTCCTCAATCTGCTTCTTCATTTCCACTAACTCGTCGGTAGGCATCCGATATGGTCTTTTTGATATCGGTCTTTGTACACGCGCTAACTTCGATCACGAACTCGATATCACGGTCTGGTGGCAATCCTGGCAAATCTTCTGGAAACACATCCGGGTATTCCCTGGCTACTGGCACATCTTCCATGCTGATGGCTTTCACGCTGTTGACCATTAACTGCCCATCGCGAACTACGGTCGCTTGAAACTCTACTTTCTTGCCACTAGGGCCTTCCAAAGTCACGATCCGTCGGCCACAATCCAAAACGGCCTTATGCTTAGACGACAATCCATTCCAAGGATGGCGTCTAGGGATTGCGCATCTATCAAGATAAGATTAGCTAGGAATTCTATCCCATCCATAAGCAACAGCTCCCAAACACCCAAGGCTAGATCTAAGCTCGATCACGGGGCTTGGACTAAAGCACACACTTAAGATTCACCACTTTAAATCCATTCTTGGTTGCAAAACTTTGAGAAACAAGCGAATCGAAGCGAGAATCAAACAAAACTATAGCAGTCTTGAGTTGACGAAAACTTACCCGGTCGGCGTGCAGCCTCTGAGCTCCATCGGCGGTGATGTGGTTGATCCTTCCACGCCTTTGTTGATTGCGGGATTGCTCGGCTTGACTGGCGCCGATTTCCTCCCGAGGCTGGTGCTTTGGCGGTGTGGTTCCCAAGTTGAAAGCAGTGGCGTAATGCCTCCCTTACGTGGACACCTATTAGAAAAGTGCTGCGGCTCATTGCATGTGTAGCATCTTTTCACTGCGGTATTGATTCTCTCTGGTGCATTGTTGCCTGTCTTTGGTGTCGAAAATTCGATTGGCGGGCGAGTGCGGGGTTGATGTCTTGTTCACGGTGGCGGTTGGAACCTAGCAAATTGTTGTGGTGACATCCTCAAGCGTAGATGGTTTGGGCGTCCACCGATTAGTCATTAAGCGCTTACGGTTTTCACCCGACTCTTTGCGCTTGTCCTCTAGGATCAAAGCCTTATTCACTAGCTCTGAAAGTCGAAAAGTTGTGGGTGATCAGCCCACTGCGATCTGAATCTGATCCCTTCATGAAGCGAGGCGCCTAGCTTTGTCGTCGCTCGTCTTGAGGGGCATAGCGAGCTAGCTGGGTAAACTTATTGGTGCTCGGCCCTTTGGTTGGCCTCCTTGTTTGAGCCACGAACTCTTCCTTCTTAAGGTCCATCATTCCCTCAGGGACATGATCTTGCGGAAAGCATTAGTAAACTCCTCGGGTGATCTCTTGTGGGGCTCCATGGCGGCACGATAATTCTCCACCATTCTGCGGTTCCTTCCAATTGATGAGGCGTGAGCACCTTCTCATTTCCTTCACATTGCGTGATGTGCAGCTTCTTCTCAATAGTCCTAAGCCAGTCATCGGCTTCCAAAGGGTTCACATTTCCTGAAAAAGTTGGCGGCCTAGTCCTCATAAAATCTGATAGCTTTGAGTGAGGTCGGGGTCCACCATGGTTGTTCGAGCTCTGAGGTTGTTGTTCTTTGTTCTTGCATTGGTCATCTCTTGCATCTGTTGCATCATAGTGCATTAGTTAGTTAGTGCACCGCAAGAAAGCGCTCCCAGTTCTGCATGTCTCTTGCGGTGGTTGAGGCTGCCTCTGTCGTTGGTGTTGTCGTTACGCGCGATCCACTTCACGAAGCTCCGTTGTTTCCTCAGTATTCACCATCGATGATTGCCTCTTGGGTTAGGAAAGGTAGGTGTAGCATAGATAAAGTAAGAATTTCTAAAGCGGGAGATAGGTTATACCCAATTGAAATAATTCTTTATTTATTCTTGGTATGGCTGCTTATTTAAGCCTACAAGCTTTGCAACACATCTTTGCACACTCGGCAATACAAAGAAGCAAACTAAACACGAAACCTTAACGTCAACTAGAAAGGTAAAGACTAACTTAAAGGCGCGACTCACACTCGAGTCTCAACACGGCTCAAAGTGACACTCACTCATCCGACCACCACAGGCGAGGTCGATCCGCGCATACACGGCGGATGGCGGGCATAGGGCGAACCTATCCCGATGACCTACTCTGGGTCCTCTGCAACCACGGGTCTGCACTCCCCTCGGCTCCCACTCTCGCTCCTCTGGATCCTCCTCGGACTCCTCTGCGGCTTCGAACTTCTCGAGTCACGCTCTCCGGCTCGTCCTCGATCGCCTCTAGGGCCTCACCCACTCGATAATCATCCCGATGGTTGAAGCACGGGTCACCTCAAGCTCTGCTCGCCACTCACGAGTGCCTCGTACACGATCTCCGGCTCTGAGTAGTCTCTCTCATATGATCCTCTGGCAAGGCGAACTCCGCAAGGTGTACGCCTTGGCACACTCGTTCTCCACGATCCGTCGGCGTCGGCATGCTTGAGCGTGCAGGTGAAGGCGGAACAGAGTCGTGAAGCTCGTCGGCGTGAGTCGCGGCGGACACAGCGAAGAGCAAGTCGGGCAACCTCTGAATTGCAACCTCGTGCGAGAATCTTACGGCGAGATGTTGATTGGCCTGCTAGCTTCCTCGTTCTCCGGCGTAGATAATCGACTTGCAAATAAATCCCGGTGTACACCATTAGCGACCAGTGCCTCCCGGTAAAGCGGACGGTAGAAGCCTCCCAGCGTCGAAGAACACTCCACGGCTCCATGGTGTAGCCACGGTGACTCCTCGAAGGTCGGAACAATCGGCATCTGCTCCACAAGAACTTTGAATAAGAGCTCCACCCAAAGCGGCGATAAAGCAGTAAATTCAGCAAAGGCGAAGTAGAGAATGAGATGAGTCGAGATTTTTATTAGTCAAATTTAGATTTTCTTTTAGAAAATAGTTTGGACACACACAAGACACCTCCATACTATCTAGGGCCAAGACCTACGATCGATGCGCTCGATACCACCTCTGTAAGGACCGAATCCGCGATTCGAACCCACTTTGTGTTTACCGCACTAGTCCGGGATCAGCGCTAGTGCACACGACTCAACATTGGTACATATCACATCATACTCAGCGATAACGAATAATAGTTCATTCATTGATATAACTAAAGGTATGATCTTATGACCAACTTACATTATTAAGCCACGCGAGCAAGACGAGAATATAAACTAATAATTAAGCGTGGAAAGTAGAAGCGTAGATAGCTCATCGAGTTCACCACAGGCAACCGACAAGGCTCGGACCCTAATGACTCGTGTCTTCTGGACTTCATCTTCCAACACAGGTGTAGATTCCTCAAGCTGTTGATTATTGTTGTTTAGCAAGGGTGAGTACTTAAAGCACTCAACAAGTTGTGCATGAAATGCAATTCTATGTATCTATATGCAAGGCTTATTCCAATGGATAGGCTATCATGGCTATTTTGCAATAAGCGACATTTATGAACAAATCTGATAAATAGATTGTAAAGAATGTAAAACAAATAACAATAGTAAATAAATTCAGGATTTCTCAAGTAAACCAAGTTTCCAATCCTAAGTCAAATTCCATCTTCCATATGGCATTCCGCCATCCCAACCATGTTGTCCAATTAATTAAGCTAACCCTTAAATGTAATTCCTGAGCATTGCTCAATACATGAAACACGGCTATCAGAATAGATTCACACTCTGCGGAGGTTATGCACTTTACCCGTGATACAACCAAACACCACCAAGGCGAGTGATTATAACAAAGCCTTTACAATGCTCGGCTTAACCCGATACTACCCGCTAAGGATTCAACACTGGTGGGACTGGTTACCACATCCAGGGCCCCCCTCTTGCGCCATGTGAATTACTCCATAACTCGGGAACTCACACCGACCACGGTAGTACCAAAATTAAGACATTGCAAATTTCTCAGCTAGGCTGGCCCATACCAGACATGTGGTTGCATGATTGACTCAGGTCAAAGGCTTGCAAGGTTAAGTCCTTAGAATGATCAGGGCAAGACATCCACATACCATCTGCCCATCGGGCCCACCTTGGCCTCCTCGCCCCTTGCCACTTGCCCCAATCTAAATGATTGTCACCCTGTTGATTACCAAGCACCACGTGCCATCAACAATTCAACATCGTTGCGTGACATGACTCGCCACAACAACTCAATCTCATCGTGTGATCCCACATGACACACAAGTTCATAACATTGTTCCATATTTCATTAATCAAGATTAATTATCAATGATTCTGACACATGTGATGACGTGGCAAGGCTAAGCAACTAATACGAACTAATCCTCCAATGTTGATCATAATTACTAATCAACTATATTAAACCAATCTAGGGTGACAATGGATCATGGCATACAATGGCAAGGTAGGGTATAGATCAATCTGGTATATTAGCTAAGCCCAATCTAGTTTGAAACAATTGTATATTTGAAACATATATAATAGGGTAAAACAAATATAGCAATTTTATAAACATGGGTTCAACATGATCAAAGCACAACTTGCCTTGGAATAGGTCTGATCTTGATCGAAGATTGCTCTTGATTTCTTTGGATCTTCCTCGAAGTGTCACACAATTCAACGTCTACAGCGTCTATCAAGAAGAAAAGCAAATAAATGCCAAAACAGAGAGCAAATAAACTCCAAAAATCAAATAAAATTCACCATTAAATAGATCTCAATTTTACAAATTTTTAGAAACTGGAATCACTCAATTCGAGTTAAATTGCAAAAGATATAGCCTTTTGAAGTTTGAAATAAATCTGAAATCAGAAAATCGAAATTCGAAATTAACAGATTTATTTTATTACGAAAACCGATTTATGGCGTCGGCGTGGCGTCAGCCACTGTCGCCGACCAATCAAGCGGCGGCGCGTGTCTCGGTGCATAGGCGGGTCTACAGCGCAGTAGTGAGTCCACGGTGAACTTCGGTCCGCGGCGTCGGCACCACGCTCGACACGCGTTGCAATCGATTGGTCCCACGTGCGGCTCGTCGACCCGCGAAACATGATCGGACGGTCGGCGTTCACGCTGGCGTGGCAACGCACCACCAGCAGATCTAATCCAGCGGCTCAAAGCTTCCAACCCGACGATGGCTAGCGGCGAGGTCTTCACCGGACTTGAAGGCGAAGACCAAGCGGCGGCGTTGGCGTGACTCGGCGACAAGACACTGCTGGTTCTGCGCGGCATGGTCGGCGAACGAAGATGGCTCCAACGGCGGAGAGACCCAGCGGCGAAGAAACCGGCGAAAACCGAGCGTCCTGCGCTTCCAACTCGGCGAGCTCCTGCAGGTGCGTGGCGGCGGCTCTCGCGAAACCTTACCGACCAAAGGCGCGGCGCTGCGGATGAACCTCGGCGCTACCCCTCCTTTTATAGCCTCGGCAAGCGCTAAAAGCGGAACCCTAGGTTTTCCCGTGGCGAAGTCGTGTCGACGCGGACTCGAGTCGCCAGCGGAGCGACAACCCTCGACCACCGATCCGCTACACGGCGGCCCGGATCACTCCCGATACGATCGATCGAACCGATCTTTCCAAATCCAGCGGCGCAATCTTTATCCTTCCCGAATCGATGCGATGCGATCGGACCCGCCGATCTTGATCCAGCGGCGCGATTCAATCGCCTAGGGTTTACGAGATGGGCCAAATGGGCGCTTCTCAAGACCCGCAGCGCCTGATACAGGCCGAGCCATTCTTTGTTGAGGTTTTCAAAAGGTTTTCATTTAAAATAATTCCAAAAATTCATTTAATTTGTTTTAGGCAATAAAATAATCAGGAAAAATCCAAGAAAAATCTCAGAAATACTTTGAGACATTCTGGACTCAACTAAAATATTTTTGGCAAAACTTTATTTTAACTTTGCACAGATTTGAATAGATTTAAATAAAAGACAATAAACTTGAAATAGGAATTAATTCAATTAAATCTAGAAAAATCCAAATAAATTCCAGAAAATCACAAATGCACTTTTAAGCAATAAAAACTTAATTAAACCAAATCTTGTACCTCACTGCTTCGAGGCCAGACATATATTTCACTGTGTGTCTATGCGCTCGATTTCAGGCCTCTCCTCGCGCCTTTCACTGTTAAGCGGTCAATCGCATTTTCAGGTACCTTTGTGCTACCACTGATTATGGTATTTGGTACTCTTCTTCTTGTCTGTCCATTCGAGCCTTTTCCGATGCCGACTTTGCTGGCTGTAGGTTAGATAGGAAGAACACTTCTGGTATTTGCCAATTCATTAGCACTTCTCTTATTTCTTGGTCGTCTAAGAAGTAGTCTGGTGTTGCAGATCCATCATCGAGAGTCGAGTATGTTCTTTGCGACCGATTCTTTGTAGCAGTGCTCTGGATGAGATTGACCTTGCGGGACTTTGGGTTAGAGATAGAGAGTGTGCCACTTTTCTGTGACAACACTTTTGCTATTTGCATTACTAAAAACCTAGTGCAACATTCCCGGACCAAGCACATTGATATTAGATATCACTTCCTTAGAGACCATGTGGAGAAGGGGGATATCGCACTTCAGAGTGACCTCCAGTTAGCCGATATCTTCACCAAGCCTTTGGATAGCTCCAGATTTGTTGCCTTGAGGAGTGAGCTTGGAGTCGTGAGCCCTTATGACCTATCGTGAGGGGGAGCTAGTTTGTATATTATGTATAATATGTTTTCTTACAGCTTTTCTTTTCTTTGTGTTTCTTCTGGGTGACTTTGGACTTACTTAGATTTCTGGCATGCTTAGCATGGACCTCTTATCTTGTTCTTTAGGTTGCTATCATGCGTGATTAGCTGTTCTCTCTTCTCTCTAAGTTGAGTTTCCTCACAGTCTTATAAGTCTAACAGGTGTTGGGCCTCCTGGGTAGACTCTGTGTGCACTCCTTAGTTAGGATCTAGAGTCAGCTTCCCTATGTCAGTCACTAGGGAAGATAAGAGCGAGTCTGAGCTGTAGTGAGTCTCTTCTATCTTATCTATGCTCTATAGCCATCCAGTTTGCAGTTTCTCGACTTCTTCTTCTCATTCTGTCTTTCTGGTTGTTTTTGAGTTCATTTGGGTTTTCCTTATGCCTAATCTTGATAATAACTCAACTTTAACCAGATTTGAGCGTAAATTGATTTACTTGTTGAGGGGGAGCTTGAGAATCTGTTCATGCATTGCATATAGACTGCATTTTATGTTTTGAGCTTTGTCCTTTATGCAATTGAATCAATCTTCACGAAATACATCGTGATGTATCTTTTGAAGAAAATCACTAGCTTAGAGAAGTCCAAGTTCTTTCATTATTCTAAGCTTATTAAAATCTGAAAATTGAAAGCTTTGAATGAAAACTTAATGAAACATGTTGCTTTTACTTACTAAGTTTCTTCTCTAGGAGTATTTACCATGATTTGTGAAATTTTGGAGTTCTCTAGAGTCCCTATAGCAACTTGGGTGAAATTTGTTTGATCCATATTTGAGTCCTTTAGAATTGCTCATATGTGCTAAATTGAAATCAAGAAAAATTTGACTCTTTTGTGCAAAATTGATTTCACCACTTTATATTCACGAGATTGCTTTCCATTGCACTTGAGATGAACTTGGAACCAAAGATCATTCTCTCATGAGTTACTCTTGAGATGATCGAAAATGGCATGAGTCAATCATTAAAAAAATGCAAATATCAAACATATAAGTGGGTAAAGAATGCAAATAATGTCAAACATTTGCACCCCACTATGTTTTTCAAAGTCTTAAAGAAAATTTGCATAAATTGAAAAATGAGCTCGAAGGACCTTATATGCACTTCAAAATTCCCCCAAAGTGTTGAGTAGGTTGAACTCTAGGTTTTCCATTTGATCCTTGAGTGGTTTTGCTTCTTGATTTGAAATTTTTGCTATGTCTTGCACTTGTCAAATCTTGCTAATATGAACTATTGAAAACTTAGCTTGATAAAAAAATGTATTTGTTCTTGGACATTTCGTAGGTTAGTAATAATATAAAATTGATGAGCTTGGTGTAATATCTTTCCATTATTATCAATTGGATAATCTTCAAAGCTCTATAGATTGCATTTCATGCATACATAAAAAAATTGATTCCTATATTGTCAAAAGGGGAAGAAATCATAGAAAAAGCATCATTAAAAAAAATAATAAAAATATGAATGCTTATTTGGTTATTATGATCTTTGTAAAACCTTGCTACTTCTTTTGGATTATAATCTCATAATCTCATTTGACATGTATGGTTGGATTTTAGAGTTTTTTTGAAAACTTGCTCTTTCTTAAATTTAACTCCAAAATCTAAACCTTCTTGAGTTTGATTTTAGCTACAAAATCCCTTGTGTCAACTTGGTCATGATCTCAATTCTTATACTTGGACCAAGTTTGACTTTGCAACTAAAAATTGCTTTCTTCTTCATCCTCTTCAAACTCAAAACTTATGACTTTTGTTGTGTTTGTGAATATACTCATCAAGGGGGAGATTGAAGGACCGTGTGGAGGTCTACCCAGATTTGTGATGAGTATTTGACTAAATTTGAGTTTGGGATGCTCTTGTTTGAGTTTGATTTGAAATGGATTTTCAAATGGAAGCAATTTGAGTTCCTCTCTGTTTTTAGGTGCTCTGGGCGCGGTAGTAACACGGACCCAGTCTTGATGCGAAAAACCAGAGAGGGTGATTTTTCGGGTTTTTGGCTAGGCGGTGCTACCGGCCATGCTAGCCCGGTGCTACCGGGCATGCGGTAGCACCGGACTTTGGAGCGGTGTGAAAATTCCAGAGAGGGGTGTTTTATGGTTTTGCGCTATGCGGTGCTACCGGCCTGAGAGCGGTAGCACCGGTCCACCATGGGCGGTGCTACCGGTCAGAACGAACAAAGATGAATATCAAAGTGTGGATTTTGATGGATTTCTTGCATATCTATATGGGCATTGCTATGTGAGGAGTTTCCTTATTTTTTATGGTTGCAGGTCAACGATGCAGATCATGGTGAGGCGAAGGATGATTGGGACTACACGAGGAGCGTCGGAGGTCCAAACGGTCGAGGATCGCCGAAAGATAATCGGAGACGAAGTCGTGGCAAGCCGTGAAGATAAGGAACGGATGAGATGCTAGCTAGACGCTGCGTGGATCAATGAGAACCATTGGATCTTGGTCTAGTTGATAGGTTAGCGGGTCTAGTTAGTGTGCTTTGAGAACCGTGCAAGAAAACCCATTATGTGTTGTGGGTTTTGGGTGAACCCTTGCATTGCTGGTTGAGTGGGTTAATCCTAGCCCTTGATGGATGATCTAGGGTTTAGAGGCTCATCCAAGGGTGGTAGGTGGCCCAAGAGTAGTATAAATAGGGGTGGTGGGGTAGCCTTCCCCTCTTGAAGGTTTGAGTTGCTCCTTTGAGCTTTGCCCACAACAAGTGAGGTTTTGTAAACCTTCCATCCATAAAATATAAAAATTTTATTTACCTTATTGTGAATTTAAATTGCGCATTTACATTATATCTTTACTTTACGCAATTTAAATTCACCATTTACTTTCCCGCATTTACATTCTCGCAATTTACTTTCTCGTAATTTGGATTTGCCTCCCATCCTTCTAAATGCTGTTGTTCTAAGATGTCTTGAGGGTGTTTATATGGTTTTACACTTCTCTTGCTCCCTAGGATAGACTAAAGATCAAGTTTTCTATCGAGTTGTCATTTTGTCCAGAACTTGTTCTTCGCGCAGCAGTCAGTATTTGATTTTTAGAAAACTCTATAAAATCCTTTTTGAGTGCTTCTTATTGGAGAAGGTGCAT
Source organism: Otatea glauca (assembly GCA_036346275.1). Lineage (NCBI taxonomy): Eukaryota > Viridiplantae > Streptophyta > Magnoliopsida > Poales > Poaceae > Otatea > Otatea glauca. The sequence continues at coordinate 16,932,654 of CM070711.1, read as the reverse complement.
AACTCATATATCCATATCTATAAAAATTTGTGAGTCCACTGGTTGCACCGTTTGAGCGCTATGAAGTGAAAACCGAGCCTCAAACTTTCTAGTCGAAGTTCCTAACTGTCTGTAATACTTGATTTTTCATTTCTATTATACAAAGCTTTTTTACGTGATTTTTGTTGGAATGTTTCATCACTCAACTTCTCATAGGAAAAAAAATCTCAAAAATTTTAGAGCAACAGAAACTCACCAACCACCTGCTCCAAGTGAGGACACTTCCTGGAAAATCTGCTTGTACTTTTCTGGAAAGAGACTTTGTTTTTTTTAGCTTTATCTCTTTTAGAAAAGAAGTCTTTGAATTGATTTCTTTTTGTTTGGACACTTGACAACTAGGATTGTGATTAAAACATCTCTAACATGGTTCATGGTTCTCAACCATGTAAGCTAGGGGTACAAATAGATGTCTAGTTGTTCGGGTTTTGGAGGGTGTGCGAATCTGAGAAGCACTAGTTTGAACAATAATCTTTGGGTGTTTCTGATTTTTATTGGGAGATTGTTTGGAGTACTTTGATTGGAGGAAAATTTTATTTGGGATCATTCACCCCCCCTCTGATCGCCATTTTGATCCTTCACCCGTGAAGTTCATGGAGGAGCATTTGTTCAGCCAGTCATCAGGGGGCTTCTTCGGGGTCGACCTAAGTGACATGTTCGATCTCTACAACCTCAACGCCTCACTTTTGAGATGTTGGACATTGTAAATGTGTGCAATCATGGTCTACATTCTTGTAATACCGATAAAAGTCATATATATATATATATATATATATATATATATATATATATATATATATATATATATATATATATAACTCCATGCCTTTGTATATATAGATACATGATACAGGAAGCCAAAATTAAGAATGATCCAGTAGGTTTTCTCGACCCACACATGGTCTCTAAGCAGAGCATGGACGAAAATTTACAAGTTGTCGAGGATTACATCACAAATGCATTGCTCGCTCAACGTGACAAATCCTACATACTTTGTAACATCCCAAATTTGGTCTTTATTAATTTAATATATTATTTGTGCATTTTCTAAATTTTTGGAATTTTTTGGAATTTATTTCATATTTTTGAAATGGGCCTTTTGTGAAAATTTTAAATAAACTTTTGCCAAAAATATTTTATTTGAGTTTCAAATGTCTTAACATATTTTTTAGAATTTGTTATGATATTTTTACTATTTTATTTGAGTTATTTTAATTTTTTGGGATTATTTTAAATACAAAAAAGTTTGAAATCCCTTGGCACAGTGTTGGGCTGGAAAACCCTGTGGGGCCCAACCCAATCTTTCTGTATCGGTCGGCCCAGTCCGACTGGCCCAACTCCGAGAAACCCTAAAGTATTGTGACCGTTGGATCCGAGCGGATGGTTCAGATTTACCGAATGTTATGAGAGCCCTAGTACATCCCGACCGTTGGATTCCGTGTGTGGTCTAGATTGATTCACATCCTTACGCATCATGTCCATTCGTCGTGACACATGTACGGTTCACAGTTGTTGTCTTCGCATTACCGAGTTGGACGCTGCTCCCCATCCATGTCGTGTCCGCCTTGGACCTGACCTCTGAGTCGGCTACGGCGAGGGCTATACAGCCTTTATAAGCGTGCATCTGGAACGCTAGGTGATCACAAATCAAATCCCTAAGTTAGCCTGCCGAGAACCACCGTCGTTCGTCGAAATTTGGGAGTTTTTGCAAGGGTTGCTGAAGAGAGGAAATAGTTGGAGTCATCATCGTCGGATCCATATGGTGCGTGCGTCGATTAGCCGAAAACTCCGCCGTCACGGGAAGCCTGTCTCGCCACCATTAAAGCTCATTGCCGCTGTTGTTCCAATCTCCTAGGTAGGAAGATAACCACGTCAATCATACCGGAATGTTGAGTTCTACCGGTAGGTGCCCCACTCCATTGTTGGCGATGATCCTAGGGCCCTACGCCATCGTAGCTGACGTGTCTTGTCTCGGTGTTGACGCGTGTCGCCACAATGGCTGCTGAGTCAGCGTTGCGTCAGCTTGTGTGCTGAAGTGTCGGCTCGGTCAGCATCCGCGTGGGTCTACATAGTCAGCTTTGTCAGGCCTGCATGTCAGTTAGTCCATGCCATGGGGTCGGTCCACCGTGAACCCAAGTAGATCCGTGGACGTGGTCTATACACCAATGGCCACGTGTCAGCTAGGGGTTTTTCTAGATTTGTTTTAATTCAGTGCTGACTTCAGCGATGACGCCATAATTAGATTATTCAGTATAAAAATAATTCAGGAAATATAGATTTAATATTTTCTTATTTTCAAATCTTTTGAGAGCGTGTTCATTTTCATACGAGCTCCGATTGAGATGATTCGAGTTTCTAGAAATTTATAAAATTGAGATCTATTTAATGGTGAATTTTATTTGATTTTTGGAGTTTTTTTCCCTCTAGTTTGGTATTTATTTTGTATTCTCTCTCGATTCACATAGAAGTCGAAGTGCCCGGGTCATTCGAGGGTGAACCGTTGATTCAAGAATAAGGTCCAGAGCAAGAACAAGATCTTTTTCGAGGCAAGTTGTGCTTTGATCGTGTTGAACCCGGTTTTACAAATTGCTATGTTGATTTAAATTAATGCTTAATATTTTATGTGTAGAACTGTTTTTAAATTAGTTTGGTATCTAGTTATTCAACCCAATTTGATTAAATCTACCTTGTCATTTGTATGCCATGATTATTTGTCGCCCTAGGATGGTTCATTATTAGTTGGTTGCTAATAGATGCCAACATGGGTTGGTTAGACTGTGTGTAGTTGCTTAGCCATGCCACGATAACTCATGTCTTCTGAATGATCAAATCAATCTTGACTAATGGAATATGAAACATGTTTACGAAAAGAGTGTGCCAGGTGTTGTCGCACAATGATGTTGAGTTGTGGTGATATGTGTTGTAACGCAATGATGTTGACTTGTTAATGGCATGTGTTGCACGATAATTAACTAGGGTGGTAAATGATTTAGACTAGGGCATGTGGCAAAAGTTGTGAGCTATGGTGGGCCTCTGTGGCAATAGGTTGATATGATGACATGATATATGAGTAGATGTGAGATGGTTTTTGTGAATGATTGTTGGAGGTCTTGTCTCGGTCAGTTAAGGACTTAACCTTGCAAGTCTTTGAACTGAGTCAAACATGCAACCACATGTTAGGAATGGAACAGCCCTAATTACGTAATTTGCTAAGTCTTAACATTGGAAACTTAGTGTGTGGTTATGATGGGGACTTAGGGTGTGCCGTTCACATCTGTCCAACGGTAAGTTTCTCCTATTCTTCTGCTCTTAGTGAGGACTTAACGGGATGGTCAGTGTTAAGATGGAGTCTCTCAAAGGTTTTGTTATGATCTTCTAGACACATGTCAAGGGATACGTGACATAGCTTGGTAGTATAGTTTGATCATATCATGTTATGATCTTGTAGCCACATGTCAATGGTTTATCTACGTTTTCTTTCCGTTGCAGTTTAATTTGTTATCTATAGTTTAGCCTGCAAGGCAAAGTCATGTAAAGTCGACAATAAGGTCAGTCAACAGGTTTATATTTAATATATAAAGTATTTTATTATGTTTTCACTGTGTATGATTGTGATATTCATCTATGTTGAGCCTATGTGCATTAGCGTGATCCTGGACTAGTGCGATATACACAAAGGGTCCGAATTTGCATATTCAGGTCCCGACATACTTTTACCCTACAATCCGGGGTAAGTGATGCACTAGTTGCTATACTTGTTGATTTGTACTTTATACACAACCTGAAGTTAGGTTGAATGACCATGACGACATACCTGTGTAGGTTTTACTGTGTTCTTATTATCATTTCACCAAGAAAGAACTTGGTAATCTACGTAGATTCCTCAAATGGTGGCTTCCACGACTTGAGGCTTGTCGCACAATTACTCAACAGGTAATCATATTTCCTTCAAAGATAACTATGTTGTGGGTCATTCAAGGTGTACGTTGCTCGTAGAATGGTTGAGGCTAACTTTTTGGAATCACGTGGGTCGTTCAAAGTGTACATAATTCTTGGAGGGTCATCCAAGGGAGGGTCGCATCTCAATCACAAATTCATGTTTCCAGTATCCCGCTAGTACACAATAATTCTATATCGCACTTCATAATAATGTCTCTCGAAGTAACAAATTCTATTTTTGTAGTGCCACCAGTAGCCGAAGGAAACTAACCTATGTGGATTCTACGTGTGCCACAACATGAACTCATCATCGGTATAATGAAGACCAATGACCTGGAGGTTTGTCAATCATGCCATAATTGCTTCATATTTATCAATTTTTATATATGCCGACTTTAATCTTCCTATCAATAGGTTATGACAATCGCTACAACTGCATTGGAACAGGCCAATCTTATGAAAATTCAAGGACACCTTGCTTCCTTCTTGTTGCATGAGGTCATACACGAAAAAGGAGAGTTCCACTCTACCTAACCTGATGAGTGAGTTGTATGGCATATGTGTAGAGATACTTATGCTGTGAATTGTAGTGACATATGTGTCAATTGTGAATTTGTGAATTAGTCGATTCTGCATTCAATTGATTAATATAACTGAGTCTTTTTTGAAATAGATGTGTTGTGGTTTTATCTATAATCTATTTGTGCTCTGATGTAATTTGAGTTGATTTGTGATGGTATATGTGTACTTGTATATGTGTTTGTAATATGCTTGTTTCAAAGGGTATGGTTAGCATTTCCTGATATTAGCCAATAAACAGGAAAAGCTTCAGCAATACCAAATCATATCACTTCCAGTTCCTTAGGAACAACCGTTTGTGATACATATCATGTCACAGACTGCTAGGACTATGAACCGTCTGTGATAATAGACTATCACATATGGTTCTTCATCTAGACCGTGTGTGATAGAATACGGTTCTATTCTAATAACCGTCTGTGATAATGGGGTATCACAGACAGTCTTTATAAAGAACCATCTGTGATATGTGTTTCACAAAAGGTTAAACCGTCTGTGATGTGTCATTAGTACACTACGCCAAAACCTGCAATAGGTGACGGTCTATTTGTGGCGGTTTTTTTCGAACCACCACAAAGATAATTATCAGTGGCGGTTCTATTTTAAAAATGGCGGGAAAAATATCAGTGGCGGTTCTATCCTCGAACCGCCACTGATAATGAATTATCGATGGCGGTTTGAGGATAGAACCGCCATCGATAACTAAATACATTATCGATGGCGGTTGGAGGCTAGAACCGTCGCGATAACTAAATTATCGATGGCGGTGCTATCCTCCAACCGCCATCGATTCTATTGATTATCGTGGCGGTTCTATCCTCGAACCGCCACGATAATGTTATCGATGGCGGTTCTAGTTAAAACCACCACGATAATATTGCCTATAAATAGGTGGTCGATGCGGCACTAGTCTTCTTCCTCACGAGAGCAAACCAAAACTTCTAAATTTGATTTCGTTTTCTCAATTCTTGTGCTTGTACTTCCTCTAGTTGTTCCTTGGTGAGTTATTTTTTCTCCTCTCTTGATTTGTGTTAATCTTGTTGCAATTTAATTTTTAAACCAAGTTTAATTAGGGTTTATATGTAGATGAGATGAAAAGTTTAGATTTTGTTTATTTTTATTTAGCTACCATTTTGTAGTTGATGAATTTATTTCCTAGCTAGGTTCATTAGATGATGTTGTGTTCCTTTTATAGATGATGAATTATGATTAAGCATATATTTAATATTAATTGCATTTTAAGTTAATTTGATACATGATGAATTTATTATCTAGCTCCTTTAGATGATAAGTAATTAGATTGGTTTTTTAATTACTATTAATTGGGTTCCATTAGTGTACGGACATATACATCTTGCATATATATGAATTTATTATCTAGCTCCTTTAGATGATAAGTAATTAGATTAGTTTTTTAATTGCTATTAATTTGGTTCCATTATTGTACGGACATATACATCTTGCATATAATAAATTTATTTAATTAAGATTATTGGGTATTAATATAAATGAAATTTTAGTTAATTTGGTAGGTGGGTGCTCATCATTTTAGATGATGAATTTATTATCTAGCTTCTTTACGGGAAAAGTATTGATTAGTTTTTAATTACTATTAATTTGGTTCCATTAGTGTGGACATATATTAAATTTATTTAATTAAGATTATTGGATATTAATATACATGAAATTTTAGCTAATTTGGTAGGTGGATGCTCATCATTTTTAGATGATGAATTTATTATCTAGCTCATTTAGATGATAAGTAATTAGATTAGTTTTAATCAATTTTTATATGTTAATTAATTTTAGATGGACCGGAGATGGATGTACAATGCGAACCGTTACAGGTAGAGATTACATCGACGGGTATCTGCTTTTCTAAGAGCATGAGGAGAACAAGTTGCACAAGAAGGCGGAGTACATACATTGTCCATGCATTGATTGCAAGAATGAGAAAATGTTTTGGACAAAGAGCACATCCACTTGCACTTGATTGAAGGGTTTTGTACTTGGCTATACCGTTGGACAAGTCACGGTGAAGAGGAAAACATACATGAAGGTGATAACGTATTGGATGATGGAGAAGGCATTATGGCGGTGACATCGGTTATAGATCGATGAGGATAGGTTGGACATTGATGGCGCTAATAATCTTGCTCGGATGTTGCGCGATGCGAAGGGAACTACACTAGTCGAGAGAGTTTAATCAATTCAAGGGTTTGTTGGGCGACTCGGACACACCTTTGTTCCCGGGTTGCAAGGAGGAATGCACAAAGATGTACACCGTGCTTTCACTTCTAAAATTGAAGGCAAGCAATGGTTGGTCCGATAAAAGTTTCACGGCGTTATTACATCTCTTAGCGGACATGCTTCGGATGGGAGCGTATTGCCGATAACCACTTATTTAGCTAAGAAGGTTGTATGTCCATTGGGATTAGAAGTAGAAAGAATACATGCATGTCCAAGCGATTGTATACTCTATCGCAAAGAGTATCTGAGACATGCATGTATGTCCGATGTGCAAATCATCGCGATACAAGCGTAAAGGCCATGACAATGAGGGCACCGTGGTGAAGAAAGGAGCTCCGCTAAAGTGGTGTGGTATTTACGGTAATACCTCGGTTGAAGCGTTTATTTGGAAACAAAAGCATGCCCAATTGATGCGATGGCACTCGGAAGAGCGTAAAGGGATGGAAAGGCGAGACACCTGCTGATTACGCGATGGAGAACCATCGATAGGCTCTTTAGGAAGGACTTTGGGAATGAACCGAGGAATATAAGGTTTGGATTGAGTACGGATGGAATGAATCCTTTCGGTAACATGAGTAGTATTCATAGCACTTGGCCGTGACTCTCTGTATCTACAACCTTCCTCCTTGGTTGTGTATGAAGCGAAAGTACATTATGATGTCATTTGCTTATCCAAGGGCCGAGACAACTGGCAATGATATTGATGTATACCTACAACTATTGGTGGAAGATCTTGTGATCTTGTGGAGCGAATGTGTGCAGGTATGGGATGAGTACAAGCGAGTACTTCACCCTACGCGCATTGTTGTTTTGCACCATCAATGATTTCCACCCCTTGGTAACCTATCCGGTCGTCTTGTAAAGGGGCCAAAGCATGCCCCATTGCATGGATGAAACCGCAAGTGTGTGGCTCAATAACTCGAGGAAAGCGTGTACATGCATCACCGAGTTCCTTGCGAGAATCACCCCTACCGCAATATGAAGAAACAATTCGACGGGACAAAAGAGGATGGTATAGCTCCAAAGCCTCCTCGTGGGGAAGAGGTATATGATATGGTTAAGGATATTAATGTTGTACTTGGAAAGGGAGAGAGTAATAATAAATCGAGGTCTCGTACTGAGAAGATCACGTGGAAGAAGAGATCGATATTTTGGAACTTGCCTATTGGAAGGACTTAGAAGTTCGACCTGCATAGACGTCATGCATGTAGAGAAAAATATATGTGACAGCTTGATTGGTATTTTGTTGAATATTCCTAGCAAAACTAAGGACGGACTGAAGGCACGAAGGGATCTGGAAGATATGAAAATCAGAGCTAAGCTACATCCTCGAGACAACGGGAAAGGCCGACTTTACCTTCCCCCAGCTTGCTACACTCTATCCAAGAAAGAGAGAACAGACCTCTGCAAATGCTTGCATGGTGTGAAAGTTCCATCTGGTTACTCCGCAAGCATCAAGAAACTGGTGTCGATGAAAGATTTGAAGTTAACTGGCATGAAGTCTCATAATTGTTATGTGATGATGACACAAATGCTTCCTATTGCAATTAGAGGTATTTTGCCTGAAAAGGTCCGAGAGGCAATCATGAGGTTATGTTTCTTCTTCAACACGATTTCACAGAAGGTCATCGATCCCATCGGACTTTTGAGCTATGAATGATGTGGTGAAGACACTATGCCGACTAGAGATGTATTTCCCTCCATCATTTTTCGATATAATGGTTCATCTCATTGTTCACCTTGTGAATGAGATAAATGTATGTGGCCCCATATTCTGCATCGGATGTACCCGTTCGAAAGGTACATGGGTATCTGAAGAAGTATGTATGTCGATCTCGGCGGAGGGCTACATTGTGGAAGGTTATGCAACCGAGGAGGTTATCGAGTTTTGCGTGGATTACATGGAGGGTGGAACCGGTAGGAGTGCTGTATCTCGCCATGAGGGTAGGCTAGTGGGAAAGGGACGATTGGAAGGAAATCAACAAATTCTTACGATCATTGATTGTTCGAAAAAGCTCATTTCACGATCTTGCAACGATCGGTTGAGGTGTCCTCGTATATGGACATGCACAAGGATAAGCTACGAGAGGAAAATCGTGGACGATCGAGGCTTGGGTAACAAAAGAGCATAACCGTTTGTTCAATTATTGGTTCAAAGAGCATATGGTAGGAAAGAAACGAGTGTTATGTTGAGGTGGTTGGCAAAGGGCCATCGGTACAATCTTGACATGGCAAGGATCGACATAAATGGATATACCTTTTACGAGATCTCGGGATAGCAAAAGCACTTACCAAAATAGTGGTGTCGCATAGATGCCTATGACAACACAGCGATGAAGACTAGCTTCTATGGGTTCATAGAAGAGATTTGGGAGCTCGACTATTGTATTTTTAAGATCTCGATGTTTGGTGTCGTTGGGTACAACTCCCAAAGGGTGTCAAGGTGGACAAATGCGGCTTCACTACTTTGGACATCGAACATGTCGGATCTGAGAGACAAACCATTCGTACTTGCGAAGCAAGTAGCACAAGTCTTCTATGTAATCGACCGAGCGGATAAGAAGCGCCATGTAGTTCTTGAGGAAAAGAAGGATCGTCGGAGTTGAGAATGTCGTGGATGAGGATGAGTACAACCGGTTTGACGAGTTGCCTCTTTTCGTAGATGGCAACATCAGGCTCGAGGAAGAAACCACTCAGGAAGCTACCTATCATCGCGACGATCATGAAGAAGGGCAAATTGTGAAAGAAAATAATTAGCTATATACGAGTAATGGCAATGTGATGTAAACAATATGCATTTGTATGGAGTAATGGAAATATGGTGTTATGCATTTGTGTGGAGTAATGGAAATGTGGGTCATTAATATATTTGGATTACATAGGGTATAGTACTATATTAGAATTATATATGGTCATTACTATATTAGGATTATAGGGTCATTATTATATTAGGATTATAAAAGGTCATTAATATATTAGGATTATATAGGGTATATTACTATATTAGGATTATAAATGGTAATTACTATATTAGGATTATATAGGGTATATAATATTTATTAGGATTATGTAAGGTCATTACTATATTAGGATTATATAGGGTTATTAATATATTAGTATTATATAGGGTATATTACTATATTAGGATTATGTATGGATTAATATATTAGGATAATTATATCAGTGGCGGTTCTTCACAAGAACATAGCTCGATCTACTATCTGTGGCGGTTCTTTATACGAACCGCCACGAGATAAATATGTATCAATGGCGATTCTTGTGAAGAACCGCCACTAATAAAGTTATCTGTGGCGGTTCGTATAAAGAACCGCCATCGATAATATCTCCATATATATGTAAAATGGATACACTTTTAGTGCCTAAACCTTTAAACTCCGCCGCTTCGACGTGCATAAACTCCTAAACCCAGCGCCGCGTCGCCACGATCGCCGCCGCCGCGCGCCAGCCCAGCGCCGCCGACCGCCGCCGCCCCGCGCCGCGCCGCCGCCGCCCGCCTTTCGCACCCTCGATCGACGCCACCCGACGCTGCCCCTAACGCCGCGTGAGCTCCTGTTCTACATGTTCTACATATGCTTTTTTAGGTTGATCTTGTAGCTAGGGCCAAACTTTTGGATAGTATCTAGTATAATCATTGATGTTTTCTATAGGAAAAATGGTTCTATTAGATAATCAGTCCCGAGCCACCTTTTAAGTTACTTAATCATGCACATTAATAACCTGGGAACCCATAATAAGCATACCTGTAGGTCAGAAGAGGTGAGATATTGCAGGAAAAAGGGAATGATATATGATGCTTTTGTAGAAACAAACGAATGCTAAATATTGAGTCACTCAAAGTATCCCTAGAAGCAACAAAATGGAACAGTAGGCAAAAAAGGTTAGCTGCAGGGCATAAAGGAGAAGGACAATGAGAATATATATGCACATATTTGCTTTACTCTGTAAACGGAACATAAATCTCTACAAAATTGTGAAGTACAAAAAGTGGTATTTGAGCTTGCATTAACTAATTAGAGATCAAAGCAATCACATGTGTCTCCATTGGCATCAGTCTAAGTATTAGAGGACATGTGAGCTAAGAAACGAACCAAAGCATATCTAACTTCAAGTATATAGTAGATTCTAACTTAGTTGAGCTCTACAAATATTTGAAGCAAGATCGTTAAAACATGAAGTTGAACAGCTATTAGTGGAATCTATAAATGCTTAAAATATTTGAAGCACTCATGTTCTCCTCAATTCCATCTAAATGTGATCGAACTCTGAGCCTCATCTGATGGCTCATTTGGAGAGTTAGTATGTTAGCAACCACAAATGAGTTTTGATTAGATACATCCCTTCGAGCAGTTGCAACGTTTTCAAGCTTTGCAAGGTACATAGGCGAACCTGGTTTTGTAGAGCTTTGTTTGCCATTTGCCTTTCTTCCGCATTGCTCTGGTACCTCTCAACTAAGCTTTGCATATTTCTTGCATTTTGTGAACAAAGGAAAGCATCACACAATTGTTGCGGTCACACTTACAAATTTTACGATACTACGATCAATAGTCTGGCGTACATAGTAGTACACATTGTGTTCATCACAAAATGCATATAAGATGGATATGCGAGAAACAATTGGTTGATTTAAAACATGTTACCGGTTTGTATATACGAGGATGTAGCGGTGAAGTCCCGCTTAATTTTACGCACGTGGCAAACAATCTCCTCCCATTTCCATCCTGCAAGCAAAACTAAAAATTTGGGAATATTTATTTACAAGGAAGAAAAGAAAACAAACTAGGAGATATATTCTAGACTCTAGCACACGGATGAGCGATGGAATGATGCAAACTTCATTTCTAGTTTTGAGTTAAACTTCCGCACTTAACCCAAATGACCGCCAAATTCTAATGGTTCCATACTTTACCTCTTTCGATTCGCACATCCAAGGCGATATGGAGGAGCAATCCACCCGAGCCCGAGCCCTAGCCCTAGCGGGTTCCTCAACCTCCACCCAACTATCGGTGTTGCCGCCGATGATGACATACACAGGCAAGACCTCGTGGCCGAGGAAGAAATAAGAAGCCCAAGGCGGTATACCATCTCGGAGGTCTCGGTGGGGCCCCTATTGCACCGCCAAAGTTTGTAGCAAAGTCTGAGAACAACCTGCGGGTATATCGCAGGAGAGAGTGCCAATCACCTTTTGGATTGGCACAAAGTGCCGATACCATCAAAGCGGATCTATGGACGAGAGCTCAAACAAACCTTGAATTCCCGAAGAAGATGAACACCGCGTGCGTCGGGATGCGTTGATGACCATGGATGTGGCATGGAGGAACTTCAAGGCCAGGCTGAATACTACTTATGTGAAGAAAAACCGATCGGCCATCGGGGACTACCCAAACTTAGAACCATATTGGGATGATTTCGTGTTGATGAAGCAAAGTGAAGCAGCAAAGAAGTCCAGCGAGGACCACATAAACATCGGAAGAAGGAATATCCATCCACACAGACTTGGTACGAGTGGGTACGCTGGTAAAATCCCTCAATGGGAGAGGTAGGAAGCAGAATCACTACAGTCGACTGGTACAAGTCAATTGGCCGAACTACCAGACCGAGTCAAGCACTACGTGCTAGCGAGGGCAAGTGTCATGTCTGGTGGGAGCTTATCCTTCAGAAATAGCGATGACGAAGCAATGTCGCAAAGGGTCCAGGAGTTGTACGTCGAGTCTTCCCAAGGAACATTCCAACCAGATAGGGAGAACGACAAACTAACACGTGCCCTGGGAAACAAGGAGCATCACGGACGGACACGAGGTGTCGGGGTTAAGGTTCCGTGGAAGGCAGGATTCCCGAGCACCTTCACACTTACAAGAGTCGAAGAGAGCTAGAGAAGCATTTGCGAAATAGAAATGATGAAGGAAAAGATGCTTGAGAATTACAAGGCACAATAGAACAACAAGTACAACGACAAGTACAACAAGCCATGAGCGATCAAGCCGAGAACATTATTACGACCGACCCTCCGAATCGTCGCGATGGTTGCGCATCCGCCCCACTTGTAGAACAGGACATGGGTCATTATCACGTGGGCGACATACATGACCCCACACCGTGCCGACTCACTTTGCCCATCATGAACATATTCATTCGGTGATGCGGGCATAGCGTACCCATGCCAAGAAGGAGGTGTATTGCACAACTCTGCGATAAGCGCGGGATATGCAAAGGTCGGTGGACACGGTTAATCCCGGTTTACCAACCTCGGGCTAGAAATGCCCCGAGCAGCGAGGTTACAACTCTAGGAAGTGCCGTCCACTCATTCATCGATGGTGCAAACATGACATCACCTTGGACCATCATGAAGTGCTGTTCCTCCTAAGGTGAACACGCCGCCCCTCTGGGGTGACCACGCCACCTCTCTGCGGTGAACTGCGGCTGTCTGCGATGAACCTCGCCGCGATCGTCACCAACACATCAACAGTACAAAAGTTAGTGCGACAACTCCGGTTGACCGACTTAAAACCCTCCTCTGAAGGCATGGCGAATAGACAAGCCATATCGGTGAGGTCGGTAAGTCGAGCAGTACGATGTTGTGTGCGAGAAAAGTAAGAGTAAAGCGGTCTCAAAGGACAAGTCTTTGAAGAAAGATCTACGAATTGGGAAGCCGTTTGTCACCCCTTCAAAGCTTGATAGTCTAACAAAGGCACTAAGGTGATTACATGAATGGTATATGGAGTGATCGAACCAACATGTACTCCGAAGGTGATCACGCCATTTTCGAGAGGAACATTTCCACCATGAGGGATTGTTGCTTCATGATAGAATTCAATGAGTTGCACAACATGTACTATCAAGATGCCCTCGGCGTGTGTCTTATGAGATCTTGGTCACCGTAAGTGTCAATATAAAAATCATTGTCTACATTCATGTAATACCGATAAATGTGATGTCTAAATCATTTGTTATGTAGATACGAGTTGATCGAACTAAAAAGAACCAAAGGGCCAGTGGCGTTCCTCGATCCGGGAATGGTTTGCCAGCCGGAAATCAAAAGAGTACCAAAGGAGGTCGAGGACTACGTATATAACGCTCCCATCAAACTCTAAGACAAGGAGTTCATACTTTTACCATACAATTTCAAGTAAGTGGCTCACTAGCTAGTTCAACTACTTGTTGATCTCGTTCTTTGCTCAGGTTAGGACTAATGACTATGGCATCATACATGTGTATGTAGTTTCCTTTGGATTCTCGTAGTAATTACTCGGATAAAAGCAAGATGCTGATCTTGGACCCGCGGGACAAAGATCCAAAAGACTACAAAGATATGACAAGTCTAGTGAATAGGGCCTTCAAAGCATATTGTAAAAAGTGCTCGAGACACCGTCCTTTCCATAAATCACTGACAATCCGTACTAAATTTTCGGTACGCACAAAAACAATTTTCCTATATCGCACCTCGTAGTCAATAACTCCTTCAATGTCGTATAAGTTTATTCAATTTTTTGCAGTGCCACAAGCAGCCGCCAGGAACAAATTTATGTGGGTACTTCGTGTGCCAATACATGCGCGAAATCTTAGGCTCTACAATAGTAAACAATGACGTAGAGGTTTGTCACGCTAACATCACACATTGATTTGCACATCTCATTCTCTATATAAGCTCTTAAGACAAACTTTTTCTATCTATAACGTTTGAAGTTGCCTACGAGAGGACTGGTTCCAAATGAAATTCAAGGCATTCAGGGACAGCTCGCCTACTTCATCATGAAGGAAGTACTCAACAAGAACGGCGAGTTTCATGACCCAGATAATAACGATGAAGTCTTCCATACTCATCTGCCACCTCCTGAGGCCCCTACCAACAGTGAAGACTCTTAGGCTTATAGTTCACAAAACTAGTTAATTTTTTTCTTACGGTGGTCTAAATTGATGTTTCATTGGATGTCAAGTTTAGTATTGGATGGCATGGCTTGCACATGTTCTAATTTCTGTCATTTGATTTAATAAGTTGTGATTGATCTGCGCTTGTGCTGTTGCCCTTCTCCCGTGCCTGTGTGTGTTGATGGGTGGTGTGTGTGTGCGTGCGCTCTAGACGAGGAGCGCTCCCTCTATTGCTTTTCTCCGTGCCCTTTCATGATGGCTAGTAGAGCTTTTTATAGACGTGGGTGATGGATGAATACGAAAGAGCTCACCCCAAAACTGCACCATTCAAAGAGTTTATTTGATTGCTTGATTTAGTTGCCGAAGTTTCCTTTTGCATCTTTACCGTCCATTCATAAGAGATTTGATTACATGGTCCTTATATTGTTAGATGGTGTGTTTTACTCTAATGTATGATAGTAAATGCCATTAAAAATAGCTAAATGGAGATTATAGAAGGAAAAATAGTAAAAAGTAGGATCAAAATTGTAGAATGATATGTATTTAGGAATAAAAATTGAAAAATAGAATGTCACATATTCAAAAATAGAGGGAGTATAAACTAGCTAATGCATGTACAACATCTGGAGGATGCCACGGCATTCACATGGAATAAGACGGCAATGGATCGGCTAGATTTGTGATACAACAAAAGTGATCTATTTAGCTTTCCATAGTATGATATATAATGACTTCATTTACATACTCTGAGAAATATTGATGCAAAGATGACTGAACTGGAGAAGGGAGCAGGTCCAACGGGAGGCATGCCCTACACCATCACCATGATCGAGCGCCTCATGCATGAGACACTTTAATTGTACATTGTAATTGTGTATATGCAAAATCTGTGATTGTAATTGTGATTGATGTATTATATGTAATTGTGATTGATGTATTATATTGTAGTTGTGTATATGCAAAATCTGTGATTGTTGTACATTATAATTGTGTATATGCAAAATTGCAATTGTGATTGATGTATTATATTGTAGTTGTGTATATGCGAAATCTGTGATTGTTGTACATTATAATCGTGTATATGCAAAATCTGTGATTGATGTATTATATGTTTCAGAGGGCATGGCTAGCGGTTGGTGGATAGAACCGCCACAGATAATATAGTTATCTGTGGCGGTTGGTGTATAGAACCGCCACGAGATAATATAGTTATCGTGGCGGTTGGTGGAAAGAACCGCTACTGAGATAATATTGTTATCTGTGGCGGTTGTAGAAAGAACCGTCACAGATAGTGTAGTTATCTGTGGCGGTTGGTGGATAGAACCGTCACAGATAGTATTGTTATCTGTGGCGGTTAGTGTATAGAACCGTCACAGATAACACTTATCTGTGGCGGTTTTCTATATCCGTGGCGGTTCAATAACCGCCACTGATGACAGTTATGAACCGCTACTGATGACCTTTTCCAGTGTAGTGGTATCACTTACAAATGCTTACAGATGGTTCAGAAAATCGTTCGTGATGATATTTTTGGACCGTCGTGATTCTTTTCTGTAGTGGTGGGCCATTCTACAACAATCCAATAACTTCATATGCAACTTTAATTTCCCATGATATTCTCAATATGTACTGATGGAAGCTAGCTAGCTAGTCACATCTAGTGACAGCGTGCATTTCCATGCATGATCACCAGAGAATTAGCTAGCATGCATATACGCATACAAATATTGCATTGTTTCTCCACACATGATCGCATGTACGTGTAGCATGCAGTAGGTCCATTTATAAGATTGGATGAGCTAGCCTTTTGCCTTTAAAAGATGATAGAAACACACTTAAAACATGAAGCTGCTGGTGATCAAATTTATTAAGCCACTAGCTAATGATAGTACACTAACAAATTAAAAAGACGGTCAAAAAGATCGAATGATGCCATCAGATGCCACTGGCCTCATCCATGCTAGCTACAACTCTACTATTGAGAAGGCATCGATTGCAATGCATGGGAATCTGCACAGTCTACTTGTGCAAAACTAAATCATCGATCACCTTAAATTTGCCCAGAGAATATGTCCATCAGAACCCCATTAGCATGTACACGCTATCCCTATGATCTATAGGTATCCTTTAACACATTGTTTACAAGCATATCGATCAAGCAGGCACTGGCTAACAGAGAAGAGCAAACTAAACGCAGCAATTCTTGACCTAAGAAAAGGCTACACTATCACTTAGTTAATTACTACAATTATAATGTGACGTACGTACTTTGTTTAGTTAAAGCAAGCAGGCAAGTATATAAAAAAAAGGATTGGAACTCTGACCACCCGTGTTTTGACGGAAAGTTTGGCCTGTCGCACACCAAAATGTCTGCCCACGTGTATAAATGTCACTTTTATTCCGTTATGACTTGTGACAACTGAACAGGAGGATTGCTAATCTATAAGTATACTTAATAAATACAAGCGGATTAAGGGACCATATCAAATGAGAACCAATGTTGAAATGTATAGGAATTGCTAGGAACAATTCTGAATATTGATCTTCAAATCCATTGGATTGAATCTAAATTACTCAAATCAACCACTAGAAACTTACTGAAAGTTGATCTAATTAACGAGCGATCGAGTCACTGAGATATACATGAGAGTTCTCGTTATCCTATTTCAAGAGTAAGTTCCTGCTTTATACGCTAGCTCCCACTAGGAAACATAGCATTCAGTCTACCTATTCTATCAATCAATCTATCAGGAAGACGGCCCTTTTCTTGATGCCAATGCGCCCCAATTTAGGAAGATTATATATTAGTGGCCGTTAGGTGCGTGGTTAACATAAATGCAAGTCATTACGGGCTTAATACTATTACCATTATATTGTACTAGTGCTCCTCTATCCAAATTTATAAGAGGTATATTTTGAATGTTCTTGTGCACAAATATATGATGTATTTCATATTCTAATACAAAATTAGTGCAATGTTTCCCTTTATATCCCTAATAAATATCCAACTTTACTTTATTTTTTACATGCATGTATTGAATATAGTGCTTAGAGATAATAATTAATGGTAGTATAATCATTATCAATATCTCTCTTGTCTATATAATAGAAGAAAATATGCTTTATAAATTTGGCCGGAGGATGTACAAAGTATGTGTTTGTGTAACGGTGCAATTAAGTGGGTCGGCTCCAACCAATTGTTCCCTAGCTAGCTGGTAGTTGCTTGCATATGCATCGAGAGAACATAGTAGTTGAGCTGTGTCACATATGATACTACGTACACAAGCTGAACGAGTATAAGTTATTATTAGTTGAGCTTGAATAAGTAGATTGCGTAATGAAATGTGTGTGTTCATTAGTCATTACGTACGGCATACAGAAAGTGATCTCAGCCTTTGATAACTACTCCCTACACCCACACAGGGTTAATAAAACCGTTTCGTGACCGAATTTCGAGCCCCCGACGATAGCGAAAACCGCGAAAAATCGCTCGAAAATTGAACGGTACGGAAATTTAAACCATTTTGAAATTTGGTCAAACCGGTGAGCGAAAACCACGGTTTTTAGGTGAAAACCGCTCGAAAAGGCATGAAAACCGAGCGGTTTTCACAGATGAAAAAATAGGGAAAATGTAAAATAAAAGGGGGAAATTGCAAAAATATGTTGTAAAATTTGTAAAAAAATCACTGAAGGCCAAAAAATAGGAAAACATAAGAAATATATAAAAAAAATATGGAGAAACAAGAAAAAAAATTCCGCTCTCCTAAATATGGAAAATTTTTGACATGTCATTTACTATATTTTAGACAATTACAAGTTGTAAAGTAGGCATTTAGCAATAATATGTCAACAAATAATCTTTCATTTCAATACTACTCACATATCAATCCAACAAGTGCAAAATATGCATTCACATAATGACAAACAAATACCATTTACATATCAATACCATTCACATATCAACACCATTTACATTTCAATACCTTACAAAAATTGCTTGTGTAAATAATTTATAAGAAATTGCTAGTGTCAAATTGCACGTTGTACAACAAAATAAGTACAGAATATATAGTGGTACGGAGTACAACTTTCATACTAAAGTTTTGGTAGTTCATGCATGCATACAACGAGAAGTAAGTTTTTCAATATTAGATAACATTAACATATTAAAATATACCATAGCAAGATAATTTCTATGCATACAAACATTGCTACTTGAACAAATAGTACCATTTTCGGGTGTTGTCCATTGCTACTAAATATACTTCAACAAATATTGCTACTAAATATAATTGAATAAATATTGCTACTTGACATACTTCAACAAATATTGCTACTTGACACACTTGAACAAATATTGCTACTAAATATAATTGAACAAATATTGTTACTAAAATATGTTTAAGTAAATATTGCTACTTGACATACTTGAATAAATATTGCTACTAAATATAATTGAACAAATATTGTTACTAAAATATGTTGAAGTAAATATTATTACTTGACATACTCGAACAAATATTGCTACTAAAAATACTTCTAATTTCTTTTCTTTTCTTTTCTTTTTTTTGCTTTTTCTAATTTTTAGATTTTAAATGGCTCAAAAACGTCTCCAAACTTGGTTTTTTTCAAAAAAATATTCACACAAGAGATCATAAAGCAATTAATACTACTTTTAGGGATTTTTTTTCAAAAAAATTCAAATTTTTTGAATTTAAATTTGAACTGCACTGGTAAATCGAGCAGTTTTGTTTTTCGAACCGGAGTGGTACGGTGGAAAACCAGGTTTTCACTACTACAGAACAGCCAATCCTTGCCGGCATATCACTGCCGGTTAGGACCGAGCCGGCAGTGATAACGTATCTCTGCCGGTTCGAAAGTTAAGTTGGGGGGATAACTTATCACTGCCGGTTCATGCAACAAACCGGCAGTAAAAAGCAAGATATCACTGCCGGTTTGAGACAACAACCGGCAGAGATATATCACTGCCGGGTCGTGCTTAAACCGGTAGGGATACTTGCATTTTCACTGCCGGGTTAAAGCAAGGACCGGCAGTGATATTATCTTCCCGCGCAGTATGTTTTTCGCGCGCATTCAGAGCTTATCACTGCCGGTTCGCGCGAGCCGCAGTGATAAGTGTTCTATATAATCGAGACCCCGCCTCCCGACCGATCGAGCAAAGACAGAGGCGCTCTGTCTTTGCTCGATTTGCATATTGTAACGATCTGCTGCCGAAAAATTTGTTAAAATTTGTATTGTACTTCTTTTCGAGGTTAGTAATTTTTGTAAATAATAAAAAATTGCCACGTGGATTTTTACATAATGACAAAAAGGTGTATTTTCAAATGTTGAAATAATAAAAACTTGTTAGATGGATATTTACCTAATAAAAAAATTTTGATATATTTTAATGTACTCAAAGTATATCCTAAGTGCTTACAATTTTTCCAAATTTGTAAATAATAAGGAATTGCAAGATGGATATTGACGCAATGAAAAAAGATTGATATATTTGGATATAGTCTAAATATATCATAACTATTACAATTATTTTCATTTTTACAATACTAAAAATTGCTATATGGATATTTACATAACGGAAAAAGGTTGATGTATTTTAATATAGTCAAAATTGCTACATATGTTTTTAAATCTAATTGTCTACAATTATTTGTTATTTGCAATTATATGCGTATGTAATGTTTGATTTAATTAATTGTAGATGGACCAGAAGGTGGATGTATGACACGGACCGTTGTGGGGCGAGTTTTTAATGGTGTGAGTTATTTTCTAAGCGTGGTTGCGCGCTAAAGTCGAAGAATCTGGCGGACTACATGTCTTTGTCCATGCGTTATTTGCAAAAATCGGTGTTTTCTACCATAGAGTCGTCGTGCACACTTGCTTGAAGAGGTTTCAAGGTGGCTATACTGTTGGACCAAGCACGGCGAAGATGAGATTGTACATGAAGGGCAACACATTATTGAAGATGACGGAGACAATGGTATGACGGCGATTGAAGATCGTTTGTCGGCGACCACGACGAAGATCCGGATCAAATGTTGCGTGATGGGGAGGGAGACTTCACGAGTGAAAGAGAGTTTCAAAAGTTCCAACATATGGTGCAGGACTCCACGACACCATTGTACCCAGGCTGCAAGGAGGAGCACAAAAAATTGCAGACCGTGCTTACACTACTGCAGTTGAAGGCAAGCAATGGTTGGTCCGATAAGAGCTTCACCGAGCTCTTATGTCTCTTGGGGATTTGCTTCGAGAGGGTAGCGTGTTGCCTACAAGTGCGTCACCGGGCCAAGCGGGTTGTCCGCCGTTGGGATTGGAAGTACAAAGGATACACGCATGTCCAAGCGATTGCATGTTGTATCGCAATGAGTTTGCGGACTTGGATGGTCGTGTTGTTTGCAAAGCAAAGCGGTATAAGAACAACGATGAAGACATCGATAATGAAGATGTCGGGGTGAAGCGTAAGAAGATGAGATCTCCCCGTAAGGTGGTGTGGTATTTTCCTATAATTCCCCGTCTGAATCGATTGTTTGCGAACAAAAGGCATGCCCAATTGCTACGATGGCACGCCAAGAGCGTAAGAACGATGGAATGCTCGGACACCTGCGACTACGTGCAATGGAGGAACATCGACGTAAAATATAAGAAGCACTTTGCATATGATGTAAGGAATATAAGGTTCGGGTTGAGTACGGATGGGATGAATCCTTTCGGTAACATGAGCGATCGTCATAGCACTTGGCGGTAACTCTATGTATCTACAACCTTCCTCCTTGGCTTTGTATGAAGCGGAAGTACATTATGATGCCACTCTCGATCCAAGGGCCCGAGCAACATGGCAACGATATCGATGTGTACCTCAAACCATTGGTTGAAGATCTTCTAATCTTGTGGAGCGATGGAGTGCGGGTATGGGATGAGTATAAAGAGAAACTTTATCCTCACGCGCATTGTTGTTCGTAACCATCAATGATTACCCTGCCCTTGGTAACTTTGTCGGGCGGACGACAAAAGGCTTCAATGGATCGTCCAATGCTTAGATGGTACAGCTAGTCGGTGGTCAAGAACTGTCGAAAAATGTCTTACATGCGGCATCGTAGGTTCCTCCGCAAGGATCACCCATACCGCAATAATAAGAAAGCTTTTGATGGGACAAAGGAGACCGCTTTAGCTCAGAAGAATCACACTTGGGAGAGAGATATTTGCAGCTGTAAGGGATCTTAAAATTATCCACGGAAAGGGAGCGAGCGGTACATCTATCCGAGTTCCGTGATAAGGCTCCTTTGTGGAAAAAGAGATCGATATTTTGGGTCCTACCTTCTCGGCGGCACTTAGAAGTGCGACACGCAATCGACGTCATGCACATAGAGAAGAGCGTGTGTGACGACTTGCTTGGTATCTTCTTGGATATACCGCAAAACAAAAGATACTCTCCAAGCACGGATGGACCTTGAAGATATGAAACTCGGGAAGGAGCTGCATCACGAGACATGGATACAGGGAAAAGTACCTTCCGCGCACTGCTACACTCGAGCAAGAAAGAAAAATTAGCATGTGCGAATGCTTGCACGGAGTGAAAGTTCCGTCCGGATACTCTGCCAACATAAAGAGACTAGTCTCAATGAAAGACTTAAAATTAATTGGTATGAAGTCTCATGATTGCCACGTGATGATGACGCAGATGCTTCCAATTGCGATTAGGGGTGTTACGCGGAGAAAGTCCGAGACCTAATTGTGAAGTTGTGTTCATTCTTCAACGCGATTTCACGAAGGCCATCGATCCATTGAAACTAGATAAGCTACGGAAGGCGTGGTCCACACTCTCTGCAGCTCGAGATGTGTTTCTCCCCATCTTTTTTGATATTATGGTCCATCTCATTGTTCACATCGTGAAAGAGATCTGATTCTAGGTCCGTGTTTCTACATCGGATGTATCCTTTTGAGAGGTTCATGGGGTCATAAAGAAATATATTCGTAAATCGACATCGGTAGGAAGGTTGCATTGCGGATGGTTGGGGAACCGAGGAGGTCATTGAGTTCTCCGTTGATTACATGGATCTCAAACCGATTGGTGTGCCTACATCACGACATGAGGGTAGGCTACGAGGAAAAGGGACATGGCGCGAAATCACTCCGTACAAACAATCTAGCTTCATTCACACAAGCACATTTCGCGATTACGGGACAATCGGTTGTGGTGGCCCGTATGTCAACATGCACAAGAGCATGCTATCCGAAATGACCCAACAAAGTCGAGAGGTTGGATCGCGAGAGCATAGACATAACCGGCGATTGGTTGCGTAGGCACATGATGCATCACGGAGACAGTGCGCTCGATGAAAGTGTTGGCTCAAGGACCGTCCACTACAATTCGGACATTCCAAGGATACGATATAAATGGTTTTACTTTTTATACAAGAGCACAAGAGAAAAAGAGCACCAACCAAAACAGCGGTATCCGTCTGATGCCTCACGACGAAGAACGGAGATAGGAAAACCTACTACGGATTCATAAAAGAGATTTGGGAGCTTGATTACGGACCTTTGAAGGTCCCTCTCTTTCGGTGCCAATGGGTAAGACTTCCAAGGGCATGAACATCGACAAATGCGGTATCACTACCGTGGACCTAAAGCTGGTCGGATCTGAGAAAGAACCATTCGTACTTGCTAATTGTGTTACACAAATCTTTTTTGTATCCGATCCAGCTAACAAGGAGCGCCACGTGGTTATTCAAGGAAAAAGAAGGATTGTCGGGGTTGAGAATGTTGTCGACGAGGAAGAGTACAACCAATTCGATGAGCTTCCTCCTTTCGGAGAGGACGTTGACCTCGGTCTCATGGAAGAGAGTGAGGACGAAGTTACATACATACGCCGCGATCATGACGAAGGTCGAATCGTAGCTTAGTTGTCCTAATGAAATACATTTTATTTTCTGATATGTAACAATTAATGTATTCTTTTGTCATATGTATCAATTTGTGTGAATTCGACTTCATCTGTGTGTTTTTTTTGTATTTGTGTGAATTTTTGAAGCGATGGTTGGTCTACTGCATTTGTTTGAATTTAAATCTAATATTACATGTCCTGAAGTATTCTTCCAAAAATTTCCAGAAAATTTGGATAAAAATTGATAGGATTTTAAAACAGTGAGCAATTTGGATTTTTTTATTTTGAAATATTAAAACTATGAAAACAGTGAGCAATCTGGATTTTTATAATTTTACAACTTTTTCAAAACTTAGGGGAAATATTTAAATCAAATATTACATGTCCTGAAGTATTCCTCCAAAAATTTGCAGAAAATTTGGATAAAAATTGATAGGATATAAAAAATCCCAAAGCAATCATCCTTTGAAAACTTTGACATAATTGACCGGAGCTTATCACTGCCGGTTGTCTCATTAAGCGGCGAAGAAGTGATTTATCACTGCCGGGTTAATACTACAAACCGGCAGTGATAATCAAGTATTACTGCCGGGTTTTTTTTGAACCGGCAGTGATAAATACTTTCACTGTCGGGTTGATCTCGAACCGGCAGTGATAAATACTTTCACTGCCGGGTTGATCTCGAATCGGCAGTGATAATTCAGCTATCACTGCCGGTTTTCTTTATTATCCGGCAGTGATAATATTTCGGATTCTTCATTATTCGGCAATGATAACATATTCTCGTTCACGTTATGAAAATATTTTAACATCATTTGTTATGTTTTAAAAATAAAAATCAGAAATAGGATAAACATCAGTTCACGTTATGAAAATATTTTAACATCATTTGTTATGTTTTAATCTCTATTTTTGTAAATAATAAAAAATTGCCACGTGGATTTTTACATAATGACAAAAAGGTGTATTTTCAAATGTTGAAATAATAAAAACTTGTTAGATGGATATTTACCTAATAAAAAATTTTGATATATTTTAATGTACTCAAAGTATATCCTAAGTGCTTACAATTTTTTCCAAATTTGTAAATAATAAGGAATTGCAAGATGGATATTGACGCAATGATAATGTATTATCACTGCCGGGTTGATACTTTCACTGCCGGGTGTAGATACAACCGGCAGTGATAATGTATTATCACTGCCGGGTTGATATTGAACCGGCAGTGATAATTTTTTTCACTGCCGGGTTGAGCTTGAACCGGCAGTGATAAGTTTTTCACTGCCGGGTTGATATTGAACCGGCAGTGATAAGTTTTTTCACTGCCGGGTTGAGCTTGAACCGGCAGTGATAATTCAACTATCACTGCCGGTGCTCTTTATTATCCGGCAGTGATAGTGTATCACTGCCGGTTTTTGTGTTGACCCGGCAGTGATACTCTAACCCTATAAATTCGAACGCCGCGCCACTCAGCCCCTCCTCATTTCCCCTTCAATCTGACGCCGCCACTTCGTCTCCTCGCATCGCCGGCGCCCTCCGCCAGAGTCTCGCCGCCCTCCGCCCACTACTGCCAGGTCGCCACTCGCCACCTTCCCTCCCGCTGCCATTGCCATTTCTTCTCCGGTCGTCGGTCGACGCCCTCCGCCCGAGTCCCGCCGCCCTCCGCCAATCCTGCCGGTCGTCGCCGCCTCCTCCCGCCGCCATCGCCATCATTGGTATGCCACGATGGTTGGGTTATGTAATAGTTAGCGACTTTTGTTTAATCGGAGATATCGATATGGTCACACATCTTCCACAATCCAATCAAGGCCGGTCGAATAGGAGTCTTACCATTTCTCTATCCATGAGCAAATTGCAAGATCTCTGTAAAAAGTAAAGAAGCAACGAACCAACAAGAGCCAAAATCTTGGGGGGTAGCTGACCAGATTTTACCCAAAAGTTGCTCAACTTTTGGTCCCTTTCTTCATCGTGTCTCTCTGTCAGTGCCTTTTGGCAGCGCACAAGGAAATAAAAAGATGCCAAGCTAGAGGGCGGAGGGACGGTGCCAATCGATCTGCCATGTATACGTCCCATACATACATACATACATACATACATGTACAAAATTATCTACAACAAACCCATGATACAATTTTGGCTCTACACTTTGTATCAAAATGCATGTAAAAATGGGATACTACATAGCGTTATTTAAACATGACATTTGTCTTTTTTGTATCGCTCAAATTGTCACATCACCTGCTAATGATTTTGTTTTGTCACCAATCGATCCCGCATGCATCTTGCTTTGCTTGCTTTATTCTTTCCCATAATGTATTGCTTTTCTGGGCACAAACTGTACGAGCAACACGATTTTGTGCAATTTGTTGCATAATTCCAAATGTACATCTGCTATTAATTTCTCCATAGATTCCAAGCACATGTTGTGAATAAAACGTTGTGCGCAACTTGCCTTGGCCATCTTATCGATCTACTTTATATATAACTAATTAAAATAGTGTTAATAGGAGCCATATTGTTAATAGGTAACCATTCTCTCCTTAATCGGAAAAAGGACCCATATATATTTTTAGAGGACGAAATAATAGCTTAATCATTTTAGGGCCTACAATGTGCATACATATATTCATATGTTGTACTTACCCTTCATAATATTAATAAATAGGAAACGTAGGCACGGCTCATTCGATTTATGCGTACATATATGAAGCGGATGTTTAGCTTTGATCGCATCAACTAAAGTCTAATTAATAACAAGCGATCGATCGGTGAGTGGGAATTAACAAGCTAGAGGACAAGTGACACCTTTAATCGATCGCGGTATGAAGAAGTTGAAGTAGGGACACCTAATGTGACCATTACCAAGTAGGCAAGTACTAGCATTTGGTTTTTAATTTGTGTGTGATCTTTGCTACTTAGGGTGCATTTGGTTGGGTGAACGAGATTAATGTATAGATGTATATGTGTATGTATTTAGTAGAATTGCTTGATTTAGTTTGGAATTTGGGGCGTGAGACAATTATAAAGAGTGCAGTAATGACGTAATTATAAAGAAAAATGAAAGAGAGCAACACTTCAACCGACCATTCTCAATTTCAAGTAGTTCTCTACAATATTAATGTATAGATGTATATGTGTATGTATCCTAGGATATGTAAACATCCTTTCACGGATTAACTTTAATGTCAATCCTCGTTTGTATGTGTCTTTCAAAAATGACCTTGTTAATTGGAAATTTTCAACAAACTTGCTAGGAATGGCCTCCGACGAAGGACAAGTGCGGAGGAGTTGGGCCCTCAAATATGGACGAAGGAGGAAGGGTAGCCGAATAATAGCCCAACGTCCTATCTGAACTGCGAGGACCCGACCATGGACCATCCTGACGATACTCACGTAAGCGAGGTAAAGTTTTAGTACACTGTGGTTCCCAAAACATGGTAGGCCCAGACGACTAATAATTTAGAAGATCAATTTGCGAGCTCGGCGTCCCGATCAACGAAGGCGTGCATGCAAGTCGTGGTCCGAACAAGATGCCTAAGGGAATTTTTAACATAGTGGAGCTCTCGGCAGTCGGGGAACCTGCTATACCTGAGTCATCATTGGGGCCGTACAGGACAGCCTGCGGGGTTATTGCTAGGGATGACGTGCCCATCAGCTATAGATCATGGATTGGCCGCGGAGGTGACCAATGGGTGGTACCCAATGAGCTGAAGAACTCTTTATGGGACAAGCTGAAACAAGTTTTCCAGTTCCCCCAAGGGACCGAGCTGGTTGCAAAGAAACGAGCACTCTGCATCATGTGCACTGCGTGGAAGAATTGGAAGACAGCATTAAACAAGAATTATGTGAAAAAGAATGAAACGCCGAATTTTGACACGTACCCAAAGTTAAGGGAGTTCTGGGATGAATTTGTGGCGTACAAGAGGTCTGAAGAAGCTCACATAGTAAGTGAAAGGAACAAAGCAAGCGCGATAAGAATATTCACCCTCACGGACTAGGAGCGGGAGGGTGCGTGAAGAAAATACCAACATGGGATCGGTCAGAACAAGAAATGACCCAAGGGTATAATTCTACAACGGCCTCCTTAAGCGAAAGATCAAAGCACCGTTGCTTGGGAGGGTGCTTCTATCTCCGATGATGGCGGCTTAAGCTTCGAACCGATAGAGAGCGAGGAAGTGCTGCGCGAGAATCACGATGCTCACTCACAGTCTTCCCAAGGATCTTTCGTGCCACGAAGGGAGAATGACGAGCTAACCATAGCCACAGGTAACAAGGAGCATCCGTGTCGCACTGAGGAGTTGGTTTGGTCACGTGGAAAGAAGCCTTCCCGAGCGCATGGATGTACAAGCGTTCAAAGAGATTAAGAGAAGATCAACCGGAACGTCGGATAAAGATCTTTATCACGAGGCGCTAGAGGAACAAAGGTCGGAACTAGATAAGGCCGTGGAGCAAGCCGCATGCGAAAGCTCTCGACTCACGATCGCCACCCGGTGAAAGCCCTGAGCTCATCAGTCCCGGTGCTCGTAAGAGCAGCTGCGCGTCCACAGGGATTCCCGAAGAGCATGGACTGCGTTTTCCTGTGGATGACATCAAAGAACCGACACCGTGCAAACTACATTTGGCCGCACATGGCATTACCATAAAGGTGGCTGAGGGCAGGGCTTGGCCATGCCAGGAGTCACGGACTTTGCACTGTCGCCCGATACCACAGGGATTCGCCAGGGTCGAAGTGGACAGTGTCGTCCGCCAATACCGAAAAATGGAGGTAGAGATCCCTGGCGAGGATGGGAACAAAAAGCTAGGAGAAAACGTGAATGGCTTCCTCGCGTGGCGCAAGAGCTTGATTAAGTTTGGCTCGGACGATGAGGGCGACGATGATGATCAGCCGCACTCTCCACACGAGACCTCCGCCCTTCGCCGCCAACCAGAAAAGTCCAACTCCTCCGCGGCACCAACCGAAAAAGCCCGACTCCTCCTCCAAAAGCGTGAAGAATCGAACAACGGAACATCTCGGCGATCGACACCGTCCTCGAAGAAATCTCAACCATCGTGAACCCGGGACAACCACAAAAGAAACTATCGGTGACATGGTAGGAAGAGCGGAAAAAGCATGTAAGCGCTGCGTAGCATCTCACTTTAAAAGGTGCCATCAAGTAAGAAGACTAAAGTTGATCTTGACGCATAAAGTTTTTCTTGAGTATGGCAAAAGTGCAAAAGACGGGCGAGCTTCAACCTTGCAAAATATCGGACTACGAGCGCATATCCGAGCGTACTTGCAGGCGGCTAGTGCCGACACGTTAAAGCGGGATGCTCAAGCAGATGATGTTCAACTAGATGCTCTGGCGCAAGGTCTCAGGTGGAAGTTTGTTATGGGAAAACCGCTGGTTGAACCAGCTCATTTCGACAACCTTACAACTCAACTGCGGCGCGTCCATCGATGGTACATGCAAGATCCAACGATGGTATGGAGGCGTTCGATCGGATACACGAGCAAGATTTTCACAATGGGGATAACATCTGCTGGGTTCTTTTCACGAGAGTGTATATGTTGTACCAACAAGATGCCTGACGTGAACATACTTAGACTATGGACTTTGTAAGTGCAGCAAGATATCGTTGAGCATTTACATCTTGTTTAATTGCATCTCTAACTTCTTTCTTATGTAGAATGGAGGTACAGATATGTAGAAGAAATAACAATGACAATCTAGCATTCTTAGATCCGGGGCTCGTCAACGAGAAACTTGTGAACGACAATCCACAGTTCGTTGAAGACTATTTATTTAATGTTTTTTTGAAGCTGCAATACAAAACCTCCGTTCTTTTACCCTATAACTTCAAGTACGTATCTCCTGACTTCTAATATCGTTTTACTATTTTTGCGTAACACGTACGATGTGGGAGTAATTGACTACGTTGACATATATGTGCGAGTTTCACTTTGGGTCCTCCTCGTCATCCGCTTAGATGCTAGCGAGATTTTTGTCTTGGACTCCATGAGAAAACAAACTAATCGTACCAAGACCTTTGGGACATCTTTGAGCAGTAAACTCGATCATTGCGTTATTACTCTAGCAAAATTCCATTCTATTGCATTTAAGTTTAATTACTATTCAAAATCATTCACAGGGCTTTCGCACGATACTGCAAGAAAAGTGTTCGGTATCGTCCATACCGGAAAAATTTTGAAATAATAAATGACTTCCCATGCATGAAGCAGGAACCCGGAAACAATTTATGTGCATTCTATGTATGTACAAATATGCATTCAATTGTCACGGAGAGTGTCGGCTATAACGAAGCCATGGTACGTAATTACACTTTGATGCCCTTTTTATTTAACAAATATCATCATTAAGTAACTTCATTTTTTTCAAAACAGCGCTCCAAGCGAGAACCAATAAGTTATTGCTCACAGAAATTATAGCAATTCAAGAACAGCTCGCCGGATTCATTCATGATGAGATCATCAATACAAACGGCGAGTTCCACGAGTAGCCTCATCGCCCTCATTCCTACGGCTTAGACGCGTGACATGTCTACTTCGACTCATTGTAAAATCAAAGCAAACGGGATGACATGTAGTCGAGCTACATTGTAAAAGCAAATTATATGATGCGTAATTTAATATATTTGAATTATGATTTTAACGATGCTTAGTCGATACATGCATATATTTGAATTATGCTTCGAACGATGCTTTATATACTAACATATGGACACTGTAAACAATTATATAAAAATATATATATATTGCACAAAAAATATGCAAGATTTTCACCGCGGTTCTTGGAGAAAACGGCGGTGATATGTATAGATCATCGCGGATTATGGTACAACCCGGCGGTGCTAGTACAATATCCTGCGGTTGTAGATATAACCGCGGTGATAATCCTTATCACTTTGCGGATTTTGGTTTGATCCGACGGTGATAGTCCTTATCACTGGCGGATTTTAGTTTGATCCGGCGGTGATAGTCAATATCACTGCGGTTGTAGGTAGAACCGGCAGTGATAATCCTTATCACTGCCGGTTCCTGAGCCGGCAGTGATAATCCTCGAGTATCACTGCCGACCAATCACTGCCGGCGCCAATGACCGGCAGTGATGGGGTTTTGGAACCGGCAGTGATGTGCTGTTCTGTAGTAGTGTTTGTTAACCCTGCCTACACCCAATCGCCCCATGAGAATCCATGATATACACGGGTGAGCAATTTTATACTGAACCGAATTTACCGAAATTCTCGATTTATTCTGTCGGTCATCGATCTGGTTTTTATTTTCACACTGTTCGGTCATGGCTCGGTTTCACGTCTCACAAACCGATGAGACAGAAAAAAAAAACGATCTAATACTTCCGCGACACCATGCGCCGGTTCTGCGCCAGCTCGGCCCACATGGCACAGCCGCCGAATGAGTAACTGGTGGCGCCGGGGAAGAGCACCTATTGCGACGTGCTATTGCTGCCGTGGCCGTGCGATCGGCACTGCTGCTGCTGGTGATGAAATTTGGGGCCTTATAGAGGCTGTTGCTGGTGCGACCGGCACTTCTGCTGCTACTGCTGATGAAATATGGGGTCTTGTAAAGGTTGCAGCGACAGCCAGAGCTCTTGATTCTGCTTGCTGCTGGTGCGCGACAAGAGGTCCAGCGTGTAGCTCTGGAAATCCATGGCCGACGACTGCGTGCCACAGTGGACGACGACGTCTCACCGTTTGCGTTGCCGCCCATGGGGAAGAACGACTTGATCGTGTCCGCGATGGCGTCCAAGTCGAGCGAGGGCGGGAGAAAGTTGGTGCCGCCGGTGAATACGGTGTGCTGTTGTGCTCAAGTGCTGACTGTTTTTCGGCTGTTCAATATATTTCGATAAACCGATTTGTCAAATTAAGCAAACCGAATTGATTCGATCAATTAGGTTTAGTTTCTATTTTTTTGTTTTGTTAATTTGGTGATCTATTTAATCGAATTAATCGAACTGAATTGACCGTATAAACCGAATGCCTAACTAGTTGGTCAACTACTCCTGATTTATAATTTACACCACCTGATAACTAAAATTAGAGTTAATTGCACGCGTACATAATTAGTACGGGAAATTTAGTACGTACGGCATATTGATGTGGAATATCGAAAGATTGGTCGGCGCTGTTACGAATATATTACAAAAAGGCTAAAAGGTCATGTTTGTTTAGGCTTAGGCTTTTTGCTTTTGGTTTAAAGATAGTTTTTTGGTTTAACGAGCTTTTAAGCTGTCTGCTTTTAAGCCAAGACATGTTGTTTGGTATCCTGCCTTTTTGATGGGTTGGATGGTGTAGTCAGGGTTCACAAAACTGACGAATACTGCGGTTTTCGAGCGTACCATTGCGGTTCGATATCTAAAACCGCTCGGTAAACCGTTTTAATTTAAATTTAAAAAAATTGAAAAAATTGAAAAAAATTATGCGTTGAAAACCGCTCCAAAACTGTTGAAAAACCGCGGTTTTCGCCCGAAAACTGTTTCGTAAAAACCGGGTGGTTTCTCGCGAAAAACCGAATGGTTTTTTATTTTTTTTGAATTTTTTTTAATTTTTTTTATTTCTTAACCCTTCGGTTTCTGATGGTTTTCGAGTGGTTTTTGCGTTTTTCGAATTTCGAACGATTTTTTGAAATTCAGTTTTGTGAACGCTGAGTGTCGCTTATTGCTAGAAAGTTTGAAATACCCTTTAAGGTTGTAAGGACTTTTCTTATGTACTAATTTATCTAATACAAATATTTTATACTTTTTTCACTTAATGTCCTATTGAAAAACATAGATTAATCTCGAGATCAAACTTCATTCTGAGTATAATTATTTATCAACTTGATCCAGGTCGGTGGAGGAGAAAGGAGGCTAAGGAGGGCGGAGGAAGGAGAAGATCGAGGATAGCAGGGACCGGAGCGGCGGAGGGAGAAGGCATGTTGCACAGGGGAGCGAGAGAAGACGAGGAGAAATGAGGAGATGGGAGAAGGATTCTTGAGTTTATATATGATGGCATTTGGTGGGTAATTTTGGAGACTTCCAGTGGCAAAGAGTTATTTCATCCCAAAAAAACCCAAAAAAGCACCTCTCACCTGGCTTTTGGCTTATAGTTATATGGAGGCTTTTAGTTTTTTTTAAGCCTGGCTTAAAAGTCAGTCGTTTGTTTTGGGTTTGGCTTTTCTGCTTTTAAGCCGGTGAAAAAGCCGAAACAAACAGGGCCGTAATATAATCAGCTTTGCGTACTTATTTTTTTCCCCCTTAATACTACGTAGCACTTCCTTCATTCAAGATTATAACGCATATTTTTTCTCTTGGCGCATAGATCAATGAGATATTAAAAATAACTAGATTACCCCTAATTAATATCTTTAAGCACTGTATTTAATACATGCATGCACAGAATATCAAGTAAAGCTGGATATTTATTAAGGCTATAAGGGAATATCATACTAATTTTATATTAAAATATTAAATACGTCGTATATTTATAGACAAAATTATTTAAAAAATACATCCTATAAAGTAAAAGTTATACTTAGGACTTGTTTGTAGGTCTCCTGCTCTTGGATTCCTAACCGGAGCAGCCCAACCAAACGGCTCAGCTCCGAGTTTCTTAAATCGATATAAGTAGATAAGCGGAGTGGGTTTGCTATACAAAACTCGTAGCACCCAAAGGTCGTCCTTGCAAGAATCAGGCATCCCTATTACAAAAATGCCCCTCAAGTTGAGGTGAATTTACCCATCTTTTGCCACCGCATATAACACCCGATCTGGCCCCTCCCGTCGCGCATTTTCCTTCTTTATTTCGCTCTCCCACTCATCTCTCTCACGGTGCCATAGAGCCCTAGCGGCCACCCACGGAGCGCCTCCTCACCAGCTCATAGGACCTCGCTATGACCTGAAATCTTATCCCTGCTAGCTAATATCCCCTTTCCACCACCTGGAGTACCGTTGTAATGTCCCAAGTTTTAGTGGAATTTTGAATTTGAATTTAAAATCCATATCTTAGTTTGAGAATCCGAGATTATATATGCAAGGGGCTCTTTGAGATGGTCGAAATCAACTGTTTTTTTTATTCAATATGAAGATCAGAGTGAGAAGTTGTGAGCACTAGAAATTGATGACCAAGTTTATTCTAAATAATAATAATAATAATAATAATAATTAGGAGGTGGGAGGGGCCATTGGGCTGGCCCACTAGAGCTTTGTATAAAAAGGGGAGGGATTCAGTTTTCCCGAAGGCTACATCTTTCTTCCCAAGGATAGCCGCCACCTTTTCCTACGGCGACGCACCTCTCCTAGGATTTGTCCTCTTTTCCATTGTGCAACACCATGGATATTCCACGAGGTAGAGGGGGAGGCAAGGGAAAGAGCAAGAAAGAAGAGAAGAGTTATTGTGTTTTCCTCCCTGGATCTTCATCGATGCGTGGGTAACTCTCCTCTACCCTCACCTTTTTCATGTAGATGAATTATTATGTAGATTAGTTTGGTAATTAGGGTGTAATTAGTCTCATGGATCATGCTAATTCTCATTTAGGGTTATTGGGTTTTTTTTATGCTTTTGCGCAGTTTAGATCTAATTGATTTCCATGTACTTTAGAGGTAGCATAAAAAAATGGTGTACTAAAAAGTTGTAGATAACCTTAGTTTATTTCAAACAAGGTAAAGATCTCTAAAATCCGTTAAATAGATTGAAAGTTATGACCTTTTGAAGTCCAATGTTCTATAGATCATCATCACTTGGGTGTCGCGGTTTTAGATGCTTTAGACCTTGAAGATGATCGAATTAGGTCTTTTCAATAAATAGAGATTTGTACATAATTCTATTATATTTCAACGGAACTGTTAGCACTAGAATTTGGCAAGATATGACCAACTTGTTAGGCTTAGGGTAAAAAGGATATTTTTGGCCGATACTGGTTACAAAAGGAAAAGTTAAGTTAAAAATAAAATTATGACCGATATTTATTCAAAAACGGAGTTGTATCTGTACAAAGGCCGATAGAAGTCATGGTTGACAACGTATTGGAGAAGGATGCGATCGGTCAATGCACTATAAAAAGGGATCAAGGGCGAGCAAAAGACACAACTCAACCAATCAAACAACTCGCACCTACTTTTTATTTACTTTCCTGTCAACTAGGAGTAGCTTTGTAATTTAGAATCTCCCTTGTAATCCGATTTTGATCAATAAAGTTATGCATCGCCGATTGTTGTTCATCCTCAATTACGCCAATCAGGTTTGATCTTTCTCTGATATTGTTGCGCATCGCCTTTTTGGGAAATCTACCTTTATTAATCATCTAATCAGCTGTGACAAGCTGTTTAGACTTATCGTTACTTTTAGATTAATCAGCTTTGAAGAGCTGTTTAGATCTTTGCCGATTATTAATTAGATCGGCTTTGAGAGTATTTTTTCATCTACCTTACCGATTGCATGATCAAATCGGTTAGCACGCCCCGAACCAACATGAACCCGGCGTTCTCGTGTGTTTGAGTTGATTAATGTATCGTCACATTTTTCGGCGCAACACACTTTCGGCATGCCCTGTGGGACACGATCTCTTTTGCCAGAAAATCAATTCCGCCGTCCGATCTCAATACTGAAGCTATAATCGTCCCGACATTGGATGATTTAACACCATAACAGTGTAAAAAAATTGAGGATCAGAAAGCCGCGCTCGAGGAGATGATGCTGAGCTGTTATAAAAAAACTTGACATGGTGTCACTCAAAAAACCGCATTGCTGGCGGTTAATGCCCTCGGCGATGTAGGTATTACAGACACATCGGTAAGTCAATACATGCCTGCACAAGCTAAATTATCTGCCATGATTAATCAATCTGTGTACTATACTTTGATTAACCAATCATCAACTCTAGTCACAAATCATAAGCCCTAGCCAACAGCGTTAAGACTATAGCTCAAGAGTTGGCATCGGCTGTAAGCCTGCTCGATCCGATGCAAGCCCTACTGAATTACCCTGTCTACTCGGTAGAACCAAGCACACAAAATCTGGTCTCAATAGCCGATCCTAAACCATCAGCTACAATTCCATCTCTTACCATGATGCCAATCTAGCCTACTATAATATTGCCGCGAGATCCTCGTACAAGTGGGGTTGTGCATTATCAAGCATATACCGATTTGGCTAAGTTGGATGCATCAGCCAACTTACCACCATCGGCTCCATTTTACGCTTCTCCCTAATCGGTTCCACAGCCGATTGAACCTCCTAGGTACCCACAGTATGCAGAGCCGATTACATAGAGGAATACGGCTCCATACAAGGTTGCAACGTACTCAGAGCCCTTTGTTCTAGTACCAGAGCCGATTGCTAGGAGAACCAACGTAGGCTATGAGCAACTTCATCAATTCCTATCGACTCAAGTGACCCATCAATCCGAGCTTACACTCGGGGGGCAGAATACCAATTACGAACGTAATTGGCAAGCTTCTAACACTGCATCGGCTAATGCAGTAAATTAGGTCGATCAGATATCCGCTGTATTGCGAGACCATTTCGGCATACAGCTAAAGGAAAAGGTTACAAGCTATCGAAAGCCGTACCCTAATTACATTGATCGGATGCCTTATCCTAATAACTTCAAAGTTCCTGATTTTGCAAAATTCTCAAGGGATGACTCCGTCACCACTTTAGAGCATGTCAGACGTTTTATCGTGCAATGCGGTGAAGCTGCTCAGTCCGACGGATTAAAAATTAGGTTATTCCTGCTATCTTTGTCAAGAGCAGCTTTTACATAGTTCACGAGTTTACCTCTGAATTCGATCAATTTTTGGACCGATTTGGAGAGCCGATTCCATGAGTACTTTTTCTCTATAAGTATGGAACTTAGAATTTTCGACTTGAGTTCTGTTCGCCATAAATTTGGGGAATCTGTAACAGATTATATTAAGAGATTTAGAGAAATAAGAAATCAGTGTTTTAACATTGCCTTGCCTGATACCAATTAGCCGATTTAGCCTTTCAAGGGTTAATTCCCCAACTGAAGAAAAAATTCGACAGACAGGAATTTACCGATTTAAGTCACCTATTGCAAAGGGTATCAGCTCAAGAAAGCTGTTTTACCGATAATAGAGGCTTTAGGGATAAGTTTAAGGCTAATAATAAAGATAAAGATAAAGATAAAGCCATGGTTAACCTCATCGAGTACAACTCAAGTGATTCATCTGAAGATGACAATGCTAAAATAAATATAGCCGAATGGGTCAAGTGGTCTAAAAAATCCCTAGTTTGTTCCTAGATTAAGCCGACAAAAAATAAGTTGAAAATAAAATATGCTTTTGATGTTTCTAAATTTGACCGTATTTTTGATTTATTGCTGCAAGAAAAGATTATACGGTTACCTGAAGGACATATTATACCGTCATCTGATGAAATCAAAAACCAAAGGTATTGCAAATGGCATCATTCTTTTTCTCATAATACTAATTATTGTAATATGTTCCGACAACAGATACAATCGGCAATAGTGGATAGCAATTTGCAGAGGAGCCGACGATGTAGTTGGACGCTAATCGGTTTCTGATTAATATGGTTCGATGTTCTTGAAAGACCATGTGGAGGTCTACCTAGGTTTGTGATGAGTATTTTGACTAAGCTTGAGCTTGGTATGCTCTGGTTTGAGTTTGATTTGAATTAGATTTGAAACTTGAAGCAATTTAAGCATTTCTCTGTTTTCCCGGTGCTACTGGCCGTAGTAGCGCTGTGCTACCAGGTGAGCGGTAGTACCGGCCCAAATGGCCGGTGTGAAAATTTCAAAGAGGGTGCTTTTAAGGGTTTTGGTTGGGTGGTGCTACGGGCCATGGTAGCTCGGTGCTACCGG
The DNA here is from genome assembly GCA_036346275.1 of Otatea glauca. NCBI lineage: Eukaryota > Viridiplantae > Streptophyta > Magnoliopsida > Poales > Poaceae > Otatea > Otatea glauca. Next base: position 16,895,221 of record CM070711.1, on the reverse strand, counting down.
GCAAGCGATAGCACCAGCTCTTTGGAGTGGTGTAAAAATTTCAGAGAAGATGTTTTCTGGTGCTGTCGTAGAGTGGTGCTATCGGCCTGGGGGCGGTAGCACTGGTCCACTATGGGCGGTGCTACCGGCCTAAGGGCGGTAGCACCGGCCAATATGAGCGAAGATGATTTTTTATCTTGGGATTTTGATGGATTTCATCACATATCTTTGGGACATTGCAATGTGATGTTTTTCCTTATTTTTGATGGTTGCAGGACGACGGTGCTAGGTCATGGTGAGGCGGAGGATGATTGGGACTAGGTGAGGTGCATTGGAGGTCCAGACAGTCGAAGATCGCCAGAAGATGATCGAAGACGGAGTTGGTGCAAGCCAAGAAATGGATGAGATGCTAGCTAGAAGATACTTGGATCAATTAGGGTTGTCGGATCGCGGTCTAGTTGATAGGATAGCGGGTCCAGTTAGTATGCTTTGAAAATCGTGCAAGAAAACCTGATTTGTGTGGAGGGTTTTGGGTTAGCCCTTGCATGGCTATGTGAGTGGGTCAATCCTAGCCCTTGATGGAGTGCCTTAGGGTTGAGGGACTCATCCAAGGGTGGTAGGTGGCCCAAGAATAGTATAAATAGAGGGGGAGGGGTGGCCTTCCTTCTCTTGAAGGTTTTAGAGGTTTTGTGCTCCTTTGAGATTTGCCCACTTTGTTGTGAGGCTTTGTAAACCTCCCTTCCAAAAATCCAAATTATTTTCTCTTATGCTTGAATTTATTTTACGCATTTAAATTCCGTACTTACATTATTGCAATTTACATTCACGTAATTTTGATTCACCTCCCCTCCTTCTACATGCTTTTGGATTTGCCTCCTCTCCTTCTAAAATGCCAAGGATGTTGATTGATGGATGAATCTCTCTTTAGATCATATCCCAATCATCTAGGTAATCCATGCGTTCTTCTTGCAAGAAACCGGTTTTTGCGTTCTTGAATAAATGATCTTGTAAATCACATTTGTGGAAGTTGAGACTTATGCTTTTGCTTGCTGTGACTTGTGGGAAGCTATCCAAGATCATCTTGATCATTAAAATCTCACGAGCAAGCCCTGAGTCGATTTCTTGGGTTCTTACGTAAACTTGGTGTGTTCTTCCTTTCTGGGCAAAAAGGTCAGAACTTTGACATCAATCCTCGCGATTGATGGTTGGAATGAGTTCCTGACATACCCAGGATCATATCAACCAAGTTTCAGGAGTTTTTGTCCAACCGAACAAAAGATTCCTCAAAATTTGCTTTTAGGTCGTGCTGGTTTTAAGACTGTTCTTGAGCTCTTCCTGCGGTGCTACCAGACCCCGTGCGGTAGCATCGGCCAGACAGCACAAAAGGCTCCCTTTGGTCAGCTCCTCTTGTGTTTTTTTTCTCGCAGGCTTGTTTGGATTATTTTTAGGGAAAAATTTTAAGTTGCGATCATTCACCCCCCTCTATTCGCCATCTCGATGTCGCCCTAAGATGTGGAACTATAGTTGGTTAATATTAATAATCAACATGGGACTAGTTAGACCGTCATAGATTGCTTAGCCATGCCACGTCATCACATGTGTCCGAATGTTGATACTTAATCTTGACTAATGGAATATGGAACAATGTTTAAGAATTGGTGTGTCATGTGTTGTCACACAATGATATCAAGTTGTCGTGGCGAGGAGGTCACACAACTAGATTGAAATGTTGGTGGCACGTGGTGCTTGGTAATCAACTGGGGTGATAATGATTTAGATTGGGGCAAGTGGCAAGGGGCAGTGTGCCAAGGTGGGCCAGGATTGGCAGGGGTATGTGGAAGTCTTGCCTTAATCACTCTAAGGACTTAACCTTGCGAGCCTTTGACCTGAGTCTTTCTTGCAACCACATGTCTAGAATGGGACAGCCTAGCTGAATAATTTGTGAGGCCTAGATTTCGGTACTGTCGTGGTGAATAGTGAGTCCCGGGTTTACGGTTTAACTCACATGGCGCAAGAGGGGGGCCCTGTTGTGGTGGTTTAACCCTTCAGTGTTGAAACCTTAGCGAGCAATACTGGGTCTAGGTGTAGCATTGTAAGGCTTTGTTATGATCACTCGCCTTGGTGGTGTTTGGTTGTATCGTGTGGGTAAAGTGCATAACCTCTGCAGAGTGTACAATCTATTCGAATAGCCGTACTCACGGTATTGGGCAATGCTCGGGAATTACAGTTAAGGGTTAGACTTTACTCAAATGAAAACTGGATGGGATGGCAGGATTGCCACAGAGTAAATGGAACTTGACTTAGGATTGGAAATCGATTTACTTGTAATCTTGAATCTAATAATTCTTTTATTTGTTTCTTGTTTTCAATCTATTTACTGTAATCTTGTTAAATACCACTTTATTGCAAAATAGCCATATTAGCCATTCTTTTGGATTAAGCCAAGCATGTAGAATATTGGACTTGCATTACTGTGCACAACTTGTTGAGTGCTTTTATGTACTCACCCCGCAACAACTTCAGAAGAGGAGGAATCCGTGGCATTCTTGGAGGAGGAGTACCACGACGCTGAGGCTTAGGGTCCGAACCTCGTCAGTTGCCTGTGGTGAACTGGGGAGCTGCTACGTTTACTTTATTTCCGCTGCTGCTTAATTTCTATTTCTTAGTTAAGCCCTGTGTGGCAATAATCATGTAAGACAACAGTTATTATTAATTATTGAAGTTATGCTATATTCCGCTGTGTATGACTGTGATAGCATCTATGTTGAGCCTGTGCGCACTAGCGTGATCCTGGACTAGTGCGATATACACAGAGGGTCTGAATTTGCAAATTCGGGTCCCGACAGTGAAGAAGCCCTAAAAGAATCTATGAAGAAAATGGAAATTGGTGAGATCAAGCCCAAGGAGGATAAAGATGATCTACCACAAATGTCCACAATACCTCAAGATGGATCACAATTTGAAGATGATGAAAAGAAGGATGAATGACTGAACTTCATAAAGAGCCATCACATCATAACAAAGGATCATCCTGTAGATCAAATCATTGGTGAATTTAGTAAGGACGTTCAAACTCATTCTAAACAAGCATCATTTTGTGAACATTATTCTTTTATTTCATGTGTTGAGCCTAGAAATATAGATGAAGCTTTGAAGGATGCTGATTGAATTGTGGCAATGGAAGTAGAGCTCAACAATTTTGAAAGGAACAAAGTCTGGAGCTTAGTAGAAAGACCCTCAGATCACAATGTCATTGGAACAAAGTGGGTTTTCAGAAATAAACAAGATGAAAATGGTGTGGTCACACGAAATAAAGCAAGGCTAGTGGCTCAAGGATACTCTCAAGTTGAAGGCTTGGATTATGGAGAAACTTATGCACCTGTAGCTCGACTTGAAGCCATACGGTTCCTTCTAGCCTTTGCATGTCATTTCAATATTACTCTTTTTCAAATGGACATTAAAAGTGCTTTTCTTAATGGTATCATTGAAGAAACTGTCTATGTTGAATAACTTCCTGGTTTTGAACATATGAAATTTCCCGATCATGTATATAAGTTATCTAAGGCACTATATGGCTTGAAACAAGCCCCTAGGGCATGGTATGAGCGCCTTAGAGACTCTTTACTAGAAAAGAATTTCAAAATTGGGAAGGTTGATCCAACATTATTTCTAAAAGACTTCAATGGTACATTAATGATTTGCTAAATATATGTTGATGATATTACCTTTGGAAGTACTAATATGTCTCTATGCAAAGAATTCAGTAATCAAATGGCTAAAGAATTTGAAATGTCAATGATGGGAGAGCTTACATTCTTTTTGGGATTTCAAGTCAAGCAATTGAAGGAAGGGACTTTCATCTCACAAAAGAAGTATACTAATGACCTTCTCAAACGCTTTAATATGGAAGAATGCAAGCCTCTTAAAACTCCTATGGCAACCAATACACATCTTGATCAAGATGTGGGAGGTAAGTCTATTGATCAAAAGCTATATAGATCCATGATAGGTTCTTTACTTTATTTGACAGGATCTAGGCCAGATATCATGTTTAGTGTATGCATGTGTGCTAGATTTCAAGCTGCACCTAAAGAAGTACATCTTAGTGCAGTAAAAAGGATTTTCAGATACTTAAAGCATACTCCTTGTTTTGGCTTATGGTACCCAAAAGGTGCTTCTTTTGAACTTCTTGGCTACTCAGATTCTGATTATGCCGGTTGCAAAGTTGATCGAAAAAGCACCTCTGGGGGTTGTCATTTACTTGGAAGATCTTTAGTGTCTTGGTGTTCAAAGAAACAAAATTGATAGAGCATCAAGCTAATCAAGTGAATATGTTGCTGCAGGCAGTTGTTGTGCCCAAATTATTTTTATTAAACAAACCTTTTTGGACTATGGTATTAAGTTTGAAAATGTGCCTCTGTTATGTGATAATGAAATTGCAGTGAAAATAGCAACAATCCAGTCCAGCACTCCAGAACTAAGCATATTGAAATAAGACATCACTTCATATGTGATAATGTTGCTAAAAGTGATATTATGCTTAGTCATGTAAGGACTGAGGATCAATTGGCTGATATTTTCATTAAACCACTTGATGAGGCTAGATTTACAAAATTAAGAAATGAACTAAATATTCTTGCTTCTTCGAACATTGTTTGATTCTTTCAAATATCACACTAAGGGGGAGTCAAGTTGCTTGTCATGCATATCTTGCTACCCTTGTATGATCAAAAGAAATCACTGGTGCTGAATAACATTAAAGATATATTATAAAATTAAATAGGTTCACTTGAAAAACTAATAGTCATAAAATTGCTTCTGAAAGCCTTCTCTTTCTCTAGTATAATACTACACTTTCCTAGAAACACAGTAATTAGGTTAGGTAAGTTTCAGAAGAAAAATACTTATGAATAAGAACTCTTGAAAACCTAAATTACTCGGCACATGAGTTCTGTTTTCTTGAGCTTGAAGTTAATCATACTCATTCTCTTATGAAAATTAGGGCTCATACATTTCCTCTTTTTTTTGAAATCCAACATCTCCTGAATTTATTGATATTAAGATTATTCTAAGATCCCTCTAAAAAGTTTGTGTGTTTTTTCTTAAAAGATAGATCTCAGAAAATCTTTAAGAAATTAGTTATATCTGTATTTTCAAGTTCAACGGACTGCTGAACCTAACCGAGAGTTTTCCAACTACGGCGGACCAAGTGTGTCTTATACGGACACGGTCTGGCGCAGATGGAAAACCATCAGGACTCGGTCCGACGCAGATAAAGGGCTTTCAGATTTAACTAAAAAAGTTGTCCAAGGCCTGTTCGACAATAACTCTATCTTCTAAGCACTTGTCTTTTTCAAATCATGTTCATCTCAAAATCTTTCCTATTCTTAGGACTTATCTTTGCTAAACCTATCCGAATCTGGTAACCTTGTTCCTTGGATTCTCTGTTTTCCGACCCCACCATAAAGAGACTTCCTTCAAAACCGGGCAGTTGCAGTCATCTCTTTCCCCATATGTTGTCCGTACTCAAAACGACTGCAATAACTTCATTATTTTACTCCTCGCATTAAGCGCTACCTATAGCTTCATCTTCTTCAGAAGCCTCTCACACCTCGTTGATCCACAAATCTTCTCGCAAGATTGTTCTTGAGCACAAAAACCCTCTGCTCACCGAAGCTCATCCTGACCGGGTGATTGACAACGGTGTCTCTGCGTGCTCACGGCAAGGCATTGCGTCTAGGGTTCTGTAAGTTCTTCAATCTTTAAATCTTATCTTTGCTTAGACTGAAACCCTAAGTTAGAAATCGTCTCTTAAGGTCTTCTTCTTGTTCTTTAGGGTGTTCTTCAGTTCTTGCATTTTGCATTGTCTGCAAACAGCCTGCTTGTCTATCAACCAAATCAGCTCAGTTTTTCTGCTTGATAAAGAAGCCCTAGTCAAGATGAGTTCCCAAAATCCAGACAAAAGAGGTCTTTTTCGAAAAATTGCTGATAAAGTCAAAGGGAAAATGAAAGCCAAAACAGACAGATCAAGTCAAATCCAGTAGTCTGGTGGTGTAGTAAAGAAAGTAACTACTAAACCATCAAAAAGAGAAAAACAACCAGTGCAACATGATTCAACCTCTTCTTCAGATGACAGTGATTATCAACCAAGTGCAAACATATCCTCTGATGAAGAAATAGAGCTTAGTTGTGAAATTGACATGATTTGTGGGCATGAGCTAGCTGTTTTAGGTGGAAAGAAACTAAGAGCTGCTAGATTGGTGCCTGAAAGGATTTGGTTTCCTTTTGATAGTCCTTCCTTTAATGAGCAATTCATCACCACATTCTAGAGAAATATATATATGGGCTATGCAAGCATCAATATGTTGATTGGAACCAGATTAGCTCAGTTCTAGAATCAAATAGAATTCTAGATTGTGTCAGATCAACTCCAGGTCTTGCTGCCCTTATGTCTTCTGCTTGGCCAGCTTGGAATGAAAACAAAATTATGGAATTCTATGCATCTTTGTTAGTAAACAAAAATAGACACTATATTCTGTTTACCATTGATGGAAATAAGAGAAAAGTAAGATCACCTCAGTTTGAAGCAGTTATTGGAGCCTCAAGTTCTTTGCTAAATAGAACTAGGATTCATGATAGGATGTTTCCTGGAAATAGATGGAGGCAGATTGGTGACATGCCTGACTTGCAAGTATCTGCTCTCATCTACAGAAATATCCATGAGGCTAGATTTAATGCTAATAGGGTTCATTGTTTAACTGCCGAGGCCAAGGCTCTGCTCCTGATCCTCAGACACACAATTTATCCTAAATCTGGCTACAAGGAGGGAGTAACTCCATGTCTTGCTTGGCTGCTGCATCTAATTCTGTCAAGACAACCCATTGATCTGACAGACTATATTTTTGGAGAGATGGAAGAAGCTATTTACAGAAAAATGGGAGCCCTCTACCTTTTGCCATGCAAATCACTCAAATGTTATTGGCTCAAGGTATCATCTCACGGCTTGAGATGGACAAAGATTTCAACTCTATACCAAAGCAATACAAAATGCCCAAGCCAGTTGCTCAAGATGAAAGGCCAGCTAGACTTTCTACTCCGCTGCCAGAAATTCATGAGCCAAGTGCTCAAGAAGGCACTGAGATACATGGAAATTCAGATGATGATGGTGGAGCTCCAAGTCACAGCTATCATACTCAGGAATACATTTTTCCAGCTCCTGACTTTCCACATACTCCTCTGAAATTCGAACTATAGCTCTGAACATCATAGTCAGCAAAGGTTTGGACAATCAGAACATACTGAAATCCATGTTAGCTCAGAGTCTCATCATGAAGATGAGGAAGTGCACAAATTACAAGAACTAGCAGCCCATGAACATGAAGCAGGTGGTCAAATTACAAGAGGAGGGTCAAAGATTTCCATTAGCAGCCCATGAACATGAAGCAGGTGGTTCTAGGCCACCTCAGGGTCATATGCCAACATTTTCTCAGCACTCAGATGAGGACTCTCACTATTCTCAATTTGATGAACCCGAGTCCACTCATGATTTTGGTCAACAACCATCTTGGTGGGATTCTCAGCCTGGTTGGTTCACTTCTTTTGAGCAACAATACAACATTGACCTCAAGCATGCACAAGAAAGCTTTGAAGAAGAAAGGAGGTTGGCAGCCCAAAGACATAATGAGCAGATGACAGCCATCCAACATCAGCAAGAATTATTGCAAAAGATCTACCAAGACCAAGCAAATCTCAGAGATGAAACCTATAAAAGGTTTGACATGATCAGAGGAAATCAATGGGATATGAGAAAGTGGTTAGGTGAGATCAAGACTAAGAAACTGGTGATCAAGGACAGAATGTATGATCTCAACACAAAGCAAAATGCTCAAAATGCAAAGATTGACAAATTTTCTCAAACTGTATACAAGAACTTTGAGAAGTCTGGCAACTGTTTGGATTGGCAAGGGGATATGCTTGATTATCTTCGAGATTACTCTGAAGATGCTAGAAATAACTTGGTGTCTAATCGGGAACAACTTGCACAAATCTTGTTGGATAAGTCTGAAGAAACTCAAGAGCTGATCAGAGATGTCCAGCATGATTTCAGTGAACTCACATTCAATCCTCAGTCTGGTGATCCTGATTATCCTAGCTGGCATGATCAAGCCATGGCCACTCCACACTCTGACAAAGACCAAGAGCAATCATCTCCTTTTCCTCCAAGAAGAAGCACAAGTTCCAGGATGACAAGCATGCTGAAAAGGACTTTCTCAAAACGCAAGAAGTAACCTTTTTAGCTATTGATGCCAAAGGGGGAGAAGAATAGTAGAATAGTATATATTTAGTTTAAGAGGGTTAAGATTAGAAGTATTCTCTCCGTAGAGCCCCCTATCTTAGTAATCTAAAGCTTGTTATCTAAAGAGTTTGTTATATAGAAACTCAAGTCTTTTATGGACTTTGCTTTATGCACACTTGTTTTTCTTGAAAAAAAGTTTGTTATATTATGAATGCTTCTGATATTGCTTCATGTGTTCAATTAAAATTCATCTCATGCATTCATTCAGGGGGAGTATAAAATACTTGAGTTATTTGTTCTATCAGACTAACTTCTATCTGCAGAAGAAGTAATCCTTTTTAGCTCTGAGCAAAACATCAAAGATATTGTCATCAATCACCAAAAAGGGGGAGATTGAGAGCATCTAGGCTCCCTATTTGTATAAATTATGCTTATCATATAGGTTTTAGTGTTGATGACTAAAAAGGGATACTCAGTGTAAACTGAAAATAGTCAGATTTGATGATCAAGGCTAAGGTGTTTTTCTAGTTTTTGGCTTAGGAGTTGATTCAAGCCATATAGTTAAAATCACCGTACTATTAAGAGGGATTATACATAAAAATGATCTTGGTTCATATGCAAAATCAATAAGATTACTTGGAGCATAGTACTTTTCATGTTTCTCACTCAAAAATCCAGAACTTTATCTTGTTAGCCGAATCAATTCTCACTGGACCAAACTTCATATTATTCAGGTGCTCAAAGATCCTAAGTTCTAATTCTAACCGAGCGTACACCATGTATGCCGGACCGATATTTTCGGTCCGGCGCTGAGAACTTCCTTCACCCAGTATACTTCATGTACGCCGGACCGATTTTTGATGGTCCGACGTTCTAAATTCTCCGTTGATTCTTTTTCAACCTAGTATAACTATGTTCATCGGACCAATCTAAATTCTTTCTTAAAATTAGTCCGGCATAAGTTATATTTTCACTCTAAATAAAATTCTAGTCTGTGTTAAATTTATTTTAACCAGAAATATAAAGTCTGATGCAGACCAGAATTCCTTGTGTACGTCGGACCAATTTTTCCGGTCCAGCATAAACATGTTTCACTCGGATAAAACCAGCCATTTTCCCATATACGCCGGACCAGCCTTTTCAGTCCGGTGCAAACGTTATTTGCTGGTACTCAAAAGAAACAAAAACATGTGTACGCCGGACCAACTTTTTCGGTCCGGCGCAAGCATTCTCTTGCTGATATCAAAATCAAACAATGCATATGTACTACGGACCGATATTTTCGATCCGGCGTAAATGGGTCTCTTTGAGTTCAATAATGCTTCTCAATCCTATGTACCCCGGACTAAAATTTCCGGTCCGGCGTGTGTGTAGTTTGACTTATGGTTCATACACCATAGAATTCTTGAAAAAGGGTTGCAGTTGACCTATCCCATCTAACCTACAAACCGCCAATAGGCAAATGACAGGTGTAACGGTTATCTCTGTTCAGGATTTATATATAGAATGCCTGGGTTCACAAACAATATATATAGAGCTTTGCAAATTCAGATCTTTGATATCCTGACCATCTTTGACATCATTCAAACTATATACAACTCTTGATCTTTAGAATTCCTGAGCTTCATTTTCATCAAGAGTTTGAGCTTCAACTCAGAAAATCACAAACATTCATTCTGAACATCTAGAGTACTTGCTCCAAGCTAAGTTTAGGTTGCATCCAGCTACTGAACCAAGAGATAGGGCTTGTGAATAGTCTATTACTCTTGGAACTAGCTGTTCCTAGACAGTTGGAGAAGTTGTTGGTGCGACCTATCCAATAAAGATTGTGGAGGGCCACCATTACTGTGAAAGGTTGAGACTCACCTCACTGGAGTAGTGAAAGAGTCAAGATAGTGGAAAACCAAAAGCTATTGAGATTGGCTGTTTGGTGGAGCAATACTTCTGAGGAAGTGCTCTAACGGTGACGTAGGAGTGATCTCTGAACCTCGGTGGAAAATCATTGGGTTATCATGTGTTTGTTTTTGTTGCTCTTTATTCTTATAGTTTCTCATTCAAAATTCCCTTTCTTACAAAGTTTTCTTGAACAAGTGTTGTTCTGGACTCTTATACTAATTGCTTCCGTTTCTGATTTTTATTGAGAAAAGTTTTTCATAATAATAATAATAATTAAAAAGTTTTAAAGTTGCCTATTCACCCCCCTCTAGGCCAACTTGGTCCTTACAGTAGGTATCACTGGGTTCTGTTCGTAATTATACTACGATAGAACTGGGTAATTTACCTTGATTCCAAAAAGGCCGGCAGCCACAACTTGAAGCCTATCATAGATTTACTCGACACGTCATTCAGTGTCTACAAATATCGCGGAGGGCCACACAAGAAGAACCCAGCCACTCTAAAGCATACTTCTAACTTTCCGGTATCTGATAGTACGCATTAATCCTTCACACTCCATAATAATACCTTCGGAACTAATTAACCTTTTATGTTTTGGCAGTGCCACCAGCAGCCGAAGGCCACTAACCAATGTGGATTCTACGTTTGCCACAACATGGCACTCCTCGTTGGTTCACAGAAGACCAATGACATACAGGTCTGTCGATCTTGCAACAATTGTCTCCACTTATGAATTTAAATTTATATACATGCAAGACTTTAGTCATCTCATCGATAGGCTTGGCAATGCGCTGAATCTGCGTTAGAACAGGCTGACTCCTAAATATTCGAGGAAACCTCTGTACCTTCTTCATGCGTGAGGTGTTAGATCCAAAGGGTAGATGCCACTCAGGGCTGAACCAATGAGTTGTGAATTTGTTACTTACCATGCATTCAGATTAATTTGTGAGCCTTGTGCTGTCAATTTATCATTTGTACTTCTGAATCCAGTTGGTTAGTACTTATGTGAGTTGATTTCTGAAATGGATGCGTTGTATGTTGTGTAACCTATGATTGGAGTTCATTTTTTAATTGTATGTCATTAAAATATGCTGTGCACTGTCTTTTGTTTCAGAGGGCACGGCTAGCATTTCCTGAGGCTAGCCAATAAATTAAAATTTAGTAAAAAATAGAAAATCAACATCACAGATGGTTCGAAGGAAGAACCGTCTATGAAACTCAACACAAACGGTTCCAAATTTGAAACCGTTTGTCATGTAGTATCATCACAGATTGTTCTATTTTGGAACCGTCTGTGATGTTACTACATCACAGACGGTTCCAATTAGGAACCGTCTATGACGAGATCACCATCTCAGACGGTTAAAAGTTGGAACCGTCTGTGATGAGGGGATCTTCACAAACAGTTATTACATAGAACCGTTTGGGATGATAACCTCATCATAGATGGTTCCAAATTGGAACAGTCTGTGATGACTCTTTGTCATTACTGACACTCTGATACATACGGCTCACAAAACCGTCTATGATGTGGTTTGCGAACCGTCTGTAATGGCCTTTTGTATAGTAGTGTAAGTACTTGAAGAAGTATTACCCAAGTATTTGGGTTGGCTCTTAACCAGTTAAGGGTAGTTATCGGTCATGAAAATCCAAATTAACTCGTTGCAGTTAATTCTGGCTATAGACTAAAAGTAAACTCAAGCCGATTACAAGTATCGCACTTAAGGTAGAGATAAAATTGAAGCATAAATAACAATCAGTTAAACAACCAATTATAAGTATATTACAAACAATCAAATATTGTTTTAAGATATGTTTTCCCTGTTGCAAGCATTCAAGTACAATTTTTGGATAAGCCAATTATATCCCAGGATTGTTAAGCTTAGCTCCGAGAGCCGATAGCACAATAGCAGCCTTGGCGAGGATCTGTTCCACGTCTTCAAGGATCTTGTTGTCTTCTGCTTCTGAGCTGAGGATGGTAATGATCTTGGCCGATTGTTTTTTGACTGATGCTATGGCCATGCCCATGCCGACTTTTTGATTTTTCAAAGCCTATGCTACATATGCCATGTGCTCTTGGGCTTCAGCTAGAGAAGCATTAACCTTAACCAGCTCTTCTTCCAAGAATCTTTTGGCCGATTCAAGCTTGAGTGTCATTTCCTTGGTGGCCTTCAAAGACTTGGATTCTTCATCATATTTGTCCTTGAGAGTTTTGGTGTCAGCTACCAGCTTGTCGAGTAGCTCTTGATCTTCGTGTTGTGCTGCCCGATGAACAATTCTAGCCTTTGCTTCCTCCGCCGCATCTTTTTTCGCATCGAGGTGGTATACCTCTAGCAATGCGCCATAGCCACTTCTGACAGATCATCTTGCACCATCGCCATGGGATCCCTGAGTTGCTGGTGAAAGCATATAGGCCCCTAATTTAATTTGGTTTTGAAAATTAATGACAATTACAGTTAAAAGGACTAACATTTTAAATTGAGCTTTTTGAGATTTGGTTGGTCCGATGTTCGACGAACATGGAAGCATGAAATTGGTGAAAAAGGAAAGCAATCATCCAAGACAAGATGGCTAAGGTATAATTTAAGGACTTTTCATATTCTTTTACCAATCTCGGGGTTTGGTGTAAAAGATCGGATTACTAGAATAAACGCCGTACTATTAAGAGGGGTTGCTTGTCGCATGTTTTAGGTTGACAAAGAGTGATAAGGCTAAATTCTTGTGCAATTAGACATTCATATGGATTGCATTATCTTTTGTGAGGAAAAGAAATAGCAATTAAACACCCTCATGGAATTGCATTTGAATTAGAAATTAAAACTTCAAAGAATGCATTTCAGGGTCTGTGGGGCCGGTATGACTAAGCCCCCTCCAGTCATACCGGCCGTCGGTGTGACTGGCCGAGAAGCGGTATGTTTTTTCCAGAAGAGGCAATTTTTGGACTCTGAAGGGCGGTATGTGTCGACTTTTGTAGTCGGCAATGAATTTATGGGGTAGACGCTCGATCTCAAACTCGAAGGTCACACAAGACAAGGGGTTTATACAGGTTCAGGCTCTCGCGGAGGAGATAATACCCTAATCATGTGTGCTGGGATTATATGGATCTCTGGATCCGGGGTTGCTCAAAACACAATATGCTCTGGGCGATATGAGGTGTTCTATGCTCTATTGCTTGATTTCTCTATGCTTGGATGATCGGATCCCCATGTTGTTGCCCACCCTCTCCCTTATATAGTGGGGGTGAGGCGGCTTACAGAGTCCTGATCGGTTTGAAGATTCTGATCGGTTACAAGATTCTAGTCAGTTAATAGGATAGAGTTTACATTTTTATCTACCCTATTAACGACTCGGATTACAACCGTATCTATCATATCTAAATATAAGTTCAATTTCCTTTAGGATATGTCCCCTTGCGCACAGCAATGGGCCTTGACGCGGGAGTATCTTCCGGCCTCCTCTTGGGCTTGTCATGAGGGTACCCGGGTTCTTATATTCCACAAGAGCCCCGAGTCCTTTGCGATCGAGTTGCCGCCTTCACAGTTGCAGCCTAAGCGAGTCATGCTTCACGCCGAGTGCTTCGATTCTTGATGTAGCTTCCGACTAGTTTTCCTTCTGACCGAGTGCCTGTTGTAGGCAAAGAGATCGTGAAGGACTCAATAGAGCTCCACGCGTTAAACTTCCCGAGTGGTTCCTAGCCCCATTATTGGAATTCAGCGATCGGCTCATCTTGGGACATCTTGTATCCCAAACGATATCACGAAGTCAAAACGCTTTTCCCGCCGAGGCAAAATTCAGCGCCACTCCTTTAAATTCATTAAATCGCGAAGTTCTTGATGTCGTCGTTGAAGCGTTGGCTCATACACATCGCATCCAAATTTAGTAGCCCGAAATCATGTATATGCGAGAACTTAGGCGGTGTAAAAACAATTCACTCGGATGTGATGTCTGACTGGTGTATCTATAATTTTAGAGTTTTTTACTCTTTTTCCTTATTGATTTTGAATTCATCCGAGTGGTTTGACTCTTTTGTTTAAGCACTCTGCCCGACTAGTCTAGCCCCGGCGTTGGGAGTCGGCTCATGGCTCTTTTCCTGTGCACGTGTTTTGGGTGACTAAAGTTCGCGTTCATGGGGTCGAGCTTCACAATTTGGAGTTATCGCACTCGGATTCACTCGCAATCGTTAAGCAAAGAAGAAAAATACAACTCAAAAAGATGTGCGATGCGCACGCTATTAGTGTAGCCCCGACTTCTTTGCTTAGTTGTGGGTCAACTAAGCAGCAAGTCAGGAAAGTCAACAATTTTATTTATAATGACATAATTGAGTAAAAAGCGACTTAGCTGCTTTATGCTCCATATGTTGCTGACGATCATGCCATCTTTGCTCGTGGCGCAGGCGTAGGCTTGTAGATGAGTTGTAGGCGGCGCTCGGGGCGCAGGCGTGGCTCGTGGCCGTGCAGAAGGTGGCGCTCGGCGCAGGCGTGGCTCGTGGCGTGCAAAGGTGGCGCTTCGAAGCGCAGCGTAGGCTCGTGGCCGTCTGAAAGTGGCGCTTCGGCGCAGCGTAGGCTCGTGGCCGCGCCGGCGAGGCGCTTCGGCGCAGCGTGGCTCGTGGCCGTCTTGAGGCGCTTCGAAGCGCGGCGTGGCTCATGGCGTCACCGAAGGTGGCGCTTCGAAGCGCGGCGTGGCTCAAGGCCGTCCGAGGTGGCGCTTCGAAGCGCGGCGTAGGCTCGTGGCCGTCGCCGAAGGTGGCGCTCGGGGCGCAGGCGTGGCTCATGGCTGTGCCGAAGGTGGCGCTCGGGGCGCAGGCGTAGGCTCGTGGCCGTGCCGAAAGTGGCGCTCGGGGCACAGACGTAGGCTCGTGGCCGTGCCGAAAGCCGTGTGGGAGCGCGAGTGCGCTTCACCTACCGGATTTTCCTGATTTCGCCAAATTGCGGCCACCGTCACCATGGCCTTGATCTGGGCCACGATCGGGGCCGCCGGGCTATCCGATGCAATCATCGGGTCCAGTTTGTCGAGAAGCGTCTTGGAGGCGACGATGTTCTGCATTGGCGTGCGGAAAACGGCTTGATCTCCCAACCTGGATTGCAGGAGGTCCTCGCGAACATTGCGGCCGCAAGATCGAAGCGATCGCACCTGCACCTCCTTACCCTTACGAAGACGATCTTCCCCCGCAGCTTCCTGTTCTTCTTGTTGGCGTTGGAGATCGGTATTCTGCTCTTCTATCGCGAACATGCCACGAAGATCGCAGCAATTCCTCGCGACGTCGACTGGTTTGCCGGCCAAGTCAAAGTGACATACCTGAGATGGGTTGGCCTGATCTTTACTAGATCGGATCTGGTTTTGGACCAGACAGACAAGCCCTCCGCGCGCATCTGCGACGAAGTCCAGGTTTCCGAAGCGGAAGGCCTGGACGGAGACGAAGGTGGCGACGAATCCACCGATTGCTGCCATCGAGTATGTGGGAAAAGATTATAGCGCTTCCCCTACCTGGCGCGCCAACTATCGACTTTTGTAGTCGGCAATGAATTTATGGGGTAGGCGCTCGATCTCAAACTCGAAGGTCACACAAGACAAGGGGTTTATATAGGTTCAGGCTCTCGCGGAGGAGATAATACCCTAATCCTGTGTGCTGGGATTATATGGATCTATGGATCCGGGTTGCTCAAAACACAATATGCTCTGGGCGATATGAGGTGTCTATGCTCTATGGCTTGATTGCTCTATGCTTGGATGATCGGATCCCCATGTTGTTGCCCGCCCTCTCCCTTATATAGTGGGGGTGAGGCGGCTTACAGAGTCCTGATCGGTTTGAAGATTCTGATCGGTTACAAGATTCTAGTCAGTTAATAGGATAGAGTTTACATTTTTATCTACCCTATTAACGACTCGGATTACAACCGTATCTATCAGATCTAAATATAAGTTCAACTTCCTTTAGGATATGTCCCCTTGCGCACGGCAGCGGGGCCTGACGCGGGGAGTATCTTCTGGGCCTCCCTCTTGGGCTTGTCATGAGGGTACCCGGGTTCTTATATTCCACAGTATGATCGGAGGTCCTTCGGTCATACTGGTGAGCGGTATGACCGGACCCTCTCCGATCATACCGGCCATGTGACCAACGGTCACTGACCGTGCATTAAATGCACAGTATCGATCGTTAGCCTCTGAGGGCCGGTCATACCGGCCCAGAGGCAGTATGACCGGCCTCTCAGCATGATTTTGAGCAACTTTTGGGCAACGGCTAGTTTTGGTTGGTGGGGGTTATAAATACCCCTCCACCTGCATTCTAGAGTAAGTTTTGGACCTTATTGATCGTCCTTGAGCTCTAGATTGTCTCATACTCATTTGTGTGCATTAAATTCTCATCTTGAGAGAGTTAGGAGAAAATTGAGTGGTGCATTAAGAGTTGAGCCTCTAGACACTCAATTCGACCTCAAGCAAGCGTCAACACCTTCTTGGAGGTTGCCGCCTCCTAGACGGCTTGGAGGCGTGTGGCATTGGTGATCTTCGCAAAGAAGCTTGTGAGAAGGCCCGATCGTTTGTGAAGGCAAGGAGATCGCCTAACCAGAGCGGTGAAGAGCTACCACGAGTGATCGAGGAAGGCTCAAGCGGGTGGAGCCGGCTTGAAAGCATTCAAGTCACCTCAATATGGAGTAGGGGAGACCGGCAAATCTACGAGACCACGGGATAAAATTCTCGCCTCTCTTTCTCTTGTGATTTGCCTTTGTTATTCTTGTGCTTTGAATTGTTTATTGCTCTACTTGAATTGCTAAAGTATTTTACTGATCCCTAGAGATTGTAATTGTAAATTTGCAATTATTGCTTCTATAGCTTAGTATTTTAATTAATTGCAAATTAGAATCGAAAAATTTAGAAACCTCCTATTCACCCCTCTCTAGTCGGTTATCCTTGATCCTACAGCTGGGCGTTTTCGAGCAAGTTGGCCGATGGGGTAAAAAGCAGTTTAAAGAAGCTATTTAATTTTTTTGCCATACCCAAGGCCAAAGTAACTTAAGCCGACGCATCATTAGAAATAGCCAAGATCTTCTGGATCTCTTCTGGAAAGTTGTCCGCACCCAGATCAACCTCGTCCTCCAGGTTGGACCAATCGAATCCGAGTGCATTGCTCACGGACTCGATCGGCTTGGCAATTTGCTTGGCAATAGCAGGAGCAATAGTGGTGATTGGTGCGGCTATCGGCGTCAGCTGTGATGTAGGAGAGGGAAATCTGCTTCGGTAGGGAGATCAACCAGGACATCGACTGTGAATGCCGTGGAGAAAGGGTAGGCTGCAAGAAATATAGCAAGTCTTGTTAGCTGATTCAACAGGAATTGCGTTGCAGATCAGTATGAAGAAGATTTTACCTGGCCTATGCCGGAGGCATGTGGGGAGCTTTCGCCTGATTACTCTTGTGGTTTACTACATCTGGTGGCCAACGTTTTCTGGTTAGGTCGGACATATTTCTTCTATGTTAAGTAATCGGCTAAGAAGTTAGTTAATGAAGCAGGTGACAAAAATACAAGATGAGACCGACAGGTACTTACTCTACAGTTGCTTGTCTAAGTCCGACAAAGACTGCATGGGCACTCAGAGTGTCTGATGAGTAGCCAGCCAACGCAATTCTGACATCTGAGCGAGGCCATTTGCTCAATTGCCCCGTACCTGATGATGCTCCGATGATTTTCTTGCCAACCTATTTTCCCTGAAAGATAACTCCAGCCAATAAGAAAAATTTAAGGAAGGAGGAAAATGTGTGGTATTAAAAGTAAGCTACTTTAGCCGATTCCTTGTCAACTGTATCGACAGAATTTGAGTTAGTATAACCCGATGAACTAGCATCACTACTAGAACTTGTACTAATGGATTTAGAAACTACTGTCGGCTCTGGTTGATAATCTAGAACGAAATCAGATATGTTGCCCGATAATGTGAGTTCTTCAGGATAAGGCCTATTGGAGATTGTTGACCACCATTGCTTGAACATCTCGGCTTGACGTTGATGGAGCAAGAAACGAGGTAGATGTTGGAGTTGTAGATCATCGGCTAGATGCATCGCTATTTGAGCTATTGATTCACAGCGCACTCTGTCCCTCGGGCGTAGCCGATCCAAGAGGCAGAAGTTGGGAGGGACTTGGTCGAACCCAAATTGCCTGGAGTAGACTGTAGGGTGGTAAAATTCATACGATGGTTGGAATGTTTGACCCTTGGCATGTAAGCCAACAGAGAGCACACGGGGAGATAAGAAGATTTTGTACAAGTCCAGTGTTTCCTCAAGCATATCTAAACTGTCAGTCGTCAAGTGCAAAAAAGAAGGATAAAGATCCATCGGCATCCTTGTATCTGAAAATTTCCTTTGATGGGTAATCTCGGCTATCCAATTTGAAGAAAAAGGATAAATACTTAGTTGCCCCAAATGGAGTCATCTTTATGTCCGATGAGCAAAGGATGAACCGTTCGCCAAATGATCAGTTGTCTCTAAAAGATTTAGCCTGATGCTCCAAATAATCTTCATAAGGAAAATAGGTCGTCATCGATGATTCAATCTGAAAATGTTGGCTGAAAGCAAAATAGAGCCAAATTCGAATGAATAATAATGGTCCAACATTGCCGATAGAATATTGGCCCAGTCCGGTGAAGAGCCGACTTATGATGATATCCATCATTTGATAGATGCTCCCAAGAATAATTTTCCTAAGGCAAGCTGATATCCTTCTACGAGTTGCTCGGCTATGAATTGATAGACTTGTGTTGGCCCAAGAGAAGCTCCGCAGAAATTGTATCGGTCAAGCCACATATTTAAAAAGGTTGCGTTCTCTTTGTCCGATACAAGTCCAACCCCTTTGTTATTCTCAATATACTTGCTCTAGCCTTCTCCCTTAGTTAAGATCAGTTTATATTGCGGTTTGGCATGAAGGCTGATAGCTGATTTCCGTCTGGCCTTTAAGCAGCATAATTAGGCCACATCTAGCAGGGTTGGGCCAATAGGACTTTACCTGAACATAAAGGCGTTCATGGTGTCCGACCATAAATAGCATGCCGTGGCCACTAAGGGCTCATTGACTTCTGAATCGGCCAAGGAAAGATGAAGGCACTCTGATATGCCCATTTGCTCCCACAAAGGTATTTTTTGCATAGCCACTCCATTATACCAGTCATGTCAACCCTTTAAAGCCGTCGGCCAAGCTCTAAAGATTTTGCTCCATCCATTGATGTTGTACTCAGGAGCATGAAGAGGAAGCCAACGTATATCCCATTCTATGATAGTCGATGGGTCTAGGTTGCCTAACGAACCTAGGTAAAATCAGTTTTCACTATCAGGTACAGGGATAAATACCTGGTTTGAATCCATTGTCCTTGAGCCGACTGGCAAAAGTCTTGAAGACAAGGAAAATGAGGGGTTAAGCCAATGGTGAGGGGTGCGAGAGCTTGAGTGCATGATAATGACGGGAGAATGTGTCCCATATTTATAGGGGGGTAAAAGGAACAGTAAAAGGTGGAAAAATTTCCATAAGTGGCAGTTGCGGTTATGGTAAAAATGATGCATTTTAAAGATTGCAGTACAATAAGTGGGGTAGTTACTAATAACGATATTGCGCTAAACTGATGATGATAGAAGCCGACAAAGAAGATTTTTGGAAGATAATATATTATCTCCCAAAAATGGGGAGCACATGTTAGCACCAGAATTTGGCAAGACATGACCAATTTGTCAGGCTTAGGGTAAAAAGGATATTTCTAGCCGATATCAGTTACAAAAGGAAGAGTTAAGTTAAAAATAGAATTATGACCGATAATTATTCAAAGATGGAGTTTTATCTGTACAAAAGCCGATACGGGTCATGGTTGGCAACGCATTGGAGAAGGATACAATCAACCGATGCACTATAAAAAGGGATCAAGGTTGAGCAAAAGACACAACTCAACCAATCAAACAACTTGCATCTACTTTTTATTTACTTTTCTGTCAACTAGGAGTAGCTTTATAATTTAGAATCTCCCTTGTAATCCGATTTTGAACAATAAAGTTGCGCATCGCCTATTGTTGATCATCCTTGATTACGCCAATCAGGTTTGATCTTTCTCCAATCTTGTTGTGCATCGCCTTTTTCAGGAAAATCTATCTTTATCAATCATTTAATCAGCCGTAACAAGCTGTTTAGACTTATCTTTACTTTTGGTTTAATCGTCTTTAAAGAGCTGCTTAGATCTTTGCCGATTATCATAGTAGATCGGCTTTTAGAGTATTTTTTCATCTACCTTGTCAATTGCAGGATCAAATCGGCTGGCATGCCCTAAACCAACTTGAACCCGGGCATCCTCGTGTGTTTGAGTCGTTAATCCATCGTCACATTTTTTGGCACAACAGGAATACTTAAACACTTAATTTGGCTAGATAGATTAAAAGATATAGCATTTGTAAGCTCGTTGTCCCATGGACCGTCGCGATTGGGTAATGTCATGGTAATTTATAGATTAGATATAGTAGATTAGTCTTTAATTATGAAAATGTATGCAATTGTTTAAGGTTTCTATAGAGTGCAAGAACAATGAATTTGGTTGAGTGGCTTAAAAGTTATAGCTTGGGGAAGGTGACGGTCCAGAATTTTGTCACGGTTGGTCGCAGTTAGGTTAATTTACTTATTTTGCTTAACAGATGGCGGAATTAAATTGCGTCCATAACTAGAGAAAGATAGATAATTCTTCATAGATTCTAGAGAAGCTATGGTTTGCAATATTTGGTGCTATGTAAAATAGATACAAAATTGTTAAACCTGTTATCCAGTAAAGCAATAGAACAGTCTTCAGGGCTAGAAATAAGGGGTTAAATGAACTAATTTGAATCTTTGGCCAACTATAAAATTGTAGGCAATTTTGTAGAGTTTTCAGGACATATATGATTGTTTGGGCTCCTAATATAGGAGTTATGCTCGTCCGACCGTCATGACAGCAAAGGGAAAGTTGTCTGATGGGAGGGGGAATCAGGCTCGAGATTGTGCGTAGAAGCATTATTGTTATGTTAATGATATGTAATGTTGTGACATATTGTTAAGTTGAGTTGTCTTTTGTAGGAGGTGTTACTTCGGGGTTGGCACTAGCCACTCATCACTCCATCTCATGTGGTTAAAAAGGCGAGTGCATGGTAGACGGTTGTTTATTCTTACTCTTGGTTCTCTAAATTTACTCACCATATTTTATTTACTTGATTCTTGTTCAACATAATGTGATATGATGACGATGAGTACATGATGTGGATGGTCACTTGGTAATATTGATACATGGTAAATGATTATTGGAAAGTATTACATCACTTGCATTCACATCTTGAAAAGTGCATTTGAGTTAGGTCGATGAGTAAGTTATATAAATAATCCGAAGCGTATGAGCCATGTCAGTGAGAAAGATATATGACTAGTACGGAGCGCTCTTGAGAATTACCTACTTGTTAGGCACCTCCATAGGATGGAGGTAGAGGGTGTACATCGATACATGTTCCCTCTGCTATACTGATATGAGCTTAAAAGGTGCATATGAGCATGAGCATTTGCATTGCATTCAGGAAAAGAAAAAAGTTGATAACGAGATACATGGATAATGATATGTTTAATGAACAGAAAGAGATGATGATGAGATATACGAAGGATGACATGATTATGTTTAAACTTACGGCTATGTTAATGTCTATCGTCTTATTATTTTCTTGTTAAATTATGGACTCACCCTTGCTTCTTTTATATTTTTAGGTGAACTATGTAGGTGACATGCATGGGATGGGGGTAGCACCACCACTTCACATGTCACATCATCCACCGCAGTCATCTAGTATTAGTAGTTCATTCATGAAGTAATAAACTGTCTAGTTGGTTTAATTGTTGACCTTTCATATCATAATTTATATAATCTATCAAGAAGTTTGATCCCTTATTTATTTGATTTTAATCTTCATTCAATGATGTCGCCAAAAAGTAAAGATTGCTCTCAAACGATTGTGATCTAGGCATTCTCGGGTGCATGGACCCGAGTATTCCCAAGTATGTGGTCTTGGGAGTTCTTGGGCACGTGGTTTCAAGTTTATTTTTGTTTATTATCCCTATTTGTATCATTATGCTATTCTTGGTTACCTTGGTTAGCATTGGTGATAATTGTTTAGGGAAGGTTGCTAAAATTGTTGATAAAATTATGGTACATATAATGAAAAACGTAGAATGAGGTTACATTCTAAGCACTTGGTATGCTGGGGTGTTACACCCGTCTCCACCGCCTCGCATCCTCTCACCACTGACCCAGGCAACCATCATCCATAGCAGCATCAACAACAACGAGGAGCGACCTAGTGACCATGACGGCTAGCGACGAACCCATGTGGACCTCATGCTCCTTCTGCAAAGATGAGCCACCCCACCCCTTAACCCTTTTTTCGTCACCATGAAACATCCCCATTTCCCCAACTCCACACCTCCTTGTGGCCACCTCGTGGAATATTTTGCCTACATATAGACTGAATCAATCCCTATAATTGATTTGAGTAATTTTAGGTTTTGATTTGAGTAATCGTGGTACCGCATTCTAATTGAACCAAATGATGATATGGTAGCAATGTTGTTAGTGTTAGGGATAGATGCACGGCAAAATAATTGGAGATAAAATTTAACGTGGAAAAAACCTTGCGAAAAAAAACCACGGGAAACAATCCACTATAATGCTTCAAAATTACAAGTACAGGGGGTAGGCTTATATAGCCAAAAAGTCCTAGTTGTAGACGACTTGTACTAACAACCTATTTTGATATAACCAAAATATATGGTAAGTTGAGATATTGAGTTATCTCCAACAAACCTCCCCTTAACTCAAAATGTATAACGAATTGTTTCCGAAAAACCACAAAGGGTAATTAAGCACATGAATACAAGTGCGTTAAAAGTCCAAAGGACTACTAAATGAGGAAGACTGGAATAGTCAATCCAAATACTTGTAGTGAGAAAAACCACAATGGGTATAAAAGACTGGAACAATCTTATCCAAACGCTTCTCACGAAGCAAGATTGAGCAAACCACAAGTAGGTCGAGAGAAAGACTGGAACAGTCAATCCAAACACACAGCTATAATAAAGCAGACGAAGAAATCGGGGTCTTCAATGGTTCATAACCCCAGTAAAGTCTGAGTCTGTGCAACTGACCTTCTGAAACAAACACTTAATCATCAAATGGTATAAGCCAAGACATCACCTGTGGTGCTGGGTAGATAGTGAAGAACTCATAACACAGACTTTTGACATGCTCCATCTGGAACATAAAATTCAACAAATTGTCTACTGAAAATCCATAATATGGTTGAAACTACTCAAAAAATATCAATATGAAGAAAAAACTTCTCGTGCCATCAATGGAGTATAAATTGCAGTAGATCCCTCATATCGAGTAAACACAACAAAACAACACTATAGTATCCATGCAGAAACAAACTCCTTCTTGCACTTTAAACCTTCATCTTAAACTGATATTGGAGCAAAACCTTCACTAGAAAAAACTCTGAAGAGTATAATGCTACCATCAGGGTGTCATCGAAGTCCAAATGAACGTTGCCAAAACCTTCATAATGGTTAACGTATCCAAAAAAGTTGTATAGAACACCAAAATAATGGTGATGAAACACCAAATTCCAAGTAACGGTGATGAAACACCAAATGCAGTTGTCTCCTCAACTGACATTTTTTTCCTCCAAAACCGACGATAAAACGTCGAATAAAATTGCCCAATAAACTGCCAATAATAAATCGACGACAAAACGTCGAATAAATCTCCAGTGATAAATTCCACCTAAATTGCAATAAATCCGCCAATAATATGCATAAAAGCATTAATTGCAATGACTAAAATCTGCATGAAATTCCGCCAGTAATGAGCACAAAATAATAGGTATAAAAACCTGAACGGTGCATGAACATCAAATGCAGTTGTCTCCTCAACTGACATTATTTTTTTAGTCATGCTCACGCTGCTGCTCTGATACCACTTGTTAGGGATAGATGCACGGCAAAATAATTGAAGATAGGATTTAACGTGAAAAAATCTTTGCGAAAAAAACCACGGGAAATAATCCACTATAATGCTTCAAAATTACAAGTATAGGGGTTGGCTTATATAGCCAAAGAGCCCTAATTGTAGATGACTTGGACTAACAACCTATTTGGATATAACCAAAAGATATGGTAAGTTAAGATATTGAGTTATCTCCAACAGTTAGTTCTTTGATCTGTGCAAGAACTAGCAATTTGATTACTTGTTGATGTTGATTAATGGATTTTAAATGTAAATTGGGGAACTTTGTACTGTTGCTAACAGAAAGGCAGCACAGCTTGTGTTCGGTAATTTTACATGATTAATGGATTTTAAATGTAAACTGGAGAACTATGAGATGATCAGATGGTGTTAATTGTTTTTATGCCCAGATGAATATGCATGTTGTGCTACTCTTGCTATTTTCTCCATGAATCGATGAAGCTGTATATTGCCCTACTACTTGCATTTTGCGACGTTTTCTGTACAGTCTGCATTGTGTAGCCCGATCTGACACATTGATTTTTTGTTTGTATCTTGCAGCAGGTCGACCTTCTTGACAAAAATGTCCATGTGATTTTTGGAATCAAATTGCACTGAGTTCACAGTTGTCAATGTTCAGATATGTGCTTACATGTGCTTGTGAATAGAATGGAGGTGCCTTCTTGTAACAGATAACAGATCTGCTAGCATCAAGCAACTAGTACTTATGATGTTGGTTCAAGACTATTTTTTTTTCTGTTTCCAGTATGGTATTAAGGCAATGTTGTACCTAATGGATTACTACTAGACTGCTTGTATGGTTCTACTTGTTCACTGCTTGAATCAAAAGAATTTTATTACGACTACAAGGTTCTAGTTGTTCACTGCTTCTATAGTTACATGTCTTATGCTATTAGAGTAGCTATAGTTCTTTGAGCAATTTGAATGCTAATGCTCGCTGACCATCAATTAGCAAATTTGATAGTGTTTGATTGAAGTTCAGTTAGATGTAAATCCTCTAAGGATTGATAGTGTTTAAATAGTTCCACGTAGTGATTGAAGTTCACTATTTAAAAGTTGCATAAATATTAAAGCATGAATGAAAGGTAGATGATTATTACTCTTCATTTTGTTTACTTTAAGATTTGTACAAGTGGTATATTAATTGTATCTTCTTTCTTTTTTGCGAGAATCTCATCCTGAATCCTGATAACAACGTTGTTGGATTATCATGTGTCTAGCTTGCTGGACATGCATCAGGGCACAGGGTGACACGGCTTGAGGTTCATGCACGCATGCATGTATGCAGCTAGCAAGCAGGTACAGAACGATGTCTTTATGATCGATCTGCTGTAAAGATCGATCTGCTGGTCTGTCTCGTGTGTCTTGACGACTTCAGATTATTTCACATGCAGCTAGCTATACCGATGAGATGCGATGGATAGGAAAGAAAAGAAACTACTTCAGAATCTGTAGGCAAGTTTAAGAATTCAGAATTCAGGTGACATACATACATACATTTTTTTAGAGGGGCATACATACATACATACCTTCATGGATGTATATGATGTACATGATTCGCATGGATTTTGAGCAAAAATATATCCGCATGAATTAGGTCAAAAGTCCAAACTACTATATTCTCTTTTCTCCCCCACATGGACGAACGGTGTAACATCCTAAAATTTGGCTTAATTAAGTTTTATTGCTTAAATGTGCATTTATGATTTTCTGGAATTTATTTGGATTTTTCTGGATTTATTTGAATTAAATTCAAATCAGGTTTATTGCCTTTTATTCAAATCTATTTAAATATGTGCAAAGTTAAAATAAAGTTTCGCCAAAAATATTTTATTTGAGTCCAGAATGTCTCAAAGTATTTTTGAGATTTTTCTTGGATTTTTCCTAATAGTTTTATCGCTTAAAATAAATAAAATGAATTTCTGAAATTATTTTAAATGGAAAATCCTTTTGAAAATCAGTGAATGTGTTGGGCGAAGCCCAACACTGCGGCGCTAGAAGCCCACGCCGTGCGGCCCACCCAAATTGAAGCGCAATGAGGCAAAACCCTAGATCTTGGCCGTCGCGTGCGATCCAACGGCCAATGAAGGCGTCGTGTGCGCTCGCGTTTTGACCGTCTGATCGGGACACGCGTCGCGCCGTCCGGTTGTCGCCTTCGCTCGACTCGGATTCGCGCCATAACGCCTCCGGTCTTCTTCGCCGTGTAGAGCTCAGACGCCGAGGCTTTAAAAGGAGGGGGTAGCACCCCGAGGTTCGCAGTCGAGCGCCGCGTCTTTTGATCGGAGGGGTTTCGCGAGGATCGTCGTGAAACGCGCAGAGGAGCTCGCCGGAGTTGGAAGCGCGGAACGCCTCGGTTTTCGTTCGATTTCTCCGCCGCCGTTGGGCCTTCGCCGCAGCTGGTGCCATCTTCGAGTTCGCCGGACCGAACCGTGTTGAACCCGCAGAGTCTCGTCGCCAGAAACTCGCCGGAACGCCATCACCTCGGTCTTCTTCTTCGCTGCCGGTAAGATCTCGCCGTCGCACGGCCATTGCCGGATCCAGAAGCTCAGGACCGTCGGATCCGAACGGAACGGCTGATGCGTTGCCACGTCGCGAGTGAACGCTGACCGCCCGATCGATTTTCTTCGGATCAGATCGAGCCGCGCAGGTGTCCAACCAGGTCGTGTCGCGTGTCGGGTTCAGCAGTCGAGGAGCCACAGACCGAGTTCACGGTGGACTGGCTCCGAGCGTGGACTCAGTCTATGGACCCGGACGCGTGTCGCGCTCTGATTGGTTCAGTCCAGCGCTGACGTCACGCCGACGTCATGCTTGCGTCATAAAGGTATTTTTCAATTGGAAAATAATCCGATTGAAAATTCTATGTTGATGACGTCATCATGAGGTCACGCTGACGTCATAAATCGCTTTTTCAGTATAAAAATAAATCTGTTAATTTCGAATTTCTAATTTCTGTATTTTCAGTATTTATTTCAAACTTCAAAAGGCTATATCTTTTGCATCGTAACTCGGATTTGAGTGATTCCAAATTCTAAAAATTTGTAAAATTGAGATATATTTAATGGTGAATTTTATTTGATTTTTGGAGTTCAATTGCTCTCTGTTTTGGTATTTATTTGTTTTTCTTCTTCGGTACGCGTAGACGTTGAATTGTGCGACGCTTCGAAGGAAGATCCAGCAACTCAAGAGCAAGTTCCAGAACCAGATCAGGACCTATTCCAAGGCAAGTTGTGTTTTGATCATGTTGAACCCATGTTTATAAAATTGCTATGTTTGTTTTACCCTATTGCATATATTTCAAATATACAATTGTTTTAAATTAGATTGGGCTTAGCTAATGTACCAGATTGATCTACACCCTACCTTGTCATTGTATGCCATGATCCATTGTCACCCTAGATTGGTTAAATATAGTTGGTTAATAATTATAATCAACATTGGAGGATTAGTCCGTATTAGTTGCTTAGTCATGCCACGTCATCACATGTGTCAGAATCATTGATAATTAATCTTGATTAATGGAATATGGAATAATATTATGAACTTGTGTGTCATGTGGGATCACACGATAAGATTGAGTTGTTGTGACGAGTCATGTCACGCAACGATGTTGAATTGTTGATGGCACGTGGTGCTTGGTAATCAACTGGGTGATAATAATTTGGATTGTGGCAAGTGGCAAGGGGCGAGGATGCCAAGGTGGGCCCGATGGGCAGAGGGTATGTGGATGTCTTGCCTTGATCACACTAAGGACTTAACCTTGCAAGCCTTTGACCTGAGTCAATCATGCAACCACATGTCTGGTATGGGCCAGTCTAGCTGAGTAATTTGCAATGTCTTAATTTTGATACTATCGTGGTCGGTGTGAGTTCCCGAGTTATGGAGTAATTCACATGGCGCAAGAGGGGGGCCCTGGTTATGGTTTTCAGACCCACCAGTGTTGAAACCTTAGCGGGTAGTATCGGGTTAAGCCAGAGCATTGTAAAGGCTTTGTTATAATCACTCGCCTTGGTGGTGTTTGGTTGTATCGCGTGGGTAAAGTGCATAACCTCTGCAGAGTGTGAAACTATTCGGATAGCCGTGCTCGCGGTATTAAGCAATGCTCGGGAATTACAGTTAAGGGTTAGTTTAATTAATTGGACAACTTGGTTGGGATGGCGGAAGGCCATATGGAAGATGGAATTTGACTTAGGATTGAAAACTTGGTTTACTTGAGAAATACTGAATCTATTTACTATGGTTATTTGTTTTACAGTCTTTACAATCTATTTACTGTATTTGTTCATAAATGATGCTTATCGCAAAATAGCCATGATAGCCTATCCATTGGAATAAGCCTTGCATATAGATATATAGAATTGCATTCTGTGCACAACTTGTTGAGTGCTTAAGTACTCACCCTTGCCAAACAACAATAATCAACAGTCGAAGAATCTACACATGTATTGGAAGAGGAAGTCCAGGAAGACACGAGTCATTAGGGTCCGAACCTTGTCGGTTGCCTGTGGTGAACTGATGAGCTATCTACGTTTTCTACTTTCCGCTGCATAATTATTAGTTTATATTTTCAGTCTTGCCCTGCGTGGCTTAATAATGTAAGTTGGTCATAAGATCATACATTTAGATATATCAATGAATGAACTATTATTCTATTATCGTTGAGTATGATGTGATATGTACCAATGTTGAGCTGTGTGCACTAGCGTTGATCCTGGGACTAGTGCGGTAAACAAAGTGGGTTCGAATCAGTGGATTCGGGTCCTTACAAACGGCCCACAAATCCATCGGCCTCTGATATGGGTCTCTCGGGCTTGTCGTGTTTACGGCCTAGTTTTCTCTAGTTGGACTACAAAGCAAAAACGACGGTCAATAACCTGGGCCGTGCGCCTCAACACGCCTTTCCCATTTTTCCTAGGGTCTGTCCAACCATCGTACGCACGACATTCCAACAAAAAATATGCTAATTTTTATACCGTTGGATTAAGATCCAAAGACCATCCACCTCCCCAACTTCTTATAAAATATACACACAACTGCCAAACTCAAATTCTTTTTTTTCCCTAGTCTCCCTCGAAGCTCCCCCACCAGACGCACGCAACACACCCCCTACTGCCCAACACGCTGCTACCCCCATCTCCTCACCAGCATCACCTCCGACGCTAGCGAGGCCCTCTAGCGTGCCTCTCTCCCATAATTGCCGCTTCCCACGCTGTCATCCATCGCCTCCTCCTCCTTTGACGTATCTCCGCCTCTTGCTGCCACTTCCTCGCCCTACTTTCCCGTCTTTGACGGCTATCGTCACCGGATCCACAACAGCCACGCACTGCCTCCTAATTGCTAGTCATTTTTTGCCACTCCCGCCGATGTCCACCACCCACCGCCCTCCTCCAACTAGCGGTCAGTGGCGACACTGACGCATTACCACCCACCACTGCTGCTGCCCACAATCGTCCCGCCCTCCCTCTATAGCTAGCCTCAGTGAACCCCAAACTCTTATCCGGTGAACCCGAGTACTAACTCATTGCCGCCAGAGAAGACAAACCTGCCAGAGCCTCGACGGAGATGAAAACGGAGGTGGGCAAGCACACGAATCATAATGCAAATCATAAGGTCAAAAATTCGAATGGTTTACACAAAAAGAATCATGCGCATGATCTGTAGCAATTCTGTTTTTCCTTTATTGGCCTGCAGTTTAGCATGACTTTTTTTTGTTTTCTTTTGGTTTTTTGTAATTTTCCGCCGCATGAAAAGTTGTACAGTACTAGGCCTAAGATGCTGAGTAATATACAGTTTTAGAGAACCTTTGCTGCAATTTTTAGGGCTTGCTAGGCTTACTTTACCCTTGCTAAGAAATATGCAGCTTTTCGTCGTCGTGCTTTGTAGGGTTCACCGGCTTAACTTTAATTTTTTTTGTGTAGCTTTGAATAGTTTTTTGTTTCGGTATTTTATCTGGGGGAACGAATGATTTTACAATTTACATAGGGAATGAAGAGAGTGATCACAGTGGATTCAGTTACTTGATGAATAGACAACACCTTTCGCACTTCGTGACAAGGGGTGTCTCATATTTTTTATATTTGTTTTGCATGAGCTGTTTAGATGTCTCCCATGTTGAATGCATAGGTCGCTTACATGTGTAAATGTACTAAATCACATTAGCTGTTTTTCCCTAAAAGAGACACCGCGAGTCACTAAAATTGTATGAGTGGTTCATTAGGCCACCAATATCCTAATTCGCACATATGAATCGCTAATCGGGATTAAGTGGGTCACCAATACCACCATCAATACCAAGTTGGAATTCCCCGTGACCTAGTGTGATCACCCACGCCAACGTGACCTCCCTAGTGCATGAGACACATGTCCGCTAGCATGTGGGGCAGGGAGTTTTGCACCGAGCCTCCTAGGTTCGTCTCGATTATCATTCACAACGCCTCTTCCAAATAAATCATTGCTTATCTAGCCTCTAGAACCTTTTGTTACAAATCTAGCCCATCCCTCTAGCATACATTTGTAAATTTAGCCTCATCATCCACCGTGGAAGGCACAGGCGAAACCTGTCTTCTGCCGCCCTCGGGGAGCGCCTTAGGTGGCCAGCACCGTGGCAGGGTGAGCTAGCGCGGGAGGAGCTGCAGCAGTGCGCACGGCTCCACGCTGTTGTACCCAGGTACTACTGAAGGCATCATGTCGTGGTGGGCATGCTGCTCCCACGGTTCGCTGAGCTCCTGAGGCATCGGCCACCTTTCGTATATGTGTTGTCTGCCATACCTTCCGCGGTGGGGAAGGGGGCTAAACCTACAAATGCATACCAGGGTGGGGAGGATAGCCTAGATTTGCAAAAAAATATAGAATACTAGATAAGCGATGATTTTCTTCCATCTCTAACCCATTCTAATCCCCATCTCCTTCTCTTGATTTGATCCACGTTCAGCGACGGTCAAGGTGGTCTCATCACTGACTCCTCTTGACTTGATCCTCCATCTCTAGTTCATATCCCCATCTCATCTCCTTCACTCCATGTGCCTCTCCCAAGGCAAGTTTGTTGGGACACCTTCAAATTTTCAGGTGTCACCGTCTTCCCACTGAAGGGAAACGGGTAGGCTACTCTAGCAAAAAAATTAAAATTTTCTATCGCGTAACCAATGAACCACTGTAAGTTGTATATCATAGAATTACAACTAGACGCGTGACCCGTAGCAGAAGTAGAGTCAATGTAGCGTGGTGGTGCAAATGTAGTCGTACTAGCCTCGTGCCTCCCCAACAGCTTCTTGTGACTGTCGCAGGTTGCGGATCATCCTAGCGTCGAAGCTTCGCAGCAACGCCTCTAAAGTATCCACACGTATGGGGCAGGAACACCATGCGCTAGAGTGCTAGCGCCGGCTGTGCGATTCTGGACGGAGGAAGGGTGGTGGCTAGGGTCTCAGGAATTCCGAATTCCTCTTCGTGTATCTATATCCCCACAAAGTGACCACCACTTCCCTTTATATAGACGTCCCATAACGGGTTTCAACCTTTGAAGCCCATTAGGAACTCTAAGCCTATTACAACTCGGATCCCTGTCCGAATTGGTTACAACCCTTAAGTGTGCGACCCTATAGGTTCACGTGCACTCAGACATGGCTGGAGTACCTCTATCGGTCATTGAGTACTCCTACTCAACCATTGGGTACACCTACTCAACCATCGAGTACTCTTACTCGATTATCGAGCATTCGACCAATAGTCGATAGCGGCCCCTAGTAGGACTTACCGACTCCCGAGTACATGTAAAGATAGAACGAACTTCAACAATGTCCTATATGCATTTCCTTTTGCCTCACGATATTGGTCAAACCCAAGGTGAGATATTGTCATCCTTGTTTGAATGGCTCGACCACTCTTTCTTGATGCCTTGACTCGGAATCCCCAAATACCTCGAGTTAACTCTTTAACTCGATGACTCGAGTAACTCTTTACTCGAGTAGCATATCCATGCATTTTCGGATTCTGACCATTCGAGAGGCCTATAGATATCTCTCCCATTGTATGGAGGGGCAAATCCTATCTTGATCGACCATGCCTCGCAGCATATTTTATGATAAACCCGAAAGCCATCTTTATAACTACCTAGTTACAGAATAGCGTCTGACGACCCCTAAGTAAGCCATTACGCGTCCCGAGATCATGCGACGATCTCAAGTCAAAGGATATAGCATACATATCGTATATGAGACCAACTGATGATATGAAAGAATACAATGTTCTCACAGTGTCTCATAGTGGGTCGATGTCCAACACCATGTTCTCTAACATGTGTCCATATTATTGGTTTGATATCTGATGCGGATATATCCTCTATTGTTGTATCGTCTCATGACTCTAACTCTACAAATAAACACATTACTTGTTTTGCTGCTGCTAAAGTGCAAGTGAGTCACAAGACCGATGCAAGTTGTGTTGATAATGTGCTACAGGCTGAGAATTGCAATGCAAACCTTGGAGAGAAGAAAGGTGACTTGGTCATGCATCCACAAGGAGTAATATCCCTTTCTTTTGGAAATATGCCACCTGAGAAAGGAATTCTATTTGGATCCATATTTGTTAGAATTATTGACAGCGATCCATTGGAATGGAAGGCAAAGAAGAGTTACATGAGCAAGGCTGGTTCACTCAAATCTGTCCATCCATTTGATCATGATGCTGCTGCTAATCACGACAAGTAACATATCCTTGGGATATATGGATGGAAAGATATTGAAGTCTAGTTTCTAGCATTTCAAACCGTACATCATTTGGACTTCCAAGGTGGGAGTTATGACTGTTTTGGTGGGAGTTGCACAGGCTGTCAAAAGCTGCGCGAGATCATATCTTGCTGTCCAACTTCCAAGGCATTAAACCTTTTATCTACCCAAGAAAACTCTTTTAGTTTCTTGTATAGTTTCACACCTAAGCTAGGAGGGATGTTCCTAGTATAAATACCTATATATTCCATCTGGGACGGACTTTTGGATGATCAGAAATAGACAGCATAAGACATGGTTGTTTGTGGCGCAAATACCATGTGTTCTTGATAAGTTCTTCCCGTTCTTGGGTTTGTTAGTGTTGGTGCAAGTCAAGAACAGCATGTTCTTGTGATTGTCCACTGAATCTATACGATTTCTTAACTCAATTCGCGTTCTTGTGTTGATCGCGGTTTGTGTGACCAGTTTCTCGCTTTTGAATTGGCTCTTTTGCCGTTTGAGTGCGAGCATCACGAAGCTATCGTCGTTGTACCGTGAAAAATTGGGCCACCTTTGCTCAACAGCAGGTTGGGTCTTCATCAATATCTCCATATCTATAACCTATGAAATATGATCATCGACCAATATATATGCTAGTATACTCATATGTGTCCTCATATAATTATTGACTAGGGACCCCTTTTTAGAATGAACATCATAAAGATGAATACAAAGTTTCATAAACAAGTCACGTATTTGTTAATCAAAATCTATGATGTTATTGAAAGAACAATCTCATATTTTATAAATATTTATGAAAATATAATCATCTCTATGATTGCCTCTAGGGCATATATCCAACACCCACAACTATCGAGGATTCCAGTTGTGCATGGAGTGAATATGATACTACTCATTATAAACAAAATAAGATATAAGCAAGAAGATTAAACTACAGAAGAACCAAATAAACACCACATGCACAGCTGAGCATTGGAGAGACCCTATCATATATTGTTGCCTTCTCTCTCCTTTGTGTCTCCTAAATGATTAAAGCAAGAGTGAGTACTTTCGCACTCCGTAAGCCATAATGATAATTTTCCTAATGTAGTGTACGGGATTTCAAAATATAATGCCTTTCAAGAAGAGTTTGTTTGAACCTGTCACTCCTAGTACATATATAGATTGTTTGGCAAAACATTTTAGTTTGAATAGTATAACATTTATATACAATTTTAAAGAGTTATAGTAATGATTCAGCATCATCACCCATTCCCACATTTTAACCATCAAAAGACTACTTATGCCTTGAAATTAGAATCACCTAAAAACATAGCTTCATTGTGCCGGAAGCACGTTTTATTTGAATAGAAAGTTAATATTTGCAATGTTTGCCCAGCTTTACCCACAAGATATTTGCACCTCATGTTGTCAAGCGCTTTTAAACACGCAAACATGATAGTGTGCAACGGAGGTGAGATAACAAGGTTGTTTTGCTGCACTCAATAGCACTGCTTTTGCTGTGAAAGGGCTTGGCTCGATCAGACGGTACCAACCGATGAGCAGTCTCTTTCTTTACGCTCAATCCCACATGGAGAGCTGTGTAGTACATGAATTACCCGAGGTGAATCTGCACCAGTACCGCCTATTGTTGTGGCGACAGAGATGAAACAAAGACTTCAATCAGTCCCACATGTACTGCAAAAGTAGCTTCACACGGGTAGTATACTGGCCAAAGTTCAACGAGTCGAACTTGTGGTTGACCGATGATTATATATGTTATTACTTGGCACAAGGTTCCTACTCTTCATGTGCATCAGGCGAGGTATGTAGATGTGTGAGGTACTTGACCCAACACACATCACATCCTTGCCCCTAGCCAACATGTCCAAAATATCACTCTCAGCGAGTGATCTACATTTCATACATGATAACATATTGGTATTAAATTCCGATGCATCAACTCGTGATGGTGGACAACTATTTGTGATAAATGATTAAGGTTTAATTCTTCTACTACTATATTAATCTAAAGTGTGATGTAGTATTCCTAGGGTTATCATGGGTAAACCAAACCAAATTAAATCTCATATGATTAGAGGAGATTAACTACCAGGCAGTGTTATTCAAAATTAACGGATAATAAATAATCCTGACAAGTAGTTAGTGCAAGAAATAAACCATACTTCTAACTATTAGGATTTCAAACAAAGGATGGTGACTTGCCTCTTGCTCGACGTTTTCAATCGATCGATCACTTTCTTCAGTTTCCACTTCCAATCCAATTGATTTTTCATCCTGATCTAGCGTACACAAGCAAATAACAAGTTTAAAATACAGTTGATCTAATTTTGTCCCCTACACTGGTTGAGTCATGCTTCTAGTGTGCAATTTGCAGTTTTGTGGAATAAGTACATCACTTATGAACTTTGTGTTATTTATAAGAATTTACATCATTTTGTATTATTTCATATCAGTTTGTTATGATTTCTTAAATGGTTTTAATTTTCATTAAACAGTCAAGATCTAAAAAAAAGACTTATTATTATTGGGCCAGTACTCGGGGTTTACTGAGCTAGCCCGAAGCTTCTTTATTACTATTATCTTATTTGCTCTCCCTTTCTGGTTTAGGCCAGTTCACTCACCCATTGTAATATTGAGGAGGCCAACTAGAGAGGGGTGAATAGGCTGTTTTTAAATCTCTTTGTTCAAAACCGAGGTTCATATGTGGAAGCGTAAATCAAAATGGTCTTTGCACAATTAAGATCAACTAGTCTCACTAAGTGCACCAACAATCTAAGTCTAGATCAAGGTTTGCGATTCTGGAGTGACAAGCATACAACTCAATTCTAGAAATATAAATTGTAAGAATGTAAATGAGCCAAATGAAGCAAACTAAAAGATGACATGATCTTTTTACCGTGGTGTTTGGAGAATTGCTGGTCCCCCCTAATCCACGTTGAAATAGGCCCAAACGAATTGAACTAGCTCCACGAATTAAGCCAAACACATTAAATCCACTAGTGGTAGCTCTTTTTCCCTCTGGATAGGTGAGCTCTACAATAACTTGGGCCTTCTCAAAAGCTTCTTGAGAAGATCTTTGGACCACAACGCCTCTACATTGTCTAGGTGTCGACAAACACTAAGTGTAATAATCCAAGCCCCTTACTTGACTTTCATCAAGTGCTACACAAGCACAAGTGGATGCTCAATCCACCTCTAGAAGTAACACATGCAACTACATACCTCTCTCCTTATTCACAAGGTGCAACACATGCACAATTGAGAGAAGTTCACACTAGCTCAAGAGAGTGAACTGGAGTGCTAAGAGATAGGACTTGGAGACCTAAGTCAAGCTTACATAGCCCCCATGCAAGAAACTAGCTGTTACTCACAAAATTCAGCAAAGTCACATATACCCCAGAAATGTCAGTGGTGTCTGACCCCCCTTGTGAGCTCTTTAAAAACCTTAGATGTGCCTATGGTACCCCAGACAAGTCTAGGCAATGCTGAAAACTTGAGATCAAGTCAAATTTGATTTTGAATGTAACGATGTATGGACTTCAACCATTTGCAAATTATAGTCACATGTTACAAAGATTTATCTACATGATCCTCAACTATTTGCAAAACATATTCTCAAATTATAGTCTCAAGTTACAAGGAGTAAATTCATTAGCTAGCTTCAACTATTTGCAATACACATTTGCAAACAATAGCAACATACCTAGGAGAGTAGATGTATGGACCTCGACCATTTGCAAAACACATTTGTAAATTATAGTCTCATGCTATAATGTGTAAATGCATAAGCTTTAACTAATTGCAAAATACATTCGTCATAAAGAGCTAGATAAGACCTCTCTTAATAGTGCGGCAATCTATACTAGCAATCAGGTCTTCTAACCAAGCACCGAGATTGATAAATGATTAGGACTGCATTCTTAAGAGTCATATACTCAAGGGACCATTAAAAAGATTAGGATCACATCCTTAAGAGACAGTATGAACTCCCTTCATTCAGGGTCTTGACTCGGTGACCATAACACATGACAGCATCCATCATCTCGAACATTGACTTGATGACTATTAACACATGATAACATCCGATCTCCATTATCATATGACCTAACCTATTTCACCAACTCATGAAAAATTTTAGTCCAACACAACCGGTTGTAATTAATTAACAAAGCACACCATTAACACATAATGAATGGTCTAGATCCTTCAATCATCCTCTTTTTGTGATTGACGACAACCCAATAGAAAATAAAAAAATAATAGTATTTAAATCAATTTCGAGTATACATCAACTACATAAGAGTCATATACTCAAGGGATGGGTTTCTAAGTAAAAATCCTCAATACATATGTTTAAAGAACGTGGATCAATGATAGTGAAACCTCAAAATATAGAATGAACTCCTCCTAAATTTGTGCATACGTATATATTAATTGGAAACAGTATACATATATCCAAGTTGACACTTTGGTAGAATTCACCCTATATTTTGGATCTGAAGAATGCAACTAGACATTAAAGTATAACATTGAATGCATTCCTCCGAGATTTCCTTCTTTCCATCCAAATAAAACTAAACAACAGCTTAGCCAACAAAAGTATTAGTATCACATTTAGATTTATCATTAACCACCAAAACCAAATAAATGGAGTTTGAACTTACACCCATCGAGCCATTTTCTTTTATTTTTTTATTTCCTTCTTCTTTCTTGGCCCAAGCCCAATCTCATCTCCACCTCTCTCCTCCTACACACACATCACCACCTGCCCTCGCGCATGCAATCATGTGTTAGTCGCTGTCATGTGCCTTTGTCATCCCCGATCAATGCCTTGGCTTCGGTTGACAACCACTATATCCACTAGTTCCTTTCAATCTCTCCCCCTTATGCTCCATTTTACTTGCCTCACTGTCACCACCATTAGACTTCACCACCAGCGGCACCTTCCATGACACCACTGCCTACTCCTTCGGCAACCCTTGACCTCCAGATGACTGCCACAATAACCTCCACACCATTCCCTAGCTTGGGTGTTTAGGGATTCGGTGCCACCGCGCCACCGCCTATGGCTGACCTTGTTGGACCACGATGGTCTCAATGAATTTCAACCGCCATTCCACAATCCTGGGTGATCCATCCCCGCTATCTCCTATTTCTTTTTAAGGGAATTGACAATATGCGCCATCTTTTGTTGCCACTTGACAATATTCCACAAAGTTTCCAGTAGTTGATTATTGCCCCATCTTTTCTTGACCCCTTAATCATTTGCCTTTTTGGATAATTTTACCACACTCTTCCTCCACTCCTTCCTCTTTTTTTCTTCTTTCTTCCTACTTCGTACATGGCAGACCGACGAACTCCCTCTCTCAATCACTCTTGTCTCTCTCCTCTCCCCACTCACCTTCTCCCCTAGGCTGCGCAACTGCCGCATGAGCCCGCGGTGTCGCTATCCTATGGGCCGCACTTCCATACGCACAAAGCCATGCAGTCGGAGGACATGAAGCCGTGCCGATCTATCTGTTATCTGGTCCGTCCACACTGTCGGGAAATGACATCGGCCTTCCTTCGATCCAGCCTCGTCTTCAGTTCATCCACCACTACTAGTCCATCTACGGAGACCCCCACCCTACACTAATGTGGGGTCTGGGCCCCCTCAACATCATCGAGTAGGATCCGCCTCCCTTAACCTCAGATCTGATGGCCCCATCCCCAATCTGTCTCCCCCAAGACAGATCCGGTGGTCTTGTCTCTAGGGTTGGACAGCAGATGGTGGTTGAGGAGGCAACTCACCGGAGGCGCTTGCAGATAGCGTCAACAGCAGAGTGGCCGCCATAGTCTCGACGGAGAGATGAGATAAGAAGGGAGAGAGAATGAAGAGAGAAGGGTGGGATGGATAAGAAGGACAAAATGGGCATTTTTCGCTAAAAGGACAAATAATCGAGGGGTTAAGGGAAGATAGGGCAGATAGTCAATTACCGTAAACTTTGTGATATATTGTCAAGTTGCAGAAAAGGTGTGGCATATTGCCAATTCCCTCTTTCTTTCTTTTTCTTCCCTGCTCCTCTCCACTCCCCTAGTTCTAGGGTTTAGACTGAGGCATCCCTGCCACATTACGATGGCGTCAGTGGCGCATCCAACAAGTGGGCTCGGTTGGGCTCAAGCCCACCCTCCGGCCCCTGGATCATATGTACCCTCTCTAGTAGCGACGCACATTTTTTGGCATAGCAGCAGCGAATGTAAATGCACTCAGGCGCGTTTGGAGAAAGAAAAAACCTTGCTGGATGGTGAGCTACTTTTTAGACCA
Organism: Otatea glauca; assembly: GCA_036346275.1. NCBI lineage: Eukaryota > Viridiplantae > Streptophyta > Magnoliopsida > Poales > Poaceae > Otatea > Otatea glauca. The sequence continues at coordinate 16,855,971 of CM070711.1, read as the reverse complement.
TGTGACTTTGTGGGTTGCGTTGAACGCCTAATTTTGCAATTGGTAACTTCGCTTACTGCCTGCAAAACTGGACTTGAACCCTTGATGCATGCATAGACCATATAGAGAGAGAGAGGGAGGTGACTCGACACCTCTCCTTTACGAGGATATGGTAGACCACCGATTCAGGGGACGTTTGATGCACGTTGTCGGGAGTCAGCGATTATGAGGGCACGACAAGGACATCGAGTGAATGTCGGGGAGCAGGCGAGGACGTGGCGTGTGGCAATGGGCAACCCACTGCGGTGACGACGAGCAGATTGTGAAGGTGGCGCAGCGAAAGTTGATGAGTACCTTACTGGCTGAGTGGACTTAGGGCTTCTATGCGGGGGAAGGGATCCACCACTCGTGACACACATTGGAAGCACACAGGAGCTTTCAAATCTTAAGCACTTGCTTGGTGTATCACTCGGGAACGAAGTCAGAATGCACACATTGATTGCAAGGATCAAATCAGAGAGAACTAACATCTTGACCATCCGATGTTTCTTCCTAATTGTCTTTAATAAGTTGTTATTCTCATAAACCAGTAACCACATTACCGGGAAGGACGCATTATTGACAAAAGATATCGATGATTTTCGTGGGATTGACTGGTGCAAGGTTATTGTCGAAGACCTCAAGCTTGTTGTTCGCAACTAGAAGAAGGACATATCCATTAAATCAATTAGCGGTTGTGCTGCCTTTTTAACTGTAAGTAATAATAGATTTTACATATGTTGTATATGAGATTGTAGACATAGCAATTTTTCGTACTGTACATAGTAATATACGAATATGATAACTCTAATTTACTCCATTAGATGTACTATCTAGATAATCCGATGTGTGTTCACAGCATCGGGGCTGTCGGGACACCACGATCTGCTTATTTCTCGACGGCACTTGTCAACAAGATTGTGGGGGCTGACAAGATGTTAGATGAAAATGGCGAAGATACATTTGGCAAGCTCAGTGTGAGTGCAATTTTCATAAATTAAATTATCTGTTTATTTGTATTATTTTGGCTGTTAAAACTTACAATGTCATTGGATATTGAATGTTCAGTTCAAGAGCTGGGATAGCACATGTTACTCAACCGACGTGGCTTATCATGACAATCCGCGAGAGGATTTATGCAATGCTACTCCGGTCACACCATAATTCCCTAGCTTGCATGCTCTGCTGGGTGACTCCTTCCGATCAATCAGTAAGCACAAGCACCAAGTGGCCATTGAAGCGCTAAAAAAATTCGATGACGAATCATGTAGGGCAATCAAGCAGATCAACAAGGCCCAACGTAGAATCAAGAAAGCACAGACTGATAGTGTTCATATGATTCATACAATAATGGTGTCTTCTGGTGAAACCTCAAAAAGGACCCGCAAAGAGAAGAATAATAGTGATGCGGCTGTGGACGAGCTGCTACAATAAGGCAATGTCGTTCTAAGCCTTCCAAATCCAAATCCTTGTGTTGAATTGCCTATACAACTGGAGCCATGCGAGCATGATGCTTGCATATATGTACCGGCATCGACACTCATTCCCGCAACACAAGACGCTAATGACTAGGAAATCAAACAAGGTATATTATATTGATTTATTTTATTTATGTCTATAATAAGACCGAAGTATTACTTTATTGGTAACCATTGTTTATTTATATATGAAAGCAGTCGAGGAGGTGGATCATGACACGCCTGCGAAGATTGATAGTATTATCGTCGCCATCGAGTAGGGTATCATTCCAGGGTTGCGTCCCCGATGTGTGTGGTCCGACAGAGCGAGCGAAGTAGTTGACAGAGCAACTTCCCGGTACCACTGACCAACAGGTAAGTCAAATATTTTTAGTAAATTTCCAACAATACAGCGAGTACTTTTATTTCTAGTCGATGGTAATTTGTTCGATTGTTTATTGTCAATAATTTGTAGTAAATATCGAGTTTATAGATAGGAATTGTTTCATTATGATAGTAATATACCCCTCAGGATTGTTATATATCAGTAATTTATTTAGATCATATGGTAAATATGAGTCATCCTCGACGCAGCAATTGCAGAACATAGGAGACAGTAAGGTGAATTTGACTCCAAATCCGGTTGCTAATACAGGAGCCATTGTAATCCCCAGTAAGAGGTTGACAAGGGTGCCTCGCCGGTTTGTGTCGTTGTTCGGCCAACTGTCCCCATGGTCTCCGCGAGCAAGGTTTGGGAGATCATTGTCAAAGATGAAACAATAAAGAGGTTAGATCTTTATTGTCAGTTTTTCGTACTAATTTGCTGCATTAATTTATTTCATAGATAAAGCTAGTTCAGTTTATAGTCAATAGCATATTTTTGTGTATTAAAATGTGTACAAGCTGCATGGTTTGTAAAACGTGCTTGTTACAGTTAGGTAACATAATTCTATTATGTAGTATTTCTTCCAACCTAAGAAATCGACGCTATTGAAGGAAAGTAAATATAATTTATTGTGATAGTAATAAGTGATTAATTGTATCGTAGTAAAAACAAATTATCAAAATCGTCATATTTTATTGCAGAAATAGTAATTTGTGAAATGTAAGTAATAATAGGTGTCATTATAAGTAGTAAAATTAAGACCATGCGATAATAATGATTTTCTACTTAATATATTATTGCATTCATCATTAAATTCAACCAACATATTTTTTCCAGATACTATTCCCCCTTTTGCACAACACGTATTGGTTGGTGTACTGTATCAACATGATTCACAAGAGAATTGACGTGCTTGATTCCAATGACTACAAGTTGAAGTGCATTGATCCTAAACATCACTATGCTGATGTTGGTCAAAAGATAGCAACAAGACTGCAAGCTGCATTCGATGCCGTTACGGATGGGAAGTTCCCTAACTTTACAAAGTGGAGGCGTTCGTTGTTTGACACACTGAAGCAGGTTCTATTGAACGACTGAGCCTTCTTCGTCATGAAGTTCCTGCAGCTGTATGACGGCGAAGTGGGCAAGATGCATTCTGCAATCATCCCAGTTAGTGTCTTAGTAATCTCCAACATGTTTGTAGTACTTGTTTTACAATGTGGTATGTTTACTCACCACATGCGTATATGTATTATTATGCAGGAGAAGGGTTCCGAGTATAGGGCTGAACTTTTGTTCTACATGTTGTTCCATGCCGTTAACATGGTGAAGCCACTACCAGATAAACTAGAGAAGTTCTGACTGAACTGGACCATGTAACTTGATGCCAAAAACTTTGATGTCATACCAATATTGGTAATGTAGAATTAACATTTTGTTATGGAATCTAAATTATGATTATTGATTGTAATCTTCTTCTATATTGATAGTAATATTATTTTGATGACATAGTAACATTTTAGAGGCAGTATCATAAGTTGCTAAATGGTTTAGATGTATCATAGTAAAAAAACAAATTAACAAAATTGTTTCGTTGTATAGCTGAAAATAGGAAACGAGATGATTATAGTATTACGATAGGGCAGTATATCATAGTAAACATAATTCTATGAGACAGTAATATGATAAGCACTTAATCGAAATGTGTATTTTAAAGTAAATATTAGCTTTCTAAACAATAATATCGTATGTAGACAATAGTAAATTACAAAATAGAGAGATAACAAACAAATAGTTAGTTGCGCCTTCCGTCGTATAATATATTTTATAGTTAGTAATGTAAAACAGTCAAAACAGTAATTATGCGTAGTTGGCAGTAACATCACTTTTACATAATATGTTTTATTACATATGATAGTATTAAACACAATTCAGTATTCATCGCTTCCATCAGTATCAAGATAACTTTCATCATCTGTTAGATCATCATGGAATATTTGGTGGCGTGCACCACCCCTTCCTCGCCTCCGATTTGTCCTCCGCAGTACCCTTTCTATAATATTACCTCTAGTAACATGATACTGTTTTACTATTGGACATGACGTGGCATTGTGTCCTATTTTTATGCCACATACGCTGCAGGCTCGAGTGCATTTCTTCTCTCCTATTGCACCTACTGGTTTTGAATCATCCATGGTGTGCTTTCTACCCTTGGTCCGAGATACAGGCAGCGTAGTTGGTTTAATATATGTTTCATTAGGCAAATCTGGCTCATCGTACTCAAACTACGGATGGACAATATCCGATGGGATGTTATCAAGCTATTCTCATAGCGCCTTCAGTACATGCATTGCTCTTTCATAGCCTGTAGTCGTCTTGCTCCCTATCCTTGCAACATCCATCACCTCTGTCAGTAAGGTTGAATGCCGATATATCTCGGTTGTTCCATCTGTTCCGAACTGCATGCGATCATGTCTTGAATAAGGCAATTCAACCTTTGCATCCCTGGTGTATCTTTGTAGCACGTATCTGTCAGGGATACTATCTATTTGAAAGTGGGTGAATGCTTTGATCAGATGAGTGCAAAACAGTCCTTAGTACAAACATATTTAGAAATCAGTAATCATATTTAAGAAGAATAGTAATGTTGTATACTAAGAGCAATACAAGTTGTTATGTTGGACAAAATAATTATAGTAAATATCGTGGTAACTCAGTACAAGTATTGCGATGAAAATTAATTACTCGTGTGTTCCCACTTGCGACATTCACAGCTATATTCCCCAGAAGCCTCATCTGCTATCAATTTAAATTCATGCTGCGATCATGAGAACGATTTTGTTTGCTTTCCGTGTGAGACAAGATACTAACCAGGCTTGTTTGGGTTGTCTCTAATGTGGAAGGTTGTACTCTTGAAATATGTGTCTTTGTATTCTTTGAACACCACAGGGGTGTACACCTTGCTAGCTGCCCCTCAAACTGGAATAATATTGACCTTACCGGTTGGCTCTTAACATAATAAATATATATATATATACATATACATATAGATATATACATATATATATATACACATATATACATATATATACATACATATATACATATATATTGCGATAAGAAATGTGTGTGCAACAAGTAAAAGTAACATAATTGTATAGTGAAAGTATATGCAATATATATTTAAAAATCATATACTGATGAGCCGTATGTCTCCTTCACTTCCGAGTGCTTCCTCGATTGCAAAACCCTATGCATCTGTCTCACGAATCAACGTAACACAGTTTTTTCACCCACAAAACTATGTTTGACCATCTTATTCATACTCTCGCTTCTTTGCGTCATTGTCATCATGCCGCAGTAAATGTCTTTGAATTACACTAATATCCAACTTGTTCGTAGGTCAAACAGCTTACCAATGCATACTATGTCTTTGACGCAATATTCTAACACCATTTCTTCCCATGCTTTTGAATTCAGTAGGTGTCAACGGAAGGTTTATTACTGAAACTAGATGTTCTTTCAATCCATTTGTGTTGTGCGTATAGTTTGTTCAGTACATCCTTGTATTTCTTCAGAATGTGCCATCTGCATACCCTGTGATTCGTGTCAGGGAATACTAGACGGATCATTGATGCCATCACAGGATCTTGATCTGACGTAAATAGATTAACCCATTATGGTAATTTCATAATCATTACGTGGTAATTTTAACGTAACACGTATCTCACCAGTAAGGATGCAAATTGGATCCTTTCCCTCCATGCAGGTTTTGAATGTATTGAAAAGCCACTCAAATTATTCCGTTTTCTCGTCGCACAACAGCGCAATCTCGAACATGGTGTTCTGCAAATGATGGTTATAACCAACAAACATCACTAGAAGCATGTTGTATATGTTGGTCTTGTATGTGGTGTCAAACATGACCACATCGCCGAAATGAGCGCACTCTCCGCAGCAGCTCGCATGACTCCAGAAAATGTTTCAAACAAAGTTGTTTTCATCAACTTGTATGTCGTAGTAGAATTTATCATTTTGAGCTCGACACTCTTTGAAAAAAGTAAGTAGCTTGTTAACATTATTGTCCCTATCAGCTCGCGTGTTAGCAGCCTTCTTGTGATTTTAAAGTGAACTGGTAAGAAACAATAGTAATATTTAATACTAATAAAAGTAATTGATATGGTGACGCATAGTGCAAAACTATTCTGAATGTCGTGTTCTGTGATAGATATGTTATGTTGACTTCCATGCATCTCAGACAACACGTTCATCATCGAATTATGAGGGACCTTACCAGTTTGCATGGTGTTGACGAGCTCCATCACGGAAAGATCAAAGTTTTTGTGAGCATGCATGAACGCAACTAAGGACGGTGATCTACCTAAGGGGATGGTTGTGCTCTAAAATTAGCCGTTCTACTCGTATGGAGCCATCACTGAAGTTCCTCTTTAATTTTATAAATGCCTTGCAACCAATCCTCTTTGATGATTTGTTACATTCGCGTTCTTTCCCCGCCATGTAGAACTCACGCTTTCCTTCGTGGATGCAGCAGAATTCTCTAACTGTCTTTTTTGTCCTGCTTTTTTCTCTGAAACTAGCATGTTTAGTGTAACGACAGTAGAAATCGTATGCTTCATCCACTGTTTCAAAATATTGGAATATTTGCGGAACCATGTAGCATGGTAAATCTTGTTCCTGCCATGGTAGAAATTCCGTAAACGCACAGTAAAAACATGTTGTACAAGTTGTAAATTTATTCATCGTTTTTTCGATGAGATTCAACTTGTAAAAATATCTATGATCATAAACCATAAACATAATGCCAACGATTAAAGAAACTTATGTGAATGTACGGCCATTCAGTTGCCGGAGTTCCCAAATTGGTTGTACATACCGACTGTGGTGGTGTTAGTACTGACGACGCAATCGAGGGCCCCGGACTGTTGTTGGACTTGCTGCCATAGCTATATCATTCTCTACTGCTATCTCCGGTGACATCGACGGATTCCGATGCATCCTTAACCTCGTACTTTGGATGTTTCTAATCGTTATAATTTCCAGAAGTTTTTTCACAGCCTTGAATGGACGGGTGAGTACATCATGGTCAGGAGACTAATCGTCTGGATTTTTAGGAGAATTTATTACCTTATATAACAAGTTTCGATAAAAACAAGATTTATTACTCTTTACTTCCGACAGTATCACATATGATTTTACTTCCAACAATACGTTTTCAAATTTACAAAAAAAACCTTTGTTTTAATACCATGCATTTGGCTTTTTTTGTACTATACATGAATCACCTTATAATCGTTCTCAATTGCTTGTAGTAATTTTTTCTATTGGTTGGTAATGATTTTAATTACTACCACTTTTGGCATACAATGAGTAGTAAAATCATGTATACTCGATGGTAAAAAAGGTTATTTCATTGCAGTTGCAGAACAAAGAACGACAATAAATGTTAGTTACACGGAAGTAAATATTACTGTAAGAGTTGCAAAAATTATGCACGAATGATAGTGAAGTTACTAAAAATCGTTACTGTCGTTCGTTTCTCGCAACTGTGCGACTGAAAACAAAAACACAAAAGTGATCGTGATGTTAAAGGGTAAGGTGAACGGGTCCATCACCACCGTCACATAGAGTAGCAGGGCCCATGGATATAGCCCTACCCTTACTAACATTACACGTATTACTTTGATCTACACGACTGTCCCAATTTTGGTATATAAACATATGTATATCAGCCTCCACGGGTGATGTGAGACTAAGTTCCTATCGTCGATACTATATATGACCATGGGTCTGACAAAATGGGCTTTGAGCCTGTCGGGACCCGAATATGCAAATTCGGACCCTTTATGTATACTACACTAGTCCAGGATCACAATAGTGCACACAGGCTCAACATCGGTAAATATCACAATCATACACAGCGGGAACATTATGAAAGACATCATATATTAAATATACTAGTTGAATGACCTTATGGTCAACTTACATGACTATTCCTCGCAAGGTTAAATAACATATTAAATTGCAGCGGAATGAAAACATAGACAACCCTTCAGTATACCATAGGCAACTGACAAGGCGTGCACCCTAAACATTCGTCTCTTTGTGGTACTTCTCCTCCATCATGGATGTAGACTCCTCAACTAGTGATGTTTTTGTGGGCAAGGGTGAGTACTTAAAGCACTCAACAAGTTGTGCACAGAATGCAATTCTATGTAACTATATGCAAGGCTTGTTCCGAAGGAAAAGGCTATTATGGCTATTTTGCAATAAGCAGCATTTACGAACAAATACAATAAATAAATTGTAAAGACTGTAAAACAAATAACAGTAATAGATAGATTCAAAATTTCTCAATAAACCAAGTTTCCAATCTTAAGTCAAGTTCCAACCTTCCATATGGCAATCCTGCCATCCCAACCAAGTTTTCCATTTAATTAAGCTAACCCTTAACTGTAATTCTCGAGCATTGCTCAATACCGCGAGCAAAGCTATTCGAATAGTTTTACACTCTGCAGAAGTTATGCACTTTACCCACACGATACAACCGTACACCACAAAGGCGAGTGATTATAACAAAGCCTTTACAATGCACTACCTTAACCTGATACTACCTGCTAAGGTTTCAACACTGGTGGGTCTGAAAACCACAACCAGGGCGCCCTCTTGCGCCTTGTGAATTACTCCATAACTCGGGAACTCACACTGCCTATGATAGTACCAAACTAAGATATTGCAAATTAATCAGCTAGGTTGTCCCATACCAGACAAGTGGTTGCATGATTGACTCAGGTCAAAGACTTGCAAGGTTAAGTCCTTAGGATGATCGAAGCAGGACTTCCGCATACCCTCTGCCCATCGGGCCCACCTTGGCATACTTGCCCCTTGTCACTTTCCCCAATCTAAGTGATTACCACCCCAGTTGATTACCAAGCACCACGTGCCATCAATAATTCAACATCATTGCGTGACATGACTCGCCACTACAACTCAATCTCATTGTGTGATCTTACATGACACATAAGTTCACATCATTGTTACCAATTTAATTTGAAACAATTGAATACTTGAAATACTATGCAATAGAGTAAAACAATCTAGAAATTTTATAAACATGGGTTCAACATGATCAAAGCACAACTTGCCTTGGAATAGGTTCTGGTCTTGCTCTGGAAATTAATCTTGGGTCGACGGATCCTCCTCCGAAGCGTCGCACAATTCAACGTCTACGCGAACCGAAGGAGAAAAGCAAATAAACACCAAAAAAGAGAGCAAACAATCTCTAGAAATCAAATAAAATTCACCATTAAATAGATCTCAATTTAATAAATTTTTAGAAATTTGAATCACCTCAATCGGAGCTCGTATGAGGGAGAACAGGCTCGTGGAAGATTCAAAAATCATAAAAACCTAAAAATTAGAAAATCAATAATAAACCGAATTATTTTTATAAAGAAAAACCTAATTGTGACGCAATGATGACGTTATCCCTGGCTTCGACTACTCAGAAGCCAACACGTGTCCTTGATCTATGGACCGACTCCATGGACCAGATCCACGGCCCATGAGTGCGCTCAGTGAATCGGGTCTACGCACTTTATCCGACTGACAGGGGGCCCTACATGCATTGACGCGGCATACCAAACATGCGGCCACGTAAACGCACACTAGACGCCACCTCAGCGACACATCAGCCCAAGCGCTGATTCGATAGCCACGTGGTGCCACGTGTCAACGAACTATCAGGCCACGTCGTCGATGGCGGCGCGAAAACCCAGGGTCGTCGGCGGCGAGAATGGAGGGCACCACCGGGTAGATCTCATCGTCACCTACCTAATGATGCGATCGGTTTTGCCTTTGGTGCACGGGTGCAGCGGCGGCACAAGCTTCTTCTCTGGCGGCGATGGCTTCACTCGGCGACGGCGAACTAGCTCCTCCCAGGCGACGGTTGCGCGCGCACGAGATGCTCCGCGCGACTACGAACATGATGCGACCACTCTTGGCTGGGAAGACTCAAGGATGACGACGAATCAATGGCTCGAACTCCATGGCGACGTTCGGCAGAAACCTTGGATTGCGGCGAAACGGCGCCTAATCTACGCGATTACCTTGGGGCTTCCGCTCTATGTCTTGACGCAATCCCAATGCACTCCTTATAGAGGCCGAAGACTAACGCACGAAGCCGACTCGGAAAGCTTCGCGCCGTGTCCGTGGTGGATACGAGACAGAGTCCATCCTGGACACGAGAGAACGACGACCGGATCGCCGACACGTGTTCTGAGCTGCGGCCACGATTTGGTGACGCGATTCGATCTAGCCCGCACGCGATAATCTCCAACGGTTCAGATTTTTCTTGAACCCTAACGACTCCGGTCAATCTCAACCGCCCGCATCTGATCCTACGGCCAACGGCATTCCTTCTAGAAGATGGGCTTCGCCGGTTTTTGGGCTGCACGGCACACAGGCCTGCCCAATACTATTCATACATTTTCTAATGCATTTTTAATTAAAACAATTACAAAAATTAGTTTAATTAGTTTAAAGTTATAAAAATATCAGGAAAATTGCAAGAAAAATCTCAAAAATACTTTGAGACATCTTGAACTCAAATAAAATATTTTTGGTAAAACTTTATATATATTTTATATATAATTAATTAGTTTTCTCAAAAGGCCAAAATACATATTTCAAAATAAATTCAAATAAATTCCAGAAAAATCCAATAAATTCCAAAAATTCACAAAATGCATAAATAACAATGAAATAATAATATGGAAATTTTGGAATGTTACGGAGCCTAGATACAAGCTGCAATTTTTGCTATCGGTTATATATCATTTTACTAGCAAGTGTACCAAATTTTACTAACACGTATCACCACATGCTGTTATTTTTTACTTTGTCGTGTATATTATTTTACTGCCGCATATTACAGTAATCGTTATTTTTCGTACCTGCACGCATGACGCAACTACCGTGTTTGTATGATTTACCCTCTCTGAAAGTAACCTTAATCGTTGAACTTTGATGAGTTTACCATCCCGTCAGTTACATTTACTACCAAAATAATAATATTTTCCTATCGGTTGGTAATGATTTTAATGCCACTTATGGTGTACAGTGAGTAGTAAAATCATGTATACTCAATGGTAAAATGGGTTATTTCATTGCAGTTGCAGAACAAAGAACGACAGTAAATGTTAGTTATACAGAAGTAAATATTACTGTAAGAGTTGCTAAAATCATGCAGAATAACAGTAAAGTTACTAAAAATCATTACTGTTGTTCGTTCCTCGCAACTATGCGGTCAAAAACAAAAACACAAAAGTGTTCATGATTTTATAGGGTAAGTGACTGGATCCATCACCACCAGCACATAGTGCAGCGGGCCCACAAACATAGCCCTACCCTTACTAACATTACACGTATCACTTTGATCGATACGGCTGTTCCAATTTTGGTATATAAACAGAGGTAGGTGAGCCTTCGCGAATGATATGGGACTAAGTTCCTATCGTCGATGCTATATATGATGATGGGTCTGACAAAATAGGCTTTGAGCCCATCGGCCTTATAGTCGCAAACGTCCACATTTACGTACCACGCTTGGATATACAATCTGTAACTTTTACTATCTATTATATATTATTTTACCATTCAAATAACAATAATTACTGCCATCAAAATAACCTTTACTGTTGTTCATTCCTCGCAACTGTGCTGTAAAATTTTACCATCGTTAGTACATTGTCCTGCAAAGTAAGTTACCTTTGTACTATCGATTATACCAAATTTTACTACCACATATCACCACATGCTGCTATTTTTACTTTATTGTGTGTATTATTTTACTGTCGCATATTGCAATAATCGTTATTTTCACCTGCACGCATGACGCAACTACCGTGTCTGTATGATTTACCATCTTTGAAAGTAACCGTAATCGTTAAACTTTGATGAGTTTACCATCCCCGTCAGTTACGTTTACTACCAAAATAATAATATTTTGCTAACTTTGTTACTATCGGGATTTATGATTTTACTAATGTGCATACAACCTTTTACTACAATTCAAAAAAACGTATCATTGTTTTGATATTTCGTACGATTTTACTACGTTCTATGGGTAAAACTTTTACTATCGTTGTATATGATTTTACTGCCTAGTATGTCAGTATCGTTTGCTAACACGTATTCAACATTTTACTATTATATATTCATTTTACGATCAATATCGACAACCTCATTAAATATTGTTGGTATTGTTTCGAGTGGGGGGTTGTTTTTGGGCCTGCGCTAGCGACATAGTAGCACACACGATACGACTCGCACATAGAATAGGTAGCAATGCGCGCACGGGTAGAATAGCGCTACCGTATATATATGCATACATACATATACATATATATATATACATACACACACATATATATATATGTATATACTTGTACATGTACATATGTGTATGTGTATGTGTATGTGTATGTGTATGTGTATGTGTATGTGTATGTGTATGTGTATGTGTATGTGTATGTGTATGTGTATGTGTATGTGTGTGTGTGTGTATGTGTATGTGTATGTGTATGTGTATGTGTATGTGTATGTGTATGTGTATGTGTATGTGTATGTGTATGTGTATGTGTATGTGTATGTGTATGTGTATGTGTATGTGTATGTGTATGTGTATGTGTATGTGTATGTGTATGTGTATGTGTATGTGTATGTGTATGTGTATATGTGTATAGGAAAAAATACCTTCTACTCCCGGGTGTAGCTACTCCCACCTTTTGAAATACCACCTAAACGAATTTGAAATACTCCTTTATCACTTTGACTACCCTCATATCCTAAATATAAGATATTCCAAGATAAACCATATGAAAAAATTACAAGGGAGTACAAAGTTTTTAGCATATTTTGCAAAATATCTTTATATATGAACATAAAAAAGAGTATGTCTAAAAAATATACATACCACTTCTAAAAAATGTAAATACCACCTAACTAGTCTTATGTACTCGTATACTACACGTACATACCCTCTGTTGTGCGAGATACTCCCTACGTTATGAGATTCAATATAGGGAGTAACTACTCTCGGGAGTAGAAAAGTATATATATATGTGCAACACATTTATGCTAATCTCCACTTTGCTACTCGACTCTAGCATAGTAGTACAACTAGTAGTAGGATTGTAAGAATATATTGTACGAAGGCTTGTAGGCCTTAAGGTATTGTAAGGTAATTCCTATTTATACTAAGTCAAAGTCGGGGTTCTCGAAAGATAAAATCATATGAAATTGTTTTACGAAATTTCATGGTAAAATATTTATGCCAAGGACCCTAAAGAAAAACCTCATGTGGTTCTCATCTAAGTACCTAGTTTGACGAAGTGCTGCAATAAGAAAAAGAGACTCGACTCTGGGATAAGTGTTACCTTCGGGTGGAACTGCTTGGGAAGACGATAAAGTTTTTTACCAAATAATTCTAACAAAAAAGGTTTAAGACTGATAAAGACATATTAGCTACTTGAGAAATAAAATAATGATAAGTATGGTGAGTACTGAGTAGGATAATTACAACCATTGTCATCTAGTTAGGCAGTTGTTGATCTCACCAATCGCTAAAAGTCCTGATTCATAATCAAAGTTATCACTATCATTCATACTATTTAAACAATATTTAATATTGTTCATACAAGTGTAAGAATTACTATGAAATTAATTCGTGAAAATCCATCCAAATATCACTATCTAATTACTGTTTATTACCGTTCGAAATCGAAATACTCCCAGTGTCATATTGATATCGAAATACCCTGGTGTCCATTAGGGGTGGGTATTCGGTTTTTTTGGCTTTTTTGGTTCGGTTTTTTCGGTTTATTTTTTTCGGTTTTTGGAGACTGGGAACTGAACCGAACAAAAATCGAAAACCAAACTGAAATAACCGAAAAATTTCGGTTCGGTTATTTCAGTTTTCCAGTGAACCGAAATCTGCAACCTTGCATCACAATTCACAGGTGGGATGAGGATTGCGTCCAAGCCACGCGACGCGGTTGAGGACGATGGCCGATGGGGCTTGGACGAACAGCGGCAACAGGGGGACGGAGCTGACGCTTGCAGACGAAGGCAGGAGGACTTCGGGGATCCAAATCTGTGGCCGCCACCGCTCCTGGAGGGCCTGGGCGCGATGAGGACTCGAGGAGGAAGCTGGCGATTGGCGAAGGTGTTGTCGACTTGCGGTGGGGGCCGGGCGGCTGGTGACGCGAAGAATATGAGGAGGTGGGGGCGGTCGGGGGGAGACGCGAAGGAGAGGGAGGGGGCGCCTCGGAGATGACCGGATAGGGGCGGAGAGCCGGAGACACGGAGGAGAGGGAGGGCCGAAGGGCGGAAGGGTGGCGCCTTTGGGATGGGGCCATGGGGGCGGAGATGCGAGGAGAGGGATCGCTGTCATTGTTGCGGATGCACCGCCTGAACGGGATTGCACACCAAGTTGTCTTTGGTCGAGGCCTCGAGAGGAAATGGAGTGGGGATTTTCGATCGGGCGAATCGGTGGGATTGGGGAATGGGGAGTAGCTGAGCGGTGACAGCGTCGGTGGAGACGTCGAGTACTCGAGTAGTCGAGTGGGCCGAACCGAAAAGGCAAAGAACACTCGAGTGGGCCAAATCGAAGAGGCGAAGAACAGAAGTAGTTCGGTGTTTCGGGTTATTCGGTTTCTTGAAGCCAGAAACCGAACCTATAACCGAAAATCGAATACAGCTGAAATAAAAACCGAAAAAACCAAAATATTCAGTTAAATCGGTTCGGTTTGGTTTGGTTTGGTTTTTCGATTTCGATTTAAAAATGCCCTCCCGTAGTGTCCATCCATATATATATAGGGCTTCTTACCTGGGCTTGCATCTTGTTCGGCCCACACCCGCAAGCAGGGTTTACATTAACGTTTCGACTTGGAAAATTGCCCCCCCGGCCGGTACCGATTTTCGTCGAAAATTGTCAAAAATCGAATGGTTTCGAAATCAAACTTTTTAAAAAAAAAATCAAAAAAATTCGAGTTTCACCGATTATCGGCGGTTTTCCAATAATCGACAGGCCGATTGTGTTCTTCTCGCGGTCGATTTTTTTAGTGATTTTTGTCGATAATCGCTCGATTTTCACCAATTTTCGACCGATTTTGCGAAACATAATTTTTTTCGAATTTTTGAATTTTTTTTAAAAAATAAAATTAATCGATTTATCGAGCGGTTTTAGAAATCGAACCGTGACGGTAGTGTGGAAATCGCGAAAATCTACCGATTTTCGTCGATAACGTGAACCTGCCGCAAGCCTTCTCCCCTCATCCCAAACCAAACCCTAGGCAGCACCAGAAGAGGCGGCTGGGTTTTCTTCAGCCAAAATCTCGATTGCAGAACAGCGCAAGCTGCAGGCGATTGTTCGATCGGAGAGAGGGGAGAAGAGAAGATGACGCAGAAGCAGAGCCTGTTCAAGGGGCAGAGCAGGAAGAAATCCATCCCTTCCAACCGCCACGGCAAGGCCCCCCATGTCCGCAAAGGTTTGTGTACAACCGGATCGATCGGTCGATCGGCGAGTATTCTCTCGTATCTTACCTCTTCCTAGATTCTACTGTTCTTGGTTTCTTGTTCTTTGATGCTCTGATGTGCTTGTTTGATTAGTTGGTTCGTTCGATTCTTGCAGGGAAGAGGGCCGTGAAACCGACCAAGTTCACCAGTGACATGGACGCCGACAAGGTATAGCAAAGCTAGCTAATTCTTGCCCTATAAATCAGCATCTGTCTTCTTCCTGTACGAAATAAGATTGGATGAAGCCATTGTTCTAGTTCTTGGGTGTTTTTAGTGTAATTGGGTATTGAGTCAATATTCATCGGTTGCTGGCGATTGCTGAGCAATGAAACTGGCGATGGGCTGATATGTACGGTACGGTTGATGCAAAGCGCGTTGCATTACTTTTGTAGGCTGATTTGGGCTGGTTGTCTCTGAACTTGTTTGGTAACATCTTTAATATATCTTACTAGCAATTGTTGTGTTATATTCATAGTTTGGGATGCATGCAAACTGTCTACCATATGTAGTACCTAAAGTTGAATTTGAAAATTGGGTTACTGGTTGATATTATACATAGTCAGATCTGGTTTAATCCATGATTTTGTACAAGTACCACTTGCTACGATAGGTTAATTGACTACAATGGCATTCTGGCATGGTAGCGATGATCCGTAAAACTGGCAAGCTTGTAGCCAAAATCGTATAGCCATTGGTAAAGTACATCATGATTGGGACATACATTGTATGTTAATAGTCTACTCTAGCTTGATACATTTTGCTATCTTCTGAATCATGAGGAATGTCATTGTACTTATCGATTTTCCTCTATTACAACACAATTGAAATCTCAGTTGCCATGTGCATGACCATGTAGATTTTGTAGCATCATACGCTACTGTTTGACATGAAAGCTGCAAGGTCCTTTTTTCACCCGCTCAGTTAGTGCTCATCGCATCTGTTGTATTATCTATTGGTGCAGATACCTGTATACATGCACAAATTTAATCTTATTTAGATGTTTAGTAGAGAGGATACAGTTGGTTTTTGTTTAGCATTTTCCATTGTAATGATATCATTTACGCCACTTTTGTTATGTATCTATTTATAGAGGATATGTATTTGTGTTATATATCACAGCGTGTCCACAGCATGGTTAGCCCTTTTCTGTCCTTTGTAAACCGAGCTACAATGTTTCCTATCCAGTAGTGTGAATATGTGACATTCGAGCATAATACGAGAACCAGCTAGTTGGCAATAATGGAAAGCACAGCAGATCTTTGAGCTTATCCTGACTTCTAGTTTAACTTTAAAGCATTAAATTTGGCTAGTGATTTTGTAATTATGGTTGTCCTTATTTTATGTTTTAGTAACAATCAACACAATTTCTATATTTGCAGGAACTGACCAAGTTCATTAACCAATGCAACGAAATAAAAGCTGCAAATCTTGCTAGCAAAAAAGCAGCGACCTCAATATAGTGAAGCCGGACGTGGAACCTTCCAATTCAAAGAAGTAGGAAGCTGGAAGCTAATGCTGCTTGCAACGATGTGCAATACAAGATGAGCGTGTGAAAATGATCCATATATGCTGTTTTCCTGAAGAAATCAAATTCCACATTGATGGGTAGAAGAGCATGTTTACTTAGTGCTAAATCATAGCGTAGTCTGTAACCAGTTCTTTGAAATCCAAAGTTTTGTCCCGCGAGAGTTAAAAAGTTTGTGGTGGGTAATGAATGATCCATTGAAATATATTGCTCTCAGAACAAGTTAGTCTTTGTCGCGAGCCAATAAGATCTGGATGTATAAAGTACGTTGTAGATATTGGAAGCATGGTTTGCTTGCTGGGATTCACATGCGCTGGCACCTCATGCGGTTGTTGCTCCTGCACTCCATGCCTTGCCAGTTGCCACTTTAGCACATGAGCTTTTCTTTTTTTTCTTTTTTTGGCAATAGGATGTTTTGAGCTGTTGATGCTTGACAGGGCCGGTTCTTCTTATGAAATTCCTTCTTTTTTTGAAACTCCTCATTTGTTAGCATGCTTATTACAAATGGAATTTGTGGACGTCAACTCAAACCGGCTATTTGCAGTGGTTTGTGCTTGGGGCTAGCAAAAAAGCTGTTAAGCCTCAACCAAAATTACTTTGATTTCAATAGATAATAAGTTTAAAATTAAAATGAGTCCATTTTAAGCGAAAAAATGTTAACGAGACCCTGCTCGAGCAGTGGTTTGTTAGTTTGAATTTAAAACGACCATTTAAATGATAAATAAAATAATTTTATATCAAATAATGATAGTTTGAAATGACCGATTGGCGAGAGCGAGCGAGTCTCGCTCCGCCAGCCCGTGTTCGAGCACGGCTCGGTGTGGCGCTCGCGAGGAGGCGAGTACTGCGTGGGTGTGCGGGTGTATGGGGTGTGTGTATATAGCTCATCTATTGTTCTTTCTTTTCTAATAAATGTTAGTGCTTTGGCCATTTTTTTTAATAAAAAGAAGATAATAGTTCAGCTCGATAGGCGGTGAAGATAATAGTTCAGCTCGATAGGCGGTCCTACTGTGCTGGTGCTGGCGTCCAGGCAGAAATTCCGACGGAGAGGCGTACTCAATTAGCGCCATCCACAGCACACATCAATGCCAGCTGTTGGTTTTTAATCCGATGAACGAGATAGGCTGTGGCAAATTAGCAAGACAACAATTACACATACCGTGTTCAGCCACGCCTCGAATGCAGAAATATCGCATGGATTTTGCAGGAACCAATTCGAATGCAGCCCCATTTGGTATAAAATTCCATATAAATTCGCACTTGTAATTATATATTCTCTTGTCCTTTGATGCGCTTACAGAATTGGAAACCCACTTATCTGGTCGGGTAGTGCAACCATAAATCATCGTGTCGATATAGTACACACAAGTGCATTTAAGTGAGAGGGTCTATTTGATTCGTATGATTCTAAAAATGTAATTATAGAAAATTATATAAATAAAATAGAAATACATGTGCAAAATAGAGGATTAATAAACATGTGAATTTTAAAGAAATGACCGGTAGCAGAGGATGGGTAGCAGAGAACACAGGAATTAGTGGTGGAATTTTGAGATTAAACAGTAGATCTCGTTTGAGGCAACCAACTAGCCAAGAAAATTAATATTCATTTTCCTGTCACCGACAGTTGGGACACAAAACGGAGGTCCTAACCAGGTTTGAAATATCGTCTAATGTATTAGACCGGCTCAAGAAACGAAACCGGTTGATAAATCGGTCTAATTCAAATTCAAAAAAATCATGAAATTTAGAAAAATTTATACAAAAGTTTGCTAAAATTAGTATTAATATCTTTTTGACATCTAGCATGAATTTTTTTAAAAAAACCGAATTTGTGAGATGTTTTTGAGCAAAACTGAATATAGATAATAGAAAAGGAAAAAAGAAAAACTTTCATGTATATGGATACGTATACATTCTAATTGTACATTTAAGATGCGCTAATATAATTTTTGGTTCATGGTATTTATCTGGGCTGTTTTTACGAAATCAAAATTATGTCTTTGTTTCTAATAAATGAACGGAGGATAAAATAGCTAGGCTATTTTTTAATATAAATGTGGCCCCAGATATGAGGAAAGAATCGGTTGTTATTAATACTATAAAGTGGTCGTTAATAGTCAATAATATCAAGCACAGCAATGACCAAAAAGTGATTATTAATACAAGAAAAGCGATTCTTGTTTCTTCATAATTAATGATAGCACACTATCCTGTTGTTAAAAAAATTGTACGTGGTCGTTAGCACTATTAACTGTGGAGCCTTCAACGACGACTAAGATTTGATTATATACCCCATTTTACTTTGTTCAATTGATAAAATACCCTATTGTCTCATTGACATGTGACCCCAGGGCCCACATGCCAGTGAGACATCACGGGCATTTTATCAATGGCACATGTAAGTAAGGATATTTTATCAATTGATCCGACTAACAACTATAATTATGTGGTTGTTAGTGACTTTTAATGACTACATCTCGCGTCGTTAATAGTTGTTTTCCTAGTAGTGCTAATCATTCATCGAATATCCTTGATTTTCCTATAAATGCCCCCAACCTTTTATCATGTCATCACAAAATAGAGCTTTAGTATAAGAGGTCATTGTTTTGAGTTCTTACATTACTTTTACTTGAATATCCAATTCTTTCTATTTTTTCCAATTTTTCTTGAATTTTTCAAATTTTCAATGAGTGTGATGATTTTCGATGTAAACCGGTGGAAAATCGGTAAAATCAATCGGTTTTCAATTTATTTCGCCGTTGTTTGGCCGTCAAGTTCAAAAGTTTGACTTTGCAATTCATTCGGTTTCTACCGATGTTTGATAAAAATCGATACAGCTAGAGGGCGATTTTTGGGCTCAGTTCGGTAATGTAAATCCTGGTCCTACCCATAAGTGAAAAAGCACTCAAGCCCCTTCATCCGTTCGGTGCTTAAACAATTATCAAAATCGTTCCTCTCTACCCCGTCCTTCCTGATCCCCGACCAAATCAAGCGGCGGTGGCGGAGGCGCCGTGGGAGATCGGGTGGCGACGGTGAAAGCACAAGCGGCGGCATGACATGAGACTCCATGGTGGCAACTCACGACGGAGCGGCAGCATGCATCACTCGTCAATCATACGCGAAACGAAGAAAAAAAAAGAGGTATGAGCAGGGTTTGAAAAATCAACGAAAATCACGATTTTCGACTGTATCAGTTCAGCTTGAGATTTGAAATCAGTCGGTAAACCGATCCAATTCAAATTTATATTAAGAAAATTAGGAAATTTTGAAAAATTTATCCAAAAGTTCCCTAAAATTAGTATTAATAAATTTTTGACATTTGGCATAAAAGTTTTTTGAAAAACCGAATTTTGGAGACGTTTTTGAGCAAAACCGAATATATATATATAATAGGAAAAAAGAAAAAACAGGGCAAAGCAGTCAGCAATTCTTGATTCAATTGAGTTGTAAAATCGTGTTATAAATTTTTTAAAAAAAAATTATGAGATCCTGAGTCAATGCTAATGATGTTGTAAAATGTTCAAAAGATGATCAGATCTCTGGATTTTTGTAAATTTTAACAGTGCTACTGGCTTTGCATATGCTGTTCTGTTTTTGATTTTCTAGGGGCACTAAATGACGTCTAATATTTTTAGAAATTTTACTACATGATCCTTGGGTACTTTTTATGACAACATTAAAAATTTAGAGCATAATCAAGTTTGTAAAATTTTATAAAAATATGACAGTGCATCGATTCTTTGTCATTAATTGCGGTTTTTTATTTTCCAAAAGTAATAAATGAGTCCAAAAATTATTAAAATTTCTCTGAGGTATTTTATAGATTAATTGGGATTTATTCAGATTTTTTGTAATTTTTTCCAATTTTATCCAATTTTTCTTGAATTTTTTTCTAATTTTTCTAAAGTGTGCTGATTTTCAATGTACATTGGTAAAAGATCAGATAAAATCGGTCAAAAATCAAACAAAATAAGTCAAAAATCAAAAACCAGTCCTTGAGTGTACCGATCTAGGTAGAAAATCGTACAGAACTAGTCGAAGATCGAACAAAATCGATCGAACGGTCATTTTTAGTTTTTCCCACTTTTTGACCGCCGTATTCAAAAAGTTTGACTTTGCAATTCGTTCAGCTTCTACCGATTTTCAACGAAAATAAGTACCAATGGGGTGGCAAATTTTTAACTCGGATCGGTAAGGTAAACCCTCAGTATAAGTAGTTGTTACTTTTCTTGTGAGATTCCTTGGAAATCACAGGGAATGAATAGTATTCATGTGGAATTCCATCTCGCCGTTTATACGAATCGAGCGCATGAACGTACCCATTCCTCCAGAATGAAGAATCCTACAGGTAGTATTCCTTGGAATCAAACAAAAGGCCAGAAAAGTGCGTGTTTGCGCCCCGTGTGATAGCAGATTTGTGAAGGAATTTTTTTTAGTAATATATTTTTTATTCAAATTGTAAAAATATACCTCAATCTCAAAAGTTACAAAAATATACCTTTGTTGCCTTTTTCGAAGGCGAGAGGAAAATATCGTCCGTTCAAAGAGCGACAGAGACACATGTCACCCTTTGAACGGGCGACTGACCGCCACGTTAGTATATCTTTTTTATGCGATCTCGGATGGAGATGAAATTTATATGAAAATTATAGCTCTCGACGAGATCTACAACTTTGGTATAATTTGTTTTTTCATTTGAATCCATTTAGATGGCCGAAAACTAGGTAGAAAGTTCATTATATTCCGTTATTAGCTATCTAAATGGATTCAAATGAAAAAAGATTTGTATACCAAAGTTGTAAATCTCGTTAAGAGCTACAATTTTCATATAAAATTCATCTCCATCTAAGATCATATGAAAAAGTTATGATTTTATTTAAAACTAGCTACAAGATAAGGGACCTGTTGTTATACCAAAAAGCGACAGATGCCTACCACGTGCCTCTGGTGCTCTTTGAACGGGCTATATTTCCTTTTCGCCTTCTAAAAAGGTGACAGTTGTATATTTTTGTAATTTTTTGAGATCGGGATATATTTTTACAATTTAAATAAAAAATATATTATTTAAAAAAATCGATTTGTGAAATTGTAGAGGTGTGCTAGGTGATGCACTCGCCCCTGTATGTAACACGTACGAATGGGCCCACGTGCGAGGGAGTACACCGATCAGTTGGGTCAACCAGCGTACGGTGCGACTGTGCGAGCACAAACAGAAGATTTGATTTTTTTTAGCTCTTATCTAATTTTTTTATAAGTTTGACCTTTATCTGGACGTTATTTTAGGTATAGCTTCTTCTCGACCCAGTCTGTCATATACTATGCTCTTTTAGCGTGGTAGGTATTAATCGTGATTCCATACCGAGATAGATATTTTCCGGTGTAATTTATTGAAATACAGAATTTGTAAAATTTTAGGTCAAAGAGTAAAGAAAAAAAAGTAAAATTCACAAAACTACTGGTTTTTATACAAAATATCATAAAACTAAGCTTTTAGCTTCTATTTTACAAAAATACGTATTTTAAAATCGACTGTTCTTTGTAACAGGTCTGACATTGTGATCCTATATGCCAGCCTCACACGTGAGTAAAACAAAAAATTGAGGAGTGTGAGGTTGTTACGTGGATTGACACCGCTAGAAACGTAAATTCTTTTAAATTATATAACTTTATAAAATAAGAGTTAAAACTAATAGTTTTGTGATAATTTGCAGCACACACAGCTGCGTCAAACTCATAAAGCTCGAGTGGATTAGTACCACAACAAAATGCCGTTTACTCGAACCACTCGCATTCGCTCACCCAAAACCGCTCACGCACTCACTCCTCATTCTCACTGACCATCCGGCCCCACCAAAGCGCTGACATGGCGGGGTCACCCTGCAACTGGGCGTCACCCTTCTTTTTTTTTGTCCCATTTGAAGCGTATCCATTCCATCCACGGCATTAATTATTATTACCATAATGCCATTCGTTATTCCCAGGCTCGCTCCCTCGCTTTCCTCCCAAGCAGCTCCCCTTCTCTCTCCTCGATCCCGAAACCAAAACCCCCAAAATTCCCAGATGAACATCGCAGAGAGAGAATTCTAGAGAGCGAGTGGGATGAACGCGGCGGCGCGGAAGGGCGCAGGGGGAGGGGGGCGCGTTCTGGCGGTGGTGCTTATGCTGGCGGCGGCGGGGGCGTTCCTGATCTCGTACAACTTCCTCGCCATGGTGCTCCGCGGCGGAGGGGGCGTCGGCGGCAGCGCGGGGCCGGGGAGGGACCCGGTGGTGGCGATGCCGGAGTGGATGCGGGCCGCGGGCCGCGCGGGGGTCGGGAGCCGGCCGTTCCACGTGGCGCTCACGACCTCGGACGCCGTGTACAGCAGGTGGCAGTGCCGGGTGATGTACTACTGGTACAGGCGGATGCAGACACAGCCGGAGGGCGCCGACATGGGCGGCTTCACCCGCGTGCTGCACTCCGGGAAGCCCGACGGCCTCATGGACGAGATCCCCACCTTCGTTGTCGACCCACTCCCCGACGGCAAGGACCACGTACGCAACCACGAACACAATTTTTTTTTTGGGTCTCTCGTTTCAGTTCGTTCGTTCGTTTTTCTGTTTGCTGAGCAACGTGGGGCACTGTCAATGTGGGGGCTATCTGTACAGAATAATCGTGTGTTGGGAATTTAAGACGAAAGCAACGTTTACGAGATGAACAAATTGCTGCTTTGGTTCAACTTGCAGTGGCAAACTAGAAAAGGTTAATTCTTTTCTACTGTAGTTTCAGGCAGGTCGATGGGTTGGGAATTGCCCCTGTTAAAGTTTATAAATTTTGACAGGAAATGTGTATGTGGTGTCAAGAATAATGCTCCCATCATGCACCTGACAATCCATAGATGTCATGACAGGAACCTATTAGTACTACTATTCAACTAACTGACCCATTTGCCCGACCTTTAACCTCAATTTCTTGCCTTCCCATGAAGGGCTAGGCTGTATTACTACTCTTTGCACGGTCATTTTGAGTTTCCTCGATGTTAATTGTAGGTGTGTAATGCTTGTATGTGTTTGATTGCGTGTACACTCAATTACTGGGGAAAACACCACTATTTTTTAAATGCTTCCATTTTTTTTTATTTTTGATGTTGTTTGCAGGGCTATGTCGTCCTAAATAGGCCCTGGGCATTTGTACAGTGGCTTCAGAAAGCAACGATTGAAGAAGAGTGAGTTAAGCCGGATCTGCCTTTCTAGTTTTGTTCCTTTTTGTGTGGTTTTAAGCGTTAACCTTCCTCTAAAATTGCAAATGCGTCAAACATATAGTTTGGCATCCAGACATTTGCATGATTTAAAAACAGTAAGTGGAAAAAATAGTCATTTTCTTGGTGGTGGGTTTTAAGATGGAGAAAAATATGGTTGGCATGCGGTAATTTTCCTCCCTTCATGCTTAAATAACTGGGATGTTCTAATGAGTTATAACTGTTCTGTTTTGTTGAAAAATGGCAGTTACATACTGATGGCAGAACCAGATCATATATTTGTGAAACCTTTACCAAATTTGGCCTATGACAATGATCCAGCAGCATTCCCCTTCTTTTACATCACACCATCAGAGCATGAAAAAATTATCAGGAAATACTATCCTGAAGAGAGAGGTCCCATCACTGATATCGACCCTATCGGGAATTCTCCTGTAATCATTAAGAAGGTAATTACTTGTTGTAAACGTGAGTTACGTGACACTCTTTTACCTTGCAGCGTCATGGATGAGGTGTACTTCCAGTGCATGCATTCAATATACATGACTTGTATTTAGTTACTTTTTACTGTTTTGGATTAGTGATTTTACTAGGCCTAACTCAATCCCTTGTCATCTGACGAAACTTTTAGACACTTCTTGAGAAGATTGCCCCCACATGGATGAATGTATCAATACAAATGAAAGAGGATCAGGAGACCGATAAAGCTTTTGGATGGGTCTTGGAAATGTGAGAATTACCTTTTTCTTGTATGCAAATTTGATAGATGTATCTGCCCACATGTTACTCTTTAATAATTCCAGTCTTTTGTTGGTTGTCTTTGACTCTAGGTATGCATACGCTGTTGCTAGCGCACTGCATGGAGTTCAACATGCCCTTCGTAAAGATTTCATGATCCAGGTGCTCTACTTGTTTAGCATGTTCTTTTCTTGATATTATTCTTATTCACTTCAAAATATGTGTGCTTTAGTAACGTGATGAGAATTATTATTGACAGTCCAAAAAATTTTGCAGCCACCATTTGATACAAATCTCGGGAATACATTTATTATCCACTTCACCTATGGGTGTGACTATACACTAAAGGTATTTAAATCCCAAATCTCTGAATTTCTCATATGAAATGAATATGTTTGAGGGGATAAAGTAAAGATGCCACTGTTGTTCTCTTTTATTTTACTGACATAAGGTATTGACAATAACCTGGCAAAAAAAATCAGGGTGTACTGACCTATGGAAAAATTGGCGAATGGCGATTTGACAAAAGATCGTACCAAAATAGGTCACCACCGAGAAATCTTACATTGCCCCCTCCAGGAGTACCAGAAAGTGTGGTATGTTTACTAGCAAATAAACTGGAATATTTAGGATATTTGAGTAGGATATTGAGGTGTTGTTTAGGTGTTCAACATTTGCATGATTTTCTTCAGTGTAACTGGATGTTATGACATTCATCTTTCCTTTCATTTTAACTAGACCAAAACATAATTTTTTTTCTCATTTGAATTGATTCAGATGTCAGATTAACATAGTGAACAAGATTATTTATTGGTACTGTTTTATTATATGATAGGGAAAAAGTCCATTTTTGGTCCCTCAACTCTTTGCGTAGTTTAATTTCGTTCCTCAACTCTTCGTGTGGTTTGATTTTCATTCCTCATCTGCAAAACCGGATAAAACATGTCCTCCAACTCTCAAAACCATTTAGAGCCCATCCCTCCCTCTAGCAAAAGACGGTTTTGGCCGAGTTTGACCCATGTGGCATGCTACGTTGGATCCGAACTAGCCAAAACATGGTGGAGTTGGCATGCCACTGAGTCCATGGATTACTCAGTGGGTAGGTTGGACCAACGTGCCATTGAAATATTAAGCATTTCGGTTTTCTTTACTAATATATAAATATGAGTTGGTGGTTGTCATCCGTCCTCCCTCTCCTCTATAAGAAAAGCAATGTGCCGACATATAGGCTGCGGGATAAAAAGTAAACCAACTGCATCTCTCTCTCTTTCTGCCCACACCCGCTCTCCCTTGCCGGGCCATTACCCACTTCTCCCTCCCTGTATCTCAAGTGTGCAATTTTATTTTTTATAAACACATGGCATGATTTGATTATTTGATTAAAAAATGTGTTTCCGTTGCAACGTGCGGACACTTGACTAGTTAATATAGAAATGAAAGTGGTCTCCACCTCGTTTTGGCCAGCTGAGATCCAACATGGCGAGCCATGGGTCAAATCCAATCAAAACCATCTTTTGCTAGCGGGAGGGATGGATTCTAAACAGTTTTAAAGAGTTAGAGGGTGTGTTTTATGCGGTTTTGCGTATGAGGGATGAAAATTAAATTATGTGAAGAGTTGAGGGACCAAAAATGGACCTTTTCCTATAAAGATATGATGATCAGCCGAATACCAAATGTTAGCTGTGTGTGAACTATTATTATTTCCTTTCTATACCAAATTGCACTTGTTTGTAAGATATTGGAAATTTGTAAGTCACCAGCGAACCTGGCATAATTTTGATTGATTGGTATTTTAGGCAGACATGAACTGTGCCTGGGCTCTGAAGTCAGAATGCTTTGCCATCTTTTCTATTTATAAGGGACACTTTTTAGATCGAAGAACCTCATTATTGAACTCTACAGGTGTCACTAACACTTAGAATCCATGATGAAATTGCTTGCAGCAACACTATCATCTGTTGACCATAAGCTGTGTGATCCATACATCTAAGTCTCACTGTTCTTCCTTGTTTTACTACATGATCATGCATTAATCGTTAGCAGCCTTTGTTCATGAAACTGTTAATTTGTTACATGGGAATGTGACCATCAAATGCATGTCATGAGTGCTCCACTTGCATATAAACCGTGTGGCTGTGGACTCTTCATTACACAGAGTGGCTTGGACACTTCTGTTCAACCAATTATTGTTAGTAGTCTTATTCATGGCAGTCCTGAATAATGATATAAGCGTCTATTGGCAAATTATTAAGAGACTGGTCCTTTGAGTTACCAGAAGAATGTTGCAAATACCTAGGCTGTAGAATAAGAATAAAACATGGTAGGGAAGTCAACTACCTACCAGACTCGACTGAGGTCAAGCTTTAACACATTAATGTGAATTGGCAAAAGCAGAAATGGCAAAGTTGGACATCAATAAAAGAAAACTCAAAAGTTGCTCCTCCAAATCTTGGTTTAGCCCATTCATGTTGGATCCTGTTTGGCACCGTGCCACTGACAAATTAATACAAGCTAGTGGTCAATCGGTTTGGGAATTAGATTTTAGTCCATTTTCTTGGATTTACAAATGCAGATTCCGAATAACTCGCTCTATGTTGAATTAATAAGAATTATGTTGTTATGAAATTTTACCATTATCTTTCTGTGTATAAAGCTGCATAACCTCTGAAAGATTTCAAAGTTTGAAGTTTGTTTTCTGCCCTAACCTAATCTTTTCTTAATGCAGGTTACACTTGTAAAAAAGGTCAACGAAGCTAGCGCAAACCTTCCAGGGTGGGATAATGGAAGATAAGCTATGGTGACGTCAAATATTGCCGAGCTCCCATTCTGATAGGCCCCTTACAGGGGTAATACACCATAAATGACAGGAATAGATAGTTTTTTCTCTATACTTAAAAGAAAAAAAGAAAGAAAGATGACTGTTTCAATTGAAAGGTATCTTGTAATTGGCACTTCACTGGTAGAAATATCAAAATATAGTTTTCTGCAAGTACAATTGTGCTTGCACTTTGACAATGCTAGAGTATCTGCAGTTTGATTGTCCATTTGATTGTTGGAATTAAATTATTTATTCGGCTCTTCGTGCAATTCCATTTCAATGCAAGTTGTGAAGTTTCGTAGTATTTGGTGGTGAAGTAAACAAATTCCCAAGTGCCGATTATAAAAAACAAAGGGTTCGTATAGGCTGAATATAAACCATCTCATTATATTGCGACCAATGTCTGAATACTAGTATTTGTATAATACTAAACTTCAATATGACATATTGTGCCTTCCACAAAAAATATCCGATTTAATGTGTGCGACAGCACAGGGCTAAAATTGATCGTATTTCTCTCAATTTCTCCTGTAAAGTTTTTTTTTCTAAAATATGTTTTACGTACGGCCTCCCATTTCTTGTTCACTTGCTGAAGTGAACTAAAGCTATGGCCATTCACGCTTCAAAGATTATTGCTTGATCTTTCTTGATCAATTTAGTTGCCTGATTTATTTGGCCTCTCTTTAATTATCTATTAATATAATTCGGCCGAAATCTCATCTTGGGTAAAATTAGCATCGACCAAACCCGGACCAATGTTTCACCCGTTAGCGAAATCAGTGTTGTTTCATGTCTTGGTATGCCTTGTGCATATTCGCCATCCGGCCGACGGGATATGCCACGTGCCTCGTTGTGGCAAGGATGCCGGAACACCATCGATTG
The DNA here is from genome assembly GCA_036346275.1 of Otatea glauca. Classification (NCBI taxonomy): domain Eukaryota; kingdom Viridiplantae; phylum Streptophyta; class Magnoliopsida; order Poales; family Poaceae; genus Otatea; species Otatea glauca. The sequence goes on along the minus strand of CM070711.1, from coordinate 16,827,314 downwards.
AACTGTGGCGTGGCTCATCAGAAGCTGTCTCCGTCACACTGTGAGAGCGGCTAAGACGTCACGCCATGAGAGTGGGATGTAGTCACTGATCTCGTTGCGATGATACAACGAACATCGCCATTGTCAATGTGCCGGACCGGTCAAGCCTAGGACAACATTGACATCATCGCCGTGTGCAGGATGTGGCCTGTCGTCACGGTCAACGCACGTCCCGTTAGAACCGTCGCTGTCATCGTGCCACGAGCATGGGTTGGCCAGTGGCACCATGCAGGGGCAAGCAATGCTGCTCCACAGTGTCGTGTTGAGCCAAAGCACAAGATGTCACTGCCGCTATGTGCAGTGCGTGTGCGGGCAGCCGTTGGATGCCGGAGCCAAGGGGAGCGCCAGGCCTGAGTGGAGTCAGGGCGAAGCTAGGGAAGAGCCACTGGCTACTAACGAAAGTCGCCATCGCCACGTCCTTGCCTGGCTTGGGCGCACACAAGCTGCCATCACCGAGACTGTCGAGGGCAGTAGAGGGACGGAGCACCTCTCCACCACTGTCGTTGTGGGCGACATGCAAGCTGAACCACCGTTGCAGTTGATGGAGAGGGCCAAGGGAGTGGTGCCGTCGCCACTGTGTTCTGGTCGGGATTAGGATCAAAATCTATCCTATCGGGTTTATTAACCCTAATGGATTTCAGACGGAGAGGTGGGCCGGATCGAGATGCGGGTTGGATCCAAATAAGAACCCGATAGGGTCTAAAATTGTCAAATAGTGAAAATTTTTGCAAGAAAAATCCCCTGTAATCATGAAGAATTACAAATAAGTCCAAAATTCATTGAAATTAGATTCCTAATGGCCAAAATTTCGCAACGAAACCTTTGAAACTTTCAGTTTAAAGTTTTAGGGCTTCCACCACGTACAAATTTATGATTTAGACCTTGGAAAGTTTATGGCTATTATATTTAAGTCTTTTAGGTTTTATTTAATTACTAGAATTTTTTGCTATTTTAATTCATAGAAATTGCTTCTACGTCGAGAAAATTACTAGGAATTCATAGATTCATATTTACTATGTTAGTAAATTGAATTTTAGTATTGTCTTGTATGATTTGATGATGGTAGCCTTGTTGAGCTAACCATGGTTGCTCTACTTGTTGATAAGCAACATAAACGACATTGAAGACATCATATCAGGCGAAGAGTTTCGAGTGCTGACTGTCAATTGCCGGAACTACATCTATTGGGAGATGGAGGTTTCGACCAGAGTTCGATATGAACTCTGTAAGAATTCTGATGGATTTTGAGTTCCATCAAAACTCTCCAAAGACCCTGCCTAGAATTTTTTGGGCCAGTTAACATTTCTAAGCCTAGGGAAGAAAGCCTTGTATCCTGTATAAAGACCAGAATGTGATCGTACGTTAGGAACTTGGTACATATATTCAGGAGAATGAGGTTGTTGCCGACCACGATTAGGAACTTCACCTGGGGTGAGGTGTTCAAAAATGCTTCTCTGACGTGGTTCATCTCTCCACTGGTGGCTAATGCTTTGCTAGCCTTGACTAGACGAAGATCCCTCCACGTGGGAATCAGTCTAAGACCTTGTGGATAAAGACCTAACTTGTACTTCATTTGTAGTTTCTTGCAAATCAATAGCAATGGATCTTATAATTGTAGCATTGAGTATATTTTCTCCTTCCATCCAATGATTAAGAATTGCACTTGATAAAATGTAACATCCCAAAATTTTGGTCATCTATTCAATTTAATTTATTTAGAATTTTCTTGGAATTTTCCTATTTTTATGGATTTTATAAAGCCTTTTTGACATTTTCAGTTTTACAAAAATAATTTTGTGGAAAATTTTTAAAACTTAAATTTATGAAAATAATTTTATTATTTTAAAAATATTACAAAGTATTTATGATAATTTTTCCAGAATTTTTTTAGAACCAGTTTTCTATTTTTCCCAAACCTATTTAATTAACAGCATTATATTAATTACTGTAAGAAAAATAACAATATAATATTATTAAAAAATATTTATTAGTACTTTATTTTCTGAAATGGTTGTCTATAAAAATTCCCAAATTTATTATGATTTAATTGCTATTTTTTCGAATTTAATCCGAATTTTAGTGGAAAATTCATTATTTTCGGTATTTACTTGTTTGCGGTTACTGTTCATACGATCCGCTTCTCCTTCCCACCCGCAAGCTACAGTGCACCCATTGCAACAGTGCCCGAACCGACCCGATCCGCAATTAAAGTCCACTGTTTCCTCATTTATTCCGGCGATCTGTTACTATTCTGGCAAAAAATCCGATGAGCGTTTTCCGACGATCCGCTGGTCTGATTGCCCTATAAATTGAACAACAGATTTCCCCTCTCATCCTTTACATCATGAGCTTTGAGTTGGTCCAATCCATCCATCAGATCTTCCTGCGCAAGCCGTTCTTTCCGAACTCCGCCGAACTTTTGGCGAGCTCTCCCGGTCACCCCTAACCTCTATTCGGCCTCAAATTTTTACTGGAGCTTCCTCTCAGTGTCCTCTACGTCGTGTAAAATCATATTTTGAAAATTCATAACGGAGCTCTGTCGGAAGCCATTTCTTCTCCAACTCCGGAGAGAGGTCAATTTTTGAATTCAAGAGGTCTGATCCCCTTCATCTTAAGTCCGTTTGACCTCATTTTTTTCTTCCTAAATTCATATAAAATTATACTCTATCTATTTGTACTATTTTTGTATTTTATTTGAATTTATTTGGATTTTATTTGAAATTAGACGTTCTTCGCGTATAGTTTTCAGAGAGTCGGAACGATCTTGATCACCTACCCTTCGATCCAGGCAAGTCACACATTCTTGACCATGTTGATCCCAGAATTTTAAATTATATTTTGATTTAAATTACTGCATGCATAATTTTTATCAGTGTAATTTAAATCCCACATTTAAATGCTTAGTTACTCCTAATTGTTATAACCCATTTGACTTTGATAATCCATATACTTTGTCACCTTAAGAAAAATCTCACTAGTTGGTACATTAATATAGTATTGACTAGTGCTATATAATAACTGGCTTAGACAAGCTTAGACCTGAATTAGGATCTTTTTTGGGAATTTGTGCCAATCAAAGATGTTTTTGTGATAAAGGTTATTTCTTGGCAATGGTGTGCCGTGGAATGATATAAAAATTAATATGTTTTAAAGCAAAATGAAAATGTGGATTTAGACTGGGCGAGAACGGTTGATTGGTGGTCTTTGGGTTTGCTGAAAAGCTTGCCTAGTCAGTTAAGGACCGGTCTGTGAGCTACTGAATGTAAAGCGCAACTGTGCTTCCACAAGTCTGGTATGGGACAGAACTGGCTGTCCGTTTAGCGATCTTTCATGTTAGTTGTGCCATTGAAGGAATGTGGGGATGGTTAGTCTGCCACATGGCGCAAGAGGGGGCTTCTGGACTGGGCAGCGGTGAAACCTCAGTGGGTATAACTACATGAGATGAAGCTTTATAGGGGCCTTGTCGTGATTTTTCTTTGCCAACACATCCAAGGAAGTGTGTATTTGGGCAAAAGGAGACAATCATGTCTTGTGGGTAAAGTTGTACAACCTCTGCAGAGTGTAAAACTAATCGATTAGCCACGTCCGCGGTCATGGGCATACCGAGCAAGTCTTTTACAGATTAGATTTTGATGTTTAAAAAAATGTTTCAGAACAGTGTTTTTTTATATGTGGTGAGAGTCCACATAGGGAAAATTTGGGATGAAACTCCGGGTTGGAACCCATGCTGAAAATTGGATTATAAATTAGTTTTTATTATATCAATTACGCTTTAAAAATTACTTATTGTATTTGAAAAATTGCTATATGCTCAAATTAACCATATTATGCCTTCCTTTGTGACCCTTCATTAATACTGCATTTTCCGTATGACTTGCGGAGTACTTTTGTACTCACCCTTGCTTCTCTAAATTTTAGAGGAGTATCTCTAAGATGGTGAGGACCAAGATAACTAGGTCGCTGCCCCAGTTGATTGCCTGTGGTGAATCTATTGGGTTCTACTACTGGTTTTATTTTGCTTCCGCTGTAATCTTTTATTTGGCATGCATGCCATATTTATTGTAAACTTTGATTATTAATAAAGTGCGTTGGATATGTTATGTTATCATCTTTGCTGTGTGTACTAGCTTTTCCTGAACTAGTACATAATACACGTAGGATTTCGGAAGTGTTTTTCTGGGGTCCGACATAAAATTTGAATTCTTTCGATGGGAGTAGCCTCCTGCGAACCACTTGGAGCAAGATTTAAGTCGCTTACCGTCACCTTCGGAGGTGGCGGTGTAATTGGAAAAGCATGACGAGGTTGTCCTCTAGAGACATCAAATCTCCGCGAGGTGCTAGGTTAACCTCTATAGTATAGGCGTTTGGTATTATCAACAGATTTTTTTTGGCCATAAGTCGCTCATATTCATTGTGAGCGACTTTTTCAGCTCTTTCCTGAGCTTCACTCTCTTTGTGTTCCACTTGTTGTTCCTCTGTCTCACGGGTAACCGCACAAACGCGGAAACCAGAGTAGACAAAAGGTGTCAGTCCTCCATCTTCATCCGATGATGGGTTATAATCCAGGCCTTGAAGACAATCTTCTGATTACTGCCTTTTGAAGCATGTTCATTATCAATCTCCATGGAACATACTTCATGGGCATCTTCCTCCGAACCCGCTGTAGGAATGACTAAATATTTACCTTTTGATTCTTTGGGTGATTGTTCTTCCGCTTCAACCTCTGCCTGGATCTTTGTCACTTCTGCTTCAGAAACATACTCGAAATAGAAATCACACTTACAATCTTCTTCTGTCTGATAGTCATTTCCATCAAGATCAGTATAGTCGGCGAGATCGAACCAATTTTCTTCATCCATCTCAAGGGATTCCTTTACCTTGATTACCGGACGGCCCTCCTTCTAACGCCAACTGTCAATGTTTAAGACCTAGGTTCTCTTAATCGAGCTTATGAAAATATGTTTTTAGGCTCCTAGTAAACAAGATGAGGAAAACGATATATGGGGATTGCTTCTTTATTAGCCAAGCGGCTCTATAGGGTATACAAATTACAGAATGAACGCTCTCAGATGTATATTGCTTATTCTGGTTGCGAATTAGATGCCCTCAACAGCATGGATCAGTCCCCTATTTATGTCGGTTGAAAAGGCGACAATTGTTCTCCTAGGGCCGTCATATAATCGAGAGGTTTCTTCTCACTAAATGGTGTCTTCTCACCAAAGGGTGTCTTTTCCAGAGATATCTTTCGGTAGTTATGTACACCTATTAGATAATTGTACGCACAGAGACATGTGCGGGGATAACCGCTTGTCCCCGACCAGTTCACTGGTCGGTGTGACTATTTCATTGGTCGGGGACGACCAATGTGAAGCAAAGTTTATTGACAACCATGACTGAAGTGATCGGAGACTAAACCGTTAGGATAAGGGTGGGCTTTGTTCTATATATTATGGGCTTTATGTAGTGTAGGCCCATTAATAGAGTATAGTCACGAATAATTGAAGGCCCAAATAAGTGATAGGCTTTTAATCCTCGTCAGTTTCTTTAGGGAATTCTATAGTGTTAGTGGGTTCTCCTCCATCAAATATTCGGTCTTCTGGTCCGTATGGAGATGGTGCCTCGGGAAGTGTAAAGATGAACACTTAGCGGCTTCGAGAACAACAGGAGTACCAGCTTCAGGCTGGGAAATAGCAGCTCTAAGAGATCGAGCTGTCAGGTTAATCTTGGCATCCATTGCCCATGCAAGGTAATTGCTACCATTCAGGACGAGCTCGGCAAATTCCCTCTTTGCAATGTCCGACATCCTATATGCAAGTTAGATTGAATTTTAATGCTGGTAAAATCAATATATTGCATGCTTACTCTTAAATCAGTATAGTTTGGTCTATAACTATTCAGTAGATAATTATTTCAAATTTCCCAGGATTTTCCTAGTATTTTCCATAATTTTTTGCTAATTATCAAGCAATTTTCATAATTACCAATTAATAGAAAAATAATTCTAACATATATGAACATGGAGTAATGCTAAGAAAATAAATCCTGAGGCATGTAACTTCCAACATGATATCCATAATTTTCCTAGCATTTTTTTGTGATTTTCTGCTAATTATCAAGCAATTTTTGGAATTACCAATTAACATAAAAATAAATTTCAGCACATATAAATATGGAATAAGGCCAGGAAAAATAAACCGAGAGATATGGAGTTTCCAATATGTGCTAAGCCTAATTTAACAAGTTTATTGAAGCCCCATATACATATACATATAAAATCAATTTCTAGGATTTACTATAATTTTTCTGAATTTTATTATTTATTTTTATAATTTCAAAAAACATAGGGGGAAATTATAAATTTCCCTTTATTTTATTTTTATTTTTTCTTCTGGAAATTCAACAGCCACTAAAGCCTGCATCGATGCAGTGTAGATTGATGCAGCCAGACGATCACAATCGAAGAGCTTCATGCTAGTAACGTGTTGTAAAACGAAGTCGTTCGCCCTTGATCAACCACGGTGCATCAATAGAATAGCAAGTACAAATAAAGAGCACACGCAATATAGGTAGGAATTCTGTTATCTCTCTTTATTAGATAAGTTCTCTTGTACAATAAGTGTCAAATATATAGTAGAAGGCAGGAAAAGATAAATTTATATTTGCTCACATATAGATAAAGTACAACTAAATATGAACTCAAATCAACCTATATCTTAACAAAATTAACTCACTGCAGAAGTAGACGAAGAAAATCCACGTAGTGCAAACAATGCCTAAAGCACAAGGATACTTGCTGTGGCGGCTCTCCGTATCTCTAGGCGCTCCTGAATATGATTAGGCCTAGGCCTGATCCGTTCAAACGGACAAGGAAATTGAACTAAAAATCCTCGCATGAAAATCAGATTAGATGCCTTCCTATCTAAACAAGCGCACCATCTAAATCTCTACTACTTCTAATTAGGAGTTGGTGGCAGTGGTCCGTTCTCCTCTAGAGTATCTGATTCATTGAATCTAACATGAACGACTGAGATAGAAGAGAATTTAATTATATCTTAGATGGAAGGATTTTATCATATCTTTTTTTAATAGAAATATTATTTTAGCATATCTTTATTCACATGTTCTTACTATGGAAGGATGTTATTCATATATCTTATAAATGGAAGGATTTTCTCATCGTGTCCTGCATAGATAGAAGGATATACTCACCATATTCTATAATACGGGAATTCTATCTCATCATATCTGGAAATGTATAGATTAAAAGGAAAGAATCACGCAACCAAATCATGTGCCAATCACGAAAATGTCGGGGAGACCTAGCTTCTATCCGCCTGCGTACGCTGCCTTCTGCTTTCATCTGCTCCTTCCTGCAAGAGGAGGGCAATAACTTTCTCCTCTTTCAATGGTAAGGATTGATATCACTCTACTAATTCTAATTAAGAGTTGGTTGCGATCGTCCGTTCTCCTTCAGAGTACTTTCGTTAGATCTAACATGAACGGTTGAGATGGAAGAGGATTTAACCCGACAGTCAAATCTCTTCGGAGGAACAAGTTTTTCCTACTATTGAAATATAACTAAAGTTAATGTTCTTTGCAAATAAATTTTTTGTTTGAAAGCATCTAGCCACCCGATATGTTTTGGTTTTGATAATTAATAACAACTTTGCTATATGATCTAATGCTTTTGTTGAGAATATTGAAAGTAGGTCGATTCCAAGATTAATTATCATGGAAATACCAAGGAAGGTTCAAGCCAATCAAGCAATATGTCAAGATCATGTAAAGTTATATTTATAAGGCTCTTTTCTAGTCCTTTGACGATCTTGGAGTTTGGAAGAAAGATCGGTTTACTAGATTTAGGGCCGTACTATTAAGAGGGATCTTGACGCTTATGTTAATATCATTTAAGGGTTTAAAGGCTCAATATGCATATTCAAATTAGTTGCCCAATATTAGACAAGTTTCATCTTTGAAAAACCTTGAGATAATTCAAATCTCTGGAAATCCGGTGCTACCGCCTATGGCAGCGCGGTGCTACCGGATGAGCGGTAGCACCGGCTCAACAGCCCGGTATGAAAATTCCAGAGAAGAGGTTTTTGGGCGATTTGTAGCCCGGTGCTACCGCCCATGGCAGCCCGGTGCTACCGGGATCACGGTAGCACCGGACTTCAGCCCAGTGTGAAAATCACAGAGGGTGTGTTTTTGGGTGATTTAGTGGCCCGGTGCTACCGCCCAAGATAGCCCGGTGCTACCGGACCTTCGGTAGCACCGGACCTTAACCCGGTGTAAGAATTCCAGAGGAGCACTTTTCTTAAGTTTTTAGTATCCCGGTGCTACCGCACTTGGTGGCCCGGTGCTACCGGACCTTCGGTAGCACCGGACCTCAGCCCGGTTGTAAGGTCGAGGATGCCGACTAGAGGGGGGTGAATAGGCGGCTTCTAAAAATCTCTCGCTAATTTCTACGAAGTAATTCACCCCTAATTATCCTAATACCAAAACCTTAACAAATATTAATGCGGAAGCGATAAACTAAGGTTTTGACAATTAAAGCCTAAATCAACTAGGCTCACTATGTGCACTAACTAATTAGGTCTCTAACAATAATTGCAATTCTAAAGACAAGCAATCAATCAATTTAATTCTATGAATATAAATTGCTTGAATATAAATAATGAAAACAATGCAAGCACAAGAGACACAATACTTTTTACCGTGGTGTTCGGAGACTTGCCGGTCTCCCCTAGTCCACGTTGAGGTTAGCCCAAACGAATTGGACCGGCTCCACGAATTGAGCATCCACCTCGAATCCACTAGTGGTACCTCCTTTTCCCTCCCGGGTAGGCGAGCTCCAACCTTCACAAACTTCTCCGGGACTTCTCACAACCTCCGTTGAGAAGCTCACCGCGCACGACGCTCTACGCCGTCTAGGAGGCGGCAACCTCCAAGAGTAACAAATCAAGCCCTTCCGCTTGAACTTCACCTAGTGCAACACATGCACTCCGGTGACCTCCTACGTGCAACACATGCACTAGGATCCTCCTCAAGTGCAACACATACACAAGAGGCTCTCAATCCACTTCCTAATTGCAACACATGCAATTAGGACTCACTCTTAGCTCAAAAGGCAAATGGGAGAAGGCAACACATGCACTTCACCCCCAAGAACTCACACTTGATTTCAGCAACCAGCAAATGCCCCCCAAGGCCTCCTTTTATAGCCTCCAAGCCAAAACTAGCCGTTGGGGCGAAACTGAAAAACTCAAGAAACCCGGTGCTACCGCCCTACTAGGACCGGTAGCACCGGCCTCCTCGCCAACGGCTACAAAACTAGCCGTTGCAGGATGTCCGGTAGCACCGGCCAACTGGGAGCGGTGCTACTGCCGGGCGGTAGCACCGGCCTTCACCCCGGTAGCACCGGACTCAATCCGAACACAAAAACATCTCCTCTGGAATTTTCACACCGGCCAGAGGAGCGGTAGCACCGAACCTCCGGTGCTACCGGCCTACCATGGGCGGTTGCACCGGACTGCCAACCCGCCCAATAACATCCCTCTCTGGATTTTTCACACCGGCCAGAGAGACGGTAGCACTGGCCTCCCGGTGCTACCGGCCTTACAAGGGCGGTACGACCGGCCTCAGGGAGAAAACACTGTTTTTCACCAAAACTTTTCTCCAAACCATTAAAGATTTATTCTTTGAGCTATGTGAGGATCAACACATGATCACAACACTATACAAAACACACTTGCACATGTTAATCACATACTCCAAAGAATCTCATTAAGCACAACTTATTTGCAAAACACATTTGCCAATAAACTAAGAACTTATGAGATCAATCCTCTTAGCCATGTGATGATCAACACATGATCAAGTCAATTTGTAAAACACATTTACAAACCCTATTCACATGCTCTATGATCAAAACTCATAATCTCAAGTTCATTTGCAAAACACATTTGCAAATAACAACTCCAACTTATTTGCAAAACACATTCGCAAATAAACCACGAACCTATAAGATCAATCCTCTTAGCCATGTAAGGATCAACACATGATCCTGACAATTTGCAAAACACATTTGTAAATGCCAACACATGCTCTAGGATCGAACCTCATAACTTCCAGCTTATTTGCAAAACTCATTTGCAAATAACAAGCCAACACTTTGCAAAAACACATTTTGCAACTAAACCAAGCTTAGCCTTGTGATGATCAACACATGACCCAATCACAAGCTAAAACACCAAAGCATGAGCTCTCTATTTGCAACACATGCAAATCTCTAGCACCATGCAAACAACCGCAACAAATTCAAGTGCATGAGCTCTCTATTTGCAACACATGCAAATCTCTAGTTCCATGCAACCACTTTAAACCAAATCAAATAAGATTCAATTAAGATGCAAGTATGAGCACCCTTATTTGCAACACATGCAAATACTTAGCTCATACCAAATCCAATGCACAAGCTTCACCCATTTGCAATACATGCCAAATGGTTAGCTTCATGCAAACACCAAACAAGAGAGTGAGCTAGAGTGAACCGGATCAAGTTCATCAACACATGATAAAGCTCAAGCTAAAAGACTCAACCCCTCTTAATAGTACGGCAACCTAACTAGCAACCCGGTCTCCCATCCAAACACCGAGACCGGTAAAAGACTAGGAACACATCCTTAGCCCTAACTAGTTATACCTTTGCCTCTAGCGATCCACTTGGAGCTTTTATGATTTTCAATCATCTTCTCTCCAGGATCACCTCTTCTTCTTCTTGGTCATCAACACATGATGAACCTTCTAGCTCTTCTCTTAACTTCGGGATCACCTCTTGAAGCTCATCAACACATGATGACTTCTTCTTCCCGTTTCTTCATTTTCTTGGACTCAACCTACTTCACAACTCATGGAAGATGTTAGTCCAACAAACACGATTGTCTCGTCATCCCCGCACTCCATTAACACATAATGGATGCCTCTAAGATCGATTAAGCACAACCCCAATCAATTTGAAAGATTAATTGTTGTCTTGAGTACTTTGATGCAACTAATGCTTCATTATACTCAAGAACTTCCCGCTTGTCTTTAATCAACAAAGAGACACCATAAACACATGATGAAATGTTATTTGATTGATTGAAAGACAATCGAACTCAATTTAAATTACATTTAAATTGATATGAGTATATATATATAACTACATAACTTTCATATACTCAAATGATTGTTTCAAAGTCTTGATCCTTTATATGTTATTTAGCAATAAGACATGGATCAATACTATTGAAACAACAAGTTAAATTATAAACTCCCCCTAGATGTGTGCATTCATGTAGTATATGAATTAGGAACATAATGCACCTATTTGGACTAAAGCAATGGAAGAGTTCATACTTTAACTTGAATCCTAATTATGCATTAAGTCAATAGAGTGAATACAAGTGCATACCTAAGGTTTTCCATTTTCCATCCAAATATGAGACTAATAAGAATAAGGCTCAATTAAACATGTTAGTCTCATAATGATTAGATTTGTCATTAAACAATGATTAAACATTAATATTAAACCAATCATCAAAACCAATGGAGCTTGAACTTACACCGGTGCTATATTTCCAGAGAAGTGTGTTTTTGAACAAAGAAAAAGAAATGGAGTCCGGTGCTACCGGCCCTAGTTGGGCGGTAGCACCGGACCCCTGTAACGGTCTCTGGCAAGTGCATTAAATGCACTGTTCTAGCCATTGAAGTAGAGCCCGGTGCTACCGGTCCTACATGGGAGGTAGCACCGGAAAAACAGATTTTCTGCAGATTCGAGCTCCAACGGCTAGAAAGTTTGGTGGAGGCTATAAATACCTCCCCACCTGCATTCTAGAGCAACTTTGGGGTCCTCATTGATGATATTTGAGCTCTAGCAAGTGTTCTCCACTCTTGTGTGCATTCAATTTCTATTTGTGAGAGTGAGAATCAAGTTTGGGTGTTGCATTTAGTGTTTAAGCCTTTAGACACCGACATTTGACCTCAAGCTAGCGTCAAGGTTTATTACTCTTGGAGGTTGCCGCCTCCTAGACGGCTTGGTGGCGACAGCGCGTGAGCTTCTCAACGGAGATTGTGAGAAGTCCCTGGCAAGTTGTGAAGGCCGGAGTTCGCCTACCCGGAGCGGGAAGAACTACCTTAGTGATCGAGGAAGGCTCAGCGAGTGGAGCCGGCTTGACGTGGTTCAAGTCACCTCAACGTGGAGTAGGGAGACCGCAAGTCTCCGAGACCATGGGTTAAATTCCTTGTCTCCTATTTATTTGTGTTTGGTACTTTTGCTTGTTGAAAATCCATTTCATTAATACCATATTCTTCATTGTCTCTTGTGCTCTCAAGTATATTTGCTTCACTTGTATTGACATACCATCTTAAGCAATTGCTAGAGATTTTAGTGTGTTCTTCACTTTTGTATCTCAATTTGATAGCATCATTTGTATTTCCTAAATTGTGTGAAAAATTTAGAAACCTCCTATTCACCCCCCTCTAGTCGGTTATCCTTGATCTTACAAGTGGTATCAGAGCTTGGACTCTCTTTTAGGGCTTCACCACCTAGAGAGTAAGGATGGCTAGCGATGGGGTGTCAATAGGCAAGGCGCCATTTTTTGATGGTACAAATTATGCTTATTGGAAAATTCGTATGACCGTTTATCTTAAGGCCATGAGTCCAAGCATATGGAGAATTGTAGTTGAGGGTTTCACTCTAGGGGTTAATCCCACACTCACAAATGACCAAGAGGAGCGAAACACTCATCTTAATGCTCAAGCTATGAATGCTCTTTTTGGAGCATTGAACGCGGATGAGTTCAATCGAGTGAGCAATCTTGAAACCGCTCATGAGATTTGGACGACCCTCTCGGAAATTCATGAGGGGACATCCTCGGTCAAGGAAGCCAAATTGCATATGCTTCGAATCAAATATGAGAGTTTTATTATGTTGCCTTATGAAAACATCAATGAGATGTATTCACGGTTGAACAACATAGTAAATGAGCTCAAGAGCCTTCGAGCATCACTAACCGATTTTGACATTGTTCGTAAGATGCTTAGGGCTCTTCCGAAAAAATATGAGACCTTGGTGACGTTGTTTCTCAACTCACCGGAATTGCCAAGAATGACGCCAACGGGACTTCTTGGAAATCTCATAACCAATGAGCTTTACAAGAAGGAAAAGGAAGAACTTTTGGAGCAAAGCTCATCGAAGAAGAAGAACATCGCTTTCAAGGCGAAGGCGGAGTCAAGTGATGAAATGATCAATGACTCCGATGATGACGAAGATACCGAGGAGGAAATGGCCCTTCTTGTGAGAAGAATGAGAAAATTCATGAAGAGGCGCTCAAGCACAAGTGGTCCTCAAAAATTCAAGAAGGGACAATATTCTAGCACCAACCGGTGTGCCAATATTCGGTGCTATGAATGTGATGAGAAGGGACATATTGACTCGAGAAATATCCAAAGAAAAGGGACGACAAAAACAAGTCCCCTCCGAAGAAGAAGTTCTTTTATGGGAAGAAGAAGCTCTTCAAGAAGTTGAATAGAGATGGAAAGGGCGAGGCTCACATTGGAGAATGGAACTCCGAGGAAGAATATTCAGACTCCGACTCTTCCGAAGATGATACACCTCCAAAGAAGAAGGGTCTTGCCGGAATCGCCATTAAGGAGACTTCATCACCCTTCATCACTCCATTGTGTCTTATGGCAAAAGGAGACCTTAAGGTAAACTCAAATGATGATGAACCCTCCTATGATGAATTAATGGATATGCTTGAGGATTTGAATGAGTATCTTGGTAAAGAAAAGTCTAAACATAAAGCTTTGAGAAAAGTATATCTTTCTCTCAAAGACTCTTATGAGGAGCTAAAGGAAGCTCATGAGACTCTTCTTGCTAAGGACCATTCAAAGTCTCAAAATGATATAGGAATTAGTTGCAAAATTATTAATGATGTATCGTGTCTAGAAATTGATTCTTGTTGTATATCAAAGACTAGCATATCTACCTCTTGTGATGATTTATTTGATATACCATCAATATCATGCTCTAGTTCTATTTCATGCCATGAAAACCTAATAGTTGAAAATAATGAACTTAAGGAACAAGTAAACAAACTTAGCAAAAGTCTTGATAGATGTTTTAAGGGTAAAGATACTTTAAATAAAATCTTGAATGGTCAAAGATGCTCCTACAATAAAGAAGTCCTAGGAAGTGTTCCTAGGAAGGGCAAAAAGATTAATAACAAAGCTCCTCGTTTTGTTAAAACAAACGGGAAGTTTTGTTATAAATGTCATGAGATAGGTCATCTATCAAACAATTGCCTCTTAGATAAAACAACTAAGAATAACATTTATGATTCTTGCTATGTGCTTAAGAAAGATAGTCTTGGTAAAATAATTGCTAAATTTGTTGGCACTCCTATACTTGGTCGTAAAAAGAATGCCATCTGGGTGCCCAAAGCCTTGGTTACTAACCTCCAAGGACCCAAACAAATTTGGGTACCTAAAAGAACTTGATTCTATTTTGTAGGTGAACTACAAGAACGGTGGACGGCATTGGGTGTTGGATAGTGGATGCACTCAACATATGACCGGTGACCGGAAGATGTTCACCACCTTTGAAGTAGGAAATAGGCAAAATGACAAGATCACATTTGGTGACAATAGCAAAGGAATGGTATTGGGTTTGGGCAAAATTGCAATCTCAAATGATCTTTCTATTTCAAATGTTTCTTTGGTAGAAACCTTAAATTTTAATTTGTTATCGGCCGCTCAAATTTGTGATCTAGGTCTTTCTTGCATGTTTTCTAAGAATGGTGTTGTAATCTCTAAAGAAAATAATAACTCGTTAGTGTTCAAAGGTTTTAGATTTGGAAATTTGTATTTGGTTGACTTCACCTCAAATGAGTCATGTCTTCAAACTTGTTTAATTGCAAAGACATCCCTAGGATGGTTATGGCATAGAAGACTAGCTCATGTTGGGATGACCCAACTCAAAAAACTTTTCAAAAATGATTTAGTTGTGGGCTTGAAAGATGTGAATGTTTGAGAAAAATAGACTTTGTAGTGCTTGTCAAGCTGGAAAACAAGTTGGTAATTCTCATCCTTCAAAAAGTATCATGTCCACATCTAGACCATTAGAGCTCTTACATATGGATTTGTTTGGTCCAACAACCTATAAGAGCATTGGAGGAAATTCATATTGTTTGGTCATTGTTGATGATTTTTCAAGGTATATGTGGGTATTCTTTTTAGATGATAAATCTGAAACCTCCGGCATCTTTAGAAACTTTGCAAAAAGGGCTCAAAATGAATTTGATTTTAAAATTAAGAAGATTCGTAGTGACAATGGTTTCGAGTTCAAAAATACAAAAATTGAAGATTATTGTGATGAATTTGGAATAAAGCACGAACTTTCCGCTACTTAAACTCCGGAGCAAAATGGAGTTGTGGAACGGAAAAATCGAACATTAATAGAAATGGCAAGAACTATGCTTGATGAGTATGGCACCTCCGATAGTTTTTGGGCGGAAGCCATTAACACCGCTTGTCATGCAACTAATAGGCTTTACTTGCATCGTCTCTTGAAAAAGACCTCTTATGAGTTTCTCATTGGAAGAAGACCAAATATCTCTTATTTTCGAGTTTTTGGTTGTAATTGCTATATCTTGAAAAAGGGTGTTCGACTTTCAAAATTTCAAAGTCATTGTGATGAAGGCTTCTTGCTTGGATATTCTTCAAATAGCAAAGCCTATCGTGTATTCAACAAAAATAAAGGTTTTGTGGAAGAAACTAGCGATGTTGAGTTTGATGAAACTAATGGCTCTCAAGAAGAGCAAGATAATTTGGATGATGTAGGTGAAGAAGGTCTAAGAGAAGCAATGAAGAACATGACACTTGGAGATATAAAACCAAAGGAGGATAAACAAGATCCACCCTCATCCACTAAAGTTGAACCCACTATTTTCGCTCCGTCAAGCCTGGTTCAACCTATTGATGTGGATGAAAAGGAAAATGATAAATCAACTCAAGCTCTACCTCAAAGAATTCATCACGGACTCTCCAAAGATCATCCAATAGATCAAATATTGGGTGATGTTAGTAAGGGTGTTCAAACTCGATCTCGTGTTGCTTCTTTTTGCAAACATTACTCTTTTGTATCTTCTATTGAACCTACTCACATAGATGAAGCCTAGATGATCCGGATTGGGTAAATCCAATGCATGAAGAACTCAATAACTTTGCCCGAAATGATGTTTGGACTTTAGTGGAGAGACCCAAGGAACACAACGTGATAGGCACAAAGTGGGTATTCCGAAACAAACAAGATGAAAATGGTATTGTGGTAAGAAATAAGGCCCGGTTGGTAGCTCAAGGTTTTACTCAAATTGAAGGTTTGGATTTTGGTGAAACTTTTGCTCCCGTGGCTAGATTAGAAGCCATTAGAATCTTACTTGCTTTTGCATCTTGTTTTGATATTAAATTATTTCAAATGGATGTAAAGAGTGCTTTTCTAAATGGAGAAATTTCCGAATTGGTATTTGTTGAACAACCTCCCGGTTTTGAAAGCCCTAAATATCCTAACCATGTTTACAAACTCTCTAAGGCGCTATATGGTCTCAAACAAGCTCCTAGAGCATGGTATGAGCGACTTAGAGATTTTCTACTTTCTAAAGGGTTCAAAATTGGGAAGGTTGATACAACACTCTTTACAAAGATTATTGATGAAGAATTCTTTGTATGCCAAATCTATGTTGACGATATTATATTTGGTTCTACTAACGAAGACTTTTGCAAAGAATTTGGTGACATGATGTCTAGGGAGTTTGAGATGTCAATAATTGGAGAATTAAGCTTCTTCCTTGGACTTCAAATCAAGCAACTCAAGAATGGGACCTTCGTGAGTCAAACCAAATATGTGAAAGACTTGCTAAAAAGATTTAGCATGGAAGACTTGAAGCCCATCAAGACTCCAATGGCTTCCAACGGGCATCTTGATCTAAATAAGGAAGGTAAACCGGTAGACTCAAAACTTTATCGCTCTATGATTGGTAGTCTACTTTATCTCACCGCATCTAGGCCCGATATTATGTTTAGTGTGTGCATGTGTGCTCGCTTTCAAGCTTCCCCTAAAGAATGTCATTTAGTAGCAGTTAAGAGAATTCTAAGATATTTAAAGCATTCCTCAAATATAGGGTTATGGTATCCTAAAGGTGCTAGTTTTGATTTAATTGGGTATTCAGACTCGGATTATGCGGGTTGCAAAGTGGATAGAAAAAGCACCTCCGGAAATTGCCAATTCCTAGGTAGATCCCTTATTTATTGGTTCTCCAAAAAACAAAATTCCGTAGCTCTATCCACCGCCGAAGCCGAATACATATCCGCCGGTAGTTGTTGTGCTCAATTATTATAGATGAGGCAAACTTTAATGGATTATGGAATAGATTTTAAAAATGTGCCTCTTTTATGTGATAACGAAAGTGCCGTTAAAATAGCCAACAACCCGGTCCAACACTCAAGAACTAAACATATAGAAATCCGTCATCATTTCTTGAGAGATCATGTTAGCAAAGGAGATATAGTGATTAGTCACATTAGAACCGAAGATCAATTAGCGGATATCTTAACCAAGCCTTTAGATGAAGCCCGGTTTTGTAAATTGAGGAATGAATTAAATGTCATAGACATCTCTAATGTGGTTTGAGTTTTTCCCTTTAATCTCGCTTGAAGATTGATTGGTTAATTCTGTTGTTGCTTTGTTGAATATCTTTCAATTTTATTTAATATAGCACTTGTTGAGGGGGAGCTCTTCATATGATTCTTACATCTTGAATCTCAAACAATATTGTTTGTTTCAAAAATAATGTTGAATCTTAATTAAGCCATAAAACTTGAGATTTTATAAATTTTGGATGCAATTGTATGTCTTATAAAATATATATTAAAGTTTTATTGAAAATGTTGACTTCTTTGGGTATTTATCTCTGTCTTGTCTGCTTTCCCAGTAGCACCGCTCATACAAGAGTGGTAGCACCGGAGACCGATGCAACAGGAAAATCCGCGGTAGCACCGGATTTATCGGGTTCTGGGGGTTAAGCCAAGTGCGGTGCAACCGTTCCCTCCTCCTTCACACCACTCTCTCTCTTTTCTCTCTCTTCCCGTTATCCCTTTTGTTTCCCCTCTCAAATTTCTTCAAAATCATCCGAAGAAATCAAGTTTTCTCTCCACCCGTTTGATCTTCACTCGATCCTCTCTCAAAGGTACCTTCTTTGTTCAAATTTCATCGGTTCTTTATGCCCTAGCATCATCCTCATTCCTTTTTAGGGTTTTGTGAAAAATCAGCAAAATGTGTGGAAATTTGTTGAAATTTGTGGTTAAAATGTATTTGATGAAGGATATTCTTGCTATTAGTAGACTTTTCCTGAATCAAATCAGTTAAATCATGAATTTAAACAAATTTTGCTCAAAATCAGATCCGGCCGTGCTACGGTCCTCGTATGTAGCACCGCCATGGTCCGAGCAACCGGTTTGTATAGGCGGTAGCACAGATTTGCGTATAAACCGCTCACTGATTGCAATTTTCTTTACAAAACTCTAAGTGTCTGGGGCATATCCTTTGATCTTAATCCTTGAATATCTCTTTGTATCCAAGAATCATGCCTAAGACTCGTGGCTCGGGTCTTACGTTAAAGTAGCCGCAAATAGAGGACGAGCTCCTCCTCCTCTTCCTCAAGACTCAAGCAGTGAAGACAACATTCCAATAGCTTCAAGACATCGTGAAGTCCGGCGGAAGGTTAGGCAAGAAACCGTGACACTCCAAGAAATCCAAGGGCAAACAATGTATGTCGAAATCAAGAAGCTAGTGACTCTATGGATATAGATAAATCTCAAAGTGGAGAAGAGACCGAAGAAGAAGAAAACTTTGATGACTTCGATCCTTCGGTAAATTTGAAGACAATCAAAGGTGACACGTATTTCTCCTTGAGAACAGCAAATCAATACTTGTTGCCAAGGACTGCCACTGAGGATAAATTCAGAACTTTATTTCAGCAGAAAGTTTTTTATGAGATCTACAAAGAAAAGGAATTTGCTGATCATAAATGGATAAATTGGGAGCACATTAGAAAAATTCCTCTGTTTGTTGGAGTCCCTGAGTTATTTCATGGTGCGTGACGAATACTAATAACAGGGGTACCCCAACGGCCCGAAGCGACGAGCCAGCGGCCTCAAGCATATCTCCAGCCCAACAGGCCGCGCCCGGCCCGCCACCGACCGAATCGCTGCGAGACCACACAAGACATCCGCCCCGACCGCCGGGAAGCGAATCCGACGGACAAGCCCCGACTTCTTTGGCGGGCGGGATCTCCGACCGACCGGACAATACCCCGACTTCTTGGCGGGCGGGATCTCCGACCGACCGAACCAAAGTGACAGACGCCGAGGGCCGCGTGTCGGGCCCTAATCACCTACCACCACGCACTCGCGAACAAGGTCAATCGGAGTGACTATACAAGGGCGGTGGCTCCTTCCTAGAAGGTTTGGTGATCACGGGTCGAGCTTCCACCCCATCAACCGGATCGTATAAGATTTAACGCACGCTTCCTCCCGAGGCGGCGCCAACGCCACACACCGCACGCCAAGATTCGTAAGGATCACGAGGGCAAGTACGCTATTTCCGAAGGATACCTAACCTCCCGACCACCAAAGCTACCGACCCAAAGATGGGCAAGACGTGTGGCGACTCGGTCCACGTGACGAAGGACCGAGCTCCTAGCATAGGTCGCCTCGCCTTCCCCGACTTCGATGTAACCCGCCTTCCTTCAGATAAAAGGAGGCGGGACTAACGATTCTAAAGGAGAGGAACAGATAAGAACAGAGGAGCTTAGGTAATTTAGCGCCTCATCTCAGAAACGTTGTGCAAAGCAATACAATACGCCATCCGAATCGGAGTAGGGACTTTCACCGAACCAAGATACATCTTGGACTCACGAGTCTAACCATTCAGTGGAGTGGAACGCGCGACCCTTAGACTTACAAATTTACTTGCCGGCGCCAAAACGCCGGCGCTAGCGCGCTGTAGGGGCTCGCGCGTCTTCGCCACCATCTCCGATTCCGCTTGTCTCTCGATGGCATCCACCCACCGCGACGGCATGATGATCGCGCGGGAGCCGGATCCGCTCGCCTCGACTTCACCGTCACCCGGCAGAGGGCTCACGCTCGCCCCGCCGCCCCGAGGACAGCGCCACCGAGAGCTCGGGCGCCCTCTCCGGCGATTACTAAGCTCCGCTTGGGCGCCCGCAGCCCCGGCCGAAGCCGAGGAGTGCTCGCCACGTCTCGCGAAACTCCCAGGGGCGGGCAGTGACCATGTCACCCCGTAAGCTCGCAACTTGTGGCGATGGTCGGCTACATGCCGGCCTCCATCCACGAGCTTTGGAAGACTCTTCCACCATGACTCAGCCCGACACGGAGTACCCTGCTCAGCAGCGGCACTCGCGAGTGCAACATGGTGGGCACGCAGACGGTCCCCGCTGCCACGGGACCTCCTATCCGGTGCACTCAGCGCAGGAGGAGGAGTACCAGCCAGAGCGCATCAACGCGCCAGCCCGCCACGCCGAGCTCCAACAACAAGAAAGAGTTGGAGGAACGAAGAGTCGAGCTCGACCAGCTCTGTGCCAACCCGAGCAGAGGAGCTCGAGACCCGCATGTGCTGGCGCGCGCAAGCGCGCTGCCAGCACACCCCAAAGAAAGCGGAAGAGTCCGACGGTCCTCGCTTCTTCCCATGCAAGCCAAAACGTGGCGCGGCCGCAATGCCGCCGAGGCCTCCCGAGCCGACCACCCGAGGCCAAGGCCACTTATCAAAACCTCCGGGTGGTAGAGCACGCGCCGTGCAAAGACATGCACGCCCGGCCCTATCGCCGAGCCACCTCGCCACCGGGCCCGCAGCACAGACGGAGCCGGCGTCCGGATAGGCGGCGCCGCACCGCGAGCCACACCAGCTCGCGCGCCCGGCGCGCCAAATACGCCTGATGTTTACGACATTCGCGCTACCCTTGAGGCGCGAAGAAAGATGGCGAGGAGGACGCCACTCACGAATTGCGGCGGCGGACACCACCACCGCAGCCGAGCCCCGACGGTCCCGGATCGCGAGCGTTCGCCAGGGATCCGCCAGCGACTTCCCGCCGATTCGGCGCCACCAACATTGCCAAATACACCGGGCCACAAACCTGTGTGTCGCTCAAGATTACCGGCTCGCATGCCGCAAGCGGAGGAGCAACGGATGACCTCTTCATCATCCAAGACCTTCCCATCTACCTCGCGACTCGGCTCAAGCCGTGCTCGAGTACTTGCCCGCCAAAACCATCGAGAATTGGACCGACTTGAAGGCCCTCTTCGTCGGCAACTTCGGGCACTTACAAGCGCCGAAACTCCTCGACCAAAGGGCGCAAACAGCAGCCTGGAAACCCTCCGACTACATCCGGCGGTTTTCCCGCCCGGCAATGAGCTCCCGACATCTCCGACGCCGATGTCGTGGGAGCATTCATCTACGCACCTCCCGCAAGGCCTTGGTACACAAACTAGGTTGCCTCAAGCCCGTAACTACCAAGGAGCTCCTCGATATCGCCATCAACCACGCCTCCGGCGAGGAGGTGGGGGCCATCTTTGAGGAGGAAAGGCCCAACTAGAATCCGGCCCACATCGGTCCTTCTCGACCGCCTCCGACAAACGGCGCGCACGGAAGCGATCCGCGAGACCCAAGTGGTCACCACCGCCGAACGCCCGCCAAGCAAAGCCAGTGCGACCGACCGTCGCGCCGACCACTTCGAAGTTGATGGACGCCCGTGCCCAAACCACGGGTTCTCCATCGCACAAGTACCGGATCGCGAGGTTCTCGAGGCGTTACCTCTCCAGCGTCCGCAACGCCGCGTGGCAAGGAAAGAAGTTCACGCGGCCCGCTGGTCAGAGAAAAGGCGCACGACGAGTTCCCAACCCGACGGCGCCTCATGATCTTTGGAGGACCGCCTGCTATGCCGATAAGCGCCACTCAAGCTCGCTTATCGCGAGGTCCACACCGCCGCGCCATCGCCCCCAATACCTCCGGTGGTCGAGTTCCCGATCACCTTTGATCGGACCAATCACCCCGACCACGCCCACACCGGGAGATACCCCGTGGTCACCCGTCGTGGGGAAGAAGCGCCTTTCAAAGGTGCTTATGGACGGAGGCGCGGCCTCAACATCCTCTACGCCGAGACGCCGACGCTATGGGATCCGCGCCAACCCTCCGACCCGAAAGGCGCCTTTCCATGGCGCCATTCCCGCCAAGAGCCCATCCACTCGGGCGGATCGACCGCCTGTTACCTTGGGGAACCGGAAACTTCCGCACCGAGACCTCGCTTTTGAGGTCGTGGATTTCCCGGTTCTTACCATGCCATTCGGGAAGGCCGTGTTACGCCAAGTTCATGGCGGTCCCCACCACGCCTACCTCAAGTCAAGATGCCCGCCACGAGGAGTCATCACCGTGGCATCATCTTTCCAATTGCCTCACGATCGCGAAGCAGCAGCTAGTTGTGAGCTTGCCTTGACAAATATCGCGTCACGAGCTCGACAACCTCAAGAGGGAAGCCTCCGAATCCGCCCCGAGTCCAAAGCAAGTCGGGGCGGATCCTTCAAGTCCGCCGAGGACACGAAGGAGGTCGCGGTCGATCCTCGTGATCCGACCAAGACCGCGCGGATCGGAGCCACGCCCCGCCAAATAGGAAAGCGCCGCCGACTCCTCCGCACCAACAAAGACGCCTTCGCATGGAGGTCCTCTAACATGCCAGAATCCCAAGGAAGTCGCCGAGCACTCCTTGAGCATCCGACTGTGCTCAAAGCCGGCCGCCAACGCCGCGCCGCTCGACGAGGAGAGGCGCAGGATCATAGGGAGGAGATCGCCAAACTTCCGTCGCAGGTTCATAAAAGAGGTGCGCCACCCCGAGTGGCTAGCCAACCACAGTACTTGTAAAAACAAAAATGGGCAATGGAGGATGTGCATTGACTATACGAGTCTCAATAAAGCGTGTCCTGCTGATCCGCTCCTTTGCCCCGCATCGACCAAGTCATCGACTCCACCGCAGGTGCGAGTCCTCTCTTTCTCGGATGCCTACTCGGGCTACCACCGATTGCGCTAAGGAGTCCGACCACCGCGACTTCCTTCATTACTCCGCTCGCTCATTCTCGCACGCTACAATGCCGCTCGCCTAAAGAACGCGGCGCTACATACCGCTGATGTATGCAAACGTGCTTCAATGACCGGATCGGTCGTAACGCTGAGGTGTACGCCGACGATATTATCGTAAAGACCAAGAAGGCCGACGACCTTATCCCCGACCGAAGAGACCTTCGCGAACCTTCGACGATTCCGCATAAAGCTCAATCCCGAGAAATGCGTCTTCGGGGTCCCCAAAGGGAAGCTCCTTGGCTTCATTGTCTCCGAGCGAGGCATCGAGGCCAACCAGGAGAAGATATCGGCAATCGCAAGGATGGGCCCAATCAGCAACCTCAAGGGAGTCCAGAGGTCGACCGATGCCCGCGCGCTTTGAGCCGTTTCGTGTCTCGCCTCGGCGAGCGCGGAATGCCACTCTACAGGCTACTCAAGAGATCCGACCGCTTCAGCTGGACCCCGGAGGCTCAGGAGGCCCTCACCCGCCTGAAGGCCTTCCTGTCCTCACTCTCCACCCTGGTCGCCCGGCACTGTGTGAACCGCTTTCTACATCGCCGCCACTACCCAAGTCGCCGCGCCCTCGTGGTGGAGCGAAGGAAGAAGGCCGCGAACTCAAGGTACAACGGCCGCTTTACTTCATTAGCGAGGTCCTTTCCGAGTCCAAGGCTCGCACCCACAGTGCGGCTACCTACACGGTGCTCATTGCGAAGAGAAAGCTCGCCCATCGCTTCGACAAGACACCATCACCGTGGTGACCACGCCCCGCCGGCGAGATCATCCGCAACCGCGACGCCGAAGGATAGCCAAGTGGGCGCCGAGCTCGGCCGCCACGACATCACATACGCCCTCTGACGGCGATCAAGTCGCAGTTCCCTAGCCGACTTCGTCGCCGAGTGGACGAAACCGTGCACCACCAGGATCAAGACCCCGAGCACCGACAATGTACTTCGATGGGTCTTACAACAAGAATGGCGCGGCGCGGAGTCGCCATCATCTCCCGCCGGGAACAAGCTTCGACGCCATCGCCGCTGACAACACCAACAACGCCGCCGAGTACGAGGCCTCGCCAACGGTCTCCGGATCACCGCCGACCTCGGTGCTCGCCGACCCACGCCCACGGGACTCCAAGCTTGTCGTCGACTGTCATGAAGGCCGCGGAGCCCCGAGACGCCCGTGATGGCCGCAGATCGTCGAAGTGCGCGGGCTCGGCGCGGTTCAAGGGCTTCGAAGCCACCATAGCTACCGACGCCACAATAGCGACGCCGACTACCTAGCCAATCGGCCTCCAGAGAGCCGGTCCCGCCGGATCTTCGTCTCGACGACTCCTGCGCCTTCCATCCACCGGGCTCAGTGACCGAACGGTCCCCGACCTACCTAGCACGGTGGCCCAACGCCGCGCGGGCCGGCGAGACTTGGCCGGTCGAGCCGCAGCGCGCTAGCGATCGAGTCCGACCGAGAAAGCCCTTCATAGATCGCTTGACGGACGGGTCACTTCCCACCCGACCGAGGTCGGTGCCTCGCCCGGCGGCAAAGTCTTTCGTCCCGGTCGGCCTGCACCTTTACAAAAGGAGCCCGGTCCTCCAAAAGTGCATTCGCCGACCAAGGGAAACAATCACCGGACGACATACACAAATGGAATTTGCGGTCACCACGCTGCGCCCGATCTCTTGTGGGAAAGGCCTTTCAAGAAGGTTTCTATTGGCCGACCGCCATGTCCGACGCCGAGCACATCGTGACGCACTGCGAAGGATGCCAATTCTTTGCCAGCGCATACATCCGCCACCAGCCTTGCGACGATCCCCATCACGTGGCCTTTTGCGCTTTGGGGACTCGATCCGCCGGCCTTTCAAGAAAGCGCCCGGGCTTTACCCATTTGCTCGTCGCGGTGGACAAGTTCACCAAATGGATAGAGGCTGCCGGTCGTGAGCGCCACGTCGGCACAAGCGCCATCTTCTTCCGCGACATAGTCTTTCGGTTGAGTCCCAAACTCCATCATCATCGACAACGAACGCAGCTTCACGGGAAGGAGTTCCTCGAGTTCTCGCGATGATTTCAACATCCGCTGCGATTGGGCGGCCGTGGCCCATCCGCGACCAACGGCCGTGTCGAGCACGCAAACGGCATGATCCTTCAAGGGCCTGCCGCGGATCTTCAGTCGGCTCAAGCACTTCGCGGGGCGCTGGGTGACCGAGCTACCCTCCGTCGACCAGCTCGACGAGGCGCATGACGTGGCCATCCTGCGATCGGCCAGGTATCAACAAGCTCGCGACGTTATCACACCGCCGAGTTCGAGGGCGGTCTTTCGATCTTTGGCGACCGTCCCGCGCGGGTCCAAACCAACAAGGATAAGCACAAGTCGCCGCTCGAAGGCCCTTCACCGTCGTGCGAGATCCTTCGACCTGGCACCTTTCGACTCAAGGACGCAGACGGCCGCATCCTTCCGAATGCATGGAATATAGAAAAGTTAAGGCGATTCTATCCCTAAACTCTTTTCCTCTTCCTAGCATGCTCTTTACTTTTTCCTTCCGAGCACACGTCGCCATGCGACGACTCGGGGCGCCCTTCTGCGCGCCCCGCTCAAGCCGCTCCCGGCCGGCGCTATGCTGGTTGATGACCCAACCGACCACAAGGTCCTTCCCGAGCGGTAACCCTTCGACCCAAGTGCTACACCACCTCGCCCGGCCGCTATGGTTGCTAACACTTCGCGGAAGAAGGAAGTACCCGAGTGGAGTGACCTTTGGGTCGGCAGGGAACACTCCTCCCCCGCACGAACTCAGCTATCCCACGCGCTTATGAGGGTACGTGACCCGACTGGTCATGAGGTCCATCCCGAGCGGTAACCCTCTCAACCCAAGTGTTACGGCCTACGCCCCAGCGGCTATGGTTGCTAAGTAGCACTTCGCGGAAGAAGGAAGTGCCCAAGTGGAAAGATCCTTGGCCGGTCTAGAACACTCCTATCCCTCACAAGTGCGCCTAACCGCTGCATAGCCAAGTCTCCAATCCACCTCGCTCCTCCCAAAACGACCCAACCTACGCATAAGTGACCCCTGCGGTCCTTAGGGCTATGGTCGGTCAAACGCTCACCCTAAATACGAAAGAGGACGAGAGGCGATTTTGGAACTTGATAAATTCAAGGTTGTTTACATAGCAGTCTTTACAATCTAAAAAAGGATAAAGCTAACTTTTTTATTCTTCCCGTGGGCGAACGGTGGCGAGCGGAGAGTTGGTCGCCTCGCTTCGGAGGGCACTGCGGCGGGATGTGGTGGCGATCTCGGGCGCGCGGCTCGACCAGAGCTCAAACCTGCCGATCTCCTCGTCGGTCCGGTTCCGCCACGCCGCCGCCACCACCGCGAGGTCGATGCCGTCGTAGTGCAAGACGGTGTTGACCAACACGACGGCTCCAAGCGCAATACGATGATCACCGCCTCCTCGGTCCGCACTGGCCAAGACGGGACAAGGGCACTCGGGCTGCCCCGGCTCAAGGATGCGATCGCAGACTTCCGACCGCCTTGCGGCGGGCCTCCGCCTGGCGCCCATCTCGCCCGACCGCCTCCGCAACCTTCAACGCCGCTGGGCCTCGCCCCGCCACGATCGCCACGCCGCGAGCATCTGCCGCCGTTCTCTGCGCTTCCACGGCGACGCCAGATTCTTCTGCGCCTCGCAGATTGCGGCGATTTTGGATAAGTTCGCCTGTGGTCGCACCCGCACTTAATTGAAGAATTGAGACACTTACCGCCGCAGAGTTGGTCAAATTGCGGCTTCCGCCTTCGCCTCGATGAAGTCCTCGGCCACCCGGGCCTTACGGCGATCGCCGCTTCGGAACGAACTCGGTCGGCATCCCCGAGCTCGGTTTCGCTCGGTCCGCAGCGTGTTGCTCGCGTCTGCGCGCTGTCCCTCCGCGGCAACGGCGGCATCCTTGGCCTCGGTGACCTCCGTCGAGAGGACTCCGCCCACCACTTTCGCCTCAAGACCTTGGCTCCTGTGCGCCATCATAAAGGGCCTTCGTGGCCTCTTCAAGCCCTGGCGGATCTCCACCGCCCGACCGCCTAATATCCATGGCCTCGGACTAGGCGCACTCAAGGCGCACTGATCGCATTTCTCCACCGCACCGCTCACGATCGTCTGAGCGCCGCAGAGCTCAACTCGCGCGCACGGCGAGCCCGCAGTCTTTGCAAAACGTGGACACCCGCTAGTCGCACGGAAGAACATCAAAAAATGTGCAACGAGTCGAGCTTTTGGTGACTTACAGGCGATCGCCGACTTCGACCATCGTGCCCAGCCACCGGTGGAAGACTCCAGAGCAAGAGCCAGACCTTTACGGATCTGCCCTATCTCGGCCGGCGCGGTAGCGCTTTTGCCGAAGGGCGCCCCACTCGCTCTCCTCCGATCGACCCATGACGCCCGACCGGGACTACACCCGCGCGACGCTCGCTCGCCGGGTCGGGGCGCCGCCGTCCCAAAGCACCATGGGCAAGGGCGATGAGGTCAACCTTCGAAACCCCTCGGCGACTGCACCGAGAGGCATCGGTCGGCACCTCCTCGACAAAGGGTCGAGCACCTCCGTCACCAGCCCGCCTCGGGCGCGCGATCACCGACGGCACCGCTGCCTCATCCTCGGAAGGACGATCACGCCGTCCGGTGGGGTCCCGCCGAGGTGGCGGAAGTTCTTCTTCGGCCTCGACCTCGGGTGCGGCCCCGTCCTCGAAGCGATCGCGCCGACGCCGCCGACACCGCGACCGCCACCGACCCGATCGGAGTCGCCAAATCACCGGCCGCAGCATTTGCGAGCACGCCGCGACGCCCCACGGCCACGCCCGTGTAGGCGCGGCGCGTTACAAAGATTCAAGAGTCGCTCGGCGGCTTCGCGCAAAAATGCTCCAATAAAAGAAACACTTACAAGGCCGAAGGGTACGTGGCACGCGCGCCTCTTTGTCGCCCCCGCCAAGGGGCAAGTCTACCGTCGCTTCCCGGCCGCCTCACCGAGGCGCCGCGACGATCGCGAGCGCAAGATCACCTCCCGCTGGGATCCGCGCCACGGGCCCGTGGTGCCGCCGCGGCGGGTCCACGCTCGGCCGCCGCCATCGGCGGTCGAAAAAACCCACCATAGGGATGGTCGAGGCGCCCCGCGCTGTCGATGGAGGTTGTCCCCACGCCGTGGTCTCCGACACATCTCGCCAGCGCACGCGCTTCGCCGCGTTCCTTATGCTTCTTCTTCCTCCTTTCCTCCTTCCGCTTCTTGCGGAGGAGTCGACCTCTCCGTCTTCGCCGGAGGCCGCGCGCCTCTTATCCTCGGGAGCGGCGCCGAAGACATCCCGTGAGCCCCTAAAAGGATGCAGGAATGCCGTCGGACCAAGTGCTAGGGACAAAGAAAAGAGAAGCGTAAAGAAATTTCACCGACTTACGGATTTGGCGGGTGAGCGCCGAGAATGGCACCGGTGGCCACCGTAGCCACCGTGGCGCTTCCGCCAGAATAACCGCCACCCGGGCCTCCACCTCGAGACGCGCCAACTCGGGTTACTCGCCATCCTCGCCGGTCGGACGGCCCGCATACCGGAACAAGGGGCGGCTCGTGCACAAGGGGTTGCACGCGCATCCCCATAAAGCGCGCACAACAACGCCCCGGTGAGCCCCGCCTCCTTTGAGCCCCGATCCGCTCCACGATCAAGGCCACTTGTTCTTCTCCCTCTTTTGGCGCCCAGCCCACCGCCTCCGCCATGGGAAGCTCGCCGTGAAACGAGGGCGCCATCCACCGACGCTCAACGAGAGCCATTCGTAACGCCACCCTTGTTGGACGAGGGCGCTTTACCTCCAGTACTCCGTGCTCGACCGGGCGAAGCCGAGGGCCAGCCACCTGTGGCGCCACGGCGTCCGACGGCTGTCTTTCGAGCCTTGCTCGAAGAAGTGCCTCCATTAACGCCCAGCGCGGCTCGATCCCCGTGAAGGCCTCGCACAAAGATGATGAAGATGGCGATGTGGAGGACCCCATTGGGGTTGAGATGGTGCTCCTCCACCTTGTAGTGAGATAGCAGCCCCTGGACGAACGGGTGCGGCGCAGCCAAAGCCGCTCGAAGAACGAGGCGCACCACGACCTCGTCGCCCGCGGCCAGTGCGGGGTAACGGCCCCCGTCGGCACCCTCCAACCGGAAGGTCCCGAGGCATGAGAAGCCCTTCTTCACCAAGCCGAAGCGCCGCACTTGTCTTGCGCGAGCACTCCGCCACGACATCTTCACGTAAGAGGCGATCGGAAGGTGAGAAAGAAAGGTCGGGTTTTCTTTCCTTGGCTCTCTGTGCTTTTCTTGTTTCAGACAGAGACAAAGAAGGCAAGAAAGCGTGACTACCCGAGCACCCTAACGGGCGATTTATAGAGGACAAGCAAGCGCCGGCCGAGCGGTGCACCCTCAAACGGCGTCCGCCCACCTCGCTTATTGCGCCACCGTAACTCCGGGCCTAATACCACTCCGCTTTTAATCCTGTCATGTCAGCGACAAGAGCCATAAAGACGCCGCCCGAACAACGTGTCCGTAACCTCTTGGTCTCCGCTTTAGGCCGAACGGTTGCTCGGCGCGCGAGAAGCCCATCGACCGCCGCGCCCCAAGACGGCAAAGCTTTGTGGCTTGCGCCAGGCCCCAATGAGAAGTCAGGTTCAAAAGGCCTACCCCACGGATGGGTATAAGGCCGCCCAAAGAAACTTGAGCAAGGGGCGGTATGAGGTGAGCCCCACGGTGGGCCCTCGGTTAGGTCGGTGACGGCCTAATCACCTCTACTGCGTCCGAGACCATACTTCACACTCTCCCGAGCTCATCAATGAGCGACACCACCGTGCTCGGGTTGGCGGACGACCCGTGGTCCATACGGGATTGAGTAAAGAAAGGTTTTTATGGGTCGCCCACGCGAGGCCAGACACCCTACTGCAGGACCGTCCGCTCGGAAGGGTCCCCTTGGCGGACCTCCCAGACCCACTCGGACTACCCGCTATTGGCTCCACGAGCACGGCGTTCAAACCAACGCAGTAAACGCGTCGTCGCTCACTCCAGTCCCACACCGCGGATGGGGTATACATGTGGGATAGACGGTGGCCATTCTTCTCGCGGTTACCCTCGCCGACGAGGACTCGGGAAGGATGCCCCACGCCCACCACGACGAAACGAGCACTCACGCTCACCACGACGGTAAACGAGCACTCACGCCCAGCCACGACGGTAAACGAGCACTCACGTCCAGCTACGACGGTAGCGAGCACTCACGCCCGGCTACGACGGTAACGAGCACTCACGCCCAGCTACGACGGTAAACAAGCACTCACGTCTAGCTACGACGTTAAACGAGCACTCGGACACCAACCTCACAGAGGCATTGGGTCGCCCTCGCCGACCAAGGCACCGCCTAGCTACGACGTTAAGCGAGCACTCGGACACCAACCTCACAGAGGCATCCGGTCGTCCTGCCGACCAAGGCGCCGGACACCGAACCTCTCGAGGCATCCGGTCATCCCGCCGACCAAGGCACTTTGGACACCAACCTCACAGAGGTATCCGGTCGACCGCCGACCAAGGCGCCGGACACCAACCTCACAGAGGCATCCGGTCGTCCCGCCGACCAAGGCGATCGGACACCAACCTCACAGAGGCATTGGGTCGCCCTGCCGACCAAGGCACCGCCTAGCTACGACGTTAACGAGCACTCGGACACCGAACCTCTCGAGGCATCCGGTCATCCTGCCACCAAGGCACTCGGACACCCAAACCTCACAGAGGTATCCGGTCGACCGCCGACCAAGGCGCTCGGACACCGAACCTCACAGAGGCATCCGGTCGTCCTGCCGACCAAGGCGATCGGACACCGAACCTCACAGAGGCATTGGGTCGCCCTCGCCGACCAAGGCACCGTTTAGCTACGACGTTAAGCGAGCACTCGGACACCGAACCTCACAGAGGCATCCGGTCATCCTGCCACCAAGGCGCGGACACCGAACCTCACGAGGCATCCGGTCGTCCTGCCGACCAAGGCAGTCGGACACCCGAACCTCACAGAGGCATTGGGTCGTCCCTGCCGACCAAGGCACTGTCTAGCTACGACGTTAAACGAGCACTCGGACACCCGAACCTCTCAGAGGCATCCGGTCATCCTGCCGACCAAGGCACTCGGACACCCGAACCTCACAGAGGTATCCGGTCTACCTTGCCGACCAAGGCAGTCGGACACCCGAACCTCACAGAGGCATCCGGTCGTCCTGCCGACCAAGGCAGTCGGACACCCGAACCTCACAGAGGCATTGGGTCGTCCCTGCCGACCAAGGCACTGTCTAGCTACGACGTTAAACGAGCACTCGGACACCCGAACCTCACAGAGGCATCCGGTCGTCCCGCCACCAAGGCGCGGACACCAACCTCACAGAGGCATTGGGTCGTCCCTGCCGACCAAGGCACTGTCTAGCTACGACGTTAAACGAGCACTCGGACACCCGAACCTCACAGAGGCATCCGGTCGCCCTGCCGACCAAGGCGCCGTCTAGCTACGACGTTAAACGAGCACTCTCGCGGTTGTTCCGCCGATCAAGGCCCGGTCTATCCACGACGATTAAAATCAAAGCAAACTCATCGCGAAGACATTTCATAAAAGAAGATTTCATTATATGCCAGCAGACTCAAACTTTACACAACATTACATGAGGTACCTGGCGAGCTCAAAAAAAATATACCTACCCTACACTACGGCAGGAACATATCCGCATCAAACTTCCCGCAGCCCTTGCACGGTCGACGGACAGATCTCGGATCGGTGGACTCGAGGTCGCTGGAAGTGACTCTTTGGTAGGCCCTTCCTTGCCCGGTCGACGGGATGGACCTTGGAATCGGCGGACCGAGGTCGTTGGAGACGACTGCTTTGGTAGGCCCTGCCCGACCAACGAGGCCGCCGACATAGCCACGGAATGGCATGCCGCTGCTGCCGCTCAATGACATCGACGCGGCCAGATCGACAACGGCCGGCGCCTCGCACCATCGCCTCAAGAAGGGCCTCCTTACCACCTTAAGCCTCGAACGACCTCAAGCAAAGACGCCAACAAGAACTACATCACAAGCCGCGACTTCTTCCCGAGCTCGACCATCGCCTCGGCCGTACTCAAACCCAAAGCTCGGCCAAAGGATCTTCTTCTTCTACCGCGGCCATCACCAAAGTCAAGACTAAAGGATGCCTCCATTTCAAGGATCAAAAGGAGGATTTTGGTATAAGGGTCCATCGCTCTAGCATGCCCTTATATAGCCGGATGAAGGGAGATTAAGCGTCTCCAGAGTAAATGCCAGCGCCAGAAAACGAAGCGTCCCGCACCAGAACTCGAAGCAGTCAAGAAGGCGAAACGGGCGGGGCACACTAAGCCATGCTCGGCATGCGCAGCGAGGCGATTAAAAGCCTCCGGCAGTTCAAATGCCCCCGGCCAAGCTCCAGGGCAGCCGTCGGATCCGTCGGGGTACACCTGACGGAAATCGCTAACCGGATCGGCTGACCGACCGACTGTGCCCGCCACCACTCATCATCAAGTTCAACCCCAACCGAATCGCGAAATCGCCGGAGTTCGGGGCTCTTGACGAATACTAATAACGGGGTACCCCACGGCCCGGCGGCGAGCCGCCTCAAGCATATCTCCACCAACAGCACGCCGCCCGCCGCCACCGACCGAATCGCTGCGAGACCACACAAGACATCCGCTCCCGACCGGCCGGGGAAGCGAATCCGATCGACAACGCCCCGACCCCTTGGCGGGCGGGATCTCCGACCGACCGAACCAAAGTGACAGACGCCGAGGGCCGCGTGTCGGGGCCTAATCACCTACCGCCACGCACTCGCGAACAAGGTCAATCGGAGTGACTATACAAGGGCGGTGGCTCCTTCCTAGAAGGTTTGGTGATCTTTGAAGTCGAGCTTCCACCCATCAACCGATCCGCAGATCTGATTTAACGCCGCCTCTCCCGAGCGGCGCCAACGTCACACACCGCACGTCCAAGATTCGTAAGGATCACGGAGGGCAAGCACGCTATTTCCGAAGGATACCTAACCTCCCGACCACCAAAGCTACCGACCCAAAGATGGGCAAGACGTGTGGCAACCAGTCCACGTGACGAAGGACCGAGCTCCTAGCATAGGTCGCCTCGCCCTTCCCCGACTCGATGTAACTCCGCCTTCCTTCAGATAAAAGGAGGCGGGACTAACGATTCTAAAGGAGAGGAACAGATAAGAACAGGAGGAGCTTAGGTAATTTAGCGCCCTCATCTGTAAAACGTTGTGCAAAGCAATACAATACGGCCATCCGAACTGGAGTAGGGACTTTCAGCCCGAACCAGTATACATCTTAGACTCACGAGTCTAACCATTCAGGGAGTGGAACGCGTGACCCCTTAGACTTACAAATTTACTTGCCGACGCTCGAAAACGCCGACAGTGCGGGACTGTCAGACTTAGTTAGTAAAAGGTGTGATTATGATGAAGATCTAATAAGACAATTTTATGCTACATTGCATGTCTCTGAATCACATGAGACCATAACTTGGATGACAGATGCCGCAGTGCACACATTCACCAAGAGTGAAATTGAGGAAGCCTGGGGCATTCATCACAGTGGGTATCCCAGAGTGCACAGTGATAGAGTCATTCCCCTCGCCAGAAAGTTTGAGTTCTATGAACCTTCAGCTTCAGTCAAGTGTCCAGGTAAAATGGCACATCTGCTTCCTTCTACCAGTCTAATAAATAGAATTGTTAGAGTTACAATCCATCCTAAGAGCGGAAACTATGATGAAATCAGAGGATATGCCTGGAATATTCTGGGTAAAATCATGAACAGAAATAAGTTTGATGTGGTGGATTTTATGATCAAAGAAATGGCTTCATCTGCTTGTGACAAAGGTAAAAGAATCTACTTTGCTCCATTCATTATGATGATAATCAAGAGAGTGATTGGATTTCGAGGAGGATGTGGCGGTGTCCACAAGCCATACCGACCCCGTGAGGCTGCTCCTCAAACCATTAGTCAGCGTGGATCGAGTCTTCATCCCAGCAGCCTCAACATCGATATCCCACCGCCTCGAGGTCCCTCCATCTCAAAGATATTTCTCATGATCGCTTCTTGGGCGGTTTGAGGATCGACCTCATGAGCGATCTAGCCACATGAGATCGACATGATGAGTGGTTTCTCACTACCGAGGAGCAGCAATGCAGATCTAGGCGGATGGTTGAGGAGGTCCGAGGTCGACTGGATTCCATTGATTCCTCCATCTCCGAGCTTCGCTCATCGCTTCCTATTGTCTATCAGCGCTCAGGATCTCGTGCACCTCCATCTACTCCGCCTCCTCCGGCTCCTCCATCTTCTTGAGCTTCTCGACGATCTTTTTGTATTTGATGCCAAAGGGGGAGAAGTGAAAGTGAACAGAAGATAAACTAGAAACTTATGTTCGTTTTGGTTGATACTTTTGTTGCTATGATATGTGATGTATTTTGGATGAATTTGTTGCTGTGTATGTTTGTTTGAACTTGTCGTGGTTAAATATTTGTAATTCTTATGGTTGCTTTAAAATATTCTCATGCTCTTGCATATTGCAATATCATATTGTTGTTTTAATACCCTCATTTGTTTATCCACGGGCTCAATTATTAAACAAAACTCCGTCAAAATTTTGTTTAAATGTACAAATCATCTACTTGCAATTAACATGCACATCTCTAGGGGGAGTATTTCTTTAAAAATATATATCATGTTTTATACTCCTTTCTTGCTTCGAAAGGCAAAGAAAACTTATTGATTCCTAATCACTTGAAGCAAAAATTCCCTTTTTGTTCACCTAAAAACAATTTCAAACTATCACTATGGGTTGTCATCAATTACCAAAAAGGGGGAGATTGAAAGCATCTAGCCACCCGATATGTTTTGGTTTTGATAATTAATAACAACTTTGCTATATGATCTAATGCTTTTGTTGAGAATATTGAAAATAGGTCGATTCCAAGATTAATGATCATGGAAATACCAAGGAAGGTTCAAGCAAATCAAGCAATATGTCAAGATCATGTAAAGGTATATTTATAAGGCTCTTTTCTAGTCCTTTGATGATCTTGGAGTTTGGAAGAAAGATCGGTTTACTAGATTTAGGGCCGTACTATTAAGAGGGATCTTGACGCTTATCTTAATGTCATTTAAGGGTTTAAAGGCTCAATATGCATATTCAAATTAGTTGCCCAATATTAGACAAGTTTCATCTTTGAAAAACCTTGAGATAATTCAAATCTCGAAATCGATTACTCAGCTTATGGCAAACATGGTGCTACCGGATGAGCGGTAGCACCGGCTCAACAGCCCGGTGTGAAAATTCCAGAGAAGAGGTTTTTGGGCGATTTGTAGCCCGGTGCTACCGCCCATGGTAGCCCGGTGCTACCGGGATCACGGTAGCACCGGACTTCAGCCCGGTGTGAAAATCACAGAGGGTGTGTTTTTGGGTGATTTAGTGGCCCGGTGCTACTGGACCTTCGGTAGCACCGGACCTTAACCCGGTGTAAGAATTCCAGAGGAGCACTTTTCTTAAGCTTTTAGTATCCCGGTGCTACCGCAGTTGATGGCCCGGTGCTACCGGACCTTCGGTAGCACTGGACCTCAGCCCGGTGCTATATTTCCAGAGAATTGTGTTTTTGAACAAAGAAAAGGAAATGGAGCCCGGTGCTACCGGCCCTAGTTGGGCGGTAGCACGGACCATCAGAACGGTCTCTCGCAAGTGCATTAAATGCACTTTTTCTAGCCATTGAAGTAGAGCTCGGTGCTACCGGTCCTACATGGGAGGTAGCACCTAAAAGCAGATTTTCTGCAGATTCGAGCTCCAACGGCTAGAAAGTTTGGTGGAGGCTATAAATACCTCCCCACCTGCATTCTAGAGCAACTTTGGGGTCCTCATTGATGATATTTGAGCTCTAGCAAGTGTTCTCCACTCTTGTGTTCATTCAATTTCTATTTGTGAGAGTGAGAATCAAGTTTGGGTGTTGCATTTAGTGTTTAAGCCTTTAGACACCGACATTTGACCTCAAGCTAGCGTCAAGGTTTATTACTCTTGGAGGTTGCCGCCTCCTAGACGGCTTGGTGGCGATTGTGCGCGGTGAGCTTCTCAACGGAGATTGTGAGAAGTCCCGGCAAGCTGTGAAGGCCGGAGTTCGCCTACCCGGAGCGGGGAAGAACTACCTTAGTGATCGAGGAAGGCTCAAGCGAGTGGAGCCGGCTTGACGTGGTTCAAGTCACCTCAACGTGGAGTAGAGGAGACCGGCAAGTCTCCGAGACCACGGGTTAAATTCCTTGTCTCCTATTTATTTGTGTTTGGTACTTTTGCTTGTTGAAAATCCATTTCATTAATACCATATTCTTCATTGTCTCTTGTGCTCTCAAGTATATTTGCTTCACTTTTATTGACATACCATCTTAAGCAATTGCTAGAGATTTTAGTGTGTTCTTCACTTTTGTATCTCAATTTGATAGCATCATTTGTATTTCCTAAATTGTGTGAAAAAATTAGAAACCTCCTATTCACCCCCCTCTAGTCGGTTATCCTTGATCTTACATTGTTGCAAATTGAGTTTTCGTTGCAACGCACGGGCACATGACTAGTACAATAGTATATGTCAATTGTCTATAAACTTATGTCTCATAGAAATTTAGGCGATATGGAGGAGAGAGAAGGAGAAGAGAGAAAGATTATGCCTACTATTTAATGCACGGTTTTATACTATATATATCATTGTATAAACAATCATATCTATAGGTAACATAGAAGTGTATCACAGACAACCATCGTTTATACCAGTGTTGTGAAAAACGGCCGACTCGACCGATTAGTCCGCCGATAATCGGTGACGGTGACTAAACCATCACGAATAGTTTAATCGAAGTACAATTAACGTAGTCGAACGATTAATTGACCGCATGATCCGATTAATCGACCGATTTCCGATTAATCATCTGTTTTCCCATTTAATCACGAAAATAGCTTATTTTTATTCACTAAATAGAATAAATTAGTTTATAATATTGTGTCATAGTGTTTATCGTATGTACCTTTTGGATTAAGTATGAACAATGAAATGTAAAACATGTTTTCTAGAGTAATAATTTACAATAACTTTGAGTGAATAATATATTTCTATTTAATTCTAAATATAAATAAATATATTAATAAGAACGCATAATTATCCATTAAATTTTAATTAATCGTCTCCATGCTACATCCGTGTGTCAAACGCAGACCTAAAACAAACTGAAGGGACGGGTATTGCCGACGTGGCGCGTTAACCAGAGACTAAACGGAAGGGGAATCGCACGCGTTCCGACTTGCTAGACGGCTCCACCAAGCTCGCAAACAACGCAGCAGAACCACCTCGTTTTCGCACGTCCGCCTCTCATGCATACACGCGCGCCCACCTCGATCCCCACGTCCCCATGAACCACAGAACCAACGAACGAATGAATTCAAGGCGCGCGCGGTCAAATCAATTAACCGCGCGCGATCGAGCGGGAGTTACACGAGTCAGGCAAGCCGCTGCCCCTATAAATCAACCCCGCACGCACACGACCGCGCACTTGCACCCAGTTCTACATACACACTCCGGCACACCGCCGCGACGTTCGCCGTTGCAGGGTCGAGCAGGTCGAACCGCCCTGCGCGCAATCTAGCTGCTACGTACGGCCGCGTCGTGCTGGTCATTTTGGCTTCCTCTCCTACGCCGCCACCACCACCACGTTCGAGAGATCCATAGCGGCGACGGCGATGAAAGGTTCCGAAAGGATTCTGCTTCTCCCAGCCGCGCTGGCCTTCGTCCTCCTCTTCCTCGCTTCCGGTCCCGACCTCGCGGAGGCGGAGATTGGGCTTGTGTTCCACGTCGGCGGCCCGCTCGGCTGGCGAGTCCCGGACGCCAACACCAGCTACGGCTGGTGGGCCATGAACAACCGCTTCCACGTCGGCGACGAGCTCTGTGAGTGATAGTTCCCATGCATGCATGCTTGTTTCTGCAACCTTACTTGTCTGTAATGGCGCGCCGCGTGATCTTCTCTCATGCTCATGTAAATGAAACCTGCATGCAGACTTCAAGTACGACAACGACTCGGTGCTCGTCGTCGACCGGGAGGCGTTCGACGCCTGCAACGCGACGGAGCCCCTGCAGAAGTTCGCCGACGGTGGCACCACGGTGCGGCTCGACAGGCCGGGCTTCTTCTGCTTCATCAGCGGCGAGCCGGGGCACTGCGAAGAGGGCCAGAGGCTCATCGTGCGCGTCATGGTGCACCCGGCGGAGCACGCGCCCGCGCCCGGACCGGCCTATGCCCCGGCGGCGTCGCAGCCCGACCATGGCGGCGGCGGAGGGCCTGACTCGGGCTCAGGATCCGGCAGGCGTCCCGGGACGTCATCCGTCGCCGCTGCCGTTGCTGCCGGAGACACCCTCGCCGTGGCGATGGCTGTTCTTGTTGGTCTCGCCTAGTAGCTTCAGTTATAAGTTTGATGCATGCATGCATCCCAACTCCCGTAGCTGATCGGTGGTCAGGTCTTATTATTGATGTTTAATTCCTCCGTTATTAGAGTAATGAAGTACCACTACTTTCTCATATCGATTGTGTCAAGACGTTTAAATAGTACGTGCTATTATAGCCTAATTATATGGTCATTCTATTTCTACGTAATTCGAATTATTGTATTATGTTTCTTCGACGCCTGTGACTACATGGGAAACTCTCTATTTATGATGTTTTCATACTGGTGCGATCTATTATTATATATGGCGAACTTTCATTGTCCTCAACAGTGCAGTACACAGTTGGTCAATTATATGTACAAGTTATACTACTAATACAGCTATGTTTCAGTAAAGTAAACAGTACTAGACTGTATATACACTGGCCTTTCCTTTGCTTCACGAACAAAGACGGTCAGGATTGAAGAATGAGTGTATCCAACCTACCACGGCTCGGAGTTTTTGGTCCAGTAACTTGCGGCAGGTCTGCGGCTGTTCCAACCATCCTCTGCCAAAATTAGGCTTACTCGCGCCTTAAGAGTACTCACTGCGTCGTCCTCCAAGATCTCCAATGGATCGTTCGGAGGCTGCCCAACCTGCAAGGAAATGATCAATGCAGAGACTGAGAGACGTTTAGAGGTGTTGAAATCTCTATGATGATTGAACGCCTCGTTTGAAGATGAATTACCATGGCAGTTTGGTACGATGTTAAGTACTGCAGGCAACCTCGGTAGTACCCACAGTGGTACAGAAGGGCAGCGTAATCCCTCAGTTCACGGGGATCCTGATTCAGTAGGATGAGTCTCTCACATGCTGCCAAGAAGATGCAAAGATATTGGTGAATCTGGTCATTAACTGCTAGAAAATGCAGGGAAAGTAAAATGTAGGAACAGGGAAACACGTTAGTTTGTGTAAAATGCAGTAAAAAATGACCTATCACTTAACTAAATTCTTGCCGACAAAAAAGGAATGAATAAATTTGGTCAGTTTGGAGAATAAATTCCACCAGTGTGAATTATCGATAAGGTGACTTAGTGTAATCAGTTATTGGAATAATCCATGAGTTCCAGTGTAATCAGTTAAATGGAATAATCCATGAGTTCCACCATGTCTTGCTTGTATACACAATATGCTTGAAGTACTCAGAACTTCGATTAACGCTATTATGTATCGCATGGAAACACAATATAGATAAGTGATTAGAATTAAAACGGAACAAAAATGTTGTACCTGCTAAAGCTCGCCTCATATCACCGAAGCGGACATTAGTCCATACTCCACGCATCAACCTATGTTGAGCAGCCTTAGCAGCAGCCATCTCTATAGCACTGTTAATGAATTTCAAGTCACTCCATTGTCAAGCGATGCAAATAATACATAACAATAGAAATTCTATTCTGTCCAAGTTATATATAGAACATGCCTTATATTGCCATGTGACCTTGCTTGACTGTCACCTACATCACCAGGGCCATGGTGGTTTGCAGCAACAGCATTCAAAAATAAGCTACTGGACCGATTAGACTGGAATGGCCAAAACGTATCCTTAAGAGTATTTAAAATCTGAAAAGGGATTTATCAAAGTAAGCCCAAATGTTATTGCATTCAACAATCAGCAAGTGCCAGGGGCTCAAGGCCTTGTAATATCAGTGTTCTAAATAACAACCGTTAAAACGGTAAAGGTCCCCTTCCAGTTACATTTATGGATATTTCAAAGTTTGTCCGTTTTATCGGATCGTTTATTCGGATTAACGACCGTTAACGTTTAACATACCCGTTTTATCGGGCTGTTTATTTGGATAAAGTTGTAAGATTGCCATATGACATAGAACATTATGATATACATGAGATGAATACTAGTTTTGCTTTTCATTGCTACTTGAGCTGTTCATTCATTCAATTATGATCTTTAATTACATTCACATCGTACCATCTTTTTTCTTCATGTCACCGCTGTTGACAATTGTTGATAGCCTGATAATTCTATTATGTATGCATGAAAGAAGATGAATTAGATGTTTATTTTGTTACTGTAAATACATGTATACATTTCTCTTAATTTTATAAAGTAAAACCATTTACAAGGCCGCTTACCGTATAAATAATAAAAGGTGGGATGACCATTCATTAACATTTACCGTTATTTAGAACATTGAATATCACCTTTAACAGAAGAAAGCACAAGCATGATAACTAAGATTAAGAGAAAGAGTAAAATGTCTTGAGAAAAATAAGGAACCGCATCTCAATGCTCCATTTTAAAGTGCACATAAAAACTCCACAATACATTTACAAATAGCCAAACCCAAGCTATTTGGATAAAGTTTCAGATCAAATTCTAAGAAGAGTTAAAATGTGAAAGGGTTGGATCCTGATTATCAATTTTATCATGGATCAGGTGGAACTTCCAGTATCGTCATTTCAAAGCCATGTAACATAACCAGTCTTTTGGTATACTTTATGTGACTCAGAAAATGTAAGCTGAACTGTAAGGTCCCAAACATAGAGGGACGGGGGCCCTGAGGAGAATAAATTATTGATAGCTGTACCATATACAATGTATGAAGCTAAGCAAGCTGTCACCGCTCAAAAGACCTAGCCTAAAAACCTGCCTTTTTATTTTCTGAACAAAAGACACACAACTATGGAACAGAACCAAAAATTTAGTATATGCCTGTCCATGAGTATTGTTCGAAGGAATGGTCATAAGACCTAGGAAGCAACATTGACAGAATCTGCATATAGAAACTTCCAAGCAGGAATCCAAAGTCTCATTCCAAAATTTGAAATCTAAATGCTAGCAATCTTTCTGCTAGTAAAGAAGTTTGATGAAAATATTTTCAGCAAACCAGAGCAAGATAAAAATTTACTGTATGATATTTACCCAAAATTTCCACTATGGTATTGTAATATGAATCAGCAGTAAATGCCTTGCAAATGTTAAAAAATTATTCTTGGTTGAGACTTGCACAACAACTTAGCAGATAAAAACACAATGAATGTTAAAAAATGAAACATAGGGACTGAAGATCGAAACAAACTCACCTCAACCAGAAGTGACTTTGACGTCATAATATGTGGTTCATCGCACAACTTGCTGTTGTGTTTGTCATAGCCCCTCGGGAGACTATTGAGATCGTGTGGAAAGAAAATTTCTACATTGAAGTCCAGTAAGCCATATAACCGCAGCGTCTTCAACATCTCCGAATATATCAATGAAAGCATTAGAGCTGATCCTGATCGGCATGTCAAAACCTGGCAATTGTACACAACAA
Source organism: Otatea glauca (assembly GCA_036346275.1). Lineage (NCBI taxonomy): Eukaryota > Viridiplantae > Streptophyta > Magnoliopsida > Poales > Poaceae > Otatea > Otatea glauca. The sequence continues at coordinate 16,785,254 of CM070711.1, read as the reverse complement.
AAACAACATTAGAACTGATCAACCACACACAAGGCAACCACATGAGCTGTGTTCACCAAGGCACTAGGTGCTAGTCGGGCGGCAGACTGACGCCTAGCGCCTAATAGCCGATTAGAATCGGTGGGCTAGGTAGCCACCTAGGTGAGATAAATCGGCCTAGATGGCTAAGCCTAGTGCCTAGGCGAGCTAGGCGACTGCCTAGGGGAACAATGCATGAGCATGAAGGCAGAGTCAAGCATACCGAGTGAAGATATATAGCCCGCCCATCAGACGCCCCGTTTGTTCTTCGAAATCCCTGAAATGGGAAATCGTGTCATATTGGAACATCAATCCTACAATTAGAACGTAGAACAAAAAATTCGCCAGAATTAGTTAAGGACTTGAATTACATATGCAGAGACTCAGATCAAACAGTAACAAATATGTGCTCATTGTAATTGTTCGTATTTATTAAAAAATGTAACAAGGTCACATCGACTTCAGTGTAGATTTTACCTTGTGGACGTAGAGGTAGCGGTCGAGGTGGTCGAGGAAGACCTCGGGCGGCGCGCCGGAGGGCGGGAGGTACCCCGCGGCGAGGAAGCCGGTGGAGAGGTCGTCGAGGCGCTCGACGAAGGCATCGACCGGGAGCGGGACGGAGGAGTGGGAGACGAGCGAGTCGTCCTCGGCCGCGACGCAGAGCGCGGCGCGGGCGAGGTCGGCGCCGCGACTGATAGCGATGCTGGTCTCGGCGTCGACCCGCGTGAGCCGCCCGACCTGCCTCTCGAACCCCTCCCTCGCCGCCCTGGCGTGCTTGGTGGGGACCCCCACGGCGTCGAGCGAATCGTGCAGCGCCATCCGCGGGAGCCCTCCGCCGCCGCCATCCGCGCTGGCGCAGGCCCTGAAGGAAGAGGCCGTCCCCCGCCACCGCAGTCGCTTGCGACCGGACGCGGGGCAGACAGCGGAGGGGGTAGCCCACACCGCCGCGCAGCTCATGGCGGCAATCGGATTCGCTGGCTGGATCGGGACGGAATCAGCGCCGCTGGGAGGGGGAGTACGGCGCCTGCAAAGTAAAGGTAAAGAATATCTCGCTCAGACTGTGGATTAGATTTTGGCGTGGATGGTACGTGTCGATAGGAAACGAAATGCGGAGACATTTCGATCCTTCCGGTCGAGGACGAAGCTTTGGTTTAGGTGCCCTGTCGTACTTTTTTTTTTTAAATAGTTTTGTTCGAACGTAAAATTGACTTATTCACTATCGCTGCAGCTGATCTATCGAGCACGTCAGGCTCGGTAAGAGCTACTGCACTGTCTATACTCAGAGTACCTCCTGTCGATGCTCAGTAGTATATCTCCCGTCAAACTCAAAAGAAGGGTATTTATGATACTGATCACATACTATAGTAAAGGAATATGGTATGTGATAAGTAGGATCTACTATGCTTTACGATCCATTAGTTGTCTAGATTTATAATTTTAATCAAAAGAGAGCCAACAAAAAAAGTTAGAAGAGAAACACACAGGAGAATTTGGTAGTACTATTTTGTATTATTCCTTAATTCTTGGAAAGAAGTGAAGACACAGGAAATTTTGGTATTGTATTATTCCTAAATTCTTGGAAAGAAGTGTCCTTAACGTACTTCGATAGGATGCTTAGCGAATTCGATGAGTACCAAAAGTAGCGTAGGAAGGTTAACGCTTCTAAAAAAATCAGTTTTTTTTAATCGTTATATCAGTCTTAACTATGTGTAAATTAAGGATGATTATTCATCTCATTAGAAAATGGAAGGATATGAGAGTGAAGTTGAATAATTCAAATGGCTTTCCTGGAAAATGCTGATGGTATTGAGTAATCATCCAAATCTCGTGATTGCTATGGCCACAAACTTTCTAGGTCACCACATCGATTGCCGTGCCCTGACATTTTGGAAATTGCTGTATGGCCACAAACTTTCAGGCAGCAATGTTGAGCTCGAAATTTACCAACACATGAAAAATGCCATATTCCGGTAGGAAGCACATCGCAATTCAGAAAGCAATGGGCAGACAAGGTACTACAGTGCCTGAACGAAGATAGGTGTAGTACAGTTGGACATTACTGGGGAAGTAGTTCAGCTCTTCTGTGAGTTGCCTTCCTCCAGCTCTTTCCTCAGCTGAAGTGAGAAATCGTCGTTGACGTCATCGTCATCCCAATCGTCCTCCCATTGCTGGACGGCTTCATCGCCATCTTCCTTGTCATCCCATTCTGCAAAATACATCGCAAGAAGCCAGGTGTCAGTGCAAGCTTTCGCAGTATGTACAACGGCACATGTGGTTCACCAGAACCAGAAATTCACCCCTAGGACTAGAAAATTCTACGCATATATGCACATTATTAGAAAGGGTTGCTACAAGCTCCCTATCCCACGCATCTAACCAACGCCCGTGCCAGTTCTAAGTTGAACAGGAGGTGAAAACAGAGTTTTGACGTAAACATAATAGTAGGCCTCGTTGTAGAGTTACATATGTTTAGTCTTCACTAAAGGATTGAGCCCTGCTAGATTTTTTTTAAAAAAGAAAACAATACCCGGCAAAGTAATTACATGAAGAGCATTCTGCAGAGAGAGAGAGAGAGAGAGAGAGATCATGGATACCCATACAATACTATAAGCAAAAAGGTTTGGTCTGTGAGCTTGCCATCTTGATAGCTATGTAAAGGGAGGCCAGTTTAGCAATACAGATTCAAACATCTTGTCCTAGCAAATTTAAAACTTCAGTCTTTTTTTTAATTTCGTGAACCAAACAAACAGTTATGCAACATGAAGCATATAATTCAGTACAAGCAAGAAAGGAAAAGAAAAGGTATGCCGAAACTGTATACCTCATGATGTAACCCAATATAAGATATTTACTTACTGTGTGACAAATGTACTACGTATAACAGTCATATGTCACATAAGAAGGACAAGGAGTGGAAACATTTAGTTTCGTTTGGCAGCCAGGCACATATCACATCATAGGTTTTAAAAGAAGCAAAGCCAAAATATTGTGATAATGAAGAGAGCAGTTTTACCGAATATCTTACCCTGTGATTGCAATGCTACTCTGCCCATCGCTATAAAGTAAACAACAGAAATTGTACCCACCACAAACTAGACGTCCCCGTCTTCTTCCCAAAAAAAAAGACCTTGCCATTTAAACATTAGGTGTGGCGTACACGTACCATGTTTAGTCATTTCTGGACCCTAGGAGGTTAAGGTACTATGTTTTACTCATTTCTAGAACCTAGGAGAGGCTATGTTGGGGATGACCCATCACCTGTCGGATGGGAGGTTTCATACTCTGTTGTTCCTCTAAGGAGGATACATGGCGAGTGTTAGGGAGACCCCATCATCTCCGGATAGAAGATTCCATACTCGTAGGGGTGGGCATTTATAAACCGAAACCAAAAAACCGAATCGAACCGAATTAACCGATTATTTCGGTTTTCGGGTTTCGGTTCGGTTTTTATTTTAATGCTATTCGGTTTTCGGATTTTGGTTTGGTTTTTAAATCCCAAAAGCCGAACGAACCGATTTGGTCCATGGCCCCATAGGTGACTAGGCAAAGCATCGGCGCAAGTCACTCTTGCGTCTTGAACGATCGCACCCTAGCCGCCACACCATCCCCTACCCAATCCCCCATCTCCTCCATTTCCACCATCTCCCCCTCCCTGTCTGCCGCCGGCGCCTCCCCACTCACCTGCAACCACCTCGACCTCCGCCTTCGCCCCCACCTCCGTCACCGGGAAGAAACTTCGCCGATGGCTTTGATTCACGTCGGCCAGTCTCTGATCCGCAGCCTCCACCGTTCTCTCCCCCTTCCCCCACCGCCATCAACATAACCCCTCGTATCCTCCTCTTAGGCTCTCTGTTCGGTCTAGATCTTGTTCTCCGCAACGCAAATCCGATAGTCCTTACCCCCTTTTTGTTTCTGTTCATCGATCGCCATGCCGCAGTTGCCCGATCCTAAGCTCTGAGCCACACGAATACCTACGTAAGAGGTGATTGATTGGTCGCATGCTTTTTTATTTCCCTATTTAATATCTCGTCTGGGCTTCATTTCAATTGGGTTTTTTGTCGGTGTTTATATCACTAGGTTTTGCAAGCTGATGGCGGCGTGATTGGTCACAAGTTCGGGGGCCATCGCCTGCCCACAATGTGAAGGTTTGAGTAGTTCACTTCTGTGGTGAATCTACAATGTTGTCTACAAGTTCTTATTCGATTTGGGTTACAAATTTGCATTGGTTGCATCGCTGCAGGTCTTGGAGCCTATAGCCCACCTGGATCATGCAAAGCCATTGTCAACAGCAGCATCGTCGCAAGTGGCCGTCGGTGCAAGAAAGGTGCAAGGGCATTCTTATTCACCTCCCTTTCTTTTTCAGTTGGAAAAGTATCATATTAATTGTAGTTCTGTTTCTTTTGTATGTGCAGGTTGGTATGAAGGTTGTCATGATGAGCCCTGGTTTTGTTTACAAACCATACAGCCTCCGGGAACCATCTCCTTTTGGAAAAAGTAGAATTTCTATGTAGATTTTGACTGTATAATTTGCCTTCAATCAATATGGTACTCAATGCCCTAACCTCTGATTGTTGTTGCGCACTCGGGGATTTTTTCTCCCAAACAGTCAAACACCTATTTTTTTCTCCCCAAACAGTCAAACACCTATCCGTAGGGACAACATTAGACCTGCTGTAGTTGATCACCACAAATAGCATGATGCTCCAGAGTTTAGGCTAGAGTGTGAAGATTGCTGAACAATGTTGTGTTGTTCCCATTGTCATTCCATATAAACGATGAGCATATAAGTTGAACGGTGTATGTGCAATTTGGGGGTAATTTGGTGTGTGTGCAGGCCGTGAACTACCTGAACGTCGAGGACTTGCTGGACCTGGGCTGCAGGGCGGTGGCGGACAACATGAGGACACCGGACGCGATCCGCGACATTCTTCGAGATCGAGAACTGCACACAGGGCTCCATCCGCATCCCCAGCGTCTACAACGATGTGCTCACTGCCCTGTACAAAAGAATTCCCCCTTTGCGCGATGAACCCCTATGGCCGAAACAAGGTTCTTTTCTACCCCCCCCCCCTTTGGGCCATTTTGTTATCCTAACCAAGTGCAAAATCTCGGTTAACCGAACCGAAGTATTTCGGTTAATTCGGTTCGGTTTTTCATTTTTGCTAGAGAAATTCGGTATACAGTTTTTAGAAACCGAATTATTTTAAAACCGAAAAAACCAAATGCCCACCCCTACATACTCCACCGTCCCTCCAAGGAGGGTACATGGTGAAGGTTGCGGAGACCCTATCACCTCCCGAATGGGAGGTCCCATACTCCATTGTCCATTCAAAGAGGGTACATGGTGCAGTGCCCAACCCTCCAGACATTTTACCTCGTTCCCTTTTATAGGGCATGAGACTCAACTCCCGGTCCGTAAGGGCACCCTCGTAAGTGCCCATTGAGATAGAGGAGTCCCCTCACCTCGCTTGGCGTCAACTGACAAGTGGGGTCACCAAGTAACGTGGCCCCAAGCAAGGGTGGCCCCCCGAAGGAGGGCCCAAGCTTTGGGCCCCTCTGTGGGACCTCGGAGCCAGAGACTTATTCTTGGGAAATGATGACGAGGTCCACTACACCCTCCCAAGAATGCCGAAGATACTCACGCTTAAGCCACCCCACTAGGGGTGGGATAGTCTTTATGTATCAGGCCGAGCACCTATAAAAGCTCATTGTAGCCCTTACTTGTAAAGGAGACTCCCATTGAATACAGGAAACACACCAATTAGTGTGCCCTTAGGGAACCCGTACAGGGAGGTACTCCCGGCTTGGGGGGCACACCGACAGGAGTAGGGTGTTTACCTTAACGCCCGAATCTATATGAACCCTTGTGTCAACTCTTCTCTCTCCTAGACGGCGGCCTGTGAAACAACTAGCATCCGCCCTCCTCACGTGTCCCGATCCTCAACATATGACATGCTACAACCACCTTTTATGAATCATTCTGTTTTCATTTTTAAATCATTTCATTTCATCTAGGAACAAGAGAATACTCCATTGCAAAGTCAGAGTTTTCAAAAACCAACCTACCAGCATGTAGGTACATACAAATGTATATATCAGCACAAGCATGCACACCGACAGAAAAAGAGAAAGCGCAAGAAGACAGAGAAACAGCGTAGCATACACCACAGCCCCTCAAATATGTCCATTGATGCATCTCATTGTATTATGTATTTTCCTTGTTTCCATCTAAGTGAAAAGCATGTCTGCAGCTACTATTGCTGAATAATTGAATATTGACATGAGGGTTTAACTAATTACTACATCAAAACATGGGCTCAAACACTCATTACACCAACAACCAATAAAGCATTTCATAAAATTGCAAGGGAAGGCAAATAATAGTTAATCAATTGTTCACACTGGCTATGTGTTCACCTCAACAGTGAACTGGTTTTGTACCTAGCCTTCAAACCTGCGGCATTTGTCACTCTAATGATGCAATATTTGGAAATCATGCCAAGGAGAGGAAGAAACATATACTGAATATCATCATTACCAAGGGGGAAAGGCAGACCAACATGTAACTTGAAGTAGATCTTGTGACAAGGAATACACAACGATAAATACACCTAGAACCGTATATTAGAATATTGTTTCATGCCAAACTAAAAGGAAAACACACACATGTAAAAATTTTCCCAGAAGGAACCAAATGCACCAGGCTACTTACAGATTAAACCAAACCCAAGGGAAGATGAATTAACGAGGAAGCAGCAGTGAAGATCCAAGCTAAATCTGGTGGCAAATTAAGAGCCTTTATGTTTGTCCAATGTTCTTGATAGCACAAGATATACTACATAACATCCCCCGACCTACCTTATTCTTGGTATAATCCACATCGGGAACAATCAAGTGTCTACTACTTTCGGAGGCATGAGATGGCTGATACATCGCACGGTGTTTCGAACCAACCAAACCTACCCACCCAAATCGGCAGCCACACGCAAACAAGCTACGGCGCCAAAAGAACAAATGGTGGTGGGAGGGAGTAGAGTAGCGGGTTCGCACGCGCAAACCTTGGTCGATCTCGAACTCCTCGAACTCGTCGTCGTCCTCGAGGAGGTCCATCTTGGCCGCCTTCGCGTCCGCTGGTGCCACCGCCGCCATCAACGCTGCACCTGCAGAACGGCGGGGCAGATTAGGGGAAGAAATCCGTGGGCGATTCTTGCGCGCGAGGGAGAGGGATCGAGCGAGCCTCCACCCACCTGCTTCGCGCCAAAGAAACCCTAGATCTGGAGGTGGCGGCTGTCCGTCGAGGTGGACTGGTGTTGTTGCGTCTCGCGGATGCGTACCAGCCTGATGCGGTCGGGGTTAAAACCTTTTCGAAATCTCGGCGAAATTTCCGATCTTGGCGGAGACGAAATTCAAAATTCGGGGGAACGAAGAGATTTAAAAATTATGGTTGCTACAGTGATTTCGGTAAATTGAATTTTGGACCGGATTTGTACCAAAATTTTTTGTAGAGAATTGTAATGCCTTTTTATAAGGAAAACATATGAAAAATTTACAAATAAATATATATATAATGTAATCCTAACACTAAACTGTAAATTGAATTTCGGCCTTAAATGATTTATTTCGATCTAAAGCTTAATCCTAACTTGGATTTCGGTTTTAAATTGTATTTCGGGCTAAACTCTAAACCCTAACTTGAATTTCGACTTTAAATGATGTATTTTAGTCTTAAATTGTATTTCAACATAAATCCTAAACCTTGGCCTTAAATGATATATTTCGGCCTAAACCCTAAACCCTAACTTAGATTTTGACCTTACATAATGTATTGCGGCCTTAAATTGTATTTCAGTCTAGACCCTAAATCCTAACTTGGAAATTTTATGCCTAAATAATTAGTATTTTGCATTCAAACAAATAGAAAATGTAGATAAACGTTGGCATGATTTTTTTTTTATATTTTATCCCAATTTTTTCTAACCTCGGGAGACCAATTCACAACCAGTTGAATATCATCAAAATTTCAACCAATTTCACCAAAAATTCAGTGATTTCGGCCAAAATTTATGTTTTGTTAGTTTGAAATTTACCGGATTTCAAATTTGCTTTTTGAATTTTGTTCGGATTTCATCCGAAATTCTGAAATCTCGTTGATATTTCGAATTTCAACCACCCCCGAGATGTAATCCGAAAACGAAATTTGAAACCTTTCGACCTGCCTTGCCTGCACAAGTTGGTGAGCAACGAGCGCCCACCCACCGGTGCACACCGCCTGGCATGCGAGCCAAGGTGCTCATCGACTAGCCCACCATTGGAGCGTGTTCCCAGAAGAAGTGATGACTTTTATAGCACCCTTGCGCTCGTTTTTTTCCCAAATCTAACCTCCTCCTAAGCGAATTTGCATTTTAGCCCTATACCCTATACCCCTGTCGCAGCCGGCCCTGCACGGGAGGCAGCTGTGCGCGAGGGGGCTAGGCGACCCGCCTCGGGGGCCTGGCACGGCTCCCCACCGTCTTCCTCTGCGCCAGCCTGGCCGCGTGCCGCTGTGCTACCACGGGCCCTGCCGCAAGCTGTGTCGAGCACGGTAGGTGTGCCACCATCGGGTGTCGCCGTCTGCACGCAAGACGCATGGGCTGTGTCGGCCCGAGCACGGCCCAGACTATCGTGTCGGGCCAAGCTGTCCACTGTGCTCGATTGGCAGACCCGACCTGTTCAGAACAGTACCATGCCAGGGCGTGGATCGTGCTGAGCCGGGCGTGCCTCATGCCAGTCCAAAATGGGCCAGCTCAGTGCCCACCTTTGGTCATGAGGAAGTTGCTTTTGCCTCTTGGTCAGGTGGCAGGCTAGAAAAAATTAGGAAAAAAGATGCTAGGCCAAGAAAACTCTTCATTTTTTGATTTTTTTTTTTTGCCGTGTGAGCTCACTGCTCGCTCCTACACAAAAAAAAATGCTCTCGTTGAAGGGTCTGTTTGGTAGAGCTCTAGATCCCAGTTTCACCTGAGATCTGAAACTTGTAGGCTAAAATAAAGTGAATTAAGTTTATATTTTTGGTCTAAAATGTAAACAAGAGCTCCAGTTTCACGGATCTAGTAGAACTAGGAATAACCAGCTCTACCAAACACACCCAAAGTCTATAGCGCCATTGCAGTCCCTAACGTGTTGTGTTCGAATCTCAGCTTCACCTGAGATCTAAAACTTGTAGACTAAAATAAAGTGAATTAAGTTTATATTTTTGGTCTAAAATGTAAACAAGGTCTCCAGCTTCGCGGATCTGATGAAACTAGAAATAACCAGCTCTATCAAACACACCCAAAGTCTATAGCGCCATTGCGGTCCCTAACGTGTTGTGTTTGAATCTCAGCTTCACCTGAGATCTGAAACTTATAAGCTAAAATAAAGTAAATTAAGTTTATATTTTTGGTCTAAAATGTAAACAAGAGCTCCAGTTTCACGGATCTGGTGAAACTAGAAATAACCAGCTCTACCAAACACACCCGAAGTCTATAGCGCCATTGCGATCCCTAACGTGCTGTGTTCGAATCCCATCTTCAACATTAAAATTCTTTTTTTGCATTGTGCTTGCTTCTTAAAAAAATTTGTGCTGCCATTGCCGAGACTCGAACTCCATACCCCTCACACAGAGGGCGCTCTACCATCTGAGCAAACCTTCCAACACTAGAGAACTTGAGGTCACCATCAATTGAGGTCAAAACGCTGCTACTAATTTCGATCAACCACTATTAGAAAATTTTGAAAACTTTTCTGGATCATTCTAATGCATTAGTAATGTTTTCATAAAATTTTCAGATAATGATCAAGCCAGAAGAATTTTTCAAAATTGTGATAGTGTTACTGTCCTCATAAAAGCCTTACAGTGCTACATGTATTGCTTATGTAGATTTTATTGAACAACCAAAATAGGTTTAAATTTTTTTAAACTTTTAGAGAAGGGTGCTGAGGCAATGCTTAAGCTCGCCTAAAAATTTTGGATCATGATCACACTCGAGTGAATTTATAAAATTCTGACACGGTTACTGTCTCAATTATCTTCATTTTGTTTTTGAATTTTTAAATATAACAAATGAAGTTAAATTCTTTTGAAAAATGTGTTCGACATGTAATTGCTTTCAGGTTTTCATTGTTCAGTGATTCATTTCTTGTTTTCGCATCATGCTGTTGTTTCTAGTGTTTGCCATCGTTGAGACTTGAGATAGACATACTTTACTGGAATTGAGGAACAAGCAATTCAATTTCAAAATGGTTCAAAGAGCATCAGCTTCCATTTCTTCTATTTGAATGCTTGCCCTATCAACACATGGGAGAACAAGAGAAAATGGGAAAGTGTTAAGAGCTATACAGTGGTGAAAGTGAAATGATTTCACACCATACGATGCCCATATTCAAATGCAGTCCAATCTCATGAAAAAATAAAGTAAAAAACTGTCGCATGAAACAGCCTATTTGTTCTAAAGCAAAGTCCTCAAACCACACAAGGTAAGCCAGGGGGAAGTTCTTCCCAGCACAAATTGAGTTCAGACGTCCTCGACCTAAAAAACACTCGCTATAAAATTTAGAGGCATTTTGCCTATCTAGTACTCCTCTGAATCCAAATGTACATCAACTTAGTTTTAGGCACACAATTTAAGAAATAAGAAAAATGACCTTGTCGCCCTTTATCTATCCCAATACTTTAATGGTTTCGCACTTTCGCTCTCCATGTGTGTTGAAGAGAGAGCGGTAGTTTTAGGCATGTACAATAACAAAGTCAGCTATTTACTTTATCTCTCATCCATATCATCTAGATTAAGAATTAAAATTAGCTTGTACAATAGCTATTTCTAAAAGTTGGCTCTAGATGACATGCATTAGTTATCTTTTCTCTATTGTACATAACTAATATACATATGCTCCCGCGCAATGCTTACTACTAAATAAGAGATAGTTATTTTCCCTCTTCTCTTTTCTCACACTTCCACATAGAACAAAGTTGACGTGGGCATGCTAAAAGTAAGGTGAGGTGATCTTATTGTACATACTCTAAAGGGAAAAACTGACCTTGTTGCCCTTCATTTATTCTAATACTTTAATTGCTTCATTCCTAAGTGTGTTGAGTCTCATTTATTCATTACAATGAGCCTTCATTCAGTAAAGGTATAACAGGAAGGAACGAGATATATATAACTCGAAGTTGTAAAATAACTTATATAAGAAGAAGAGTTGAGAATACTTTCTTTTCTTTTTTTGAAAAAAATGGTCGAGAGTTTTGACATCCATTAAAGAAAGAGAACAACCGTCGAGCTACAAATGCATACATATACCTCACGCACACACGCCCATACGCTTGCACTTGGTGCCGTGTGCGCTCGAACGCGGGCACGGTGCACGCGTCACACACTCCCACCAACCGAGCAAGCTCACCCCGCGAAGAGTTGAGAATACTAAAACATGACAAGGAGTATAACAAACTAGTACGATACATGGGGAACACCCCATGATCTGAAAGTTGATTTATCACGAAAACTCTATTAAAATTAGGGGCTATACAACAATTGACACCAAAGAACCAATTGCATGCTGAAAACAGAAACACTGCACGACATACAAGTATACACACAGCTTAGCAGCAGTTTCTGCCAAGAGTCTGGTCTGTTTCAGTCATGTTACATCTAGAGCTCCCTTCTATGGCTCCAACCTCCAAGAAAGGGACGCTTCTTCCGCTACAGTAGAGGACCTAATTAAGCTAGCTCAGACAAAGTGGAACACAAGAAAAGTCAAGACCGTCAGCCTTGTCTGATGATGTTCGATACCCGCTGAAAGAATACAGGGCACATGGTCATGCCGAATCTGATGTCTTGTTTCATCCAACCCACCGCTATCCTCTCCAAAGTGCCCAATGAAGAGTGCTGATAGGAACATTCACCGCCACCAGGTTGGTCTACCCATGTCACAGTGAAATTGTAACCTACAATAATTTGAAGAGCTCAGTAAGGATTGTATTCAGTTCCTTTCTATATGAAATAACAGTATGATAACCAGCAGAAAATTAAAAAACCTGAACTGAAGTGAAATCATATGAAAGATACTTCTGTAGTTCTCTGTTAACAAAGGCTTGTGTGGGATGGACATCTTTGCCTCCAGAATACAAGATGTGAAAACAGAAATATCAGATGTTGGTGATAGAAAGATTACAGAGGTATAATGCTTGTTCTAAATTCTCAAATATCATTGTTAGTCTATCATTAAATGACAGGATCATAACCTAGACACGTGAACGAGTACAAGAGTACTTAAGGTTTACCCCATAATCATCTTATGTCACGAATGTTTTTAATGTATATATTTTATTCAGAGTATTGAAAAATATATCAATATGTCATTGTACCAAGAAGTTTCAGATATTGATAACTGCACGTAGGAAATGTGTTCTGAATTCTGATAAGTCCACGCTCTAACATCCCTGTCGTCACCATGACAGTTTTGTGCAGGTCCTACACCCAGTAGAGACTCCACTACAGTATGAAACTATTCAATGTACAAGGCCAGGTCAAACAGCAGGAGCTCCAAGGAAATGTGTACTGTTCTTGCTAAAAGACAGTATGACATTAGAATGTGTATCGCTATTTATGTGCCACTTTTGTAGTATAAAGAACTATTTTTCAGGTTGAAGATGCAGCGCCAGTTCTAAACATAATTACTCTTTGAATATCCAGCTTGGTAACTTGCAAAGGTTCATACAGAATCACAAAAATGAATGTAACAGAGAAAAGAACAAAAGGAAAATGTAATGCATAATAACCAATACAGCAATATTTTAGTATTATGCCGTAGCAACTAGCAAAATAATAACATGAGAATTGGTGTTTGCAAGTACCACTGCTGCCTTCATGGGAGACTGAAAGAGAAAAACCTTCCATTTCATTCTTCATTGAAAATTTCATGCCAACTAAAGATTCAGCCAGCATATGGTACACACAAGCACTAGGATTTTCATCTGTCCCATCCCCTGCATGCAACAAGCTTATGAGTTAAACCAATTTACACGCACGAAACAAAGTAGTAACTGCAATCCAGCTACAGAACCTGAGATACTTGTACATTATCACTAACCTGAGAAGCGCATATGTCTTCTCCAGCAATCCAGCTACAGAACAAATGCAAGCAGCAAGCCATAAGGTTTAACAAATAGAACTCAACATACTCAATTTCACTTACATAGGTGTGCATTAGCAGCAAGTAGTTGGACTTTTACAAACTTACCTCTCTAGCTTCATCCTGAAAGCTACTATGGGCAACAATAGCATTTTCACTGGACCGTACTTTGTTCACCTTGCTGTTCGACTTTGGTGCCTTCTTTGCAGGTGACATTGGAGTTTGATTTTCTACAATCACTTCAGGTAATGTGTCAAGAGACACTGGAGCTGTATAATTATGTGTATCATTCTTCTCAGCCAAGAGACACTCAAGCCTCAAATTTTCACTTTCAAGTGGTGGAGCCCCGTGTTGCAACTAGTCTGGGTCATTTGTGCAGGCAAGCTATCGTCGGTCAGCCCGTGGGGGGTGGGTGGAAGAGTTATGCTTCCTCAGCATATTGTTAGCCAGCTTCAGGCTCTGTTGTTTGTATGTTGGGTGAGGGTTATGTTTTATCGTTCCTCCACAAGGTGTTGGTCTCGTTTGTGTATTTGGTGTTATGGTTGGAGTTTCTAGGGTTCCAGACTTCTCCGGTGTTGGTGTCTCCTCTTTTAGGGGCCGGTGATCGGTGTCTACGTTGTTTCCCCTCCAGAGGCTATTATAACTCTCTCTTCTTCTGAAATTAATGACAGAGCTCTTGCTCTTAGTTAAAAAAAAAGCTCCTTTGCTGCATGAAATAAAAATGAAACAGCCGCTAAATCAACTTGGTTAACGCCAAATAAATATGGAAGATGACTATATTTTGGCAATTTTTTACGAGGACTACTCTTTCCTCATAACTTAAGTAGCTGATTAACACAAAATTAAGTAACCGATTCTAGTTGACCATATGGCAGGCAGCATTGTAATAATTAATGAACTAAACAACTTGACTTCAATGTACTCACATGACATAAAAGATTGTTAACTCAGTTGATGTAAATAAGGTACAGCCAGTATCACGAAGCAGTAAAAGACGACAAACATCTTGCTTAGATGTCCTGCTACGTGTTCTCAAGGCACTATGTTTTGACCTGAACTGTTAGACACACGTGTGGCAAATTGATAGAGCAATAGCCTAATTAGAACAGATTCCTAGTAGTTAGTAAGAAATATCACATTATTTATTCAACTAGTTAATTAACATTATACAATGTGTCTCGTTTCTTACTAATCTTTCCCACCCTCTACTTTGAGCATAAATATAGCATATAAAGGGAATCAACTCGGAAGGATCAACGCTTTTTGTAGCTCCTTTCTACACACCAAAAAAGAACTTTGGCAACCAGCCAAGTAAGATTTAGAGAAAATTACTCAAATAATTAAGGCTGATCAAAGCATGGAAAAGGCTAGTCAACTATTAGAAAAGCTGCATCCTGGAGCATTACTTACACAATTCATTTCAATTAGTTAAATATGTGAGTTGTCTCTATTGACGCTAATATTTGAATCATGTTGTTGGAGAACAAACTGCTGTTGTAGTGGTTGAAGCTTGGAACTACAGATTTGCTGCTTTAAATCCACTCAATTCTTACAGCATACGTTGTTCAGGATAAATGTGTCAATTCATGGTAGTCCGATGAACTACGATCGACCATTCGGCCGAGAAGACATGTTTTGTTGTTCCTAGTGTATCCATCCAATCCCATCGGAAACTCGCTCAAGTTCCTAGGAACTTGAATAGGAATTTCTCAGAAATAGCAATAGCCAATTGTATATAGGAACTTGAATAGGAATTTCTCAGAAATAGCAAGCGCCAATTGTATATATGCTTCATCCATCAAAGCAATTACAGTCACACAGTGCAAAATAGATGTCAGCACAAGCCGTAATGGCGCGAACAACAACACACAAATGGGTACGAAATTGATGCACAAAGATCTGGACCCAACAAGTAAGATTTTATATCAAAATTGCATCACAAATGAAAGGATGAGACACAGAGGGCCTTGACATTGCTACTCCAAAGCTCACAGCATAACTATGAGAAGTACAGGAAAGAACACAAGTGAAGTAACTGTAAATATTGACACAATGAAGCTCAGCGTCCTGCTATGAGAAAAGGTCCTTCAAGGGTACAATGTTACTTCTTCAGACTGCCCTCAAGTCGCTCTATAGCAGCCCCCACACGGCTTTGATTCCCTTGTTCCTCTGCCAAATCTGATGATGATTTCGAGTTCGCAATCTCAATATTTGCCTTTTCTGCTAGCTTCAGCTGTATCCAACCTGTGGAATACCACAAGAAGTTATCAGCAGATTTAGCTGAGTTGACACAGCACAGACAGGTAAAAGTGAGATGAAGTTGTTGACTTGGCAACTGATGACATAGTTAGTAATACGCATGCTTATGGCAAGATAGCTTTTCTACAAATGGCTCATGGGCATGCACATCCTATAAAAGCTGCCCAATTTTATCTCTGTCTATTACTGTTGTGCAATTTTACAACAGAGAAGATTGTTTTGTACTAGGTGAACAAGGATATTGGGAGATGGGCACAAATAAGTAAAGTGTGAGAAGGTACTATCCAACTGCCACATTAGTAGGCTAAGCTGAAGAGGTGAAAAATAGAAATTAAAGGCTACCCATCACAAGACAAGTTTTAAACTTGTATATCAAAGTGCCATTAAGTTCAAGAGGGTTACAATTAATTGTATGAGAGCAAGGCAGTTGCCTAAGATGCTAAAGTGTTCATTTAGTTTGTAGGATTCACCACATCCTATTACTATCATGGAACAAAAATGCAAAACCACAAGTACATATGGGTACATGCACATAATCTTAATCCTCAAAAGTGCCTCAAGATTTGTGCAAGAGATATTCAACGACTAGAAGTTGGGATGGTGGTTTGAATTTTGAAAATTTGCATAATCTCAAGGCACATTTGATGGTGGTGATAGGTACATGTGGGAAAACCACATTTAACATATTAGACATTTGTTTGTATCGTGTTATCAGGCCCATACTTAAAGCAAGCGATGCATACATTCGAGTGAGCTAGAAAGACCTGAAAACTTTTACAGCAAAGAGCAGAGTAAGTGCACTGATGAATGGAAATTCAAGAGCAATTCGAGATTACCAAGGGGAAAGCAGATTCCAGCACCAAGAGCAGATCCAACCAATACATTCCTTGCACGCCACATCGGTGAACCTGGCACTGAGATATATAGACATCAGTTGAGGAGAACTCAGTATACTGAGCACTACCCTAGTGTTAATTAACACCATGTGCATAGCAGAATCAGAAGTAAAGACAAACAATAAGATAAATTAATGATTTACCCTATGATATTATGCAGTAAAAGGAGACTGAAACAAACCCTAAAAGATATTTACAGTTTCCGAAGATACAGGCTGAAAATTACCGAGGAAACACACTATGAAAGATATCAAGAATCGTCAAGATATTCGGCCAAACATTGTTTTTACAAACTTGTTCCGTAACAAACTAAATCTTCAAGGTATTGATACAAAAATTCAAGTATCTTGAATGACACAAAAATCCAAGTAGACAATATTGGCAAAAGTCTATTACATCATTAAAGGTATCAGATATTTGGATCATCTTAGGCTAGGGGATACACAACTGCAGTAGGCCTCTGAAGGTAGACAACCTTATGGATGAAGACAATTAAAATAGCCTGTAATAATTTGACTGAGGCCTACATCACAAATCTTTTAACAAAGAATAACAGTTACAAGACAGTATTATTAATAGCAATACACTGGGGGTATACCACTTTAGTTTTTAAAGATGAATGCAGTGCTATTGTTTATTCTATTTTAATTCGTTTTGTAATTTCCTTTTCTGGATGTAATTCATAGTATAGTAAACATATTTCATAATCTTACTCCAAGTTATACGATACGATAATATATCTACAGAATAGTTTAATGTATTTCTGTGACCAAGATTCTCAATGTTTTAGCCAAGTTTATTAAAATCCAAGATTTAATATGGTGAGAATGAGATACATACGTATAAGCCCAAAAGCAGCCGCGGTAGCCGAGCCAGCTCCAGCAATATTAAATACATCATGTACCCCACGGTTCTCAATAAGAAGGTTCTGTATGCCAAAGAAAGTTGCAGTAAACATCCCAAGGCGAACACCACCAACTAGTGAGCCTTTCGCAATCCGGATGAACCTTTTCTCCATTGCGTCTCTCATCAATCTATACTGTTCGCGCTTGTCTGTGGTGCTTCCCATCTTCAACATGACTTCTGCATCCTTGCTCTGAGTATAATACAAATATTGCAGTCACAGAAGGAATTTTTTAGCCTAAAGTGTGCATACTGTTCAGAAAAAAGGAGGGAAGTATTTTTCTATAATAGGGACAGGGGTTAGTGTCTAATCTAGATGCTGGAAGCTCAGCACCAAAGTTGGAGATGCTTAATTACCATTTGATCCTATTTTTGTAGTTTGATTCAATACTGCCACAGAGCCATTCTATATTTTGTAATTTCACATGATCCTGCAACAGAAACTCATGTTCCGCAATTGCAAGTCGAATTAAGTTGTGAGCAACTGAACAGAAGATTATATGCCGTGGTATACAAGTAAACTCCACTGCCACTACACAAATAAGACGCAAAATGGATATATCAAAGAGCAGGAAAATTGTATATCCATCTACCTTTCTCCAGTCGAATTAGTCAACGATCAAGGCAAGCGTGTCACTTACATCTACTAGTCATCCAGTTAATCAACTACTTTTTTTTTTTTACTTTCACGCAAGTTAACATAGTACAGATCAATAAAAGAAAGTAGAAGGCTAGAACAGAGTAGAGTGTCAACTTACGACGGAGGCGCTGGCCTCCTTGCTCCCACCGTAGAGTAGCCCGGTGAAGACGCCGACGAGGGTGCCGGTGCCCCAGTTCACCGTCCCCACCGCTGCAGCCCTCGACGGCCAGCCGCCCCCATCTGCCTCGGCCTCCGCCTCCTCCTGGACCATTCCTACCCAAACACGTCAGAGGAAAACAAAAAATGAACACAAGCAGCTCGGAGGCTCGGAGCCACTAGCAGGAGGAGGATACAGGCGACGAACCGTGGGGACGGCAGAAGCCGGCGGATTTGGCGGCGGCGGCTCGGTGGGAGGAGGCGCCTGGGTGGGCATGGAGATCTTCTGTAAGGCCGCAGCCACAGTGGACGATCGAGTGTTAGGTCTCAAGGGGCGACGGCGGACGGGCGGTGCCGACGGCGGCGATATCACCCGTTGCCCGTTGGTGGAAGCGAATGGGAATGGGGAGAAGGTAGCAAAGTAGGCCGGACTCGTGTTGTTTCCTATGCTCACCTAGACCTAGAGGCTAGAGCCCACTTACTTTTCTTGGGCCACAAACTCAATGCCATTGCGTTCTTTTTTTCTTGTCTCCCTTCCATTTGGCCACCGCTGATTTGCAAGTATTTTTTTAATAATACATTTTTTTAAGTAATTTTCTCAAAAGAATTAAAAAAATACAAATTGATGACAGCTTATATTGCCAATTCAATTAATAACATATGTCTATTTTGTCCTGATTGAATTAGCTGACGGATTGTTTTGTGCGGATTCATTTAATTTACGGGTTGATTTGACTTCCAGGTTTCTGTCGCCGATAGTGTTTTTTAAATAATATATTTTTTCAATTATTTTACAAAAATAATGCGTCGAGATTTTATTTACAAAAATATTTCTCTATCGCCATTTGAAATAGCGACATAAGCTTTGTAGCCATTTGTTTTGTCGTAGATTTTATTGGCCAACGAATTATGTTGTCGTGGATTTATTTGGTCGACAAGACTAAGAAAATAGTGACAGAAACCTGTCATCAATTCAAATTGCGATAGAGGTGTATTTTTGTAATTTTTTTGTCAATGTATTATTTTTTTGCAAAATTATTTAAAAAAATTCTGCCGATAGATTTGAATTTTTTTAAATTTTCGAAATATTTTTTTAAGATTATTTTTTTAAAATATATTATTTAAAAAAACCTAGCTGCCGCCCTTGTCAGCCCATAAAATGCGCGGGCCAGGCACCCATGCACACAGAGAGAGGGACTCTATGTCTCGAAGTTTGCGCTCACGTCTACATGGGCCTATGCCTGGGTCCATTTGTTCTACTATATCACTTACTAGGGCCCGTTCGGTAGAGCTCCGACTCCCGGATTCTCGTTCGAAGGAGCCGGAGCTCTATTGAACGCCCTCGGCTCCTCGCAACAAGAAGCAAAATCACTTTGAAGCAGAATTCATTTTTTCACTAGGAGCAAGAAGCGGCCCGAGGGTTGCTCCCCGCAAGAACCCAATCTCCCCAAGTCTTCCCACTCAGTCAGGGCTCGGCACGACGCCTCCTTCCCCGTCGCGCTCTCCACTCGACCCCCAAACCTGACCCCTCCTTCCCCGTCATGCCGCCGTCGTGCCGAACCCCGACCTCTCCTTCCCAGTCGCGCAACCGTCCCCGTCACGCCGCCGTCGCTCCAACCCCGACCCTTCCTTCCCCGTCGCGTAGCCGTCCCCGTCGCGCCGAGCCCGACCCCTCCTTCCCGATCCACGCAGCCTGCGGCTGTCGCTACTGAGCTGTCGTTAGTCGCCACGACCCAAGAGCCGCTGGAGCGTCGCCATCCCTGCCTCCTGCACCGTCGTCCCCGCCTGGAGTCGTTGGAGCGCCGTCGTCTCTGCCCCTCGCACCGCCGGCGCTGCCTGGAGCCGACTCTAAGGTATGGCCATATCTGCTATCTCTTCCCTCTCTAGCCGAACAATCCTTAAAACTACTCATGATTCTTTAGAAGATCCAAATCAAGAGAAGTCGGAGCAGAATCAGAAAGAATCAGGAGTTGAAGCCCTACTGAATGGGGCCTAGATCAGATGGTGCTACGTAGTGATGGCCAGATGGGCGGCTCGGCATGGCCCGTTTAGGCCCGACTAATAAATGGGTCGTGCCATGCTAACCCAAGCACAGCCCGGTGTCCTCACGAAAAAAATAAAAATAAAACGAAAACAAATGTTAGAAAAATTAGAAAATTGAGAAAGTATGAAAAAATACATAATTCTTTTGAAAAAAAATCAAAAAAATGGGAAAAGGTTATAATAATTAGAAAATGTCAAAGGATGTAGAAAAACTTTTTAAAAATATCTATAAATTAAGAAAAAGCTAAAAATATGAAATAAATTCTAAAATGAGACAAATAATTGAAATTAAATAATGAGCTTTATTGATATTTGGCTGCCTCGTTAAAAACTTTGCCAAGTAAAAACTCAACACGAGAAAACCTTGACAAAAAAAAGAGTACATCCTATAGCTCAGTGTACAGGAAAAAAGTTAAGATTACAATTACTCTGCCTAATTATAGATAAAGATTTTTAAACGTCTTCGCCAGCTCAACATTTTATGTAGTGTGTTGAGCTTGTTGATCAGCTTGTTCCCAATCTTTCACAGTGAGAAGTATTTTCACCATCTCACTTGTTAGATTTGTTCTTCTCTCTTCGATTATTCTTTCGGATAGACTAAAAGCAGACTCCGAAGAAACCGTGGAGACAGGAACTGTTAACACATCTCGTGCTAATATGGAAAGCACCGAATATGTTATCTTGTGCTTGTGCCACCACTGCAAAATGTTGAACTCCTCCTCTTGCTGCTCTTGGTAGTTGACAGTGTCGCTGTTGAGATAGACAACTGAAGCATCTAGGCCTCTAATTTTATTTGAGTTTTGGTAATTAATGACAATCGTGTTAAAGGACTAACAATTTCTCTTGAGTTTGTGAGAATAGGTTGATCTTTGTATCGACACATTGAGAAGATTGAAAATCTTACGAGAAAAGAAGTCTATTGAAGGGAGCCAAAAGGTCAAAGATAAGGTATACATGTGTTAAGGTCTTTTCATTTATCTTTTACCGATCTTGGAGCTAGAAGTAAAAAGATCAGATTATTAGGATAGATGCCGTAGTATCAAGGGGGAGTAATGACTAGTAGCTGAAATTTGATTGTGTTATATGGCTCACATCCTTCTTGGAAAATCATCTACTAGTTGCATCAAAGCAAATCCTGCATTTTCAGCAAAACCGGTACTACCGTAGGTTTAAGGTCGGTAGTACCGCAGTATGTATTGCGGTGCTTCTTTTCCAGAGACACTCTTTTGAATGCCATCTTTGTTTTCTCTAAAACGGTACTATCATGGTGATAATGACGGTACTACCGCATGTGCGGTAGAACCGTTCATTTGGCCGGTAGCTTTTTAACAGAAGGGGGTGTTTTCTTGATTTTCTCCCAGTCGATACTATCGTAGGTCAAAATCCAGTAGTACCGGGATCTCAGCAGTACCGCATTTTATACGGCGGTACTTATTTTTCAGAAAAGTCTTCTTTTGAGCCGATCTCTCCCAGAAAGTCGGTACTACCGCACTTTGTGCGTAGGTAGTACTGGACCTTTTTAATGGCTCTTTTCCATTGCATTTATTGCTCAAAATCGACTGTTGGAACAGGGGCGGTACTACCGGGCTTTGCACGCCGTTAGTACCGGATTTCCAGATGTTTCATGACCTTGCCCCTAACGGTTGGAATAGTAGGTGAGGGTTATAAATACCCCCACACCTGCATACTAGAGTTCTTCTTGGACCTCATTGAATACTTCTTGAGCTCTAGCAAGGTTCTTTTGCTCCTAGCGCATTAAATTCTCATTTTTGAGTGATTTTGGAGCGTCCAAGTGTCGTATTTAGTGTTGAGCCATTTAGACACTTGATTCACCTTCAAACAAGCGTCATCACTCTATTCTCTTGGAGGTTGCCACCTCCTAGACGGCTTGGAGGCGAAGGAACCGATGACTTTCTCAAGGAAGCTTGTGAGAAAGTTCGGTTGGTTGTTAAGGCTGGAGTTCGTCTACCCAGAGCGGGGAAGAACCACCAAGTGATAGAGGGAAGCTCAATTGTGAATTGGAGTCAAGTTGAAGTTGATCAAGCTACCTCAACGTGGATTAGGGGAGACCGCCAAGTCTCTGAGACCACGGGATAGAACCGTATCTAATGATAAATAATCACAGACGGTTTTTAATTAGAACCGTTTATGATATGATTATCACAGACGGTTTTTAAATAGAACCGCTTGTGTTATAGTTTTTTCCTCCTAACTCTCTTGGCAGAACTTCTATGATTAGTATCTGATGTTCAAAATTTTATTCTCCTTACATATTTATGCAATGACATTTACAAGACACAACCAATTATAGATTTTGCAATCCAATATCAAAACATCCTAGATGCATTGAGGCAACAGCTTTGTCTGATGAGAGGGTCATAAAAATCTCTGTGGTACTCTAGATGCAATTGCTTGTGCATTGAGGCAACAGCTTTGTCTGATGCCACAAGCAATTGCATCTAGAGTACCACAGAGATTTTTATGACCCTCTCATCAGACAAAGTTGTTGCCTCAATGCATCTAGGATGTTTTGATATTGGATTGCAAAATCTATAATTGGTTGTGTCTTGTAAATGTCATTGCATAAATATCTAAGGAGAATAAAATTTCGAACATCAGATACTAATCATGGAAGTTCTGCCAAGAGAGTTAGGGAGAAAATATTATTTCATAGTTCAAAGCCAGAAGACCTTACCATAAATATTATACCACAAATATGATAACAAAATATTTCATAGTTCAAGTAACAATACATTAACAAAATGTGATATATACCACAAATATCAATAAGTGTTCAGCTAGAAACCACATTATTTCGTAATTCAAGACAAGAAAACCTTATAGTTTTTCATGTCTTCCATCATATGTGTCATAGCTTTCGCAATAGAGGCTTCTTGGTTCTTTCTGAAGTTCCATAACTCCAGTATAGTGCCGATTTATTTGACACCAATAACCGATTGATCTTCAGTCATATCTCTCAATCCCTACAAATTAAAAGCGATCATGTTGTTGTGAGAAGGTCAGTAACCACATTGAATTCAGTACTAGAAACCTTCATATTACCTCTATAAGCTTAGCTTTAGCTTCTTCCGGCTCTGCATTCGCCCTGCGGTCCTTACTGATGAGTGCCGTGTTAAGGGATTCGATATCTTGCAAGCGATCATCTATATCTTTCCATTCTTGTTTAATCTCACAAATCTTTTTTGTTATCTCAGATTTTCCCTTTAGTTGTTCGATCTCCATCTCAAGTTTTTATTTAGTTTCTAACAGCTTTTCCATGTTTTTACCATAAATATATTATAATAAATTAGGTGTTCACTTCAATATGAGGATGCAAGATAGAGATAGGATGATATGTACATAAGTTTCAAACATTATCACCTAGTATAGGCACAAAAGAAGCATTGAACATTCAACACATAGTAGCTCTAAGACATCAATCCTTGTATATAACAAATTTAATGTTGGTGAATTCTAGATTACATGAATTTTATGTTCTGCTATATATATATCTCAGGTCTAGCTAGCAAACTAATCCATACAAAAAAATAAAGATCCCAACATATTGACATAGAAAAATGAAACGTTGCGGTGACCTAATGAGGCATTAGAGCTTGCTAAGCTATATATATGCAGCTTGCTAAGAATTTTATGTTTGACCTCTCATGAATCCTATATCCAGTTTTGTTCAACCATCATGAATCCTATATACAGCCTCATTCCTTCTAAACATCATTCACAAACATCATTAATTCACAAACTCAAAATGGTTTTCCTAGTCAAGCATATCGGTTTCCCTAGTCAAGCATCCGCGCTACAATTCTTTAGTTACAACCTCATTCTTTCTAAACATCATTAACAAATATCATTCACAAACACAATAACCTAGTCAAGCATATCGGTTTCATACACAACTCACCGACGGAGATGAGGAGGTGCTGCTCGCGGACGAGGAGGTAACCGACGGAGAGGAGGAGGAGGTGCTCGCGAAAGAGGAGGTAGCCGACGGGGAGGAGGAGAAGGTGCTTGCGGACAAGGGTAGCCGACGGCCGGGGAGGAGGAGGAGGTAGCCGATGGGGAAGGTGCTCGCGGAGGAGGAGGTAGCCGACGGGGAGAAGCAGGTGCTCGCGAAAGTCGCCGGGGAGGAGGTCGCCGAGAAGGAGGATTGCTGGGGGGCTAGGGTTTGCAAGAGACGAAACGCATGGATCTAGCGCTACAAACTTCTATCGGTATGGTTATATAGGGGTCTTAGGTCATATCACAGACGGTTACTAGTTAGAACTGTCTGTGATATTACATTATCATAGACGGTTCCTAGTTAAAATCGTCCGTGATATGATCACAAACGAGTTTTAATTAAAACCGTCTGTGATATGACTGACGGTTCATAAAAAGAACCGTCTATGATCAAATCACTGATGGTTGCACTAGAGAACCATCTGTGATGAGGTTTGTCATAACAGACGGTTTTTTAAAACCGTTTGTGAAGAGGAGTCTAATATAAACCTTTCTGCGGTAGTGCTCTCAACTCTCAACCAAGCATAGCACATTGCACAACACAACTAACCATAGCTAAAATTTCCTATTTTTGTATCTCATGCTCTCTACCCCCCTCTCTCCCTTGCTCGTCCTCAGGACGGCGACCGATGGCGCACTTCGACAAGCAGGCGACGATGGGAGGTCGGGGCGGCCGGTCATGGGCTATAGAGGTATTCACATAATTTTTCTTAATTATTTTGTAGTGTTCTAATATATTGTGACATGTTTGCTCTAATTTAAACAATTTGCACGTTAATTTTCGTTATTGTAGAGTTTAAACTTTTGTATTGAATGATATTTTGTTAACTCCGTACACCCATACGAAAATTTCTAGATCCGTCGCTGTTGATAATAATATTGTATATCATATGTTTTAGTAGATAAGACCAAAATGTTCCACGTATTACTTGTTAATGTTCCAATAGTTACGAAGGATGTTCTAGTGTGTATGTGTCGAATGGGATAGGGGGAATGAATAGGGGGGTTACTGAATGTTTTGGTAAGTAAAATGAAATGTTTCACGTGTTTAGTTTTAACGTCTCAATAGTACGTCGATGATGTTCCAAGTATTAAGTTATGAGGGGATGGGTCAATGTTTGAAGTGTTTGGTTTTAATGTTCCGACGGTTCATCAACAATGTTAAAGCGAAATAAAAAATTATTAGTGGAACAAATTAAATATGCTTATATAGCAATTCAAGACTATTAGTGAAACAATTACAAATTATTAGTGGAATTACTGAGAAATATGAGTAGAACATATCAAGGTTATTAGTTGAAAAAAATAAAACATATTATTAAAACAATTTTGGAAAAAAGACATGAGAAGAAGACCTACTACAACAATTACCAAAAGACTACTAGCATAGTGCAAGTGCTAACGCTACGACGGTAGTACATCCGCTTATCAATTAAATGAGAAGATAAGTATGAATATAACACTTAATAGTAAATAATCTTGTGATCACATTGTACGTACTACATATTTGGAAGAAGAGCGAATCAAACAAGTAAATAAATAGGGAAGATCCGCATACAAGGAAACCAGAATTGAATTTTTTACTATCATGACCAAAACTGTATGTACTACATATTTGGAAGGAGAGCGAATCAAACAAGGAAATAAACAGGGAGGATCCGTATGCAAGGAAACCAGAATTGAATTTTTTACTGTTCTTGCCTCGTGATCGTATTTTTTTTCGAATATAACCTTTTTCGAGATTTTTTTACGAATCTAGCCCCATATAGCCTAATTTCAACGTACAGAGAGCGCTGATTTTTTTTCATTTTTTATCCACGGAACCAGCGGTTTGTGAGTGCTGTTTAAATTTTTTTAATTTTTTCTCGCGAAACCAGAGGCCGGCGAGCGCTGTTTATTTTTTATCTTTTTTCCCTTCGGATCCAACGGTCCGCGAGCACAGTTTATTTTTTCATATTTTTCCAAAATTATTCAGTGGACGGGCACCGCTTGAATTTTTTTCTCCCATGCTTGAATTTTTCAATGCCACCAAGCATTTATTTTTTTGCGAATTATTAGCGGACGAACACCGCTTGATTGTTTTTTTTTTTCGAATTTTTACTTGTGTTGGCATTATCGTTATAATTTTTTCGAATCACTCTCGCGACGATGAATTTACGATTGTAGCCTCGGTAGGAAAAATTCAGCGGAATGGTGGCGCGGTATTATTTACCAACGCTCAGGCTCGAACTTTTATTATATTAGTATCGTCTTTATAATTTTTACGAATCGGGCTCTCGGCGATGAATTTGCGATTGTAGTCTTGAGACAGAAAAAATCGTGAGAGAGTGCTAGAATTTTTTTCCCGCGGTTTCCTTTTCCCAGCATGTAATATATGGTCCTTTCCTTTTCCAGGACGTTTATTTCTTTTTCCTTGATTCCAAGACGTTTGTTTACTTTTCCTTGTTGATGCTAGAGGTGAGAGAAGGTCTGTTGTGGGCCACAGGGATGATTTCGGAAAAATAAACTGCGCTCGCCGACCGCTGGATTCGCAAGAAAAAAAAGATAAAAATTAAATGATGCTCATTCGCACGCCTACCGTTCCATGAGAAAAATTGAAAAAATTAAGCAAAGACTCACGAAGTTGGTTCCTTAGATAAAAATAAAAACAAAAATTCAACGCTCTCCGTGCGGTGAAATTAGGCTCTATGGGGCTAGATCTGTAAAAAAGTCTCGAAAAGGGTCATATCCGGAAAAAATACGATCACAATGCGAGGACAATAAAAAATTCAAGTCTTGTTTCCTTGCATGTGGATCCTCGTGTTTATTTCTTTGTTTGATTCACCCTCCTTCCAAATATGTAGTACGTGCAATTTTGGTCCGTAAAAAAATTCAAATCTGGTTTCCTTGCATACGGATCCTCCTTATTTATTTTCTTGTTTGATTCGCTCTCCTTCCAAATATGTAGGTGGGGGAGGTCTGTTGTGGGCCACAGGGATGATTAGACACATTAAATAATGGCCATCGGATGTGGGTGAGTAAAACTGAGGAAAGATCTGAGACGTTCATTTTGATGAATGCAAGTTTCTGGGGACGTTTTGCTTGGTGCACGAACATTGGGCCATCTCTAATGAGGTGCGTTATTTAGGGTGGACGTAGGAAAAATTGCTTAGGTGTATTATAAGGGGTATAGATAACTAAATGAAACGATGTAAAATAATGAAAGAAAAATTGAAAAGGAAAGAAAAGGCCAGCATACATATATATGGATGCAATATAGACAAGCACCTAGGCAGGAGATATCTGTCTAGTAGTCGTAAGTAAAAATTAAAGAGCTTAATTAATCCCAGATCATGAAATATTAACGCGCGATCTCCCAAAACTAAATGAATGACGTGGAATGAATGCTAAAGACAAGACCAGATAGCGCGCACACCAAGCCCAGCAGATTCACGCGCTCCGCCGCCGCTAGGCCGGAGTGGGAAAATTTTGTACTTCTGTCTCCCTCCCTGCGGTATATAATTTCTAAAAATGGCTATCTTCTCGTCGAAATAGCAGATCTAACCTTATACAACAGACGAGAGACACAAACACTGGCTTGCAGCACCGAAGAGGCACGGCTGCCTGCTTGCAGCGGCCTCTAGCCACGGCTGCGCGCCATGCAGCAAGCGCTGCCCCACGCAACGCCCCCAGTGCTACCATTTTTTTTCTACACTACTGCGGATCGAGTATGCACAAGCGGTTCGAAACCGCTTTCAGAAGCGGTTTGAAACCGCTTTCAGAAGCGGTTTTAGAATTGCTTGTAAGCAACCGCGAGTGATACCCCGTCGGGTATCACAAGCGGTTCCCCGAACCGTTTGTGGTTTGACACTTCCACAAGCGGTTGGTGTTACCAATCGCTTGTGGAGATGTTCTCTCCAAAAGCGGTTGGTCTTACGAACCACTTGTGGAGAGAGCCCGCTTGCGAAGAGTCTGACAGCATAACGTTTTGATTATATTCAATATAGAATATGTTTTCAGAGGGGTTTTTGATATAGATTTTGACAATTAAAATAAATAGAACTACATGAGTTTTTTTGACACAATTAAATATATATTATTCATGCGTACTCATTAAGATAATTACAGGTTCATTTACAGAAAAATACGAGCTTACTAGACTAAAAATGAACAAGTTGATGAGCACATGAAATAATAAGCCACTTTTACAAATTTAAAAGAATAAAAGGGTGAATCTTGAGCTCATTTTTTGCGTGCGTCACTCTTTGTGCCCATGGTCGACGTCGATGTCAGCTCACCTGTCCTTACTTCAGGACAATCTCCCCAACCATTTGCGTGGAACTCGCCTTTGGTGGATATAATCTCGTCGACAATAAAGCCGATGAGTTGTTCTTGGATTGCTGCAACCCGGTGCGGCGGGATCACGCCTTGCACATCGATGTTGGCTGACAAAGCGGGAAGTAAATAAATCTTTGGACATGTAATTAAAGTGTAAGTACTAAGAAATCAACATGTACACTACCTCGGCGTTGGTTGTCGGCACATCACCGTGGGTAATACTTTGCATATAGTGGCACACATAATAGCCACATAAGTTGTTTTGACCCGTCTGTTGTAGAACCTGCGATGAAATTTGAAAAGAAAACGATTATGGGGATGAAAAACTGTTACGACATATTAATATTCTTTAATATGTACTCGAGTGCTTATTTGTACATCAAATTCGTTCTCGAAATGTCCTTGTTGCTTCTTTTGAAACCTTGCGAATGCCCTGTGTGATGCGTTAGTATATATGAATAGTAATTATCAGAGTTGGAATCAGCAAGGTATTTCAATATATATAATAAGAAAAACTATCGTATATATACGCTATATACCTGTTTAGGGTGTCAATGATAAATTGATATTTTTTTACCGGAATCCTTTTTGAGTCTTGAACAATGATTTGGCTGCTATCAAGCTTAATGACAAGAAGGATCCAGTGAAACCTATTCATGTATTGCGACATATATGTAACTAGCTAGTAGTATTATAAATGCCTTGGAAAATATAAGAACGAGAGGTTGCATATATACGTACTCGAAGTTGAAGAGCAGAAGTATGTACGGTTTGTAGTGCTATCCCAAGAATGCATCGAGAATGTAATCTTCAATATCCTTTTGGTTGTATCCAAAGACGAACTCGTTAACAATCTCTGGATCGATGAAGTCCACGTTGAAGATATTCTCTTTTCTACATCGTTGTATCTCCATTCTACCTAGAAAGGTATAAGTTTAAGAGTTGTAATTTTATTGTACGAGGAAGCACACGGTAAAGGTATGAGCTTGACACTTACAGCACCAAAGACTCATGAGAGACACGTTGATGGCGTCGGCATGGTAAATATTGTATAAGTCGTCAAATTCGAGCCATATGGTGTTGTCCCCGCGATAAAAATCATCTTCTTTGATATGGAGGGGGAACATCGTTCTTCCTTGAGCGGACTCTGTCATGTACCATTCGTGAAATTGCCGTATCTTGGTTGGCAGATACTTTATCTCATTTGGGTCAATCGACTCCGGCCAACCAAATTGCCATCGACCTTTGTTGCCATTGGGATATCATCTATTAATCCAAGAGCTGCAGCTGTGGAACTGAGTCCTGCCTCCATCATAAACCTCTCGAAGTTCTCTTGATCTTGGTCTCTCTTCTTCTTCTTTGCCGCCGCCGCCTGACCACGTTTATTCTTCTTTGTAGCCTTTATTATTGTCTGTTCATAGTTGGACGGCACAGGCAGCGGCTTTGCACGGCATGTCGCGAAGTGTTCCGCCGCTTTTGGATCAGTTGGTACCTTTGGCTCTACTTTCTTTTTTGCGAAGTGTACAGCCAATTCTGCTTTAGTGACTGCGTCACTCTCCTCCTTATTCATATCATATGCCCTCTTTGGAGGTTCCTTTAACCTTATCGATCGACGGTTTGAGACTAGAACCGCTTCTAGAATGTAACATTCAGAAGCGGTTCGTGTCTCAAACCGCTTCTGAAATCCCTCTCCGGACCGTTGCCAACGAACCGCTTCTGGTGCGAACATCACAACGGATTCGCACCAAACCGCTTCTAATAGGCCGGTTGTGATGCCCAGTTCTGTAGTAGTGGTACTGAGCAATTTGCGGGTCTAGCCCCATAAACCGTATTTTCAGCGACCGACGAACGTTGAATAATTTTTCTAATTTTTTTACTCCAAAAGCAGCGGTCGGCGAGCGCGGTAAATGTTTTTAACATTTCTCAGCAAATTTAAGCGGTCCGGCACAACAGAGTTTGTTTTTATTATTTTTTGCCATGTATAGTAATGTCAAGCGGTATGGCACCACTTAAAATTTAATCTTACTCTAATATCAAGCGATGACAGCTTAATAATATTTTTTTTATTTTTTTTGCTGTGCCCAGCTTATGTTAATATGTAGCGGAGCTGAGCCGCTTAATATTTTTATATTTTAATATGCAGCGGAGTCGGACCACTTATTTTTTTCACCGTGCGCAGCTTATTTTAATATACAGCGGACGTGCAGCGCTTGATTCTGTGGTACAATCGGCGAATTGAGAGCGTTCAAGCCAGCTTTATTTGCCGCCTCGCAAAAAATAAAAATTATTTGCTACGTGGCGAAAAATAAAAATTATTAAGCGGTCCAGCACTGCTTATATTAGAGAAAGATTAATTTTTAAGCGGTGCTGAACCGCTTGATATTACTGCACGCTAGCAAAAAATAATAAAAACAAATTCAGCGGTATTGGACCTCTTAAATTTACTGGGAAATGTTATAACATTTTACAACGCTCACCGACCGCTATTTTCGGCGTAAAAAAATTAGAAAAAATATTCAGCCTTCGTCGGCCACTGAAAATACAGCTAATAGGGCTAGATCCGCAAATTGCTCGATATAAAAGCTATTTTCTGAAAAACTTACGACCAAGAGGCCACTACAGTAAAAGAATTTGTTTTGATGTTCTTATTTTTATCCTCAAAATTTACGGCCCTACTTTTTTTTAAAAAAAATGAGTACAAAATAAAATGACTATATTTAAAAAACCAAAAAAAATCGGCAGCACGGGGGCTTGCAGCACCCCAGGCGCTGCATGAGGCTGCATGGGGGCAGCGCTTGCTATGGCGTGCAGCCGCGACTAGGGGCCGCTGCAAGCAGGCAGCCGCACCCTGGTGGCGCTACAAGCCAGTGTCCGCATCTCCCGTCTGTTTTATGGGGGCTAAATCTGCTATTTTGACAAGATGCTAGTCATTTTCAAAAATTATATACGTTAGAGAAGCAAAAGTACACGATGGTTGGTTATGCCGCCTGAGTAAGGATGGCAATGAGCACCGATCCCCATTTCCCCAGCGAGAATTCCCCTATTAGGGGACGAGGATGGGGAAATCTAGCCCCGCAGGAGTTTATCGGGGAAAATGTTGCCCCCATCGGGGATCGTGGGGACGAGGACGTTCCACCGTCCCCGATCCCCATCCCCGTCCCCGCGTTATCACTACTAGATAGGAGCAAATGATTATTTTCAAAAGAAAAAAAAATATATGCGAGATCATTATTAATACACATGCTAAATATGAATTACTCTAGTGATTCACTCACACTTAATCACACATGCACTATTACTCTAGTATTTTCGAGGATTTGTCCCCGTCGGGGCCCATAAACCTGTCGGGGATCGGGGACGAGGGAGAATTAAGCCCTGTGTACGGGGTCGGAGACAAGAACAAGAAAGTTTTGTTTATCGAGGATCAGAGATAGGAAGGTGCTTCCCGCGGAGATTTTCCGGTTACCATCCTTACGCCCGAGCGGCATATAGCAAATGCCGATTTGTGCTGCCCAAACAACCGCAGTGGGAAGAGACTAGTCGTGTTTCCGTGCAACGGCCCTCCAATTGGAGTTGCACACAATCTAATACAAATAGAGCTCTCATGATCAGCTAGAGAATCAGGTTACTAGGCCTGTTGGCATTTGCAATCGCAGCGTATGTTATGGATTTTCAGTTTTAATAATGGTGTATATACAGTGATGGGTCTATGATTAAAATTTAGGGTTATAATAGGACTCGCTCACCGGCTAGTTGATTGCCGAGTTGCCAGCCTGCGGTAACCTGCCACGCTGCTGGCATGCCATTTGCCGGGAAGTGGTTGCGAGTCTCGAAGACAAGGAGTCAGAGCGTGAAGCATTAGTGTTGAACATGGCAGGTAACGGTATGGATCGGAACTAAGTTCAGGGAGGAGTTGAGGTCCAGAATGGTCAAGAAAATCGTAGCTGTCATGATGAAACATTTAAGGACATGTGGTGCGCTAGGTGACTTGAGCCTGTTTGCAAGCGAGGACGGTTC
The DNA here is from genome assembly GCA_036346275.1 of Otatea glauca. Lineage (NCBI taxonomy): Eukaryota > Viridiplantae > Streptophyta > Magnoliopsida > Poales > Poaceae > Otatea > Otatea glauca. The sequence goes on along the minus strand of CM070711.1, from coordinate 16,752,842 downwards.
GGGAGAATCTGGACAAGTGAGAGGCTTGACATGAAGTTATTTGGGCTACATGGAAGATGATAAAGCATTAGCGATGTTTCAGTGGAAGGAAAAGACCGATCGTGGGGCAAATTGATAATTTGCCTATTACCAGGGATCGAGGCAGTTTAGAAAACCGTAACAACGGTCTAAGTGGTTTAGGTCAAGCTAAAGTGAAAATGCACGCGAATTTAGGCTCGTGGAGCAAATTGGAGCGTCTTTTGATGGCCGCTTTGAGAAGTATGCATGTGTGAGTGTAAAATCCGTTATGTGTGTTGGGTTATCGAGTTAGCCCATATTACTATGGATGGTATCCACTTGAGTATCCAGGTTTTAGAATTAGGGTTGCCTCCTCTATATAAAGAGATGTAAAGAGAGGTGAAATACTAAAAGCCTTAAGGCTGTAGGTTAGGGTTTTCACAAGATTTTAGTTTTCTTACATGAGTTTGTGAGTGCTACTTGGGAGTTTTGTCCTTAGGTGAGAGGCTTTGTAAAAATTCATCTTACTTTGAAATGAAATCAAAATTCGTGCTCAAATTTTGCCTCATGTTTTGATCTTTCCTCTTCTTGAGTTTTTGATCTTTCTTGATGATTTCTTCTTCTCATGATTTTGTGTTGTCAAGGATGAATGATTGTGGTTGAGTTATCTGTGGATTATATCCCAACCATCTAGACAAGCTCTCATATGATGATCAAAAGATTTCTCAGGAAACCGGTTTTTAGTTTGAGAAGAAGGATTTAAGGTAAATCTTAATTTTGCACGTTTGAGAGTGATTTCTATGGTATTCTTACTTACTGGGACATGTGGGAGTTTATCTACGATCATTAAATCTCTCGAGTTTTGACTCGATTTTGATGCAACCTCCAATCAATTTAGAAAAGGTCAAAATTTTAACATCAATCTTTGCGATTGAAGGTTGAAATAGGTACTGACACTCATAAGAAGGTGTATACAGAGTTTCATGTGGTTTGGATCAACCGATGAAAATATACATCGATTTTAGTTTTGAAATCGTACTGATTCTACTGTTCATTATTCTGATTTTACTATTTACTATGGTAGTACCTACATGACGATGGTGCCGATTTCGGGTTGAGTTCTCTGAAAATTAATTTTTTCTCTTTCATTTGATCTCTTGGGACTTTGCATTAATTCTTTAAGGGAAGTTTTTTATTTAGCCAATTTTATTTGGCTCATATTCATCTCCTCCAGTAGCATTTTCGATCCTTCACCTATCGACAACTAGCTGTTGCCACCTCCCATCCCTCTCCACGCGCGCCGCCTCAGCGAGCCCCTCCCACCGTCACTACCACCGCCCGACACAGCTTTTAGCGGTGAGGGTGGCACTGGCAGCGTGTCTCCTCCCCATCTGCATTACTTCCTCATTTTTGGCAGCGGCGAATGCACCACCGCCGCCCACCGCCTGTCCTCATTTGTCTCAAGCTCGTCGTCGACTTGCCCATTGTCCACTGTTGTGCTTTTGCCACCCCCTCCCTCTCTTTAAGGTCCGAGTTCTGGTCAATCCGACCAATGGCGGCGGGAGACGGCAGCGGGGAAGAGGACAACGACGACCGTGACCCCCGGAGCATGAATCGCAATACAAGATAAAAAAGGTTACGAAATCGGCTGATAATTAGCAAATCCGATTGATTTTTTGTTGTTCAGTGCAATAGGGTTGGCAAATGGCATTGCTACAAACGTCAGCTTCTTTGGAAGATCGTTCCAGAGCTGCTCCCTATAGCATGTTAGGGTACAAGCTCTCGTACGTACAAGGACCCTCGACCTACAACACAGACACGAGGCTCCTAGAGGAGGCCAGACAGAGCTACGTTACATTACGTTCATGCAGTACAAGCTCTTCCTAATCATCATCATCTGTCCATCGCCAAACGGGCATGCACACCACACCAGACGTACGGACGTACCGTACGTATGTACTTCCTCAGTTTCAGAACGACGTCCCCAGCCTCACGAGCTTCAGCCCGGCGCGCTTCTTGGCCTCGAACGCCGCCGGCAGCAGCTGCTCGAACCTCTCCAGGAACGCCGCCCACTCCTCGCCGCTCAGCTCCCTGAACGACATGCGCTTCCGCCCGCCGCGGCTGCTCGCCGCCGCCGAGAAGCTCACGCTCTTCGCTATGCTGCTGCTCCCAGCGCCGCCGGTCTTGGCGTCGCCCCCGAGGAGGAGGTTCAGGCCTCCTGTGGCGACGTCCTCGCAGTCCATGCCGAACTGGGTGTCGTCGTCGTCCGCGGCGTCGGATAGCGGCGATGGGACATGGCTCAGGGGCTCGTCGATGGAGCCCTCGGCCTTCTTACAGAGGGCCTCGAGCGCGCTTAGCCCCTCCTCCAGCGCCGAGCACTCGCGGGTCATCATGTCACCGATGTCGGCGAGGCAGAGCCCGGCCGCGGCCGCGCGCTGAAGGAAGATGGTGCAGAGGGTGAGGATCCGGATGGCCGGCTCCTTCAGCGACGGCAACTCCGCGCGGAGCATCTCGGCGTCCTTGAACGGGTCCAGCAACGCGACGTACTCCAGCTCGGCGACGGAGAACGGCAGCGACGACTGCGGCCAGTGCAGCCACTCGAAGTACGGGTCCTCGAGCTGCTCCGGGAGGCAGAGGCCGTGGTCGATGGGTACGAGCTCCAGAGGCGTCGACGTGCTCCCGTTGGCGGCGCATTCGCTGGCCGGCGGCTTCTTGACCAGGATGTTGCCGGCGTGGCGGTCGATGTTGAGGAGGCGGACGTCGAGGATGCCGACGCGGTGCACAGACGCCACGGAGAACCGCGACGGGCCGAGCTCGCCGGCGTCGTACTCGTGCGCCACGAAGCGCTGGATCGACGCCATGGTCGCGGGCATCGCGGGGCGATATATCTTGATCAGCGCGGTCGGGGCCACGCTGGCGAAGCCGTCATGGTCGAGGAGGAAGGCGGCCACCTCCCGGAGCACGGCCTTGCTCGCGTAGCCGCCACCGTGGGACGGCGACAACGCGTCGTCGAGCGGCTTGATGACCGCCACGTGCTCTCCAGAACGGCCGTCGTTCAGGAGAAGCGCCCCACCGAGGCCGCTCTGCGCCGGCACCAGCCGCGTCCGCGACGCGATGGCTCCCGCGGCCTCCGCGATGAGCTCGTGCACGCCGCGGGCGTGTCTACCCGCGACGATCTCCACGCGCGGCATCTTCATGTCGGAGGCGGGAGCAACGGTCGTGAAGCACGGGGAGGAGAGACTCCGGCGCCGCGGGGACAGGCCGTTGTGGCCGCCGCCGGAGGCAGCATTGCGCTCCTGGTGGCCCGGCCGGTCGAGTTGGGCGACGGAGCGCAGGCGGCAGTGCCGGCCGCGGACGGCGGGGGGCTTGAGGTCGTGGCAGTGGCCGACTGCGATCGCCATCCTGGCTAATGAGCAGCTACTGCCTCCGGCGTCGGTGGTGGCCGGCGGTGGTGGTGGGGCAGTAGCCGGTGGAAAGGGCCGGCTACTTACAGATTCCCACGCATTCATTCATGCCATTTACTTAGATCACTGCACATATGAGGAGAAGGACGACAACGACAACCACATTGGCGATTGGGCGCGCGTACCTTGGTTTGCGTTTTTGGCTTGTCACAACATGTCAATCGAGAGCTATCCAGAGTCAGTAGCAGCCGTCACAGCCGGAAAGGGACGACGGCGACGGCGATAAGGGCAGGGGCAGGCGAAGGCATGGCAGTGCGGAACGCTTCCTCGATCAGTCCCGCCGCGCGCGCGCGCGTGCTTGAAACCTCCAAAGATATATCAACGCCTCCAAGATCGGACGCGGGGGTAGAAATGTAGAACCGAGCAAATGATCAAGGCAGGGAGAAGGGCGAGCGCTTCCCCCGCCGGCGACCACCCCACCGTCGCTCGCCGCCCTCTTCCTCGATCGATCCCCTCCTTGATTGCTAAATTAAGGTAGTGTTAGTGGCTAGCTTGTCCTTCTTCCCCGGGCGTCCTTCTAATCTTCCCCTTCCCTCCGCGTGGCTGGAAGGAAAGGAAGGAGAAGAAAGAACTCGGAGAAGTCGCAACAACCGTCTAATTTTTGGCACCCCGGGGAGTTCACGGCGATTGATATATAGAGATCCGAGATCTCCCATTCCGCGAGATATATTTGGGTCAACCCGTCCTTCGCCTCTTCGTGCGCTCAAGCCGAAGCCATGGGCGGGTTTCTTCGTGCGGATGGAGGGACGCCGCGCGCGAGCTAAGCGGCGGGGGAAGCCTGTGGCAGGCCGGGTCTTGTGGGAATTAACTCTACCGCTGCATGCAGGTTCATGCCTCCTTTGATCTCTTCTTCTTTTCTTATCCGATCTAGTTAGACACGAAAGAAGCTGCAAGTTACACATACGCTTCTTCCTCAATTCTTTAATTACTTCTGTATGTTGCTGCTACTTGTAATCTGCTAGCTGCTCTTCATCTCCCGTGGATCCACTACTCTCCTCCTTGCGTCGCCCATGCACGCAAATTGCGTGATCTGCTTCCCTTCTTATTGTGCTCTTTTTTCCCTTACTCTTTTCATTGTTTCCTTCGATCCGAGTAGGAAACAAGCAGGCTGTGCTTCGTGCGCCGCTTGTTAACTTACTGCTTGCTCTGTCTCCGCAACCGTCCTCCTCTTCTACTTCGACGGGCATAACTTCAGCGGCATCGACACGACGACACCAACTTCTTAGGGCATATATGTACAACCGCTTCGGTTCATTCCCAACCACGGCATCATCGTCAAACGAGGCTACTCTTCATCTTCGCCAATTCTACCTCCACGATAGGCATCTTCACCTAGGACTTCATATGATAAATTCCACCCTTGGTCAGTTTCTACTACAACTTGAGTATCCTCGTTAGCTTCTTCTCCAGCCTAAACGTTCGCGCCTCTCCTGCTTTGACTAAGGGTACACATGTTAGAGTTTACAACTTGTATGACAAGTTCATTAGGGATATAATATAATCAGTTAGGATTTATATATATCCGATAGTTCCTTTCATATCTCTAGTAACCTTACATCTCTAATTGGTTGAGTCGATCTCCAAATCACCTTGTACTCTCTGTATATGCATTCTATTCTTCTACACACCCTACATCTCTAATTGATTGAGTCGATCTCCAAATCACCTTGTACTCTCTGTATATGCATTCTATTCTTCTACACACCCATATAAGTTACTCGCCTTTTCAAATTGCCCACTATATCTTATTTTTATTTATTTTGCCCCTATAAGTTAAGTTACTATACAAATACACCCCTATGACACAAGGTAACTCTTTTTCTTGTGGTTTTCACAATCTTTTGTACTTATTTTAATGATTTGAGTACTTATATAAGTTATTTCAACGGTTGACAATAATTATGAAAACCATAAGAAATAATACTAACATGCAGCCTAAGAAGTATATGTACGGCAACTTAATTTATAAGGGGCAAAATAAACGAAAATAAGATATGAAGGGTAAATTAAAAAATTATGTGACTCATGGGTGTATGGATTTTCCACATGGAATTATTGAAATCATTACTTATCTAGACCCTTCTATTTTTTTTTCAAATCTAGCTCTTCACGTATGTATTTACAAAATTAGACCCCTTCCCATCACAGAAGGTGCGGCGCGAAAACTGACCGACCCCACAGCTACATGAGCAAGCGTGTGAGGACACGCTTTCGCGTCCGAAGAGCGCGGGAGGACACTATCCTCCTATACTACCAGGGGTGGAGCCAGGCCTCGAGCCACCCAGGCCTGGGCCCGAGACCTGGCACAAAATTTCCTTACAAATTCAGTACAAACTCCATATAAATTATAGGTCAAATATCCTTTGGATAAGCCTAAACCGGCCTGAGGCTTAGACCTAGGTTGGCTTCGCCCCTGTATACTACCCTAGCGAGGCAGCAAGGTCTCCCTCACTAGCTCTGCCAGCGTCGTCCACCCGCCCTGCCCGCACGCTCCTGCGCACTACCACAGGGCCGACCAGTTTTCGCGTTCCTTAGACGCAGCATATAACAAGCGTTACTTGTGCGCCTTAAGAAACATATTTCGTAATTATTATGCTCCAGACGAGCTTGAAACGTGGCAAGCACGAGGGCCATTTGAATATTCAAATTTCTATCACTGGTGGGCCGTGACCTCTTCCAGCTTGGCCCATGATGAAACAGGTTGATCGAGCGGCTAAGGTTGGGCTCGGGGCCAAGCCAACCGGGTTTTGCAACTTGGGACGAGTCCGGCCGAACGAATTTTTATTTTAAATAATATAATTTTTTATTCAAATTGCAAAAATATACGTTCATCTCAAAAAATTACAAAAATATATTTTTGTCGCCCGTATATAGGGCGATCGCCCCATATACGGGCGATCAGTGCCGCTCTGAACGCGCGATATTTCCTCTGTCTGCGGTCAGTTCCTAAAAAACATCATAACTTCTTCATATGATGTCGGATGGAGATGAACTTTATATGAAAATTGTAGCTCTCGACGGGATCTACAACTTTTGTATACAAAGCCAACCGGGTTTTGCAACTTGGGACGAGTCCGGCCGAACGAATTTTTATTTTAAATAATATAATTTTTTATTCAAATTGCAAAAATATACGTCCATCTCAAAAATTACAAAATATATTTTTATCGCTCAGATATGGGGCGATCGCCCCATATCTGAGCGATCGGCCTTGCCTCTGAGCGCGATATTTCCTCTGTCTCATGTCGGTTCTAAAAACATCATAACTTCTTCATATGATGTCGGATGGAGATGAACTTTATATGAAAATTGTAGCTCTCGACGGGATCTACAACTTTTGTATACAATTTTTTTTCATTTGAATCCATTTAGATTTGAAATATCGCGCTAACCTTACTAAAGTATATTTTTAAAAGATACATTAAAAGATATGGGCGCACCATGGTAAGGGTAGAGAGTGAAAATATGGGGCGTTCAGAGCGGCACTGATCGCCCGTATATGGGACGATCAGAGGAAATATCACAACCACTAAATATCTAAAATGACATAACACAACCACTAAATATCTTTTAAAATATGTAAGTAAGGGTAGAGAGTGAAAATATTACAATAACTACACTCTTTACGCTCGCAATAAACAAATATAGTGAAATAGATAGAGTATTGAGTTGCATACACTGACCACTTCACACAAAAACTTAAGTTATCAGAGGAAGGTGAACATTAACTTCGACGCTTAAAAATCTTAAATATCATATAAAAATATATAAACTGTATAATATTCTAAAGCACCTCAGTTGTATATATATATATATATATATATATATATATATATATATATATATATATATATATATATATATATATATATATATATATATATATAGAAGCCAAAATATGCACCATGGTGCCCAGGCACCATGATTTCAAATGCGCGAATTCAAGCCATATTTGAGTATATTTTTTGAAAATTTCAGTTTTAGGATATATACTCATCTATAACAATTCAAATGAAATATATACCTTTGAAAAAATATACTCGAATTCAATGATTTTGAACGAGTTTGGATCACATGCTTTGCTAATTTATATATAAAATCAGCACATACCTACAACCAAACTATCATCAAAAAAGGAAACTCTAGTTTGAATTTCAATTCAAACTTATTGGAACTAGTTAGTAAACGGGTTGAACTCAACATCTTAAAAATTTCACATGAAAATACATAGAGAAAATATCCGTTTTAAATCATGGTGCTCAAGCACCATGGTGCCCTAGGTAATTATAATATATATATATATAATTTAACCGTGCATATACGCGAACGACCCTACTAATTAAAATGAGATCACGTGGCCGTTTTCCACCTTTTGTTGTTTTTACCGTTACTTTCTCCACCAGATTCTGTCCATCTCTAGTCCTCTTCACAGTATCGTGCATGTCCTAACATCCTACCTGATAAGGAACCTCGCTATCGAATAGTCCGGGGTTCCCGAACATATCTGAAAATTGGAGAACAGAGAGAGACACGTGTTTAGGGAGAGCGACAGCGGAATACTTTATTGCTTTCTGATTTTTTGTACATAGGGGGGACCCCCCTCCTCCTTATATAGCAGTCGCCTAGGGTTTCGACTAAGGGACTGTCGTGGGCTTTTCATTGGGCCACGTGGTTTCTCAACACTCCCCCTTGGGCCCTTTGCCGCGAGATGCATATGCCTCATTAAAACTCCAGAAAAACCCAGTGGAAAAAATACTTGGAGAAAGAGTGCATAGCATACGCTTATGTGTTGCACGAATTGCCTCATTAAAACCTTATACAAGAAAACTTCATGAAAAACTTGCTAAGGGAAAAGAGTACAATTCACCCAAACTTCAATTGCTAATCTCGAGATTCATGTTGGTACTCAACTTCATGTTCAAGATTTATATAGGAGTATGTGAAATATCTCCCTCTGAAATGTGCACTTCTCTAAGTCTTATCATCCCAATCCCTTTTACGCACCTTTCAAAGGTAGATGCTGGGAGTGATTTAGTGAACAAATCTGCAAGATTTTCACATGACTTAGTATGCAATATCTTGATCTCGTTCATCTTATGCAATTTGTGAGCATAGAAGAACTTGGGTTGATATGCTTCGTGAGATTGCTCTTCACATAACCCATCTGTACTTGAGCAACGCAAGCTGCATTGTCTTCATAGATGATCGTGAGAGTTTGCTCAATGTTCAAACCACAAGACTTCTGGATGTGGTAAACCATTCTTCGGAGCCATGCACATTCACGAGATGCTTCATACAAAGCGATGATTTCCGAGTGGTTTGTCGACGTCGAGACAAGAGTCTGCTTAGACGACTTCCAAAAACTGTTGTTCCTCCACATAGGAAAACATAGCCAGTTTGGGACTTGCCAGTATGTGGGTCTGACAAGTACCCAACATCGGCGTCGCCAACCAAATTCAGTTCATTGTTTCTTCTAAAGAACAAACCGAGATCCTTGATTCCTTGGAGGTAACGGAAGATGTCCTTGATCCCTTTCCAATGCCTTTTGGTGGGTTTTGCACTGTACCGAGCTAGTAAATTCACAGCGAACGCAATGTCCAGCCTTGTGCTATTTGCAAGATACATGAGCGCTCCAACTGCACTCAGATATGGGAATTCTGCTCCCAGGACTTCCTCCCCCTCTTCTCTAGGTCTGTATGGGTCTAGGTCTGTTTGAAGTGACCTTCCGACCATTGGAGTCTTTGCAGGATATGCCTTTTCAAAGCCAAATCTTTCCAACACTTTATGTGTGTAGGTTGATTGATGTACCAAGATTCCTCCTTGGACATGCTCAAGCTGCAAGCCTAAACAAAACTTGGTTTTACCCAAATCCTTCATTTCAAACTCAGACTTCAAGTATGAGCATGCTTTTTCAATTTCTTCATCCGTCCCAATGATGTTCAAGTCATCTACATAGACGAAGATTATACAGAATCCATTCGGGGATCGCTGTATAAACACACATGGACAATCTTCGCTGTTTGTGTAGCCTTTCTTGCAGAGGAAGTCACTCAAGCGATTGTACCACATTCTTCCTGACTGCTTTAGCCCATACAGTGATTTCTCCAATTTTACATTGTATAGGTTTCTATTTGCTCCGTCTTGGTTCTTGATAGGAATTCCTTCTGGTACTTTCATGTATATCTCCGAATCCAAGTTTCCATACAAATATGCTGTAACAACATCCATTAGCTTCATTCTCAACTTCAAGTTGACTGCCATTGAGATCAAATATCTAAAGGTAATTCCTCCCATGACCGGAGAATAGGTTTCTTCATAATCAACTCCAGGACGTTGAGTGAAACCTTGAGCTACAAGCCTTGCCTTGTACCTTACAACTTCGTTGTTTTCATTCCTCTTCCAAACAAAGGCCCATTTGTGACCTACAGGGTTTATATGGGGAGGTGTGCGGCATACAGGCCCAAACACCTCTCTCTTGTTCAGAGAGACTAACTCTGCAGTGATTGCCTTTTTCAATTCTTTCCAATCTAGCCTTTTCTTGCACTCTGCGAGAGATGCAGGCTAGGGATAATGATCAATGATCGAGGCAATCTTCTTTGCAAAGTATGCATCGATATTGGCTGTTGCTCTATTCAGGGATTATCCTGTTATTACAAAGTTTATGGACATTTCTTCATAGGGTGCTTCATGCACTTCTACTTGCTCTTCGCTGCTTTTCCCTATCGCAGGAGCAAGTTCCTTTAGCTTTTCATCGCCTATGTGTGCGCACACATTATTTTCGGCGGCTTCCTGCTGTGGAAGATTCAAGTCTGGAATTGCCATTCCCGTTGGCTTCTTTCCAGTGCCAGGTCTCAACTGGCTCCCCTTCTTTCCTTGGGGTATTTTCGTGATTGGTTGTGGTAAGTCCTCTCGCCCGGTTTTCTCCAGACGTCTCCGGGTACTTTGGGTTTGAGGAGCCAGATTTCCTGTTCTTTTTCTTTGAGGCCTCTGAATAGGATGAGGGATACCTTCTATTTTCTTTGGTATTTTCACCCTCTCTGGTGCATTTCTTGCGGGTACATGCGACTTAACCACGCCTTGGATCACAAAATGATCAGCAAGTTCATTTGCTAAGTTTTGCAAATCAATTATCTTCTGACTTCTTGATTTGCTTCATTAGTGTGGGGTCATGCGCGGGATCCCAGAGAATGCCATATGATTTCCGGTATTTTTTATCCAAAGGTTGATTTCTCCTCTAATGACGGAAACGGTCCTCGTCAAAGATGCAATCGTGAATAGGGTCAGATGCAAGTCTCCATCATGGGTTCCAAATACTGATTATGGATGCACTCTCATAACCAACGATATCCCGGACTTGCGGAGAGGGCCCATTGTAGTCCATTGAGGGGTGGTATAGGAACATATACCATACACCCAAATTTCTGAGATGGGAGATCTTGGGATGATCCCGCACAAGCCGCATAGGAGAATGGATGTTGTAGGTCAAGGTCCAAATTGATGAGAGCGCTGCGTGTCCCCAACAAGTGTTGGGCAAGTTACAACTCGCAAAGCGGTCTAGCAATAAACTTAATCCTCTTTATTAGTGCTTGACCACCCCATTCTGCGTATGGACGTGCGGTGACGGAGTGCTCAATCGCTATCCTGTTGCCATGCAATAATCATCAAATGCCTTTGATGTAAATTCTCCGGCATTGTCCATTCTTATGGACTTCACGCGATGATCAGGGAAAGCATTCTTAATTTTTATGATCTGCGAGATCAGCTTTGCAAAAGCATGGTTTCTTGTTGACAATAAGCATACATGCGACCATTTCGAGGAAGCATCTATGAGCAGCATAAAGTATCGAAACGACCCTGACAGGGGCTGAATCAGGCCGCAAATATCCCCCTGGACGCGTTCCAGGAATGCAGGAATTTCACTTTGCACTTTCATTATAGAGGGTCTAGTTATTAATTTCCCGATGGCACATGCAGGGCACACAAAATCTTCATAATTCGGGAAATTTTTAATATTAATGCCGTGACCTTGTGAGTTGTTCACTATATTCCTCATCATTCTAAGGCCAGGATGGCCTAATCTACCATGCCATAAAGAAAATAACTCAGAGCTTCTAAAAACAGTCTACAAGGAAGTATACACTTCGGGTGCATGAATATTCGTGTAGTACAACCCAGATTCATATGAGGGACATTTTTCTAATACCATTTTTCCACATACCGCGTGCTTCACAATGCACAAGTATTCTTTGCCATTTTCTTCATTGGTTTCTACATGAAACCCATTGGCGCGGATGTCTTTGAAGCTTAAGAGAGTGCGCGTTGATTCAGGGTACAAAAAGGCTTTTTCAATTACCAAAGTTGTACCCATAGGCAATATAATAGTGGCTCTTCCTGAGACTATTACATATGAATCACTTCCTGCGATCGTCGTAATCTTTCCAGCGTTCTTCGTGATCGACTGGAAATATTTAGACTCTCTTAAGATGGTATTTGTTGTGCCACTATCAACAATGCATATCTCTTCCATTTGGGCGCTACACGATTTCTAGATAAAATAAATATAATTCTAATCAGATAGAGGCAAAATAATCCAAATATTGCTTGCAAATTTGAAGAATACTGGAATAAAGAATAAATTGCATGTTTATTCATGGGAGAAGTATGCTCTTCTAGAGCTTACAATTCATTATTCAAAAGAAAATGCTAACAACCATAATCTAAAAATATGCATTAAACAGAATCTGTAAAATATGCATTAATTTCTGCTTCTATGTCATCGACAGAAGTTTTCTCTTCATTTGCCATAATATTGGCTGCAGCATCGATGTCCAGGCTATTCTGTGAGGATGAGACAACTGGGGTATCTTCATCCATGGCATCATCATCACCGATCTTGGCGAAGTGCGCCTCTGCGGGGGTGTTTTTTTTGCCTTCCTCTTAGCCTGATATGCGTTGATCACTTCTTTGGATTCCCGACATATTTTCGACCAGTGTACCCAAGTGCCACACCTGAATCACGTTTGGTTCTGCTGTCCATACGGCTTGGCGTGCGCCTTTTCTTTGTCATCCTTCTTCACTGGGGCTTTGGACTTTCCCTTGGCCTGAGATCTTTCTTTTCCACCCTGTTTGCCCTTCTTTCTATTAATGGGCTTTCTCACCTTATAGCTATTGGCATTGACTTCTGTGCCAGTGCCCCTTCCAGGTGGCTGCGAGGCATAGTTCTTACGTAGAACATCGTCTTGCGATTCCGCAACTTGCATTACATCAATCAGTTCGCTATACTCCTTGTATGCGTCCTGACGATAGCTGCATGCACTCTGAATAGCATTTGGGAGGAAGGTAGAGAGAGTTTTCTCAATCTTCTTCTCATCTGTGATCTTCTTGCCACATAGAGAGAGATTGGTACAAATTAGCGTGCAAGATGTAATTGTACTCTGCCATCGCTTTAAAGTCCGCAAACCTCAAAGGACCCAATCTTGCTGTGCTTGGGGCAAGATGGTGTACTTGAGCTTCTCGAACCGCTTCTGAAGTGCAGTCCAAAGCTCAAGTGCACTCTCCTCAGCCATGTATTCGTTCTTCAAAGTGGCTGAGAGGTGGTTCCTGAGAAAGTGCAGGGCTTGATCGTTCTGCACGGCGGTAGGTTTTGCGTCCTGCGAGGACCCTAAACCAATCGCGGCGCGGAGCTTCTTTCCCCCAAGAACGATCTTCACGTCCGATGCCCAAGTGAGGTAGTTCTGGCCGTGCGGGGCCAGTTCTTCAAACTCACGATTCACGATGCCGGACATCTGCATGATTTCAAAAATTCCGACATTAGATTACTGCGTGTAATCTAATAGAAAAAGGTTGCAAAAAGCATAAAGAACAGAAAATAAATTGCTATGCATTGCAATATCTTAAATAAAGCAATGGATTCAAAATTCATAAAGAATATTCATAAGACAGAGAAATAAAGCTAGAAAAAAATTAAAACAGAGCCAGATAATTTTCTGGATTTTCTCGCAATTTTTTCAATTTTTTCTGCTATTTTTTTTTCTTTTTTTCTCTCTTTTTTCTTCTTTTCTTTTCCTGCCGAGCGCCTATTTGGGCCTTCCTCCGGCCCATAAGGGCACACGCGCTAGGGTTCCCTTTGCGCCGCCTCCTTTGCGTCGGCTTCCTTGCGCCTTTGCGTCGTCTCCTTTGCGCCGGCATCCTTGCGCCTCGCCGCCGTTTTGCGCCTCGCTTCGCCGGCCAAGGCCTCGCCGCACACGCGAGCGGCCGCCGAGCACGGGCCGTGGCGAGCCGAGGCCGGCGCGCGGCGCGCGCGCGACGCGTCTTCAGGGCGGCGCGCCGGGCCGAGCCGACGGAGCGAGGATCGGAGGTGCCGGCGCGCGCGGGCCGGGCGACCTCGGCCGAAGCTTTGAGTCGGCCGAGCCGAGGATCGAGGCGCCGACGGTGCGCTGGCCGGGCGGCGTCGGCCGTCTCGGCGTGACGCCGGGCGCGGCGCGTCGGGCGCATGGCGGCGCTCGTAGCGTGGCTACGGTCGGGAAGCCACCGACGGCGCAGCCGCTTAGAGCCGAATGGCACGCGGATGCGGAGGCCGACGATGGCGCTTACGAAGTCCGGGCGGGCCGCGCCGACGCGAGCGACGCAGGCTGCGAGGCCGAGCTTCATGCTCGGTGGGCCTGACCGGCGGCGGCGCAGCGGCGTGTTGCGAGCGCGCGAGCCGAGGCGCACTGGTCTGGGGAACGGCGACAGTGGCGGCACGCTGCGGGTGCGCAAACCGAGACGATGTATTCCCCCCTTTTTTCTGAGATGACACATGTACTTTTGCAGTCTGTAGCATCGTGCCACGTGACGTAAACACAAAACAGATGCGTACTGTAGATGCATGCATAGGATCAACAACGATCAGATACAATCACCGATTCTCACCTTTGTCACCGTTCAATTCTGAACGCTGGTAGAGCTTCGTGCTGATAACGTGTTAAGGAACCTCGCTATCGACTAGTCCGGGGTTCCCGAACAGATCTGAAAATTGGAGAACAGAGAGTGACACGTGTTTAGGGAGAGCGACAGCGGAATACTTTATTGCTTTCTGATTTCTTGTACATAGGGGAACCCCCTTCTCCTTATATAGCAGTCGTCTAAGATTTCGGTTAAGGGACCATCGTGGACTTTTCATTGGGTCACGTGGTTTCCCAACACTGCCTATCTATCTATACTCCTTACCGCGTTACTCGTCGAAATCTCAAATCTGCCGATTCAGCTGCAGACAGAAGACCGGTTCCGAGTCCGATTGATTTGCCGTTCGCAACATAATTTCTGCAACAGTGGCAAGCACACCGGACGCCCCCGCGAATACATCGGGACTCGGCTGGATGGCCAACATAAACGCGCCCATGTGCCTTCGCATTTCCGCCGAGAGCGACGGGGAGCCGCGAACTCGAACACACTCCATGCACGCACGCTCATGCTCCAAGTCGCGGAAATGGCCTCCAAGCTGGCGAAAGCGACGCCCCGTGCTCGTGGTGCAGCGCAGAATAGCAACGCTTGTGCCCTAGGCTTGGTAGGTTCAATGGCCTAACTCCCTAGCGTGATGATCAGTTGGTTGCGCCTGATGGAGAAAACGAAAAGAGCGACCAAATCACATGGCTCAGAAATAGCCCATACAAATAACGTCGTCGTACACAAGTGAGAATCTGATTAATTCTGGCGTATTCACTGACTGAGGCAAACCGATCGAACCCCCTTGTGTGAATATGAACTCCCAGTGGCGCTGGCGGTACCAGCAACCGTCCAGACCAAGAACGCCGATGTATTTGTTATAACTACTAAGGTCCTATTTGAAAAGCAAGAATGTCACAAAGGTTTTATGCGAACTTCAAAGAAAAAGTTTAATTTCCGTATGAATCGTGAAAAATTGGTAACTTCCGGTTAGCGTTATAATTTAGTAAGGCAGGACTAATTTGTCAGGCAAAGGGGAAAAAAGATATTTCTGACCGATATCGGTTAAAAAGGAAAAAGTTAAGTTAAAGATAGGATTATGACCGATGTCGATTCAAAGATAGAATTTTATCCATACAAAAGCCGATGCGCATCACAGTTGGCAACATATTAGAAAATAATACGATCGGTCTATGTGCTGTAAAAAGAAGACCAAGGACCATCAGAAAAAACACATCCAATCAATCAAACAACTTGCATTACCTTTATTTACTTTTTCATGTCAACTAGGAATAGTTTTTGTAATTTAAAGTCTCCCTTGTAATCCGATTTTGATCAATAAAGTTGCGCATCGCCGATTGTTGATCTTCCTTGATTACACCAGGTTTGGTTTTCTTCGATTTTGTTGCGCATCGTCTCTTTCGGAAAAATCTACCTTTACCATCTAATCAACCCTAACATGTTGTTTAGACTTATCTTTACCTTTGATTTAATCGGCTTTGTGTAGCTGTTTAGATTTTCGCCAATTGTCACATTATATCGGCTTTGAGCGTATATTTTTCATCTATCTTCTCGATTGCAGGATCAAATCGGTTGGCACGCCTCAAACCTTATTGAACCCGGTGTTCTCGTATGTTTGAGCCGATCAATCCGTGGTCACATTTTTCAGCACAATACACTTTTGGCACGCCTAGTGGGACACGATGTCTTCTGCCGAAAAGTCAATCCCGCCGTCCGATCTCAACACCAAAGCTATAATCGTCCCAACATTGTACGATTTGACACCTGACCAGCATATGAAGATCGAGGATTAGAAAGTCTCACTCAAGGAGATGATGCTAAGCTGCTATCAGAAAACTCGACGTGGTATCACTCAAAAGACCGCATTACCGACGGCTAATCCCCTTGACGACATAGGGATTATCGATACATCGGTAAGTTGATACATGCCTGCACAAGCTAAATTATCTGCTATGATTAATCAATCTGTGTACCATACTTAATTATCCAATCATCAGCTCTAGTACAACTCTTAAGCCGATGATAGCGAACAGTGTTAAGACTATAGCCCAAGAGTTGGCATCGGTCGAAAGCCTGCTCGATCTAATTCAAACCCTGCCAAATTACCCGGTCTATTTGGTAGCACCAAGCACACAGAATCCGGTGTTAATGGTCGATCCAAAGTCATCAGCGACGACTCCATCTCTTACTATGATGCCAACCCAGTCCACCGTAATACTGTCATGAGATCCTTGTACAAGTTGGGGTTGTGCATTATCAAGCATATACCGATGTTGCTAAGTTAGACGCATCAGCCAACTTACCACCCACAACGCCGTTTTACGCTTTTCCTCAATCGGTTCCACAGCCGATTGAACCTCCTAGGCACCCACAGTACCCTGAGCTGATTCCGCAAAGGAATGTGGCTCCATACAAAGTTGTAACGTACTTGGAGCCCTTCGTTCCAGTACCAAAGCCGATTGTTAGGAAAAACAACATTGGCTATGAGCAACCTCATCAGTTCTTATCGACTCAAACGACCTATCAACTCAAGCTTATACTCAGAGGGCAGAATGCCAATTACAAGCGTAATTAGCAAACTCCTAACACTGTATCGGCCAATACAGTGAATTAGACCGATCAGATATCCACTGTATTGCGAAATAAATTCGGCATACAACCTAAAATGAAGGTTACAGGCTATCAAAAGCTGTACCTGATTATATTGATTGAATGCCTTATCCTAATAAGTTCAAAGTTCTTGATTTTGCAAAATTCCCAGGGGATGACTCCGTCACCACTTTAGAGCACGTTGGACGTTTTATCGCGCAATGCGGTGAAGCTACTCAGTCCGAGGATTAAAAATTAGGTTATTCCTGCTATCTTTATCGGGAGCTGCTTTTACATGGTTCACAAGTTTACTCCCAAATTCGGTAATTTTTGGACCGATTTGGAAAGCCGATTCCATGAGTATTTTTTCTTTAGAAGTCTGAAACTCAGAATTTCGGACTTGAGTTCTATTTGCCAAAAATTTGGGGAATCGATTACAGATTATATGAAGAGATTTAGAGAAATAAGAAATCGGTGTTTTAGTGTTGCTTTGCCTGATAATCAGTTAGCCGATTTTGCCTTTCAAGGGTTAATTCTCCAGCTGAAGGAACAATTTGGTGGGCAGGAGTTTACCCATTTAAGTCACCTATTGCATAGGGTATCAGCTCAAGAAAGCTGTTTTTCCAATAATAGAGGCTTTATAGATAAATTCAATAATAATAACAATAACAAGATAAAGCCAAAGTTAACCTCGTCGAGTACGCCCAAGTGATTCATCTAAAGACGACTAGACTGAAATAAATATAGCCGAATGGGTTAAGGGTTCTAAAAAAATCTCTAATATGTTCCTAGCTTAAACCGACAAAAAATAAGTCAAAAATAAAATATGCTTTTGATGTTTCTAAATGTGATTGTATTTTTGATTTGTTGCTACAAGAAAAGATTATACGGCTACCCGAAGGACACATTATACCGTTGGCTGACGAAATTAAAAAATGAAGGTATTGAAAATGGCATCATTCTTTTTTTCGTAATACTAATGATTGTAATATTTTTCGACAGCAGATATACTCGGCTATAGAAGACGGCCGACTCAAATTCGCAGAAGAGCCGACAATGCATTTGGATGCTAATTATTTTCTGATTTATATGGTTCAATGTTCTGGAAAAGGAAAATAGCAAATACAAGATATGGGGTCAAAAGTTGCACGTCATATTGATATTCAGTCGAGCTCTATTGGCAAGGAAACCCTGAAGATTACGGTCGGCTCACTGCAGATAGAAATCGACTGTGAAGGGAGGAATTTAACAACCATTAAGCCAAAAGAACACTTGCAGATGGACAAGTGGAACAAGACTGACAGAGCATCGCAACCACACAAGTCAATTCATAAGCCAAGGCCAACTTTCTCCCAGCTATTAGAAATGTATGAAAGAAGGAGCAACTGGCCATGTTATCCTGCGCGTCGGCTAGATAATATGTACTGGCTCAATAACTTGGAAATGGCTCACCAACGATGCCCCTTTTGGCAGTTCTGTTGGGACAGAGTGTCAGCTTTGTCGTCACCGTATAATTGTCCAATGGAACATTATCCGCGCCAAGGTGACTGGCAATGACGGTTGACTAAAGATAGAATATCTGAGCGATGCAAGACCATCATGATGAAGTCCGTAGAAGATCGGTTCATGAAAGGATTTCTGCACTGATCCAGTCGCAAACGCGATTGGAAGAGGGAAGTTCTACGGCCAAGGTTAATCTGGCAGGAAAAATACGTGAGCCGATCGAACCTAAAGCCAGATGGTGTCCTCCAAGGTTTAGCCGATCACAACACAGACAACTTCAGAGGCTAAGGACCCAAGAGATGAGAGAAGTTGAGCAGGAAAAACAAAGAGACGAAGCATTCAATGAACTCTGGCCAATTAAAATCGCTAAAAAAGAGTGTAGGAGAAAAGAACCGGTTGAAGAAGAGTTTGATTCCGCCGATGATCTGGATTCACCTATGATTCGGGATGATTCTCCACCTCCGATGGACATCAACATGGTGTCCACTCTACCGGCCGAATTTAAAATAAGTATTGTATCGGCCAAAGAGATGTTTGCTCAATTGTGCTTGGGGCTCAGGATGCAGTTTTTGAAAGACTCAAGACGATCATCAGCACCTAAAGCCATTATATTTAAAAGGGCATATCAATAGCAAGACGATATCGAGGATGCTTATTGATGGAGGAGCTACCGTCAATCTGATGCCATATACCACTTGCAAGAAGTTGGGTAAGTTCGACGATTATCTTATTAAAACTAATATGGTTTTAAATGACTTTACAGACGATCCCACTGAAGTAAGAGGGGTTATGGTAACAGAGTTAACAGTAGGCAGCAAAACATTGCCGATTGTTTTTTTCGTGGTTGACGCCAAGGGTAATTACAGCGTTCTACTAGGACGAAATTGGATTCATGCCAATTATTGTGTCTCGTCGACCATGCATCAGATGCTCATCCAATGGAATGGGGACGAGGTCGAAGCGGTCCAAGTTGATACATCGGCGCACACCGCCATGGTGAGTTCAGATGCAAATTGGCAATATGAAAAAGCTAAATGTATATCGGGTGAAGGATTGGATGATTGTGATTTCATCTGCATCAACAAAGCAGGGCTTATTAAGATCAACGTAATGCCAAGCACGCTTGATCCGACAGATGAGATTTTACGTCGATGGAGTCCAAATCGGCAATAAAGGCTTTATAGGATATAATGCGAAGCTATCGGCAAACAACAGATAGCTATGAGGCCATTGAAGATTTTCAAGAAATCGGGAAGTTAGGCCAAGGTTTCACGTCAACTGATTTGCTAGAGGAGGTCGACATAGGTGATGGTGATAGAAAAAGACCAACTTTTATTAGTTCAAAATTAGCCATAATTATAAAGAAAAGTTGGTCAAGATTTTTTAAAAATTATAAGGATTGTTTTTCTTGAGAGTGAAAGCATCTAGGTCCCCATGTTGGTTTGGTTTTGATAATTAACGACAACGTTGGTTAAAGGACTAATATTTTCCTTGAGAAAATTGAAAGTAGGTTAATCCCAGGCTTGGTGACCATGGAAGTATAAAGAATGGCGCAAAGAGAAGATCAATAGTCAAGAAAGTGAAAAGGTATAAATATAAGGACCTTTTTCTAGCTTTTTGCCGATCTCGGAGTCTGGAGAAAAGATCGGGTTGCTAAAATTAGGGCTGTACTATAAAGAGGGATCTTGACGATTGTCTTGATATCATCTAGGGTTTAAAGGCTCAAATTAAATACTCAAGATCATGCATTGTGTCAAGTTTTTAGTCTCATTGAATAAATTCTATGGAAACAAATGAAGTCACTGGAAGTCCGGTGCTACCGCCCATAGCAGCGCGGTGCTACCGGGCGAGCGCTAGCACCGGTTATAAGGGCGGTGTGAAAATTCCAGAGAGCACCCTTTTGTGCTCTCTGGGAGCCCGGTGCTATCGCCCATGGTAGTGCGGTGCTACCGGGCGAGCGGTAGCACCGGTTATAAGGGCGGTGTGAAAATTCCAGAGAGCACCCTTTTGTGCTCTCTAGGAGCCCAGTGCTACCGCCCATGGTAGCGCGGTGCTACCAGGGGAGCGGTAGCATCGGCCCTCAGTCCGGTGCAAAAATTCCAGAGAACCCCATTTTTGGCCAGACAGGCGGTCTGGTGCTACCGCCCATGATAGCGCGGTGCTACCGGGCGAGCGGTAGCACTGGCCCTCAGCCTGGTGCCTTAATTCCAGAGAAGTCCAAATATGACGAAGCAAAAATAAAAAGGGCCCGGTGCTACCAGTCCTAGTTGGGCGGTAGCACCGGACCCTATGTAACGGTCTCTGGCAAGTGCATTTAATGCACTGTTCTAACCGTTGGAATGGAGCCCGGTGCTACCGGTCCTACATGGGCGATAGCACCGAAAAAACTTATTTCCGCCCAATTCGAGCTCCAACGGCTAGAAAAATTGGTGGGACCTATAAATACATCCCCACCTGCATTCTAGAGCCTCTCTTGGTCCTCATTGATGATATTTGAGCTCTAGCAAGTGCTCTTCACTCTTTAGTACATTCAATTTTCTTTTGTGAGTGTGATAAGCAAGGTTGAGTGTGGTATTTAGTGATTGAGCCTTTAGACACTAATATTCGACCTCAAGCAAGCGTCAAGATTTATTACTCTTGGAAGTTGCCGCCTCCTAGACGGCTTGGTGGCGATCGTGCACGGTGAGCTTCTCAACGAAGATTGTGAGAAGCCCCGACAAGTTGTGAAGGCCGGAGTTCGCCTACCCAGAGCGGGGAAGAACTACCTTATTGATCGAGGAAGGCTCAAGCGAGTGGAGCTGGCTTGACATGGTTCAAGTCACTTCAACGTGGAGTAGGGGAGATCGGCAAGTCTCCGAGACCACGGGTCAAAATCTTGTCTCTTACTCTTTTGTGATTTGTATTTTTCATTCTTGTGATAAATCTCATTAGTAGCAAAAATTGAGTAGACTATTTGTGTTTAGAATTGTTTTTGCTATACTTGTATTGACTAAGTATTTTAAGTGATTGCTAGAGATTATAGGTGTGAATTTGCAATTATTGCTTCTATATCTTAGTGTCTTTCTTAATTGCAAAATAGATTCGAAAAATTTAGAAACCTCCTATTCACCCCCACTCTAATCGGTTATCCTTGATCCTACAGAGAGTATCATGACATGTTAGGTTTAAGCCGACAACTTGTTGAGCATCGGCTACCTATAAAGCAAGGTTATCGGTCGTTTAAACAATCCCCTAGACGATTTATTCCGGCCTTGTATACTATTATAAAAGAAAAAATTGAGCGATTATTAGAGACTAAGTTTATCAGGCCTTGTTGATATGTTGAATGGGTTTCCAATATCGTTCTTGTTACAAAAGAAAATAGCAAACTCAGTGTGTGTGTTGATTTTGGGATTTAAATAAACCCACACCAAAGAATGAGTACCCAATTCCAATAGCCGATATGCTTATCGATGCTTCATCGTGGAACAAGATTATTAATTTTCTCAATGGTAATGCTAGATATAACCAAATATTCATGGCAGAAATCGAAACACCTAAGACAACTTTAAGGAGCCCTCGTGCCCTAGATTTGTTTGAATGGGCAGTGATGACATTTGGCTTGAAGAACACTGGTGCAACATAATAACGTACCATGAATTTGATCTTTCATGATTTGATCGGCCATATTGTGTAGATTTACATTGATGATGTTGTTGTGAAATCAAAGAAGGATTTGTAGTATCTGGCCGATTTGGAAACAGTGTTGAAAAATACAATGGCACATGGTTTAAAGATGAATCTATAGAAGTGTGCTCTTGGTGTATCAGTTGCACAATTTTTGGGCTTTATGGTTCATGAAAGATGAATTAAAGTTAATCAAGAAAGGGTCTAAACCATAGCCAAGAGTAAGCCACCGACCTGTAAAAAGGACTTATAGAAGCTGATCGGCAAGATTAATTATTTACGATGATTTATTTCAAATTTGTCGGGCCGTATTAGTTTATTTACCCTACTATTGAAGTTAAAGTATAATCAAGACTTTATCTGGGGAGCCGATCAATAGAAAGTTTTTGAGAGCATTAAGGAATATTTGTCTAATCCTCCAGTTTTAGCCGCACCTCAAAAGGGTATACCATTTAAATTATATATATCGGTTGAAGAGGCGACGATTGGTGCTGTTTTGGCGCAATAGATTGATGGTAAAGAGCGGGTTATTTTCTACATAAGTCAACGGTTAATTGATGCAAAAACCTGGTATCCTTTTATAGAAAAGCTCTGCTTGTCATTATATTTTGCTT
The DNA here is from genome assembly GCA_036346275.1 of Otatea glauca. NCBI lineage: Eukaryota > Viridiplantae > Streptophyta > Magnoliopsida > Poales > Poaceae > Otatea > Otatea glauca. Next base: position 16,730,065 of record CM070711.1, on the reverse strand, counting down.
GCATAATGTTAAGACATTATATTTTAGCATCAGCTTGTAAAGTTATTTGTAAAACCAATGTTATAAAATATATGTTGCCAGCTCTAATTTTGTGAGGTCAACTTGGTATATGGGCATACATGCTCATCGAGTTCGACTTAACATATGAATCGGCTAAAGCTGTTAAAGGTCAAGTGATTGCCGAATTTATAATAGGGCACAAAACTGATATGAATGCCGATCTAATATCTGTTGCCCCTTGACAACTATTTTTCGATGGATTGATATGTCGAGAAGGCGATGGTATCAGGATTGTGTTGACTTCGCCAAAAGGATATAGTTTTGAATTCGCATTCAGGCTAAATTGCAGGTGTTCCAATAACCAAGCCGAATACGAAGCATTGCTTAAAGGCTTACAGCTACTCGAAAATATCGGACTTGATTATGTTGAGGCTTATGGCGATTCTTTGTTGGTGGTCTAGCAGGTCAAAGGAGAATATAACTGCTATGATGAAGTTTTGATCAAGTATTTAAAGCGGTGTCTCGATATAATCGGCTCATTCACTTCTTTTTCCATTTGTCATATTTCTCGTGAGTTGAATGGTAAGGATAACTCGTTAGCTCAATAAGCATCAGGCTATAAAATTTTTGGCCGATTAGAGGAATTTGAGCTGATAGAAAAAAATGATCATGTGCATTACCACTAATGATTGGAGAACAAAAATACTGGAGTATTTAGCCGATTCTTGAAAACCCACTGATCGGAGAATTAAGTGATAGGCCTTAAAGTATGTCCTTTTTGATAATGAATTTTATTATCGGACTTTAAAGGTTTGTTACTAAGATTCCTTGAAGTCAAAGAAGCTAAAATGACCATGGGAGAAGTGCATGAAGATATTTGTGGAACCCATCAATCGGCTCATAAGATGAAATTGTTGTTAAGACGTACTGGGTATTTTTGGTCGACAATGTTGGAAGATTGTTTCAAATATTATAAGGGATGTCAGGCTTGTTAGAGAGTTGGCAACGTACAATTAGCTCCAGCATCGACTTTGCATCCGACTATCAAGCCCCATTCCGAGGGTGGGGAATAGATGTAATCGAACAAATATTTCCCATGTCAAGCAAGGGCCTTAAATTCGTATTGGCCGTGATTGATTATTTTTCTAAATGGGTTGATGCAATCCCACTAAAAAAGGTTACAAGTATTGAAGCCATCAGATTTGTTACAGAACATATTGTCCATCGATTTGGAATTCCAGAGACTATTACGACCGATCAGGGCACTGTGTTTATGTTCGATGAGTTTCAAAGTTTTGCTACAAATTTGGGTATAAAATTGTTGAATTTGTCACCCTGTTATGCTCAAGTTAATGGTCAAGCCGAGTCGTTAAATAAAATATTAATCAAGTTAATCAAGAGGAAAATTGAAGAGAAACCAAGGAATTAGCATGAGACATTATCGGAGTCATTATGGGCCTATCGGATTGCGTACCATAGTGCAAAAAAATTATCGCCCTACCAATTGGTCTATGGATAGGAGACCATGTTGCCCTTGAAAATCAACATTGACTTGGTAAGAATGGCTAGATAAAATGGTTTATTGGCTCAAGATTATAAGGATTTAATGACCGATAATTTGGATGACTTGACATAATTACGTCTATATACGTTGGATCGGCTTAAGAAGAATAAGGCAAGAGTTGCAAAGGCTTACAATAAAAAAGTAATGACTAAGTCATTTTGTGAAGCCGATTTGATTTGAAAAACTATTTTGCCTATCGGCTCTAGGGATAACAGATTTGGCAAATGATCTCCGACATGGGAAGGACCATATATAATTCGTTGACTTGCGGATGGAAATTCTTATGTTTTGGAGACGTTGAAAGGAGTGGTATTTTCTAAGGTGATTAATGGCAAGTACTTGAAAAAAATATCACCATAGTGTTTGTGTTGGGTCCTAATCGGCTAAGGGTAGCCATTGGTTGCGAAAAGCCAAATTAACTCGTTGTAGTTAATTCTAGCTATGAACTATAGTAAAAGTAAACTACAGGCGATTATAGACATCATACTTGCAGGAATAAATTCAAGCATAGATAATAACAAGATAAACAGCCGATTATAAATATTACAGATATTCAAAAAGCATTGTTTTCATCCCAATCATATCCATTATAGACACTCATTGTTTAAAATAAAACAGTGGCCGATTGGAGGGTTGCGTCGAGAGTCGACCGTGCAGCAGCAGCCTTAGCGACAATCTATTCCACATCTTTAAGAATTTTGTTATCTTCTTCTTCTGAGCTAGGGATGGGAACAATCTTGGCCGATTTCTTTTTAACTGATGCTATTGCCATACCCAAGCCAACCTTTTGATTCTTTAAAGTTGATGACGCAGATGCTAGGTTCTCTTGGGCTTCAGCTAGAGTAGCATTAACTTTGGCCAACTCTTCTTCCCAGGATTTCTTAGTCGATTCAAGTTTGAGTACCATTTCCATGGTGACCTTCAGAGATTGAGATTCTTCATCATATTGGGCCTTGAGAGCTTTAGTGTCGGCTACCAGCTTATGAGTAGCTTTTGATTGTCGCGCTGTGCTACCCAATGAGTGATTTAGGCCTTGGCTGCTTCCACCATGTCTTTCTTTACGTCAAGGTGGCATACCTCTAGCAATGCAGCTATGGCTTCTTCTGGTAGATCGGCTTGCACCATCGCCATGGCATCCCTGAGAGGCTGGGCATTCTTAAGAAATTGGTCAACGGGGTGAAGAGCAGTTTGAAGAGGTTATTCAATTTATCTTCCATGCTTGGGGCCAATGTTACTTGAGCTGACACATCTTTTGAAATGGCTAAGATCTTTGGATTTCTTCTTGGAAATTTTCCACATCCAGATCGACCTTGTCCTCTAGATCGGACCAATCGAACCCTAGCACATTGCTCACGGACTCGATCGGCTTGGCGCTTAGCCTTGTAGTAGCAACAGAAGTGGTTGCCATGGGTGGTGCACCTTGAGGGATTAGAGCTTGGGGTGTCGGCTGTGATGGAGGAGGGGGAAAGTCTACCTCGGTAGGAAGATCAGCCAGGACATCGGCTATGAATGCCGGTGGAGAAAGAGGAGGCTACAAGAAATGTCCTAAGTCCTGTTAGCCGATTCAATGAAAGTTGTGTTGCAAATCAGTATAAAGAAATTTTACCTGGCCAGTGCCTGAGACATGTGGGGAACTTTAAGGCAATTGCTCTTGTAGCCTACTACCTCTGCTGGCCAATGTATTCTTATTAGGTCGACCACATTTTTTCTCTGTTAAATAATCGGCTAAAAGGTTAGTTAACAAAACAGCTGACAAAAGTGCATTATCCAAGTCCGAAAGGATGGTGTATGAGCGCTCAGGGTGGCTGATGAGTAGCCAGTTGTCACGACTCCGACATCTGGGTAAGGCCGTTTGCTCGATTGCCCCGTGCCCGATGATACCCCGATGGTCTTCTTGCCGGCTTGTTGTCACTGCAACATAACTCAAGCTGATAAGTAAAATTGAAGGAAATGGGAAAATGTGAGGTTTTAAAGCAAGCTACTTTAGCCAATTCCTTGTCAACCGTATCAGCAGAATTTGAGTTAGTATAATCCGATGAACTAGCGTCACTGCTAGAACTCATACTAACGGATTCAGAAACTACTGCCGGCTCTGGTTGATAATCTGGCGAGAAATCAGATATTATGGCCGATAGTGTGCATTCTTCAGGGTAAAACCTGTTGGAGAATATTGACCACCATTGCTTGAACATCTCGGCGTGACGTTGGTGAAGCAAGAAATGAGGCAAATCTTGGAGTTGTAGGGCATCTGCTAGATGTGCGGCTATTTGAGCCATTGATTCACGACAAACTCTGTCCCTCGGGCGTAGCCGATCCAAGAGACAGAAGTTAGGAGGGACTTGGCCAAACCCAAATTTCCTGGAATAAACTGTATGGGGTTAAAACTCGTACGATGGTTGGAATGTTCGACACTTGGCATGCAAGCCTACAGAGAGTACGCAGGGAAATAAGAAAATTTTATACAAGTCCAATGTTTCTTCGGGCGTATCTGAACTATGGTTGTTAAGTGCAAGAAAGAAGGAAAAAGATATCCATCGGCATCCTTGTTTGTATCTGAAAAATTCTTTTGATGGATAATCTGGTTATCCAATTCAAAGAAAAAGAATAAATACTTTGCTGCCCCAGATGGAGCCATCTTTGTGTCTGATGAGCAAAGGATGAATCGTTGACCAAATGATCGACTGTCTTTGAAAGATTTAGCTGGGTGCTACAAATAGTCTTCACTAAGGAATAAAGTAGTCACCGATGAATCAATATGGACTTGTTGGTTGAAAGCATAATAGAACCAGACTTGTATAAACCATAGCGGACCGCCAACATTGTCGACAAAGTATTGGCCTAATCCGGCGAAGAGCTAACTTCTGATAATGTGCATCATTTGATAGACTTCTCACAAGAATAATTTTCCTAAGGCAAGCCAATGTCCTTCTACAAGTTGCTTGGCTTTGGTTTGATAGACTTGTGTTGGCCCAAGAGAAACCCCGCAGAAGATGTATCGGTCAAGCCACATATTTAAGAAAGCAGCATGCTCTTTGTCCGATACAGGGCTAGTTCCTTTGTTATTTTCAATATATTTGCTCCAGACTTCTCCCTTGGTTGATATCAAATTATGTTGCGGCTTGGTGCTGAAAGCCGATAACTAGTTTCTGTCTAGTCTTAGACAGCATAACTGAGCCACGTCTAGGAGGAGCCAATAGGACCTGACCTGAACATAAAGGCATTCAGGGTGTTCGACTAGAAATAGCATGCCGTGGTCATTAAGTGCTCATTGGCTATTGTTTCGGCCAAGGAAACAGGAAGTCACTCTGATATGCCCATTTGTTCCCACAAAGGCATTTTTTGTGCGGCTACTCTATTATACCAGTCGCACCAACCCTTTAAAGTCGTGCCAAGCTCTAAACCTTTTACTCCATTCATTGATATTGTACTCATGAGCATGAAGAGGAAGCCTAGGTATATCCTGTTCTATGATAGCCAATGGATCTAGGTTGCCTAACGGACGTAGGTAATATTGGTTTTCACTATCGGGTATAGGGATAAATACCTGGTTTGAGTACATTGTCCTTGAGCCAATGAGGTGAAATACTAGCAGAAGTCCTGAAGACAGGGAAATGAGGAAGCAAGCCGACGATGAGGGATGCGATAACTTGAGCGCGTGATAAAGACGAGAGAATGGACCCCATATTTATAGGGGTAAAAGGAATAGGAAAAGGTAGGAAAAATTTTCGAAGCAGCGGCTGCGGTTATGGTAAAAATAGTGTGTTTTAAAGATTGCAACGCAATAAGTGGAGCAGTTACCAAAGTTAGTGGTGAAAATATTGTGAAAATCATGGTTAAGACAATGATGGTTGAAGCTGACGAAGAAGATTTTTGGAAGATAACATGTTATCTCCCAAAAAGGGGGCATATGTTAGCGTCAGAATTTGGTAAGGCATGACTAATTTGTTTGGCAAAGGGGGAAAAGGATATTTCTGGCTGATATCGGTTAAAAAGGGAAAAGTTAAGTTAAAGATAGGATTTTGACCGATGTCGATTTAAAGATGAAATTTTATCCGTAAAAAGGCCGATGAGCATCACGGTTGGCAACGCATTGGAAAAGGATATGATCGGCCTATGTGCTTAAAAAGAAGATCAAGGACCAACAGAAAAAAACACATCCAATCAATCAAACAACTCGCATCTACTTTTATTTACTTTTTCCTGTCAACTAGGAGTAACTTTTGTAATTTAAAGTCTCTCTTGTAATCCGATTTTGAACAATAAAGTTGCGCATCGCCGATTGTTGATCTTCCTCGATTACGCTAGGTTTGGTTTTCTCCGATTTGTTGCGCATCATCTTTTTCAAAAAAATCTACCTTTACCATCTAATCAGCCCTAATAGGTTGTTTAGACTTATCGTTAGCTTTAATTTAATCGGCTTTGCGTAGCTGTTTAGATTTTTGCCGATTGTCACATTATATCGGCTTTGAGCGTATATTTTCCATCTATCTTGCCGATTGCAGATTAAATCGGCTAGCACGCCTTGAACCTTATTGAACGTGGCATTCTCATGTGTTTGAGCCGATCAAAACGTCATCACATTTTTTGGCGCAACACTTCCAAACACAACCTAGATAGTTCAAGAAAACCTTTCCATCGTCCCTTCTACATGTGTATTGTGTGTGACCTCTTACCTCTCCGTCATCTATTTTCTAGCGCCACCATCAACCAACCGATAAGTTTAAGAGCTCTTTTATGGTACACTAAATTTAATTTGGACCATTCATCCATTTTGATCTAATAGATCAGATTTGGTAATATTTATTTATACTTTCGTTGGTAGTAAAGTAGTAGAAACATTCTTAACAAATCAATAATTAGATATGATTTCTACTCTCTACTATATAATACCAGTATAATATACTGTAAAATTTCTCTAAGTTTAATATCCTAAGAGTAAGTACAATAGCAAAGCTCACCACTGACTAATAGTAAGTTAAAAGTCAGTTTATACAGTTGCTATCTCTAAAGGTTGGATTTAGATGTTGTGCAATAATTACCTCATCTCTCTTGAGCCAGCTCTCTTATTTTCTCACTTTTTCACATAGGACAAAACTGACGTGGAAAAACTAAGATCCAGCCGAGCACTCATACGTCTTATCTGCCGTGTAGTGATTTGAGCAGCAAATCCAACAAGGGAACATGGGAGTGCACATTGGCCAATTGCTAGCTGCCTATTATCTAGGGACTGTTCATGTTCTCCAGTCACGGGTGATGCTGCGGCGCTGCCCATCAGCATCAAACAACATGCTCACTCGATCGATCGATTGGCTGTTTGTTCGATCGAACGCGGAGAATGGGCCCTACTTGGCGTACCAAAAAGAAAAGAAAACGAAGCCAAAAGAACTTGGCGTACAAAACTGGGCTGCTGATCAGGCAGCAAAATCATTTCGAGCTGTCGGCCAATTACTCGTAACCAGAGAAAATGAGTATGTGAGGAGGGAGGAATCTCTCAGGGTATTGTCCTGCGTTGCATGTATCTTCGTGCAAAAGACGAGAAAGTTGGGTGCTGGTGCCTGGTCGCACCATGCCCTTTTTCTTTTCTTCGAGAGGGAATATCGCAGTCGCTGAGCTACTGTTTCACACTTTCACTCATGAAACCTGCTGCGCCGCCAAGGCCTTTATCTTTTTCCTTTCCCTTTTTATCCCTCGAATCATTCTTAGAGGGTGTACAAATTTTTGATTCCAAAAGCTCGCGACAGTGTATGCAAAAATCCCACTTTGGCACGATCAACGAGTAAATGTCTGTGAGCCAATTGAACACGATTTTCACGGCATAGTGGTTTTCTGAATTCTACTGCCAATAATCTCCCAATGAGTGCTCATAGAGCCTGTCAGAAAAGTTTTGTTCATGAGTGCAGCAATGCTGCGGTTTAGCTTTTGGCCTTCGATTTTATAGCTACTACATGTTAGAATGATGCCTTGGTCAAATTCAGCCGAGTCAACCGGACGTACAAGATTGGCAGACCACTCAAAATGAAATCTGATGTTCTTTCTTGTATACCGTCCTAAATTGAGTAGCATTCAAATGCTGGGATCCAAATTTCGGCGAAATTTTGCCGAAATTTCGGATTTCAGGTCCCCCGAGACCTAAACTACCGTTCGGGAAAAAAATTTAAAAATGCTACAGTAATTTGACTTTCCTCGGCGAGGTTTCAGTTAAAACTGGGCGAAATTTCGTGAAAAAATATCAGATTTTGGTTTTTTATGGCCAGATTTGACTTCAATTACATTAATAACCCATAAAAAAGTGATCTTTGATGATAATTTGTCCAAAACCTTATTTTTTTGAGACACTTTAATATTTTGACAGAAACACTATTAGAATTTTATAAAATTGAATATGCTTTGTAATGCTATGAAAAATTTTGGTGCTATCTTAAGAAGTTTAGGATCAAACAAAAAAATTTATAAAATATTTTAACTTCATTTTTTATCTTTTAAAAATAAAAAACAGAATTAGCATAAATGAGGTAGTAACAGTGTCAGAATTTTATATCTTTTTTCGTGTTTGATCATCATTTGAAAATTTTATGGTAATATTAGTGATGCATCAAGACTATCTATAAAATTTTTCAAAATTTTCTAGAATGGTTTGAACTATTTTTCATTCGGTTGAAATTTGTCGGTCAGCCTTCAGTTGCATTGTCTGAATTTTTATAAATTCATCAAGCTTAATCATCGATTGAAAATTTTATGAGAACATCAATTATGTATCATAACCATGCACAAAAAAATTCAAAAGTTTCTAACGTGTTTTGTACTATTTTTCATTCGGATCAAACTTATCGGTTAGTGTCTTATCAGGACAGTAGCAATGTTTGAGTTTTTAAAAATTCATCAGATGTGATAATCTTTTGAAATTTTTATGAGAATATCATTGATATGTCAGGAACCTCAAAAAAACATTTCAAAAATTTTTGACATCGTTTGAACCATTTTTCGTTCAGTTGAAATTCGCCAAAATTTCATATTTTTCTTGGTAAAAAACAAACCGGATTTAAATTTTTGTTTTTGAATTTTGGACGAGATTTGTCCGAAATACCTGAATTTCGCTGAAAATTCAGAATCCGATCCCAGACGATATTTTATCCGAAAACGAAATTTGAATCCTTGCCCAAATGCAATGCATGGCGGCGGGAGAACTCACCTTGGTTAGTAGATGTGGCGGAGAATGGAGAACACCGGTCACGTGGTGTAGCGCGACAGCGAAATAGGCTGATTAATTATTTTGTGTGTTTACTCGTTGATCGCGTTGACGTGGGACTCAGAATTCAGGGGCAGCTCATGGTGGGATCAGAACTGGACAATTACTATTGGGATTAGTGCTAGTGGCGCACCAAGACATACATCTCGATCGAAGATCGCTAGTGGCCACAGATAATTTAATCTTGGTCCAGAAAAAGTTGTTCTTATGCTCGGTTCACCATTGGCTTCAGTGAATTAAAGAAAAGAACAGTAGTAGTGGGAGCTAGATGTATCCAGCCCAAGGTTACAAAACCGCCAAATTGGCGAATCTCACAAATCTCGGATTTCGGACCCAAATGAGTTTGCATAGACCGGCGGATGTAAAATCCAAAAAATTTGAAATTGCTACAGATATTTTGATTTTTTATTTTTTCATGAGATTTCGCAAAACCGCCGAGATTTCGGAATTTTAAACCGAATTTGAATTTTTGGCGGATCGACCGAATTATATCAATAAATTCTCGTGAAGTGATCTTCAATGATAATGTTTCAAAAAGTTTATTTTTAGACTTTTTGGCATTTAGTGAAACACTCTCAATTTTAAAAATTGAGAATGCATTTTCATGCTATGAAAAATTTATGGGAGTATCATAAGATATGTAGGATAATACATAAAATTTATGAAAATATTTTAACATCATTTGTTATGTTTTAAAAATAAAAATCGAAATAGGATAAACATTAGTTCACGCCGGACCACTTGGAAGTGGTCCGGCGCAAAAGCTCGTTCACGCCGGACCACTTCGCCGGATCACTTGTAAGTAGTCCGGCGTGAACTGACTAGTATCGCTAACTAGTCCGTGAACCGACTAGTATCGCTAACTAGTCCTACAGAGAAGTAAAAACTTCGGACAAAGAATTCAAGTGGTCCGCAGAGAATTATGAGAAATTTAATTCTAACCGGTTATAAGACATTTTCGATGAACCTTTTCAAGAAAACATATAGAAGAAACAGGGACGAAATTTGCACATGTAGCAAACTTGACTCCCTAAATGTGATATTTTGATAAAACCTTTTCAAAACACAAGTAGGATCAATGTAGGTCATATGAATAAGATTTCAATATACAATAAGATTTCCATATACAATAAGATTAGTAGGTCACGAGTCATAAACTTCTTCATTTAAAGATTCCTATTACAATATATATAACATATAAGTTAGTACATAATTAAAACATCATTTGAATTACACCCTCCATAACTTTGCCATAAGGGAATTTCAGATATGTGGATGTAGGGATCCAGATTGGGGAACGCTGCGAGATGGCCTAACGAGTGCCAAATCTTACAACATTGTCACATTTCCTTAAATGTAAGATTATCTTGGTTTTATCGCAGGCTTACGGATGTGGGCGCAGATGAGGGAGCCGTGGATGCGTTGAAGGACCTACCGTTTGATGCTTTAATACATCACAATCATTGAAGTTCCTTCACACTTCACCGGTTTTAATACATCACAATCATTGAAGTTCCTTCACACTTCATCCCACCGAGAGAGTCTGCTATTTTACTTTCCCTGCGCAGCTCCTTCTCCACCTCCTCCTCTCTCGTCCGGCCAAGCTCCGGCCAAATCCGGCCACTCAAGGCTCGGGAGGCAAATCTCGGCATCCTGTATGAGATTTCGGTTCTTGAAGGAGAAATCTTGGTAGTTGAAGGCGAAATTTGGGCTTCCAAAAAATTGGTATGAACAAATTGATTTGTTGGATTTTAAGTGCAAATGTAATTTTTTGCTTATTTAGACATGTATTCATGTGGGATATAGTCTAGTAAGAACTAACAATGCATGTACTCATGTGGAATTGGGATTCATATGTCAAGATGTATTCAAAACTCAAAATTCCATGTCACTTACTCACTTGGTCACTTATGGTAGTATGGTACAGCTAGTAAGCCTCACAACGAAAGGCATATATCATGCATTTTAGCAAACATCAATGAGTTAAGATTGTTGACTACATGCAAACAAGCACATGGCCATACAAGCTTATATATCATGCATTTGTTCGTAATGATGCAGTGTAGAGGTCGCTGTGATGGCGAGCCTCGTGGTACCGTATGGGACCACGGGGCGCGACGGTTCGTGGTCGAGGTGCAACCATCGCGCGCATGTTATGAAGGGTGGAGGCGACCCGCCTTAAGGAACATTTATCGGCCACACGGTGATGTGAAGGCTCGCCTAACGTGCCTAAAGTGATTAGGCAGCCATGATCGCGACCTCCGTGGTAGCCGTGATGAAAGAAGGAGAAGCGGCGATTCGCTGCGTCGGAGGAGGCTTGCACCGAATGGGCCACCATGGCCACGGAGGATGAGCAACTTAAGATGGCCATAAAGGCCTCTAAAGAAGAGGCCTACCTCAGAGCCAAGGTTTGACGCAAGGTTCGGTTCCGGAGTGGTGCACTAAGTCTTCAATTCAATCGACTATCAAGAAAATGTTCGGTCGGTCCAAGTCGACACGGAAAGCCATGCCTCCATAGATGTCGACCTTGCACGGGCTAGTGCCCCGCAAAGAACCTCAGATTGACACCGCATTCCAAAGGGGAAGCGGGAGAAGCTAGGAGGGATGGTCAAAGTGGTTACATGCTAATGCAATTCCGGAAGGAAGGTGGATCGCCCGTATTTCACGGTATGAAACAATTGTATGTTTGTAAGTTACACGTCGTGTGATGATTGTACTAATCACAGTGCATGCGGTCATAGCTGCAATTAAGTCGACGCAGAGCTAGGCCTGTGGGTTCGTGCACCACGAGGATACGAGATCGATGCTAAGTACTTGGACGCGAATGAGCGGGAGATTGTGAAGTACCTTCGAGGTTCAGTGGACGATCGGGCCACCTTTGGTGTTACAATGATGTGCGACGCCGGCGGGACCTACACAGAGAGTATCATCAACTTCATGGTATACTTGCAATGGGATGATGTTCTTCCATAAGACCGTAAATGCCACAGTACAAAATTCATTTATTTTTCCTATTCCGTATGATCGCCATTGCCACACATACTAACTTCTTGCTTGCTCATTCACAACTAAGGTCCAGGACCACAAATACCTACTAGCCGAGATAACAAAGGTGGTGGCCGAGGAGATTGGGGCGAGCATGTTGTGCGGTGGTTACTTGACAATGGTGCTAACTTCAAGAAAGCATGCCGATGTTACGAGTGCAAGACCCTCATATAGTATGGCAGCCTTGCTTGGCACACACCGTAAATCTTATGCTAAAAGACGTGTGTGAGGATGAATGTATCAAAGATATTGTGGCACGTGCCAAGAGAATCTGCAGATTTTTATACAACCACAAGAATCTACATGCGCAGATGAGGCAACATATTGGTGGAGAGTTGGTGAGGCCAAATGCCACTAGATTTGGGACGACCTTTGTTTTCCTTGATAGCTTCTTCAAAAAAGGAAAAGTTCCAAAGAAGGGATGACACATCCCGACCGATGTAGTAGGTGGGCTCAAATGGCGGAGGGCAAACGCATATGACCACCTCGTAAGGTGGATTTCTGGACATGGGTGGAGTGGACCGTGGTGGCCGAGAACCCTTGTACAAATTGTTGAGGTTCGCGGATCAAGACAAGTTACCAACAATCACGTGTAATGATGCATTACGAATTGCACGGAATGAGTACAACAATAACTTACGGAGCATGGAGAATAAAGATAGGATATTCCTAAAAGTCATGGAAAAGAGATTTGCCGAAATAAGGAAACCACATTTGTGCAAGCCGGTAAGTGAAATTAACATGTTCGGTTCTATTATGCTAAGTATGCAATGTTCGCGTCTATTATACTAACTATGCAATCTTTTCATCAATTGCAAGATCCGCCCCGACCCAAGTCCCGCTCTCATACAACATATGCAAGACTCCAAAGATATGGGAGCGCCTCGATCGCACTAAGCATTATGGTCGATGACGACGCTATCATGGTGAAGGCTCTACGAGAAGCGACACATACCGCCTTAGACGGGACGCTTTGCCACCCGGCCAAGATGAGACCAGCGCCGTCGATAACCAAATGACGGCAGTAAGTACATAAATTGAGGTTGATTGGTATGTTGTTCAGAGCACTCACCGACTTTTCTTTCTTCGTGTTGTTCACGGCCAATGGTGGATGGCCTTCGAATGAGACGCCAATACGCAAAAGTTCGCCTTGAGGTTGGTGTCCCAAAGCGCATCGTCGAGTGGGTGTGAACGCAATTGGAGCACATTTGCTTTGGTGCACACGCAGCTACTGAAACCGCTTTAAGTTATGCGAAGCTCCAACACCGTGTTCGTGCACTACAACCCGCGACTTCGCCTTGAGACTATGAATCCACTCGCGGCACTCCAAGACGAAGACCCCGTGGATCGCTCGATCGAGGATGCGATGCATCCCGCCATGACCCAATTGCGAGTGGTTCGACTCATCCAGTTCATCGGGAGCCTCTACTCGACGAGGACAAGTCGCACGACCCACCCCTCCCAAATGAGATTCGTGGTTGACTCCATCCCAATGGAAGAGATGGATAAGGCAACAGTAAACTATGCAATTGTTTTCCATTCCACTTTTTAACCATGTATGTCCAAACTCGAGAACAATGTTAACCTTACTTCTAATTGGCCACAGAGGGAAGAGCCTCCCAGATTGGGCGAGTGGAACATCGGAGACACGCACACGGGAAGAGAAAGCGTGCTACCGACGCCGAGGATGACGACACTCTAGCAGGAGCTTTAGGCGGATTACAAAAGTTATCGGGCACCAGAGTGGTAAGGAAAAGGAAAAGGCCGAATTGATGATGAGCCTATTGTCGGCGATGAGGACGACACAAAGAACACCTTCCGATAATGTGCGATGCCTCGGTAGTAGCTCGGCTGATCGCGATGACTCTCCGGCGATGACGGACGGAGCCGACCGGTACTCCTCCGGCCGCCCACAATCACAATCACCGCGGGAGGATCGCATCGAGGGTATCGCCTGAGAGGTGACTCCCAGCGGCAGACCCGCATTAGCGGGAAGGGCACGTCGCGTGGTGGGGGTGGACGCCAGGCAGCACAACCACAGGATGGTGCTCAATCATGGTGTAGCAGCGAGTCCTCCGGCCATTTGGGCATTCCAGTTGAACATACCGTATAGTCAAATGCCGTCTGAATGGGATCGGGGTGGATACGGATGGGATCGGGTGGGTACTGATTCATGACGAGTTATGACGGATCGAGCATCTCTTTGCCATTTGACTACAATGATCCATATGTCGATCCATACGCACGGCACTCATCCGCTAATGTCATGTACCTTCACCAGTCCGAGAAACCTGATACCCTGGAGTCTCATTACCAACATTGGAAGTCCGCTCGCTACCACGAGACATGACACGGGAGGAATACAAGCAACAACACGAGAGGAGGTATCACGAGATCATTGTCGACAACGCGAGGTGGAGTTTGCACCAGGGCGCTTTACTACTCATAGGTATGTGATGCAAACATACATTCATTTAGTTGTCATATGCAAATATGTGAAGACTTGTTGTGTGTATCGATTTTATTACATTCTTAATAATTGTCATGCCAATATACATTAATTGTTTCAATTGTGACTCTCAATCTTCGATTTTCACCAAAATGTCACAAATTTCATACTTCACGCACGATACCCGAATTCCCAATTTTTAAAATTCCTCGAGCTTCAAGAACTCATCAAAATTTTATGGCAATATTATTCACATGTCGAATCATGCTATTAAAATTTCAAATATTTATAACATGCTTTGTCCCATTTTTCATTCAGTTCAAAATTGCCGACGAGCGTTTCATTACGACAGTACCAATGTTTCAATTTTAAAAAAATTTACATGATTCAAAAAATCTGAAATTTTTATGACAACATTAATAATACGTCGAACTCTCCAAAAAAATTCAAATTTTTCTCCATCTTTTGGACCAATTTTCGGGCTTGTCAATCTGGCCAAATTTACGCCATTTCTCGCGAGATCTCGCCAATTCTCGCCAAATTCGCATTTCCGTAGAAAAAACCGGATTCAAAATTTGGATTTGAATTTCCGGACGAGATTTGTCCGAAATTACCGAATTTCGCCGAAATTTCGTTTTCCGGGCATGAACGGTATTTTATCCGAAACCGAAATCCAAAACACTGATCCAGCCTACATTTTGCTCTGAAACAGAGGAAATAACCAACCACATTCTTTGATTAGAACGGCAATGCGCGATGCACGCCAAGATGAACAAATCTTACACCTTGAACGATCGATCGGATCGAACAATTGAGAAACCAATATAGATCTGGGGACCTTGATGACGACGCACAATATATTTGATCCGCGCCGATGAAACGAGAAGAAGAAAAGAAGTACAAAAAAAATCCAAGAAAAATCTGTCGCGCTGCTCGATCGGGCGATCAGGAGGTGTTGACGGCGCGGCACTGCTTCCTGATCTGCCCGTTGGTGCCGGTGAGCACGTCGACGCGGCCCATCTTCTTCATGGACATGGAGAATGCGGCGTAGAACTTCATCGGGTTGGCGAGGTCGGCCACCATCTGCGCGGCGGTGGCGTTCTGCGTGAGCGCGGCGTCGGAGGCGAGCACGCCCTGCTTCTTCTGCAGGTTGGTGTAGTAGTTGGCGTCGAAATTGAGCGGCGTGCCGCCGTCGAGGTCCACGGTTGACGACGACGGCGACGGATTCGGGCAGGAGGTCATGAGAGTCTTGGCGTACGCCGAGTCCAGCAGCGGGTCGACGTTGGTGGCGTTGCCCTGGTACAGCCTTGGCGTGACGCTGGAGCAGCTGGCTTTGCCGATGGTATGCGCACCTGAGAGCGCGACAAGGTCGGTGAGGTTGAGCCCCTTGGCGGCGAAGCTCTGCAGCAGGCCGTTGAAGCCTGCGAAGGGCGACGGCAGCGCGCCGGTGTTGTTGGCCAGCGACACGGTGCCGTCCCGCCGGCCGGTCTCCACCTGCCAGAGCGACGCCTTGAACTGGTACGACACGGCGTCGCGGGCGGCGAGAGCGACAATGTCCGCGCACGAGACCACCCCCGGGCACGCCTGCTCGAGCTGCGTCTTGATGGCATCGATCACCTCGTACCCCCCCACGGAGAGGTTCGGCCCCGCCGTCTTCTCGCTCTGCGCGTTGTCCAGCAGGATCGACGCGTCGCACCCCTGCAACAAACGGCGAGAGCCCGGACAGCTGAGTCAGAGCACAGAAACCCACAGGCTACGGCGACAGTGTGTCAGTGATCCACGGCGTGCGTGCCGAGCAGCAACGACGACGTGCTCACGTGCATTTGTTGTTCTTGGGTTTGAAATTTCGCGGGCGCAAAAAGGCCAAAGCTGCCCCCGTACCGGCGCGGCAGCTTTGATAGCTGTCGCGCGCCCATCCCATCGGCAGCTGGGCTCGGGGCGCGCATGTGAGCGGCCACGCATTGGGCAGAGAAAAATGGCATGATTCGCTTTGCTTCCCCTGTACTAGTCTAGTGTTTTCGCGTTCGTTTTTTGCTTGGGTGTGTCGCTACGTACCGCCTGCCGCGACCGGGTGGAAGGTGCCGTAATGCTTACGTCTTATAGAGAGAGGTACAGCAGAAAAAGTTGAATGTCCCTCTATTACCGATCTCCCGCGGTAAAATATGCTTCAGCTCACTTGGGCAGAAGCAGAAAGGACCTGTATCCTCTCCTCTGTATGCAGGTTACCTCTTACGGCTCTTGCATGCATTCTGAGTCTTCTGACTACCTAGGCTTCTTGATTTAAGCACTTGATGGGAAATGCTTCCAATCGATGCTGTGGATAAATGGCATGCATTCTGACTACCCAGGCTTCTTGATTTAAGCACTTGATGGGAAGCGCTTCCAATCGATGCTGTGGATAAATGTAGGATCAATGTAGATAGCCAGGACCAGAAATGGAGCTCCGCTAATTTCTTGCATAAAGAAGAAACCACGGCTACGTCCATTTCTCGTCGGCCGGCTGGCGGACACCGTGCCGACAAAGTGAACGCAAAGACACCTACGCGAAATCGTCCTCCTCACTAGTATTCCAGTACCGACTGAACAGATTAAGCAAAGCATAGCCAATGGAGTCACAAGGCGATGGAGCTAGATATGAGGAGGCGTAGGTAGCAGAACAAGCGGCACGGACCTTGACGAAGCAGTCGTGGAAGTGGAGGCGGAGGAGCCTGGCGGGGAGGGCGGGGTTGGCGGCGACCATCTGCCAGGTGACGCTCCTGACGACGGAGTCCACGTTGGGGCAGCTCTTCTGGTAGAAGTTGTAGGCCAAGCCCGGGTTGCTCTCCAGGAGCCCCGCGCTGCCGCAGCTCACTAAATGGCCGAGGACCAACACCCCCCACCACGCCACTGCCTCTGCCCCCGCTCGCCACCCTCCTCCTCCCACTGATTGCCTCCTCATCTCTCCTCCTCCTCTCTCTTCTTAACTGACAACACTGATGGCTTGGCTTGTGCTTGTGTTTGTGTTTGTGTTTGTGTTTGGTTATTTGACAGTATCGCTAAGAAGGGGTGCTCGGTGCCGCCTTTTATAGCCTCGGCACGGAGCTAGTGTCGTCAGCCAGCATTGGGCGAGTGTGACGGACTAGGGGGAAGGTTGCGCGTCGTTGGATGCCACCACTACCAGTTCATAGTTAGTCACAGGCTCGCGTGCACCTGCACGCACAAGCGCAGCCAGCCAAGGACGGTGGTGTGGACGTGATTATCTCGCTAGCTGTGCCTGCGTGTGATGCGCCCCCTCCACTCCAAGTTGCGCGGTTTGTTTTATGGTTTCGGTTGGAAGCTAGGCGAGAGAGCTAGCGCCGTGATTTGTCCACATCGCAAGGGCCACGCGCCACGCCACGGCATGACGGGACTCCGGATTGCGTGACCGCTGTACGTGCGTACGAGTCCTGGACCGTCTGATATATCGTGCACGACTAGGAACGTACAGATAGATGCGTGCAGTGGCAACAATGGCCGCCGCGGGTCCGATTCGAGCCTCCCAAGCAGTGTGCTTCAGCGCACTTCAGCCACCGTCAGACGTCATAAAAACTGCATACTCTGAACAAAGCCGTAATCAGATTTGTCTAGTGCCAAAAATTACTGGCTCCTCAACTGTTGCGTATATGATGAAATGGTCAATGTGGGGGGGGGGGGGGGGGGATGCGTGTCCATGGGGTGATGAACGATGATGGGCCGCTTGGATTGGAGAGAAGCAATAGTAAGAGATTTAGAGAAGTACACATGCATGGATGTGCCACATGTGGGGCAGCGCGCATGTGCTCTCTCTCAAAGGGGGAGGGTTAGGTGGGCTTTTCCACGCGAATCCCTGTGCAAATGACCTGAATGTCTAGTTTAGATTGGCGAGCGACCGACGGACCGAGTGGTGCGTGCGCTCTTGCGTATTGTACGCTCCGTGCCCCTGACGCGCGCAGCCGACCACGAGGCGCTGTTTGACCCCTGTCTCCGCATCCCTTTTGCCAAGCCGGGTGGTGGGCGGGCGGCGTGAAATTCCCCCAGGAGGAGGCGATTTCGTGACGATTTACCCCGACCGACATGGACGCCGCGTGGTCGACGATATTTTTAGACCCCGACGATGCCCCTTGCCTGCGCCACGGTTTCGTTTCGATTTGCTCCATCCGTCAAAAAAACATACGATATGTTTTTAAATGATCTTATATACAAGTGTAAGATGTATTTTATATTTTAATATAAAATTAACATGATGTTTCATTTATATTCCTAATAAATATCTAATTTCATTCTACATACATGCATCGAATATAATGCTTAGAGATAATTTAGTCATATTCAATATTTTTTGAAAGAAATCATATTCAATATTAGTGCTAAGACAAAATATAACTTATAAATTTAATCAGAGCTAATACGCGGTACGGGCAGCAACGCGGGCCCGTAAAACCGCAGGGATCATGGGGCCGTGGCCGAGAGCGAGCGCTCCGATCCCACCCTGCGGAGGTGGATCGTGCATACACGGGTGTCGTCGCCTCTTCCGCTCGTTTCGGGGGGCACGCGTCCGATATTTTTGCGCCGGGGTGGAGACATGGCTTGCTCCTGTTCGGTTCTCATCCCCTGCTTAACCATGGACGAGTGGGTGCCCGTTTTTAAGCACGAAAAGCCAGTGTGTGTGTTGTGCCTCACCTTTTTCGTTGACGTGTTGGCCAAGGCGGTACGATGATTGCCTGGGTTCCGTGGCGAAAGGTGAACCGAATCGCCACCGCAGAGAGAGGGTGCGAGAGGTTTCATCGTTCTTTCGAGATTCACCCCTTCACGGTTCTCTCTCTCTCTCTTCTAAGGACACGCACACACTCGCACACACCACAAATTCTATTTTGGCAGACACATGCGTGTGTGTCCTACATATGCTAGGAATTTTTGTAGACTCCTAGGGCCTCTAACTAACTATCTTAATAACGCACATGCGTATATGTATCTGTTCTAATTTTTATTTTTGGGTGAGACCTGCGAGACGAGTCACAGACTCGAACTCGCAATCGCAACTGGCAGGCAAGCACACCTGGCTTCCAACCAATTGGGCAACCGCCCATCCTCTCCTTCACCGGTTCTCAATTTTGATTTATGAGTAATACTCTCTTCAATTACAAATATTTTTTATTTTGGACATAGGTACAATCAAAATTTTAAAACTTTAATTGCCAATACATTTTTAAATATTTAAATTGGTTACGTGAAAATCATATGCGTGGATTTGCCATGAAAATTACTTTTATAATATTATAATTTTATTAAGTTTTATAAATATATTATAATAAAAATTAGTGATCAAAACTGTGTTTTAGATATTATACCAAAGTCTAAAATGACAACTATTTATGATGGGAGGGAGTAGTAGTTACTCAAAAGATACGAGTGTAAATCGATGCATTCTTTGGAGTAAATTCACTCGTGCGTCGTGGCAAACTTGAGGCAATGGCAGGCGTAACACTCGTGCCTCGGAACAGGCACAAACTTGAAGTTTGTTCTTGGACTTTGGGTTGTCAAAGTTTGTGTAAGGTAGAGTCGTTAAAATTAGAGTCACACTCCATGACTCTAGCTAGCAAAAATAATTTTCTCATATTTTTTTAGTCACTGATGTGTAAGACTAGGTGGTAGAACAATAATCCTACCACATGCACGGTTACGAAACAAACGGGTACTTAACTCGGAAGTGTAGCAACTCCTAGTTCTGGGTCCAACGTCCAACAAAATAGTAATAATGTTTTCCCCTCTGCTTTTAATTCTTTGCCAATAATAACTGTACATATGAGACTGAGAGAGTATCATCCCTCTTAAACTTTCCATTAACATAGTTCGTAGGAGATTGAGGTCAAGGCGTACGTCAAGCTAGCTAGCACGCTTGACTAATGGGCCTCTAGATCGTACTATCGTAGCATCGCACCAGACACTAGAACAGGACCTACCGCTAATAATTAAACCAAGTTGGATCTATCATCGCTCGACCCATTAGCTAGCTTAGCTTGTTCCTGAAAAAGTTCCGAGAGAGAGTGCGTAGTTTGAACACAAGTTGGACTGTAGGCACACACGGCACTTGTCCTATCTCCCGTTCGAGCGTGCACACGAGCCCCTTCAGTTAAAGTGTGTTTAGTTGTCGGAATGAGGCTGGTCTGGTAGGGATGAAGTTATTCAGGTGTCAATTTGATTAGGTGGATATAGGATGAATTAATTTTTTGTTAGTTAGATGGATGAAATTGGATAGGATGAGCCATTTTTTAGTTTGGTTGAATGGATGCGGATGGATGGGTTAGCTGTGATCAATGTTTCGAATTTCGGTTTGAAATTTTTTTGATGAAATTTGAATCCTACGACAAAATTTGACCGAATTTTGAATTTTTGGAGAAAATTTGACCGAGTACACTTCGACGAAATTTGAATTTGACCGAGTACACCTCTTCATGCAACAAACTGGATGAGTCAATCCGATCTTTTTTTTGGATGGATATATCTAGCATTTTGGGGGAATATTCCCAAAAACTGAATGATCATATCCGTCCATCCACTCATCCAAATAATTAGCTCCATATCTATGGATGGTCATATTCCATCCAACTTCATCCAGGCAACCAAACACCACCTTATGGCTGCGGTCGAGTTGTACCTGTCGTGCAGATGCATGAGACGGCAGTGGTCAAGATTCCGGTGATTAATCGCGAGTTGCGACATACTCTCTAGTTATAAATAGTTGTCGTTTTGACATAGGTCAGGTACAGTCAAACATTCAAAACTTTGGCTATTAATTTCTTTTAAATATTTAAATTGGATACATAAAAATCATATATGTAGATTTGTCTCGAAAAATACTTTCATAATATTATAAATTTATTGGATTTTATAAAATATATTATAATAAAAATTAGAGGTCAAAACTGTGTTTTAAAGATCGAGTCAACGTCCAAAACGATAACGGTTTATGACTAGGGAATAGTTAATTAAGCTCGGATTACTAGTCTATACCCCTTTATAATGCACCTAAGCAATTTTTCCTACGTCCACCCTAAATAATGCACCTCATTAGAGATGGCCAAATGTTCGTGCACCCAGCAAAACGTCCCCAGAAACTTGCATTCATCAAAATGAACGTCTCGGATCTTTCCTCAGTTTTACTCACCCACATCCGATGGCCATTATTTAGTGTGTCTAATTATCTCTGTGGCTCACAACAGACCTCCCCCACTTACATATTTAGAAGGAGAGCGAATCAAACAAGGAAATAAATAAGGAGGATCCGCATGCAAGGAAACCAGACTTAAATTTTTTACTGGCCAAAATTGTACGTACTACATATTTGGAAGGAGGGTGAATCAAACAAGGAAATAAACAGGGAGGATCCGCATGCAAGGAAACAAGACTTGAATTTTTATTGTCCCGCATTGTGATCGTATTTTTTCCGAATATGACCCTTCTCGAAACATTTTTATGGATCTAGCCCCATAGAGTTTAATTTCAACAATACGGAGAGCGCTGAATTTTTGTTTTTATTTTTATCTAAGAAACCAACGATCTGTGAGTGCCGCTTAATTTTTTCAATTTTTTCCCGGAACCAAATAATCGACGAGCAATCGCTTAATTTTTATCTTTTTCTTTGCAGATCCAGAGTCGGCGAGCGCAGCTTTATTTTTTCATATTTTTCAAATCATCCTCGTGGCCCACAATGACCTTCCTCACCTCGAGCATCAACAAGGAAAAGGAAACAAATGTCTTGGAATCAAGGAAAAGGAAACAAACGCCCCGAAAAGGAAAGGACCATACATTACATGTCAAAAAAGGAAACCGGAGATGAGGCAACACGCCAAGAGAACGCAGTCCGCAATGGCTCCACTGCCGCCATCGGTGGCTTTGCCGACGCGAAGAGGTTCTTTGGTCACGACCTACACGCCGTGCCTCAACAAATTTATAATTTAATTTTTTTGAAAATAATTTTATTAAGTACAAAATAATCGAATTTTTTTTTGAGAATTTTTCTAGAATTTTTTAAGCTAATGTGCTATCTTTTCAAAAATCCTTCTATATTTAAAAAAAATAAAGGCAACTCACCTGTAGCTTTTCTAGCTGCAGTCCAGACCAGAGAAGCTTCTTCTCTTCCCTCCCTCCATTAAAGCAAGAAAGAAGCTCCAAAGCTCCATCAATCACGCACCAAATCTCCTCTTTTCATCTATGGTGTTAATTCCCCAAATTTCGTGCTCTATTGCCAAAATTTCCTCCCAATCTGATTTGATCCCAAATTATGGTTTCCATAAATATGCTTGTTTCGAGGCTATAAAAGCCGGTGAGTTCTCCTCCACGCCATCGCATTGCGTAAATCCCCAAGTGCTCCCTCTTGTAAAGATCGCCGGATTTTGGAGGTAACCTAAGCCATCACCGTCATCTTTCCCGGCGAAATTCACCGCAACCGTGACTCCTCCCGCAGCGCCGATGCCGATCTCGCCGCACCAAGGTTTACCCACCGCGACCGGCCGACCACCCCTAGCCTTCCTTCCTTGCGCCGCCAAGCCAGTGTCTGTGGGAAGTGAAAAAATCTAAAATCAGAAAATTCTTTTTCCTTTCTCTTTCTTGATTTAAAATCTTTTGGGAGCCCGTTTTCGCCCATTCGACCTCCATTTAGTTCCGTTTTTCTTTTTAAATTCATTTAAAATTCTAAATTTCTCTTTTATTATTAAGTGTTGTATTCATACTTATCTTCTCATTTAATTGATAAGCGGGTGTAATGTCGTCGTAGAGTTAGCACAGGCACTATACTAGTATAATTTCAATTCCTCGCGGAACCATTAGACATTACTTGGCTAAGTTGGCTTACCCGCTGTCGTTTTGACGATTAAGAAGTGTAATTTGTTAGTGTGTGACTAGATTTCAGAGTATGATCAATCAGAGAGGGATCATGTGGCACATGAGGGCGGAGAAACATGTGCAGAAGGGTAGTACGTACTGCCGCGAGAGAGATTCTGCTACGATATTATCAAACAAAATATGGTTGGGCTCGCTAGCATGCATGATGTCGCCGTCCCACCTGGACCAAGGAATCCGATGCAGATTTATATGTCCATCTCCAAACACTGTGTGACTGTCACGTAGGATTAGTGAGTAAAACAAACAAGAGAAAAACTTAATGTGGCCCAAAATGGCGATAAGATTAACTATTAGTAAGGCCTTGCTGTTTGCATGTTGGAGATCTGCAGAAAACAATCCATTTTCATATACTACCGTATATAAAGTTTGAAGTTTTTCCGGCCGCTCGCGGCGTCCACGTCGCCTTCGGCGCGGTGTGGACGCACGCCCGATCGCCGCGTCGCTCGCGTGCACAGCGAAACCGTCTGCCGTTCGTACAGCTCGCAAATCGTTTAGCCACGTCGCCCGTTTGACTAACTTGGCTGTTCAGCTTAAGTGAATTATCTACGGTAGTATACGCGAGTCGCTTGCGTCGGCTAGGTCGAGGGTTCGAGCCCTGGTTCCGCGCTCACGCTCTCGCAGGCAGATTTTTCCCGGAGCGACGCGTGGCGAGCGTGCGCAGTGAGCGGCTAGGCGACGTGTGGCCTTCTTTTTGTTTTGCGAAAAGGACCCTCAATTTTTTGAGATTACGTATTAGCCCATTCTTTTTATATGGAGAACCCTCGAACTGCTGAAATTGTTTTCGTTTTGCGTACAGAGCCCCCAAAAATGATGATATTTCTAAAATTACGTTTTACTCCGTATTTTTTGCCGGTCCCCAGAACTTCCGTGATTTCCTTACAGGAGAAGACTTTATGCGGTAAAAAACAAAAAAAAACATCTTTTCCCACGTGGCCAGCGTGCGCGGTAAAAAAACAAAAAAAATACACCTTTCCCCAGCAAATTTCAAGAATTATGTCCGATTTCTTTTGGGTTTTTTTCCAAAAGACCCCTGAAATTTTGAAATATATTTTCTAGAGTTACAGCTTCGTATCTCGCAGATTCTTTTTCTGGCAGAAAGGGTCCCAGAAAATTCTAATATTACAAAATAGTTCGTTAAAATTCTTTATTACCCTAGAACCCCCAGAAATTGTTTTTAACACGTTATTTTTCCCAAAAAAACTGACCGAAACTTTATAAGATTACGTATTACTCTGTTTTTTTGCCTATTAGCCCCCCAAAACTGCGCCCGGTTTTCATATCTTGTCGTGCGGCGGTTGGCGTGGCGTGCGCCGCGCCCGTGCATCTAGTAGAAATTGAGAAAAAAAACCACGTGCTTCAAATAGAGTCTAGGAAACAACTAGCTTAGTGTAAAAAAAACCAGACATTCAATCCTGACATTAGCTCCATATGCTGTATTTGCCGTCGGACCCTCTCCATGAGTTACTTCGATTGTTCGATTCCTTCCAACGAAACACACCGCTTCTTCCACACGCTTGCTCACGGGTGTTTGCTGTCTGTGCATGGCCGATGGCAATGACAGAAGAAGTAGAAGCAACGGCGGCTGTCCCCGGTGTGGCTCATGTGGTTTACAAAAAAATATCAGGACTCCAAGATGGGATGAACTAGTGCTCCATGGGCCAATTACAAAATTTTATGATGACTCGCAACATTAATCACAGACACACGTAACAAAATTAGTCGAACAATAAACCAGGAAAAAAAATGGTGCAACAAACTACTCCCTCCGTTCAAGTTTATAAACCTTATTTTTTGAATGGTCTTTTCAGTAAATATAAGGCATATTTCTTATTCCAAAACAAAATTACTGTGATGTTCCCTATATATCCCTAATAAATATCCATCTTTACTTTATATTCTCTATATGTATACATTGAATATAAGGCTTAGTAATAATAATTAGGATTAATTTAGTCATTTTCAATATCTTCTTGGTCTATGTGACAAGAAGAAATACACTTTTTAAACTTGGACGGAGGAAGCAATAACCACCTGCAACAACAAAATAAATCTTTTGCAACAAATTCATAACCCAATTGCAACAAAATTTCTCACACTACAACATTCGAGAAGACACATTACAATAAAATGAAACATGTAATGTAACAATTTAGAAAGTTGTTGCAACAGATCGAGAAAATGCTTGCAACAAGCATATTGGAAGAGGAAGGGTGGCCATCACCAACGAGCCCAACTCTGAGGAGAAGGCGGTGATAGCACGCCACCCCAGCCTCTTACGCTCCCGCCGCAAAGCATGCTAGATGGCAATCCTCATCGCCAACCGACATCACTGCCCTTGTGGTTGGGCCCCACTGTTCGGTGGATGGCCTCACTTGAGCGCAAAAGGGCGGCTACCTTCGGGAGAGGAGACCTCAGCTCTTCGTTCGATGGACAACCTCACTCGAGCATGAAGGGCAGCGACCTATAGGGAGAGGAGACCTCTACTAGGTAGCTCTGGCTGTGTGTGAGAGAGGAGCAGAGAGAGATGGCATGGTTTTATGGGATAAGGCTTTGGCCAGGAACAAATGGCGGCGATGAACTGGGAGAATACTGGACAACAGACGTAGCGTATGATTTTTACCTCTTGCATTGGACGTTAGGTGCATAGTAATTCCCTTAGGGAGCGACTAGCACCGAGACATCCGATCCCAGCTCTAGCTCCATACGTTGTATTTGCTGTTGGATCCTCTACACAAGTTACTTCGACCATCCGATTTCTCCCAACGAAACAAACCGCTTCTTCCTTGCACTCGCTCGTGCTGTGTCTCTGTCTGGGTGGCAACGATAGCCGATCCGTGGGGGTGCGGCTTATGTGGTTTAAAAAAATCAGGACTCCAAGATGGAACGAACTAGTGCTCCATGGGATACTTGCAAGAAATTTACAATGAGTCGCAACATTTATTGTAAGAACATGTAACAAAATTCTCTACGGTTGCAACAACCAATCACAAAAAAAAAATGGTGCAACAAACTAATAGCCAACTGCAACAACAACAAAAATATTGTGCAACAAATCCATAGCCCAATTGCAACAAAGTTTCTCATGCTACAACATTCGAGAAGACACACTGGAATAAAATGAAAAACTCAATGCAGCAATTTAAAAAGTTGGTGCAACAAATCGAGAAAATGCTCGCAACAAGCTTACTGGAAGAGGAAGGGTGGCCATCACCGACGAGCCAAACTCTGAGAAGGAGGTTGTGATAACACGTCACCGTAGTCTCAGGTGCTCCACCCGCAAAGAACGCTAAATGACAAGCCACGTCTTTGACCGACATCACTACTCTCATGGTTAAGCCCCACCGTTTGGTGGATAGCCTCACTTGAACGCAAAGGGCGGCCACCTTCGAGAGAGGAGACCTCAGCTCTCCGTTCGATGGACAACCTCACTCGAGCACTCGAGCATGAAGGGCAGCGACCTGCGGGGAGAGGAGACCTCCATTGGGTAGATCTGATTTTGTGTGCGAGTGATAAGCAGAGAGAGAGAGAGATGCAATAGTTTAATGGGACAAGGCTTTGGTGTTGACCGAGTGGTGGTGGTGCATCGAGAGAATGCAGGATAACTGATGTAGCTTATGATTTTTACCCTTGCATCGGACGTTAGGTGTATCCTAATTCCCTAAAGTTTAACGTGGGAACTCTGTACAAATCTTGATGGGACAAGAAGTCCTTCTGAATTCCTATTATTACTCGTAAAATTCCTCTGGGATTCCCACGCTAATTCTCTACGGAACCTGAGATTTCTCATTTCTTGGTGGCGTTCAGTAAGCTAGGCGCAGGTATGGATGGCAGAGCGCTGTCCCTGATTGGCTGAACGTAAAGTGCGTGTGGAATTAGACGCGATGGATCCAGCTTGATTAGTGAGGGGTCGTCGTGCTGTCATGGCGACATGGAGACCTAAACATCTTGGAATTAGCACGAGGCTCTTCGCATCTGAAAAGTTTATGCTCTGGAGGGCGCTCTGAAGGAGCCTGCCTAGCTATTGGCTGAAAGGGTGTCCGGGTATTTTGGATTGATCTTGCAGAGATCTGTATTTCAATACTTCAATCCCCATATACTGTCAGTGCTTGTCGGGGTAATTATCGTCTTGTCACCGCGTGAGTTTTTGGATATGGAAGTGGTAGATGTTGGCTTTCATGACAGTGAATCACGCATGCACACAGTGTTGTTAATCGAACTGGCTGGATCATACAAATTCTTTGAATCATGCTTAACCCGAATGTGAGTCACTCAAGTAAGCTTGGGTATATCCGGTGCACCAAGTTGGCACGTGCTTAGAGGTAGTTTTCTTGCCACATCCAAAGGAGAATGTAGCAAAACTTATACATTGATGCCTGACAGGTGCTTTGTGAATATGTGGGAGAATGTAATTAACCTTGAAGAAGAGGTGCTTGAGTTGGAGGGTTAAATTCTTAATCAGATGCATAGGGCGTGGTACACTCTCACACTTCTAAACACTTCTTTAAGCATCTTTTACTTTGGAGATGATCTTAAGGACCGAAATATAGGCCAGAGCTCTCCGAGTGTGTCATCGTCTCATGGTCACAGTAGAATTATATGGAAACTCGGCTCGACATTGTCTACGATCCAATCTGAGGCCCTACTCGGCCCGGTCCAAATACTTCCCAGGAATCTTAACTCTTTCTTTCGAGGATCTTAACTCTTAATTTTCGTATACCAGATGTCCAATCCACAGTTAAGTATAAGGAGGATCTAATATAATCTTGGGCCCGACTACCTGTCCCATCAGAAAGAAGAAGAAGAAAAAAAGTAACTTGCCCTCCTGCTGCTGCTGCTGCGCAAGGCATTCAAACTGATTCAATCTCAAGTACTGATGCTACTTTGGTGCATCATCAAGATACCCCGGCGCATATTGAACAAAAACAATTAAGTTTCTAACAAGGCTGATCACAAAACATGCCCATTGGTTTTCTGAAGTGTTATACCCTATACTCGATGGCACCCAGAAACATAAAAGCAACATTTTGCCTTTTTTTTTTCCAGTCAATTCCAGGTACTCAAATCAGTTTTCACCGCGTTCTGCTGGTTCCCTTACTCTATGTTCCAATCAGAACGCCCAAACTTCAACATTTCACAGAGGACGGAGGCACAATCTTAGGTACACTGCTATGCTCACATTTATAGCAACGGCCTAGGTCTGCACCCATCCTCACCGAGCAACAAAAGGATGATCTCGGCTCGTCACGATGGAATTCCACCCCCGACGACCCCCCACCATGAGCGCGCCAGTAGCCAACACCTCCGCGAAGAAGAGCAGGGCTCCCTGGCAGGAAGTTGATGTCAAGGATGCCGCCCTGATCCCTGAGTTATCGCGGCCATCAAATCGGACAGCAGGTTGTCAATGATGCCGCCCTGATCCCTGGGTTATCGCGTCGCATCGTCGTCGTCGTCTCGAAGTCGAACCTGTGCTCTGCATCAGGTAAACACCACGGGGCAATGGTTGCGTTTCTCGCTGATACACACCGTGCGGAATTTTGTAGATTTTTTCGACTGCGTCGAAGGAGAGCCCGCCTGTGCCCATCAGCCCCTCCAGAGCCTGCAAGTCGGAGGAATGCTTCTCGGAGAAGAGCAGCGCGTGGAGGTTCCCGAGGTCAGCATGGCTGGGGTGTTGGGCAGCCTCCACGACATCGGAGAAGAACTTCTTGCGGGCGTCGAAGTTGTCGAGCATCAGATCACCATGCATTTCCTCGAGGAGTTCTTCAAAGATGTCGCAATTCTTGAAGCAGAGGTACGCGACGGCGTCGTGCTCCGACAGCGGGGAGGTGCGCCTGAGGCTGGTGGCGATGCGGAGCAAGACTTGGAACGAATGCTGGCCCAGGTGCTCCATCCAGAGGTAGTCGCCTAGCGACACGCGGCCGTGCTGATCAACTGGTTCTTCGTCGACGCCTCTGGGCAGGGACACGTTGTCGTGCCAGATTCTGTTGAGGATGATGTTGGATGCCAGGTCCATGGGGCCGTAGCAGTGGCCGGCCGCCAAGATGCCGGGGAGGCGACTGCGCAGGGCTTTCATCGGCAGCTGGGCGAGGGCACCGAGGTAGAACCTATCTTTCACAAGTACAAAAAAATTATATCAGAAACGATTTAAAATCATTGTTACGTACAGTTTTTTAACTGTATGTAACTATATGTTAATGATAATATCAGCATATTACAAACGGTTCTCAAAACGTCAGTCAAAGTCACATATCACAGACGGTTCTTATTTCGAACCGTCCGTGATATACTTCTACCACAGACCGTTCCAATTTGAAACCGTTTGTGATGTACTAGTTATTACAGATAGTTTTTAATAATAAATGTCAATGATGTTAATCTGTATTGATGATGCTTTTCTTGTTTTTGGCTAGTGTCAGGACCCGAATATATAAATCCGGACCCTTTGTTTATACTATACTAGTTTAGGATCACGCGAGTGCACACAGGCTCAACATGGTAAATATCACAATCATACACAGCGAAAACATAATGAAATACATCATATATTATTTAATACCCGTTGAATGACCTTATGATCAACTTACATGACTATGTCTCGCAAGATTGAATAACATGTTAAACTACAGCGGAATGAAAACATAAATAAATCCCTCAGTATACCACAGGTAACTGACAAGGCTCAAACCCTAAACATTCGTCTCCTCCTGGTACTCCTTCTCCAGCACTGATGTAGACACCTCAACGGGTGACTTGTTGGTGGCAAGGGTAAGTACTTAAAACACTCAACAAGTTGTGCACATAATTCAATTTCTAACATAACTATATGCAAGACTTATTTCAAATGAAAAGGCTAACGAGGCTATTTTGCAGTAAAGCAGCATTTATGAACAAATACAATAAATAGATTGTAAAGAAAGTAAAACAAATAACCGTAATTAGTAATTTCAGTATTTCTCAAGTAAACAAAGGTATCCAATCCTAAGTCAAATTCCAAACCACCCAATGGCACCCTGCCATCCATCCCAAGTTTTTATTTAATTAAAATCTATCACTTGACTGCAATTCCCGAGCATTTCTCAATACTGCGAGCACGGCTATCCGAATAGATTAACACTCTGCAGGGGTTATGCGCTTTACCCACACGACATGATATTCTCTTTGTGCCTGGCCATTAGCACACTTCCTTTGGTGTGCCATCAGAGAAATCATGACAAAGCCTTTACAATGCCGTCTTAACTTTGTACTACCCGCTAAAGTTTCAACACTGAAGGGACTGGTTACCACAACAAGGCCCCCCTCTTACGCCATCTAGGTTCATAAAAAGGTGAACCTCACCACCACTGGTAGTACCAAAGCTAAGATATTGCAAATTAATCAGTTAGGTCCGTCCCATTCTAGACATGTGGTTGCATGATTGACTCAGGTCAAAGGCTTGTAAGGTTAAGTCCTTAGGATGATCGAGGCAAGACTTCCGCATACCCTCTACCATTCGGCCCACCTTGGCACACTTGCCCCTTGCCACTTGCCCCAATCTAAATGATTACCACCTCAGTTGATTACCTAGCACCACGTCCTATCAACAAGTCAACATCGTTGCGTGACATCCTCCATCACCACAACTCAATATCATCGTGTGACAACACCCGATAACAAAATTCATAATCATATTCCATATTCCATTAGTCAGGATTAAACATTGATGATTCAAGTACATGTGATGAGGTGGCATAGCTAAGCAACTAATACGATCTAAATATCCCATGTTGATTTTAATATTAACCAACTATAGTGAACCAATCTAGGGTGACAAATAGATCATGGCGTACAAATAACAAGTTAGGGTATAGATCAAATTGGTAGATTAACTAAGTCCCAATTTAATTTGAAACAGTTGTATACATGAAATAATACGCAATAGGGTAAAATAATATAGCAGTTTTATAATCATGGGTTCAACAAGATCAATTCACAACTTGCCTTATAAAAGCCCTTATTATTGTTCTAGACCTTGGTCTTGAGACGATGAATATTCCTCGGATGCGTCGCACAATTCAACATCTACGCGAAATGAGAGAGAAAGCCAAATAAATACCAAAATAGAGAGAAAACAAACTCTAAAAATTAAATAAAATTCACCATTAGATATATCTCAATTTTAATTTTTTTTAGAAATTTGAATCACCTCAATCGGAGCTCATATGAGGGAGAACGGGCTCGTGTAAGATTCAAAAATCATAAAAACCTGAAAATTGCAAAAACACCAAATTAATTGAATTATTTTTATACTGAAAAAGATAATTATTGCGTCATGCCCGAAGCTGGGGTTTCGTTGACCGACCCATGGTGAGATCCAAGGCACCCACGGGGAATTCGACGGCCACGGGAGACGGCTACGTGGCTCAATCTCGGTTGCTCACGGAAGATCAAACAACCCCAATCTAACGAGCAACACAATGGCAAAGATAGCGGTGCGAATTCACCGTCCGCGAGAAAGATGACAAAGGAACTAGCGCTTTGGTGAGCTCCTTGCCACGAAACCGACGGGATCTGGCGCGGTGCGAAGGTCTTGAAACTAGCCTCAAACTCGGCGGAAGGCAGCGAACGATGACGGACTTGAGCAAAACCCGTGTTGACTTCCAAACTTCACTCCGACGTGCTGCTGTTCAAAGACGATGGGGATCTGGGCTAAACGGCTCCGACCAAAATCTGTGCAAGGGACTGACGAACCCAAATCGCGAACTCATGAGGCTTTTATAGCCTAGGCAAGTGTGCAGAGCCCGGAGTTCTTCGCTGACACGGCGGAGGAATCCTTCTCCGAGACGGCAGCGGCTATGCGCTGGGGACGACACACGACACCCACACTATCAGATGCAAACAACTACGATGCGATCTCACACGATACGATCCCACCCGCACACGTGTCGAATCCCAATGGTTCGGATCCAAGGAGCCCCAAACCTGCACGATTCGATCTCACCCGTTCAATCAGAAATCTACGGTTGGAATTGGATGTTGGTGTTTGCTATAGCAACTAATCCCGATCGTCCAAAGCGAAACCAACAGCGGCAGCTTCTAGGGTTTCACGGAAACTAATGCCATTGGATCAAGATCGAATGGCTATCGCTCCATCCTCCAGAGCACGGACCAAGTAGGCTGACTCTTCTGCACAGTAGATGGGCTCGGCCCATTACGTTTCAAAGGAATTTCCAGGCTTTTTCTATATGTTTTAAATCCAAAAATTCATTTAATTAGTTTAGGGCTTTTAAAATACCAGAAAAAATCCAAGAAAAATCTCAAAAATACTTTGAGACATTTTGAACTCAAATAAATATTTTTAATAAAACTTTATATTAAACTTCACAATATTTTAATGCTTTTCAATAAAAGGCCAAATACAAATACATTTAACAAATTCCAATAAAATCCAGAAAAATCCAA
Organism: Otatea glauca; assembly: GCA_036346275.1. Classification (NCBI taxonomy): domain Eukaryota; kingdom Viridiplantae; phylum Streptophyta; class Magnoliopsida; order Poales; family Poaceae; genus Otatea; species Otatea glauca. The sequence continues at coordinate 16,697,428 of CM070711.1, read as the reverse complement.
ATAAATTTGAAAAATCATAGAATGCATAAATAACAATAAATTTGTAAATTCACAGCATAAGGTTCAAAAATTAGCTCAAGTGGTAATTCACAAATTCACAACTCAGGCATAGTGGCACTCGTCTTCTGGATTTATGACCTCAGGCATGAAGAAGTAACAGAGTTGTTCTCGAATTCCCAACAGATCAACTTGTTTCAACGCAGTTGTAGCACATTTCTAAACCTGACGATAGGAAGACTAAAGTCTTGATGTATATAAATTGATAAGTATGAAACAATTATTGCAAGATTGACAAACCTCCTGGTCATTGGTATACTTTTTACCCATGAAGAGTTGTATGTTGTAGCAAACGTAGAGTCCACATTGGTTAGTGCCCTTTGGCTATTCGTGGCACTGTCAAAATAGAATTGGTTAGTTCCAGTGGTATTATTATGGAGTGTGATATAAGATTATTGTGTACTAGGGGATAGCGGGAACTTAAAATCGTGCTTCAGCTTCGACCCGTACTTGGATGGCCCTCCACAAGTTTTGTACACTTCGAACGACTTGTCGAGTAATTTTTTGACAGGCTTCAAGTCGTGGGTGCCATCCTTTGAGGAATCAATGTACATTACCCGGTTATGTCTTTGTACAATTACAATTAGCCCCCAGTAAAACTTACACAGGTATGTCGCCATGGTCATTCAACCTAACTTCGAGTTACATGTAAAGTACAAATTAACAAGTATAGCAACTAGTGAAGCACTTACCCCGGGTTGTGGGGTAAAAGTATGTATTATGTATCGCGTTGAGCCTACAATACGTTTTCCATGTAGTCCTGGACGGCTTGTAAATTATCGTCCATGATTTGCTTGGTCACCACGTGTAGGTCGAGGAAACCCACCGGTTGTTTCTCATTTTTTCTTTAAGAATCACGTATCTATATATACAAAAGCAAGGATTATATATATAGTACTAATCCAAGTGTTGACCGAAACGTACAACGAACCGGTCGGCAACGTAAGGCCCAAAAAACAAGTACAGCCCAAAACTACCATGTTCCGCAAGACCATCAGGAAAAATGTCATGAATCCCGTAATATTCGAAAAAATTTACCACCAGACTGTGTTTAACGTAACTTATGTTTGTTAGATTATGATTTTCTAATTAACTATCTCTGTCATACAATATTACTACTTTAACTTATGTTTTTTACTATGTTAGAAATAACTCATGTACAGGGCTCGGTAAGTGGCTAATAAACGTTGCATAAATCAAATTTTACTACCAAATGAACATCAATTTACTACTATATGAAAATCAATTTACTACTGAAACGCATTACTACTAAAATTAGAACTTGGCCAACTATCTAATAAAAATGTTTACTAGTTTGTACACGAATCTGTTTTTCTTTCTATTAGCCATAACTTTTTATTCACAGCTCCGATTGACGAACGAATTTCACCAGTAGATTACTGACGACGAGAGGAACAATATGATATAAGTCTTGCTAATAAACGTCGCATAAATCAAATTTTACAATTAAATGAACATCAATTTACTACTGAAATGCATTACTACTGAAATCAGAATTGTGGCCAACTAACTAACAAATACGCGCACTAGTTTGTACACGAATATGTTTATTCTTATTTAGCCATAACTTTGTATTCGCAGCTCCAATTGACGAACGAATTTCACCAGTAGATTACTGACGACGAGAGGAACAATATGATATAAGTCTCACTAATAAACGTCGCATAAATCAAAATTTACTACCAAATGAACATCAATTTACTATTGTATGAACATCAATTTACTATTGAAACGCATTACTACTAAAATCAAAACCATGGCCAACTAACTAACAAATGCGTGTACTAGTTTGTACACGAATATGTTTTTTCTTTCTTTTAGGCACAACTTTGTATTCGCAGCTCGGATTGACGAACGAATTTCACGAGTAGATTACTGATGACGAGAAGAACAATATGCTATAAGTCTCACTAATAAACGTCGCATAAATCAAATTTTACTATGAAATGAACATCAATTTACTATTGTATGAACATCAATTTACTGCTGAAATGCATTACTAGTTGGTTTCGATGCGCTGAGTATAGGGCTCGGTTGGTGGCTAGCACGTAAACTACGCGCGGCTATAGATTAGCATGTATATATATATATAGGTATTACAAGAATGTAAACCGTGATTGCGAACACTTATAATATCCAGCATCTCATGAGTGAGGCGTCGAGGGCATCGAGGTTGTAGAAATCGAACAAATCATTGAAACCGACCACGAAGAAGCCCCCCGATGACTAGTGGAAGAAATGCTCCTCCTTGAACCTAATCGAGATACTCGATATCCGTTCTACCATCGGCTTGTTGGCTTGTTGCATGTACCAATTTTCCAGTCTAATGCAAGCTATTGAAAGCATTCGCTGGCGCTTTTTCGATACGAACGGCTATCCTAACTCTAATTTCTAGGCCAACGGGGCCAACAGAAAGTCATGGGCCTCCATGGTCCGCTTCGATTTGCCCTTGTTGTTGCCTCACCGTCTATCATAGGTCGTCTTCACGGGAGACGAACTGGCCCAAAGTGAAGTACCGGCCTATGCCGTATAGGGCATGGTAGCCGATTTGGTGGCCTACTTCGGTGTAGCACATGGCTCTGGTAGTGCTGGTAGCTCCGGCGCAGCAGGTGGCTCATGTTGCGCGTGTAGCTCTGGTGCTGGAGGACGGTCGTCGAAGGAGATGTCCCTCTTGGGCTACTGGATGAATGTGCCGATAGCATCCCCTAGTGTCACAATCTCATCGTTTGGGGCATCTCTAGTGTGATGGTCTTGCAAATTTCATGTACACTATTGACATTCACCTTCGCGTAACCCGACGCTATCGGGCGATCGTGAACAATTGCTGCAAAACCGGATGGATACGCGCGCCTCTAAGCAGCCTGTAGGGGAACGGAGCCATTGATAAGCCTCACTTAGAGATTACACAGTGTGGCTACCTACATAACGGTACACAATTAGTTACAACGTCCAACAGGTCTATCTATAGAGCATTCTACATATATATATATATTACCTGGATGTCATCGACAGGAAATTTGGTTTCGTCCACATCTGTCTCAGGGGCGGACATGCAGCTGCTCCGACGGTTAGTTGGGTTGAATTGTGTCGGTGCTTCTGGGGCTTGCACAGTCCATACATGCCTCTCCGCAACCACTCTTCGCTCCATCATTTCCTCAAGACTCTTATCTGATCATTGAACTGCGCTCTCATCCTTTTCTAAACCCTTTCCTCAATCATTGCTAGTAGTCATTCCTCATGCTCGACTTTGGATCTTTTCTACTCCAGTACGTGTTAGAGTCCTATGGGAATCTCATTTTTCAGGGAACGAAAACACCTTTGCCTCACTTGCGACCTAGGTGTTCCTTGTTTCCTAAGGCTGTTGATAGTATATATTTCTCCCTAACCAACTGGAAAGAGCATTGCAAAGATTCTGTACTCACCACTTCCTGTAAAAGCCCAGCATGTCATCTCACTTATAATTATGAAGTTACAGAGTAATTGCAAACTAGGTAGTTCGATATCATACTAGCGTTAGGACACTTCCTTGTCTACAAGGTTCCTAATGGACACACCACCCAAAGACGTGGGATTTGACATCGCTCTTAGCCAGTTTCGGGCGCGCAGGTCTACGATCGAGGTAAATGGCGGGGACGCCTTCGTTAGGATTGCCTCCTTATCATCCCTCCTCTATTGCACGCTCTTACCCGTGTACCCAGTGGTGCCGAGTCTACGGGGGTGGGTGTTCTGGGCCTGGAGGGCCTTGTGCGCTTCACTTTGAGCTACGAATTCTACCGTCATCTTCATCTCAATAAATCTTTACCATATGTATTTATCAATGAACCCATACTTAGATAAGGGAGTCTTTTCCTCCTTGATATAATTTTTTACAAGTGTACTCTTGATGTTATTCCACGTCTTTGCCACCACTAGCGATGTATATCGTCGCACTAGGCGCACGACGTCTGCTGGGATCTCGAACGATGCAAAAATTGCTATCACCAGGTTGTTGCGCTCCTTGTCGCTCAGCAACTTCCAGGATGGATAGGTGATGGGGACCCGTTCTCGTCCAACTATCTTGCACAATGTCCGGAATGCTGTCACTGCCTTCCGAGGTTCGGTAAGGGTCCTATCCTGCGGATCAATCGTCGTGATGGTATATTGGTCCTTAGGCCTTTTATTAGCACCTCTTGGACCACATGTCAATTTTTCTTTCATCGGCTCATCACATCCACTCGGCGATAAAGAATGAGGGGACGCCATCTTCTTTTTAACTAGACTGTGTTAGCTCTTCAAAGATCAGGCAAGTTGGTAAATCATTAATTCACAATTTAAGCAGAGAAAAGTAAATTAGATCTCAATTTAAGAGAGTTAAATTTTATCTGGGATCAGATTGGACGGTTGTCATTATCAGCAATGTATTTGCAAGATGAGAGGTATTTTGTTCACTGGATAGATTATGGTTCAAAAAATAGTTTCTTTATTCATTAGAAGTATTGCCATACAAGCATATACAAATATACTCTAGAATGCTTACAGGACATACACTAAAAAACGACCGATTATAGCATGGAAAGAATAATAACATCCAACGGAATAAACTGACATTAAGAAATAATAACAATTGTAAGGTTCCAAGGGGCAGGGTGCCTTTTGCTTCTCTTATTTTTATGCCACTAGTCGGCTTGTTCCTCTCATTTTTGTTAGAATAGTGCAAATGTTCAATTCAACTTGTAAAAACCCAAATACATATTGAGCATACAACCTGAGAAACATGGAACCCAATTTCAATATCATCAGGATGAGATGTCTTTTTTTGTATGTGGTGTGTTAATCAATTGATTAACTTATACGATTATGCTAATAACATTAGAAAAAGTTCTGTAATGACATTTGTACACTTGGTGTAAATTGTTTACATTCATGCATGATGTGGTTATTTATGTTCTAATGTTCATGATCAGGAAAGGTTCCCGTGAAAAATTGAAGTGCTAGTCCTTTGACTGCCTTATGATCCAAAATTATTTGTCTATCGCTAGAGATCAAATTGATATATCTTCTGCAACCCTAGGGATTTCAACAGTTAATAGTGCTAGCAAGAAGACAGCTGAAGACAACAACCCCTACATGAACGATAAAAGTATTTCAAACCATGCAACTTTTATGCACATGTTTCACCAAGGAAAAGACATGGCAAAACAATACTCAAATCAAATTTCCATCCTATCACCATTAGGGAACTGGGATGCTAGTTGTAACTCACTTGAAAAAAAATGCAAGGATATCAAGCATCATGTTTTTCATGGAAATAATATGCATCAACATAGTTTTGTACCAGAACAGGTGATCACTGATTATAAATTTGCACAAAGTAATAAGTCAACTCCATTTTATGAATTACAGGTGCACTTGGGGTTCAGGACTGTTCTCATTTCAAAAACTTACTTATAAACTAAACTGTTTCTCTGATAACAGTGAGGCCAATTTTAGCTACCTCTGAACAACCATAGTCATTAACTACAGGTTACCAGAAAACTAACTAGGACCACGATTTCAGTTCTCATCAGTTTAGGTGTTAGAAACATGGTAGTCAAAGGAATCCTAGGCTTATAGGAACAAAAATTCATTTTTTTCCCATCAAATGTAAAATACAATATTTTGTTCGCACCAAATAACACCATATTTTGGAACCACCAAATAATAGTATAGAGCATTCCACACTTTCATAAGGGGGCAGAGGCAATCTCCATGGATACTGACCTTCAAGCTATGTGGGCGTCGTCGGGCTAGAGTAGGGGAGGACGAGGTCGCCGATGTCAGGGTAGAGGAGGACGAGGTCGCCGAGGCCGACGAAGGACCTTGCTCTCACGCGCTGTGATGAGTTCACCAAGGCTGGGGACCTTGCTCACGTGCACCGAGACGAGGTAGCCAAGGCTGGGAGAGGAAGAAGACACCGGGGAAGGCGGAAGAAGCCGGGGGAAGGAGGAGGAAGACACACGGCGGGAGAGGAGGAGGAAGACGCCGGGGGAAGGAGGTTCACAGCGACAGTGGCGCAGGGGTGCTAGGGTTTAGGGGAGGCCGATCAGCTTTGGGGGCTAGGGTTTGGGCACACGGTGGTGAGTGTCGATCTGGGCAGGATGGCTTAATACCAGACGATCTCAAACGGTTCGGATAAAGAACCGTCTGTAATGTGTTCTCATCACTGACGATTCTATTATTGAACCGTCTATGATAGGCTGCATAAGGGATGATGGTAGCTATATTCATGTGGGTGGACAACTTGTAGATCTCTCTTTAGGAGAGAAAAGGGTATGATTAGGTATGAGAGCCTTGTCATTTTAGGCCCTTATTTTGGAGCCTTTAGGCATTGCCCTAGCTAATTAAGCAGAGCAGTTCAAGTACGCAGAACTAAATTAGTTAAACTAGCTAGTCATTTTTTGTTGTGCTTTGACACCGTTCCAAATGAATTAGCGTATACTATAAATGTGAGGCAACCAATTAGCTTACATAAAAAATCTAAACAAAATTAGTATCATCAAATAGTATTGCTAAGAGCAAACATGATTATCTGGATAAAAATACAAAGAAGGTCAAGAAGCAAAATATACAACAACAATACATTCGTTTATTTATGTGTACAACTTTATTATGCTGGAGAGTACGCACACTTGAAATCAACAATTGATTTATTAAATTTATTTTTAGACATGACAAATAAACATGATGACCTTATCATAACTCCACTTGCTTATTCTTTTGTATAAAAATTAACCCTTCATGATGATCGACGTGTGTGTAGCTAGCTTCCTCAGGTTATTCTTCCTTGACCGTTATTCCATTTCCGATAGGAGGTAACTCATCAAATTGATTGTATTATTCCTTATCTACTATATTCTCACCTCCGACAATCTTTCTTTTTCCTTGGAGAACTACGTGGCGCTTCTTGTTGGACGGGTTGGTTACATAGAAGACTTGAACAATTTGGTTAGCGAGTACGAATGGTTCCTCTTTGTATCTGACACATTCGAGGTCCATACTAGTGACGTCATACTTGTCAACCTTCACCTGCTAGAGGTAAACATAATGGCACCGAAGCAGGGAGATCTTGAAAAATACATAGTCGAACTCCCAAATCTCCTCTATGAACCCGTAGTAGGAGCTCCTCGTTGACCCAGCGGTATTGAATGCATCTATGCGGACACCACTTTTCTGGTTTGTACTCTTCGTATCCTGATCTCTCGTGTAAAATGTGTACCTATTTAAATCATATCCTTTCCATATCACAACTATAAAAGTTGGCCCTTTTGCCAACCATGTTCGCGTTTCACTTGACGAGATTCCATTGATAGGTCGCTCCTTCAACTATCTGTTGAACTGAAGGTTATACTGTCTCATGATCCAAGGCTGCTGCTTGCTGTAGCCAGTGCTCGCCAATATACGGGGACACTATAGCCATATTTTGCAAAACCGTAAAATGGGCTTAGGCACATGCTACCGGATTAGGCATGATTGCTTTCCTTCCGATGGTCTCGATAACTTGGAGCCTCCCCTCATGGTGAGATCGAGGCACACCTATCGGTTCGATTTGAACCATGTAATAGTAGGACTTGAGAATTCCCATGTACCTTTAGAACGGGTACATGCTACGTAGAAACACGGACCCACACATCTTTATCTCTCTCACAAGGTGAACAATAAGATAGATCATGATATCGAAAAACAATGGAGGGAAATACATCTCAAGATTATATAAAGTCATCACCACCTTGGCCTGCAAAGCATCTAGTTCTTGGGATCGATGACCTTTTGAGCAATTGTGTTAAAGAAATAATCGGCAAAATACTTCTAATTGCAACAGAGAGCATCTGTGTCATCAGCACATGACAATCATGAGACTTCATGCCAGTTAATTTCAAATCTTGCATCGAAACAAGTCTCTTCATGTTGGAGGAGTAACCAGACGAAACTTTCACACCATGCAAGCACTAGCACAATTCAGTTCTCTTGGCATTGGACAGAGTGTAACAAGCAGGTTTGCAGTACGTTCGGCCTTTATTGCTCTCTTTCGTTGCTAACTCCGGTCTTATGCCCATATCGATCAAGTCAAGCCGTGCGTTGATACCATCCTTTGTTTTGCCCTTAATGTTCAGTAAGAGACCAATCAAGCTATCACAAACATTCTTCTCTACATGCATGACGTCGATGCAGTGGCGAACTTCTAGGTGCTCCCAATAAGGTAGGTCCTAAAATATTGATATCTTCTTCCACATGCTCTTCTCACAGTCCTCGATTTACATCCCTTTTCAAGCGCAACATTGAAATCTTTAACCATGTCGTGAATACAGAAGAGGATATAGTCGTTTGGACATGCATGCATTCTTTCTACTTCCATTTCCAAGGAACAAAAAACCTTCTTGGCTTTGTAGGTAGTTGTCGGCAACTCGTTTCCCTCCTAAAGCATATTCGCTAATAGACCTAACAACGTCGTGAAACTCTTGTCGGACCACCCGTTGTTTGCCTTCAATTTCACCAGTTCAAGCACGGATGAAAACCTTTTGTATTTCGACTTGCAAGCCGGGAACAAAGGTTTCTCTGAGTCGTCCATCAAGCCCTGGAATTTACCGTACCCTCTGTCATCATGGTTCCTTTCTACATCGCACATCATCTGATCCATATTGTCATTGTGCAACCTATCCTCATCGGAAGAATAATTGATATCATCCAGCATATCGTTAACTTCATCGGCGATGTTAATACTGTCAGCTTCCTATATAGTTATCGGGACCCGAATATGCAAATCCGGACCCTTTGTGTATATCGCACTAGTCCAGGATCACGCTAGTGCACACACGCTCAACATAGATGAATATCACAATCATACACAACTAAATAATAATAAAATACTTCCTATATTAATTATTAACTTGTTGAATGACCTTATGGTCGACCTTACATAACTTTATCACGCAGAGCTAAACTTTAGATAGCAAATTAAATTACAGCAGAATAAAAATGTAGATAAACCCCTTAGTATGCCGCATGAAACTAACAAGGCTCGCATCCTAAACATTCATCTCTTTCGGATACTCCTCCTCCAAAGCTGGTGTAGACTCTTCCTCAACTGATGATTTGTTATTGGAAAGGGTAAGTTTTAAAGCACTCAACAAGTTATGCACATAATGCAATTCTAACATAACTATATGCAAGGCTTATTCCAATGGAATGGCTAACATGGTTGTTTTGCAGTAAAGTAGTATTTATAAATGAATACAATAAATAGATTGAAAGACAATAAAACAAATAACAGTAATAATAACTTTCAGCTATTTCTCAACAGAAAACTGGCTCACAACCCTAAATCATATTCCAAACTTTTCGCCAGTATCTAGCCTTCCCATCCAAGTTTCATTTTACAAAATTTAACCCTTGACTGTAATCCTCGAGCATTGCTCAATACCGTGAGCACGGATATCTGAATAGATTTTACACTCTACAGAGGTTATACACTTTACCCACAAGATACAATCAACTCACCACATCTGGCGTGACTCGCCATACAAGAGTATGCGATTGAGCGATCTTAACAAAGTCTTTACAATGCCATGTCTTAATCTAGTACTACCCGCTAAGGTTTCAACACTAAAGGGTTATACCACCACAACAGAGACCCCTCTTGCGCCATGTATGTCGAACCATATACCCAGACTCACACCACCACTAGTAGTACTAAAGCTAAGATATTGCAAATTAATTAGCTAGGTCCGTCCCATTCCAGACATATGGTTGCATGTTTGACTCGGTTCAAAGGCTTGCAATATTAAGTCCTTAATTAACCGAGGCAAGACTTCCACAACCCAACCATCGCACTGACCCACCTTGGCAATCTACCCCATGCCACTTGCCTCAATCTAAATCATTTAACACCCCAGTTGTTTATCATGCACCACGTGCCATAAACAAGTCGACATCGTTGCGTGACAACCCCGTCACTACAACTCAACATCATTGTGTGACAACACCTGACACACTAATTCCATAAATATGTTCCATATTCTATTAATCAAGATTAATTTGATATTCCAAAAGACATGAATAATACGTGGCATAGCTAAGCATACTAAGCACGATCTAATCAACCCATGTTGGCATCTAATAGTAACTAACTAGTAATAAACCATCCTAGGGTGACAAATAATCATGGCATACAAAAGACAAGGTAGGTATATTCCAATTGGATTGAATAACTAGATCCCAAACTAATTTCAAAACAGTTGTACACATGAAATAACATACAATAATTTAAATCAACATAGCAATTTTGTAAAACTGGGTTCAACATGATCAAAACACAACTTGCCATGGAAAAGTTCTTGTTTCTCCTCTGGACCTTGCTCTTGGTTCAACGATTCCTCCTCGGATGCACCAAGCACTTCAACGTCTACATGTATCGAGAGAAAACGCTAGGGCAAAAGACGCGGCGTGAGGTGAGGAACACGGTGCGGGAGTCAAGGGCTTTAAATAGGCCTCGACGGCCGTGTCAGGCGTGGATACCGCTGTGCAAGCGGCACAAAGGCGGCGGAGTCCGAGCTCCACACGGTGAGCGATGTGGCGACATCTCGGGTGTCCACGCGGCGATGATTGGACGGCTCATAGCACGTGATCACGGGGCGCAATCTAGGCCACACAATTGAAAACAGACGACGCGAGATCTAGGGTTTCTAGAAACCGGGCCGAGTGGCGGGTTTGGGCTGGATTCGCAAGTAGTTTGGGCTAACTACTGTTTAAAAGCCTTTTCTTTTATTTTAATTCCAGAAAATATAATAATTCATATAAAATAGTAAAATTATAAGAAATTTTTTGAAAAAAGTCCTAAAAATATTTTGAGACATTTATAACTCAAATAAAATATTTTTGATGAAATTTTATTTAAACTTTCCAAACTTTTAAATACTTTTCATATTTAATATATTTCAAAAATAATAAATAAATCCAAATAAATTCTAGAAAAATTCTAATAAATTGATAAAATGTACAAACAACCATATTAAATCTAAATGAGCCAAGAAATTGGGGTGTTACAATAGTTTGCTATTCATCATGACTGGTCCAACAAGTATACCCTCTTTTGATACCCCTCAAAATCAAGTGTTCTTCGATCTGTACTGAGTTTCAAAACATCTTCAGATTCTCGTAGTCAATGCACAGATAATACATAAATTGCACCCCCTTATTGAACATATCATCCTCTACAGCTCTTCTAAAAGCATAGATGCCATTAATGTACTCGGCATTCACACGGTTCTTAGTGTACATTAAGCTTCGGTCTGTCCACGCTACGCATATAACAATTAGTGTTAGATTTTAAGTACACTAGGTGTAAGCATGCACACATTCTTAAATTATGCACTGCTAGCTACATCTTAAATATAATACAATTATATAACCAATTACTACCTTAGATCACAAAGAACAAATGGATCTACAAGCTAGATTTAAACAGTCTTCAAATTCTCTCTTTACCAAACTAGCTAGATCTTGAATATAATGCAATTAGAACCAATTACTAACCTTAGATCACCAAAACACATGGATCTACAAGCTAGATCTAAATAAACTTTAAATTCTCACCTTACCAAGCTAGATCTTGAATATAATGCAATTAGAAGCAATTACAAACCTTAGATCACAAAAAACAAATGAATCTATAATCACCTTTCCAAATCAATGGTCTCCTTTCACCAGATCGTTTCAGAGTGGCAGCCACCTAAAAGATAGATCCTGAAACCCTAAAAACACTAAGTGGGTCAGGCTCTGTATTACATATATATTCTCAGGTCACATTATAGACGGTTTTTGGCTAAAACCGTCAGTGATGACATGTATAGACATCACTGATGGTTTTTAGCCAAAAACCGTTAGTAATAAAAATGCACATCACTTACGGTTTTTGGTGACATGTGAAGCATCAGTGACGGTTTTAGGCAAAAAAACGTCGGTGATAGCAACACACATCACTGATGACATGTATACACATCACTAACAGTTTTTGGATAAAACCATCAGTGATGAGGAGTCTAATATAAGGCTTTATGTAGTAGTGTTTCGTCCCGCTGCCGTCGACTCCACGCAGGAGCACAGCATGGACTCCATGTGCTGGGGAGGGCGGAGGGCTGTGAGTAGGGATGGCAATGGGGCCCGATCCCGTTTCTCATGGGAATTCCCTATTAGGGGCGGGACGGAAATCTCCCATGGGGGGCTTATCGGGGAAAATGTTGCCCCCGTTGGGGATCGCGGGGACGGGGACGTCCCACCATTCCTCGTTCCCGTCCCCGCGTTACCACTAATAGGTGGGAGCAAATGATCATTCTCAAAATAAAAAAGAATATATGTGAGATCATTATTAATAAACATGTTAAATATGAATTACTCTAGTGATTCACTCACACTTCAATCAAATATGCACCATTACTCGAGTGGTTTATTCATATAACATGTGATATTTTATATAGTATTTTTGGGGATTAATCCCCGTCGGGGCCCCGCAAACCCGTCAGAGAACAGGGACGGGGGAGAATTAAGCCCCGTGTATGGGGACGGGGAAGTTTTGCTTATCGGGGATCGGGGATGAGAGTGTGCTTCCCGCGGGGATTTTATCCGTTGCCATCCCTAGCTGTGAGGTGGATAAGATCGTCGTCGTAGCCGCCGTCGAGTGGAGCGTGCTGCCTCTACCGACGATACCGCATTAAAGATAGTATCATCTTGATGTCCGAGATGCTGAGCTTTTCCCCGTTCAGCAGCCGGGCGGTGGCCTCCTGGAGCTGGGCGTGGGGGTACAGAGACATGGCGACGAGCATGACGTTGTCGGTGGGCGGCGGGAGAAGCAACCCGGTCGTGCTCCACGAGCTGCACAGCAAGGGCAACGTCGTGCCTTGCTCGCCCTGTGATGAGTCGAGGTAGATGAAGTAGCTCTGTAAGAACTCGACGAGGCTGACGGCTGATTGGTTGCAGGCATACTACATACCGGCCTCCCTAAAGTACTCCATGTCCTCCATACGTTCCATGAGGCGCTGATCCAGTGAATCGCTGCGTCGGAGATCTTCCTCGGTGGGGCGCGCGCGGGCGGTCTAGGTAGGAGATCCGTACATGCAGGCTGCTCTGCACTGAATTCCATTCCGATCTGTGCTCCTACTTATCATCTCTTAATATAAATTGTACAAATTTTAAAGCAAACGAACAAGTAAGTAATCATCTATTATTCATTTATATTTTAATATTCATGTAACAAGGGAGGTCAGGAATACGTATGACATCTGGAGCTGGACTCTTTCGACATCCAATGGTCTATTGATCCCTCGCTTACATTAGGGGTGACAGTTTTATCTATGGGTTTGAGTACCCATGGGTACCCGACCAGATAAGGGTGGGTATGGGTAGCACTTTAGATTCATAAGTTTTTATGTTTAGGTACCCGATAAGATTATAGGATGGACGTGGGTATCAATTTGTACCCATGGTACCGATGGGGGTATCTTATGACATATAAGTCCTACTTTTAAATATATATATATTAAAAAACAAAACCCTAGATCCAAAGGCAAGAGTGCCTCTACTCATCGCTTCTTCACCGCCCCATGCCCTCGCCTCCTCAACTTGGCCCCCACTGCCGCGTCCGCAGTCCGCATCCCCTTCGCCTCACGGTCGCCTCCTCCCCCACGGTGCCCTCTTCACCCCCTCGCCCCAATCGCCCCCCACGGTGTCTCCTCCCCCATGGCCGCCCCATTTGCCCCCTTCGCCCTTATGGCACCTCCTCCCTATAGGCCACGATCGCCTCCTCGGGCTCCTCCCCACGGCGGCTTCGAACTCCTCCACCAAGGCCACCTCCCTCAGTCTCCGACGTGGCGCAGGAGCGTGCTGTGGCCGTAGCGCCCCGCCTCTCCGCCTTCCCCTCTGCGATGGCTACCGCTACAGGGCGCGGCGCGGCGAAATCCCTCACCTTCCCCTTCCCCCTCCGGCCAAATACGTGCTGCCTTTCCCTTTTCCCTCCGGCCGCATGCCTATTACCCATGGGTACTTATTGGGTATCGAGTACCCATCAGATTCGAACATGAGCGCGGATCTGTACTTGTAAAGTTTAATGGGTTCAGATGAACAACACGTGTTCAAATTCAAATGATGAATCAAATATAGTTATATCCGGATCTACCCGTCCGATCGCTATTCCTAGCTTACATCCTAAGCAACGAGCACCAACCGTGCCTAGCCTCCACTCATCCCGACACGTGTCGCACAACCGCTCAGAAGCCCACGACGAGACCCCTCCCGTCTCCGACTTTCTTTTCTTCCCCCGCAGCAGAATCCGAACAAACCCCACCCGCTAAGCAAAGCAAACCGCAAGGAAGGTCTCGAATCTCCGCTACTCTCTCCGGTTCGTGCTTAGTAGAGCATGCGCGTTACTGCGACGCGGCCCGCTGCCTCCTCCGCTCCCGGCCGCCTCCTCCCGCTCCTCATCCTAACCCTCATCATCCTCCTCGGCTCCGCGTCTCTCGCGATCCGAGCCATGGCTGGCCACGTCCTCGGCGGCGCGCGCGACAGCCCCGCCGTCGCCAACAGCGCCGAGACCGATGCACTCGCTCGCTTCGCCGTCGCCGAGCACAACAAGCGCGAGGTGACGCGATTATTCCCTCATTGTGAAATTTTCCACTCGAGTGGTCTGCGATTTGCTGTTGTGAATTGGTTCCTAATTCGTGAGGGTTTCGTGTGCTCGTTTGCGGGGTTTTGTTTGCGCGCCGCAGAACGCGCTGCTGGAGTTAGTGCGGGTGGTGGAGGCCAAGGAGCAGGTGGTGGCCGGCACGCTGCACCACCTCACGCTCGAGGCAATCGAGGCGGGGCGGAAGAAGGTGTACGAGGCCAAGGTCTGGGTCAAGCCGTGGCTCGACTTCAAGGAGCTCCAGGAGTTCCGCCACGCCGGGGACGCCGCCTCCTTCACCAACGCCGACCTCGGCGTCAAGAAAGGTTAGGTTCGCATCCGCTGATGAGATCCAAGAAAGGTTAGGTTCGCACCCGCTGATGAGATCGATATGATTCGTCTGTCCGTTATCTCGTTGTTATTTGTGATTGTTTTGGCTGCGGCTTGCTTGCTTGGTCGTATACTCGTATCTGATTGCAAAGAGAGGGGCTGGGCTTGGTGAGGGAAAGATATTTGTAGAAATGCCTAGCATTGATACGAATCCCTTCAATTCGGAATTTCTGGTCCAAAAATCAAGGAATAAGTCCATTTTACACTCATCAACTTTCTAAAAAGTCCAATTTACACTCCTATACTTTCTAAAAAGTCCATTTAACACCCTCAACTATAAAACCGGGTATTTAGCACTGCAAACTTACAAAAATAGGTCAATTTGTTATGAGATAAGATATTCTTAACCGTATTCGGTTGGACTCTATCTCCATGTGTGGGCGAATCCGAATCTATCTCTTGCTACCTTCTACTATATATTGGGCACCCCCTTGTACAAGAGATCAATCTAATAAAGCGAGAGGGCTATGCCCCCCAACTTTATGTGTGCTCCAGTTCTTGTCCTTGTGGTTTCGTTGGCGTGCTATTGATCGATCGCGGGTGAACGACTATGTTTTACAACACGTTATCAGCACGAAGCTCTACCGAGGCTACCAATCGTGATCGTCTCCCTGCGACAATCTACACGGCATCGAAATCATCCTGCTAAAAGCGATCATCCTACGACAAGCCCTACGTAAGCGCTTCTATGCAATTGTTGATCCTGCTGATCATCGTATTATTATTATAGAATAATTGTGAGCTAATGTTCATCATCAATAAAAAAACAGCGGCGGCTGAACTGCGCGTCCAGCAGGTGGCGGTGACGGCCATGCCTGCGTCCGAACCAACGCCTCCCTCGCCGAAAGCCGCGGTGGCGCAGCCCACCACCGGTGTCTACCCAGAAGATGACCCTGAGCCCTTGTCCGACGGAGATTGATCCGAAGACTGCTGCTCGCCATCTAATTCTCACAACGACGGTGCGCCAACTCCACACTCGCGGTGACATCTCAAGCATCGCCCGTGCCCTTTGCTTCCGCGGCACAACGGCAGATCCGTGCTTTCGCCGTTCTGCGAGACTCGCGCCCACGATGTCGTCTGCTCGCAGAGACGATCAGCGCCCGCCACGGCTTCGGCCTCGTCTGCCGTCGCCGCCAGCGACACACACCTTGCGCCGCTCGGTCGCGCCGACCGTCGACGCATCGCTTCCACACGCCTAGCGCTTCGTGTTTCGCGCTTGCTGATTCGTCTTCTGTGCCGACGGAGCTCGCACCCGAAGCTAATGGCGGTGGCGGAACACTGATTGAAGTGGTTGAGCACCTGCGATCTGCCTGTGGTGGCGCCCAGATAAATCCGTTGCCCGCAGCGTCGGTCTTGTCACTGCCATAGACCGTGTTGTCGGCCTCGCGCCCGCAGCACCGCCACAAATCCGCGCCGACACGGCTCCTTGTCTATCGGCCGCGTGCCCGTCGTGCCGCCATGGATTCGCCGACATACCTCTGCCGCTTCGGCCACGCTACCGCAGCCGCCACTTAATCCGTCTTAAACGGATCCGCACTCATCGTCCTTGCACCCGCCTCGCCACCTCGTTTCGCGTCGACCCGGTTTCTCTACGTGGTAAATGGCGGCGGCGGCAAAGTCAAGAGACGCTAGGTTTGACTCGCGCTACGCAGTGCAGCCACAAGACGCAGGTCTTTAATGCCGCCGCGACGGCCGCGACGCCGACGCGCCCGCACCGCACACGGCCTTCATGCCGCTACCAGGTTTGTCGTCTTTGCCACGTGGGCCTCCACGCCATGGGCGATCGCGGATTAGGCGTGACCTTTAGGTCGAAATAGCTCAGTGGATCGTAGCCCGCTTCGAAAAAAAGAATCTTAATAAGAAAAAAAATGTTATTAAAATTTGAAAATTGGCATTAAATCCTAGAAAATAGATTTTCTAGGTTATAGGCTTCCGTAAAATTTTGATAAAATTAGTATTTAGCACATCTTTGGAAGTTCCATTCTCTGGGTTATTTTTCTAGCATTATTATATGTGCTGAAATTTATATTCTGTTATTTAAGTAATTCTGAAAATTGCTTAGAAATTAATAGAAAATGCTAGAAAATTATGTATGACCCATTGATGTGTGTGATGTTGCTGGATTCATTTTCCTTAGCATTGTTACATGTTAATATGTGTTTGGATTCATTTTTCTGTCATTAAGTAATTCTGCAAATTGCTTAATCATTAACAGAAAACTATGAAAAGTACAAGGAAAATTTTATATAGCATATTGAATGTTCCATAGCTCTGAATTTATAGTCCTAGCATAATTCCATATTGATATATGTTGAGATTTATTTTTTTGTTACATGGTAATTCTGAAAATTGCTGTATAATTAGCAGAAACTATGGAAATTGCTAGGAAAATTTTGGAAAATTTTAGATAATTATCTACTGAATAGATATAGACCAAACTTTACTGATTAAAGAGTGAGCATGCAATATAATGATTTTACTAGTAGTAAAAGTCATTTTGCATAAATAGAAATAGGATATCTTTGGACATCGCAAAGAAGGAACTCACAAGATTGCCCCAATGGCAACAATTACCTTACCCGTAATGAATACTAAGATTAACTGATAGCTCGATCTTTTGAAGTTACTATTTTCCCACCTGAAGCCGTATCCTCGCTTCTTCCCGGCCGCCAGATGTACGGCTCTGCACCTCCTGAGGCACCATCTTCAGACGGACCTGAAGGCCAAATAGTTGATGGAAGATGACTAGCTGGCACTTTTGGATTCCCCGAAGGAAAAATATATAACCAGTAAAGATCCGTTATGTTACAAGAAGTACAACACGAATGGATTCTCCCTCGCTTTCAGGATTTTAAAGGCTGTGTCAACATATATTTTTGTCATACACAACCTTGTCATTGATCTAACATTATGTAACCAGAAAGTTACTAATGCAAAAAAGATCGACAAGATATTGTGCACATTCCACCCCAATATGAGGATACTGCCGTAACAATATCATCGCCAAGTAACAGAAGTACTTCGAGCTTATATGCATTTACTAGAAGCAGAAAAGTATGATGAACTCTTGGTGAAGAATCATCATGTACTTCCTAATAGGAGTTTTGCAATGCCCGAAGAACATGCAAATGCTCAACAGGCTAGCAATAGCCATGGCCGCAGAAAGGGCCAATGGAATAAAAGGGATAAGTGGAAGAATGACAAATCAAATAGGGGAAGAGGCAATTCATAGTGGAAAAGTAAAGGGTCAGGGGCTTCCAGAAGTAATGCTGCAAACTCTGAATAACCCTGTTTTATGTATGGATGCACTGGCCATTGGTCATGCAACTATCGCATCCCAAAGTATGTGGTAGACCTTTACATACAATCCACTAGAAACTAAATAAGACCCGGGGAAATAATATTAAGTCATACTTTACCGGTCAACCTGTTGTTGACACGGGAGTTGAGAAGTGTGATAATATGGTTCTTGAAATTATAGAGTTTGAGGAGTCCCAGAAGGACATATACGACTCATATGGAGACCTAGATTAGTCTCCTAAGTATTCCCTCACTTTGCTAAGTCGATGTCACATATTCCTTGTAAGTCTCCTCATCAATTTAGCCTTAGTTCCTGAATGAACATTTGGTCCACGCTCCTGTTGAGCGATTATCATTTAAAATTGAATATTGATATTGATATTTCCCAGATATTTGATTAATTGTGCTATGCTTGTTCTATATTTTACAATTTATTCCTGATGCAACAATTTTTTGATTGTTAAATCATATCTTTAATATAGAATAAAGTATAAATCCTATAGCGGCGGAGGAAATCTGTCTAGAAGACAGTTGTACCACACTAAGTGAATTGAAAATATTATGACTATCGCCAGAAGCGATATTCTCATAGTTGGTACTGTAAGAATGCCATATTATACCTTGAGTCCAGTCGTACTCCTTTAATCGTTTCTGTATGGAGATAGTGAATGAGGATGGTATAGAATACCTACTCATGACTAAGTTTAATGGGTGTAATAAACATGTGGTTAAAAACTTTATTTATTCTCCTCCGGATTATACTATGCACATATAAAACCTGAAGTTTGTGTTGCGATGAAAAAAAACCTAGATATATTTAAGATCTGGCAGATCGACTGAGTTATCCTGAGTTGAGTAGTATAAGAAGAATAATTAATATTTCTGCTGGCCATAGCATAAAGTCTTTCCTAGACCTGAAGTTTTTCTTATGCCATGGTTGTGCTTAAGGAAAGCTTATTCTTATATCTTCTTACCTAAAAAGTTAGGGAAGAATCACTGAATTTCCTGGAGAAAATTCAAGGTGATATCTATGGACCTGTTCAGCTCCTATCAGGCTCCTTTTAAGAAATTTTATGGTACTGCTAGATGCTTCTACTAGATGGTTCTATGTATATCTCTTATCTACTAGGAACCATGCTTCTGCCCAAATTATTAAGTTAAGAGCCTACTTTCCAGAAGAAAGGATCAAGTCTATTCAAATAGACAATGCTAGCGAGTTTACCTCAAAAGCATTTAATGATTATTGTATGGCTCTGGGAGTTAATGTAGTGCATCTCGTGCCTAAAGTCCACACTTAAATGGCCTTGCAGAGTCATTATATTAAAAGAATAAAAACTTATTGCTTGGCTGCTCATGCAGAATAGTAGGCTTTCCACCAGTTGTTGGGGCCACGCAAAGGTCTGCATCTTCAAGTATTAATTCAACTCGCACTAACTCGCACACCATGAAATTTCCCGCTGCGAGATAGTGCGTGGAAAAGAATTAAGTATTTCCATCTGCGAAAATTTGGTTGTATCAGTATACATGCCAATCTCTCCACCACAACAGTACCACCATGGGACCTTCACCTAAGTTGAGGATCTATGTAGGTTATGAATCTCGTCGTGTATTAAAATACCTAGAGCCTATGACAGGATCTCAGATATGCGCTCGATGACGATTGATTGTACTAAGGACATTTTTCGGCATTAGGGGGAGATTAGTACCACATTAGAGAATGTCGAGTCCTTAGATCCACGCACTACAGAGACCAAACTTGAAGTTCGAAAGATAATAAATATGCAATAAATAAGCTTATAATCTGCCAAATGCCTTCACTGTTCATAAGGGAGTGAAAATATCTCATATACCTGCAGTATATGCACTTGAAAGAGTGGAAATACCCTAGAAGGATATTGAACCCACTCTTGACCCTCATGATAAAATGAGGGGGAGGTCTCCAGGTGCACGGGACTCAATTCCGCGGAGACATCCGCAGAAGTAGAGAACCAAACAAATGAGAACACTACCTATGACAGTAGAAGAAACTCAACCTGATGTTGAGAAAATCCCTGTAGTGAGCCATCCTGGAGATGGTAACTTCTTTGAAGTGATCCATCCTGAAGATGATAACCCCAACGTATATTTGCGCGCACAATCACGCTGGGAAGTTGGAACACTCAGACTCCATCGTTGTGGGAAATCACGAGGAACTGGAAGAAATTAATAAAGAGATATCCCTGAAGCTATACAGGAGAATTGTATAAAAGAAAGACTACAATTGTCGACATATATTTTTACCTCTAAAATTGCTAAAAGTTGGATCCAGAACCAAAGTCCATGGCAGAGTGACAGAAGCGCTCAGATAGGGTCGAATGAAAAGAAGCAATTGAGGCAGCAAGTGCTTACCTCAAACTGAAGAGATTGCTATACGGATTAATCAGTCGGGGAGAATGTGGTATAACCGACTTAGTGAGTTCCTCCTGAAGAAGGAATATTGCCCCTGTGTGTTCATAAAGAAATCCCAGAATGGATTCTGTATCATCTCGGTTATATGTCGATGACCTGAATATCATTGGAACCACAGAGGAGATAGAGGAAGCAAGTGCTTACCTCACGATGGAGTTTTGAGATGAAAAGATTTGGGTAAAACCAAATTTTGCTTAGGCTTACAGCTAGAGCATTTCCCAGAAGGAATACTTGTACACCAGTCTTCCTATACCCAAAAGGTATTGGAAAGGTTTAATATGGATAAATCGTATCCATTAAAAAAACTCCATGGTCGTAAGATCCCTTGAAGTGGATAAAGACCTTTTTCAGACCGAGGATGAAAAATGAGAAAGTCTTAGGACCTGAAGTCTCATACTGATGTATCTTGCGAATTGCATAAGGCCTGATATTGCATTCACAGTAAATTTGCTAGTAAGATACAGTGCAGCTCCAACCAGAAGACATTGAGCTGGTGTCAAGACTTTACTCAGATACCTCTAAGGTACTCAAGATCTTGGATTGTTTTTCCAGAAGAACCAAGATTTAACCATGGTGGGATATATGGATGTTGGCTATCTATCTGATCCTCACAGTGCCAAATCTAAGACTGGTTTTGTATTTCTCTGCGGTGGTTCAGCCATTTTCTTGGAGGTCTTATATATAGACCTTGATAGCTACTTTTACCAACCACTCAGAGGTTATAGCTTTATATGAAGCCTCACGTGAATGTGTTTGGCTAAGACATGTGATTAACCATATCCAGAAGTCATGTGGTCTTAACACCATCGATACCCCCACAATTATCATGAAGATAATGTTGCTTGTGTTGCACAAATGCAAATGGGTTATGTGAAAAGCAATATCACGAAGCATATTGCTCCTAAGTTTTCCTATCTTCACAAACTCCAAAAGAACGGTGAGGTAAAGATTTTGCAAACTAAGTCATGTGAAAATCTTGCAGATTTATTCACTAAGTTCTTGCCAAAATCTACATTTCAAAGATGTGTCAATGGCATTGGAATGAGACGATTTAGAGATATGCAAAGTTCAAGGGGAGTAAATCCCTGAACCATGACCCTTTGCATGATCTAGAAGGTCATATTTTAAATCCTAAAGATTATAAGTTGTACTCTTTTTCTTTAGTGAGTTCCTGAAGTTTTCTCACATGAAGGTTTTTAATGAGGCAACTAGTGTAACAGGGAGTGCGAGTGCAATGTACTCTTTTCTCCATCCCTTCTTTTCCCACTGGGTTTTTGGGAGGAGTTTTTAACGAGATATGTGCATTACGCGGTATTCGCCCAAGGGGGAGTGTTGTGAGATAAGATATTCTTAACCGTATTCGGTTGGACTATATCTTCATGTGTGGGCGAATCCGAATCTATCTCTCGCTACCTTCTACTATATATTGGGCACCCCCTTGTACAAGAGATCAATATAATAAAGCGAGAGAGCTATGCCCCCTACTTTGTGTGTACTCCAGTTCTTGTTCTTGTGATTTCGTTGGCGTGCTATTGATCGATCGCGGGTGAACGACTGCGTTTTACAACAAATTTACACCCTAAGGCAGTTTTAGAGTGCGGTTGTGCTGACGGAGATCAAATGAGAGAAGTGATGATGACAAGAAGAAAAAGAATGTATATAGAGAAAATGAGTGAGAGAGAGGGTGACGATGTGGATGTCCATACTCTTGAATTGGATTCTCATTGCCAAAACTTGATAACATAGCTACCGACATGGCAAAATCCATCCTGATTTGAGTGCCTGTCAGCAAAACGGCTCTCCAAAACCGTCTTAGGGTGTAAATTGACCTGTTTTGTAAATTCGGGGTGCTGAATACCTGGTTTTATAGTTGAGGGTGTTAAATGGACTTTTTGGAAAGTTCAGGGGTGTAAAATAGACTCATTCCAAAAACCAATGATCTAAATCATCCATGGAAAAAGAATGATAAGTTGGACCCAATTTATCATATAGTGAATTATGAACTTTCTGCTTTAGTTTTTGGGATCTGTGGGCTGAATTTTCATTGTTCAAGGCCTAAGTACAATAGGGTTAAGTAAGTGTCCAACAACATAACATTGTCTTTCTACGTTACAGTTTGTGGAACATTAGTTTTAGCTTGGAATATAGGATTCCCAACTCTCTCAGGTAGATGGCTATGCATTTGAAACTGTCCACCCTTAATTTTGTGACTCGGTGCTGTTGACTCCATTGAGCTCATGAAAATGAACATAAGGTTTCGTTATAACAAATCAAGGCATATTTATTGTATATACAGCGGGCACAGTTTGTGATTTGTGAATGACTTTGTTTTACGTATTTCAAAGTTGCTAGTGTGAACTCCTTTAACTTATAGAAGTTATTTGAGTTGCATTGGTTACATTTGGATTGTGGAAGAGAATGTAAATAGATTGCTAACCTTTAGCTATTTTTTCATGCTGAGTTTTGTGGTTAAATAATTTGGGAGATACCTTTTATATCCCCGCTAATGTTTCCTTCCTGAACTTCAACACACTGTACTGCTGCTTGATCCCCAGCTTAATATACTGCTTCTGCTACTGCTGCTGATACAACCTTACCTGCCCAGTCATAGACCTATCTGTGCCACCTTGCCTGGCTGGAGCACCTACTAGTTGCCACTGTTTCATGCATTCCACTAAACTGATGCCTCACCAGACTGGAGCAGGACCAAGTACTACTGTTCTTGGCTATCACCACACATGCCCATAAAATTGCTGCTCGGTGTCTTTGCTCACACGATTGCTGCAACCCAACTCCTACCACTGTGGGTAACTGTTACCACTTGCCTAATATTCCTATTATTGCTTGGATATATTTTAGATGTATTTATCCGCAAATTCGTTTTTCTGTTTTTTCGAAAGCACCAAGTTGGTTGACTTTGAAGTTTGGATGATGGAAAATGAGAGATCATGTGATCAATGCGATGTGTCTTTTATCTTCTAGTACTAGTTGTTGTCTTTAGACTAGTGCTATCATAGGTTAGAAAATATAATGTTGTAAAAAATTTAGGTGAGCTGAGGTGAAGGAGTATGTGATAGTTTTACTGTTATCATCAGGTTACAAAAACGATGCATTGACATCAACACATCTTGGGCACCAATTCAAAGCATGCTATAGCTAGAAAGAGTGCTCACATAGTTCTAAATATTTGCGAAGGCTGTATACATAATTGTACTTCGGCATTGAAACAACAGTCCTAACTCCTTATCAAGTTTCACATAACACACAGGATGATTTTCGAAGTAAAACAGGATTAGATAACTGGATGCTAACTGTTGCTGCATCAATTTACATTATTTTGGCATATGTTTCAAATTGTTCCAATTGTTTGTTAGGTTCTCTTTATTTTCCAAGTATGTATATGGTTATTGAATAATTAGAAATGTATGTCAATGTTGTAATGTCTAACCATGTGTGTACAGAAGAGGAGGGGTGGGGTTGAAGAACTGTTATCTAGCATCTACTTGTAGCAAAGACATGTTCTAATTATAGTAGCATTTTTTTTAAGAAATTACTCTGCATTATTTTTCTGAACCGGGATAGAATGGACATGCCAGCTCATTCTCTTCTACTTCATCTGGATCTATTTCCATTTTCTGGCTGCAACTTGTAACAGGGAACGAGATGAAACCTTTTTTTTTTGCGAGGACACAATTAAACTACAATGTCATTGATTTGTTTATTTAATAAAGATTGTTTATTCATCTATCAAATTTTAGTATGTTGCATGTGACGTGGATGTTAAGAGTTGACACAAAACTTGTGCTACATGTCAGATCTGGTTTGGTTTTAATTCTCTGTAACTTGTACATCTGGTATTTTACTTGATGATCTTTCAGGGGGACATGAGCCTGGCTGGCGTGATGTGCCTGTACATGATCCTGTAGTCAAAGATGCTGCAAGCCATGCTGTGAAATCGATCCAAGAGAGTTCGAACTCCCTATTTCCATATGAACTTCTTGAGATCATTCGCGCAAAGGCAGAGGTTAGTTGTCACAAATTTTCTATTTCAATTCTTTTTTTTTCTGGGAAAATTTCATATATGCCACTGCTTGGTACATGTTTTAGATATATGCCACTCAGTTACCTCTTCAAAATATGCCACTGCCAAGTGTTGTTTTGAGGAATGCCATTATGAAGGTTTGGAGCCCATTTCCCCCAAATAAGCCTCCCGTAATTGCCCTGTACTTTTGTATGGACCAAAATGCCCTCCCCTTTGCTGACTCAAACCATGGCTCAACCTGACCAAAGAGCTACTCGCAGCAGACACCATGCAATCCCCTTACTATAGCTAGCTCTAGACCGGCGTCGCCATGGCCTAATCCCGGCAACGCTGCCGCTGCCTACAGCTCCTGTCCCAGCATCCAACAACTCCCCCGTGCCTGCCGCTCACAAGTCTAGCCCCGCACAGTTGCCATAGCAGCTGTGTCCCCACTACCACCGCCGCCTACACCCACGCCTCTGATGGCTACCCTCGTTGGAGACTTAAAAGGACCAGAGAAGGGCTCATGCATGATGATATGCTATTAAGAGTAGGTGCTTGCATTGCAACATCCATGTTTGCTTTGCTTGTATTTGAGTACGTGTGCAGTATTCAGGCCTCTACCATGCATCCGTGGTGACCTTCGCTAGTGTTCCATGGGTACCTGGTGGGAGCAGCAATTTGGGTGCAAGTGTCATTGCTCCTCGCCGTGGAGGTCGCCACCCTCGTCGCAGTCAGGTGTTGCCTCTACCTCGCATCCATGGTGGCCGCCGCCTAGGGTTCCATGGCCTTGGGATTGAGTTGTGTGGTGTGGTTTCACTCAGGAAAAACGAGAGCATTTTGGTCCTTGCAAAATACATGGGCGAATATAGGGGTCTTATTTGGGGAAAATAGGCTCAAACTTCCTAATGTAATTTCTCAAGCAACTTCACTCAATAGTGGCATATTTCTGAGATGTAACTAAGGAGTGGCATATCTCTAAGATACTCACTGAACAGTGGTATATATATCACAGTTTCCCTTTTTGGTATTTTTTTGATAATGTTGCAACATTTTGCTCAAAGTTTTCTTTTCTACTACTTTGATGACCAGGTTGTTGAAGACTTCGCAAAATTTGACATCCTCATGAAACTGAAGAGAGGAACGAAGGAAGAGAAAATCAAAGCTGAGGTCCATAAGAACCTTGAGGGAGCTTTTGTGCTGAACCAGATGCAGCAAGAGCATGATGAATCTAGCAGCCAGTGAACTTGACATGCTAAGCTGTAGTTATATAGTTTGTGTTCAATAATAAACAGTAAACTTGTTTCTCTCTGGATATCATGCATTCTACACGGCTTGCCTTTTGAATGCAGCAGTTCTGGAGCTCTGTACCTATCTAGTTGGAACTTGTTTCAGTTGCTGCTAATGCTGGAATATGCTTACTAGTCTTGTAACTTCTCAAGGGAACCGTGGGCAATATGGCATACCTTGGTAATGTGAAATCCTATATTGAAATATCAGAAGTCACAAGTCTTTGGTTACTTAGAAGCGATGTATGCAAGTTAAGCTGAGTTTTTACTGCTGTCCGTTACTTGTTATTTGTCTTGGTGTTACCATTGGTTGAATAAACGTGTGAGATGAGTCAATTTTTTTCGGAGCAAGAAAGAATCTACAGGGCAGCCTTTGTGTTGCTGTTCTTTTGCTTCCAGGCAGCTGTGGTATGGGTGTACCTGATCCATCAATTATATGTTAGTTGTCTTTGCCCGTGATTAGCGTTGCTCTTCTTCTGGGGCTGATATGGCATATGGATTGTTTACCTTTGTTTTAACCTCACATACTCCATATTGAGATCCGGTTCTTCTTCTATTAAATCATGCTTCTTGTTTTGATTTTTTTTATGTGCTTTGATGATTCATTCATGGGCATTCTGTCTTGACAATTGTGCTTCGATCTGAGGGATCCCACCTCCCATCCGAGCTCCTCGCCGGTGGTCTTTCCCTGGCGGTGCGAACCTCTCTCGCCGCTCGCTCCATGGCTCCGCCTCCGAAGGTCAACATCGCTTCTTTGAAAACTGACTTCTCCGAGTGCAGGCGGGAGTTCCGAAGCGCTGCACCTGTCCCCCACCCATACCCTGATCGAGGAGGCAGCCACCGACGAGGAATTAGACATAGTGGTAAGCATCTAAGTTCACATGCCGGTGATGCCGTGCTTTGTATTTGTCCACTTGAGTATAGCGTATTCAAGATAACTGCCTTATGTTGGTAAGAACTTGTTGCTTATTTATTAATTTTGCTGATCTGGCCATCCGTAAAATTAAAACGCGTTGCTGAATATTCCGTCTAAATAACAGGGCTTATCACATGTAATATGATTTCATAGGTTTTTGGTTCAGCCACAGCATTATGTAGTATAGACTAGAAAGTTATTTTCGGCACATTGGGTGATTCTATATTCAGATGTGCGTAGACTTACCACTGCGATTAGGACGTGTTGCACCATCCCCTGGTTTCCACTTTCTTTTGCATGCCTAGCTCATTTTGCTATTAGGGAGTCTTCCTTGCTCTTTGGATGATGTAGGCTCAATTTCCATTCTCCGGATTCTTCTGCTGCTTAAAAAGCAAAACTCTTTCCAGTGACACTGATCCATTTTATTTCCTGAATTTCTGTTTTTTCAGATCTTGCTGCCGTGACCATACAAAGCAACTAGGTATGTGACAAGGCAAGCGATTTTATAATAGCTCATCTATTGATTTATATCGTCATTGTTTTTTTGGTAGATGTTTCCCTTCCCGGCAGCTTCATTGTTCTTGCAATCACGACTATATGAGAGTAGGTCATCAGAGTCTCCACTGGTAAGTGTTCATCCTAAATCACAATTTTTTCGAGATTGCCTGGTCCAGATTACCAGTAGACATATTTCTTGTCCGTGTTAAATGTTAGTGTTTTTAATCGTACATTATATTTTTCCTATTACGTTGTTTTTGAATGGTAACGGTGGTTTGACCCTTAGAATAGTTTTATCGTCTTTCGAGCAGGACAGTTTCTTTTTCCATGTCAATCATCGACTTCAAAAGGAACAGTGTTCTAATTGTGAGTGATATGCTTGAGTGTGTGCAGTTGCTGACCAGAAAAACCTATATACGTTTGTTGATGTTCAATTAAGCTAACTCACAAGATGGTAAGAGAAGAGATAACAATAAAAGTTTCGTTTTCTATGGAAGGAGTTCATTCTCAAAGATGTACAACTCCAGAAAACAATATTCAGAACGAAATAAGCCTAGGTTTGTTATTTTGTCTTATAAAAACATATAATTTGACGGAAATGTGGTTACTTCTTACAAGCACGGTCGTTATGGTTGCTTGATTCAGCTTTTCTTTCCACCCTCCGCGAAACCTCTTTGTTTTTTTCCCTAGATTAGAATTCATGTGCTCCTCAATTTTGTGAAGTAACTAAGTTTTCGTGAAGTAATGTTTTTTGAAAGGATGTTGTAGTTCTATTGTCATATCATATTTAATTTTTTTGTTAGTTAATTTTAGCAGAATTGCTACTGCATACTTCCCCATACGTGCGACATATATATATATTTTTTGCTTCAAATGTTATTGATATTATCGTTGCGTCCTAGCAATCCAGTTCTCAAGAAGAAAATTATTTGGCTGTCTTTTCAGATTAGGGCTGATGTCTGATTAGAGGGACCCAAGCCTTCCCTGCATTCTTGCTCGACTCCATCCATCCAGGGGCGGAGTCAGGCCTCGGGCCACCCGGGCTTGGGCCCGAGGTTTGGCCCAAAAACTCCATACAAAACCTATTAAAAATTTATAGAAATTCACAAATTGATCCAATAGTCTTTGGGCCAGCTCAGGCCGGCCCGAGGCTTGGGCCTGGATTGGCTCCGCCCCTGCATCCATCACCACTCAGCATTGCCAGTGAAATTCGCTAAGGTGCTTAATGAATAGCATATTATGGATTTCTTTTACCCATCAGCGTTTCGTGGTTTCCTAGAGCAAAACCGGGAGATCACGTTACCATATTGTGCTCATAACTACGATCTCGCCTCTCCCATCAATAGATTTAGCCAGAGCATTTATAACACGACCCAAGTAAAGCCTCGCTCACGGATATCCGAGCAATTTTTCCAATTGCCTTTACAAAACTTCCCTACCATCAACCCATCGCCCATTAATTTTTAGATAATGGAAAATGAACTCCCCCCGACTTCTGCATCGTGAGATGCACACAGCCAAATCATTATTACAAAGTTACAACCAACCATCTGTTTAAATAATGAGACAAACCAGTCATGAAAAAATTGCAACAAGCAAAAGGCAGTATAAAACAAAGAATCAACATTTTTGGATTCCAAATTCAGGGCAATACCCCTAGACCATTCTACAAATTTGACTAATTCACCTGACATTGTTTCACCAAGACCTATAATAGGAGCAATCCCATCCCCCACTTGAACTACGTGACCAATATTTTCAATCCCTACTTTCCTATTATATTGATCAATACGTTCGCGGAGAATTTTACGAATTTCATTGACTCGAAGGGTTGCCATTAGTGTTTCTTGACTCGTTTTTTTGGAAGCTAGGGGGAAAATAATGCCTAAATTCTAAACCAACGTAGAAGTTCCAAGGCCTAATTAATTTAATTATCTCTTCGATTATATGGCCCTGAGAATGCTAATATTAGCACGAATCGCACGAAAATGTAACTTGGTATTCAAACAACTATTCAGAGTTCCTAGAGCTCCTTGCAACCTATTGGAAAACCCGTTGTCGGACCTAATTCATCGCCCTTTGTTTTTCAAAATAAAGGGTTTTGTTTTTAGACTTTTCTAATTGTTCCAAACTAATAGAAATAGCATTAATCAAATTTGCTTTTTCCCGTTATATCTCAGAGTATCCATTCATTCGAAACTCATCTACTTCTAGTTCGACTCTGTAATCGAATCCGAGCTTTTTCAAGCTGCTCAATGGTCCCTATATGCAATTCTTCTGAATTTCAAATAGTAATCAAGATCCTCTGTTTTTTTATTATCTAATAAATCTTTTAATGAAAGTAGATTATCTTGCTATTAAGAGTCTTTGAGAGAAAGAAACTCTTTCCTCATAGTCTTATACTTTGACTTCTCCTTGCGTAGGTTCATCATCATCAATATTTGATTTACCTTATTGTCTTCTTTTGCCATGAGACATGTAAGAGTAGAGAAAAGTGATGAGAACTCCTTAATGGCTACATCGGTCATATTCCCTTCTTCTTGGAAGGAGTATCTGAAAGGATCAAGTTGGCCTAGAGGGGGGGGGGGGTGAATAGGCAACTTTAAAATCTTCTAATCTTGAAGAAAAACTTTTCTTAATAAAAATAGCAACAAATAAGAGTTCAAATAGAAATTCAGCACAAATCTGTTTCAGTAAGATCAGAAATGAAGAGGAACTTGAATGATTACAGACATTTAGTTGAACACACAAAAATAAAGCAATATCAGAACGACTCAAGGGTTTTTCACCGAGGTTCAGAGACCAATCTCCTACGTCCCCATTAGAGCACTTCTTCAAAAGTATTGCTCCACCAAATAGCCAATCTCAGTGGCTTTTGGTTTTTCACTAACTTGACTCTTCCACCATTCTGGTGAGGTGAGTCTCAACCTTTCACAGTAATGGTGGCCTTCCACAATCTCTGTTGGATAGGTTGCACCAACAACTTCTTCAACCGTCTAGGAACAGCTAGTTTCAAGAGTAATAGACTATCCACAAGCCCTGTCTTTTGGTTCATTAGCTAGATGCAAAACTAGACTCAGCTTGGAGTAAGAACTCTAAATGTTCAGAATGAATGTTTGTAGTTTATGAGTTGAAGCTCAAACTTTTTGATGGAATGAAGGCTTAGGAATGCAAAAGATCAAAGAGTTGTAATTCATTTGAAAGATGTCAACGGTGTTCAAAATGTCAAGAATGTGTATGTGCAGAGCTTTCTCTTTTTAGTGAACCCAAGCACTGTATATATAGAGCCCGAACAGAAATAACCGTTGTACCTGCCATTTGCTCGTTGGGGGTTGGTAGGATGGATGAGATAGGTCAACTACTGCCCTTTTTATAAGAATTTTAAGGTGTATGAGTCATATGTTCAAATATACACACGCCGGATTGAAAATGTTGGTCCGGGGTACATAAGATGGGAGAAGTATTATTGTACTCAGTGTGACCCATTAGCACCGGACCGAAAAAATGGTTCGTCGTATATATGTACTGGTAAAGGAAGTTTGTGCCGGACTGAAAAAGTTGGTCCGGTGGACACATGCTTTGTTCTATTTGGATACCGGCAAAATAGTGTTTACGCTGGACTGAAAAAGTTGGTCCGGCGTAAAAGAGAAAGCCGCTGGTTTTTACCAGAGAAACACGTTTGCGCTGGACCGAAAAAGTTGGTCCGGTGTTCACTCAGAATTTTGGTCGCAGCAAACGACATGTTCTTGGTTAAGATTTGAGTAAAATAATTCTTAACACAGACTAGAAATTTGTTCAGAGTGAAAAGAAATAGCATATGCCGGACTGAATATAAGGATGAATTGAGATCAGTCCGTCGTGAACGGTGTACGCTCGGTTGAAATAAATCAAAGAAGAGTTCTTAGCGCCGGACTGAAAAAGTCGGTTCGACATACATGGAGTGCGCTCGGTTATAACTTGGAACTTGATTTTCTTCAGCGCCGGACTAACTGGAGTTAGTCCGAAAAAGAACTCTTTTTGGCTAAGGAAAGGGATATTTGGATTTTTAAGTGAGAGATGTGAAATGTCCTTATGCTCCAATTTATCTTAGTGATTTTAGCATATGAACCAAGATTATTACTTGTGTGTAATCCCTCTTAATAGTATGGTTATTCTAGCTATATGGTTTGAATCAACTCCCAAGCCAAAACTAAAAATAAATACCTTAGCCTTGTTCTTCAAATATAGCCTTTTCAGCTTATACTAAGTAAGCTTCTTGATCATCAACACCAAAACCTGCATAATAATCATAACTAAAAAATAGGGGGCCTAGATGCTCTCAATCTCCCCCTTTTTGGTGATTGATGACAATATCTTTTATTTTATACTTAGAGAGCTGAAGAAGAATTACTTATTTCTTTTCCTGTAGATAAAAGTTAGTCTGGTGGGACAAATAATGTTTTTACATGATACATAGTATTTCATACTCCCCCTGAATGAATGCCTAGGATAAATTTTGTTTGAGAACATAGGGCAATACAAAAGTCATTCAGAAAGGGTTTTTAGAAAGTCTAGATTAACTTGAGGTAACATTAAACAAATGTCAATAAGTCTTAAAGATTCAGATATTTAACTTATTCATTATTCAGAAGTAAAGCAAGATCAAACAAATATGAACAAGTTCAAGCAAAATCCATAGATCATACAGATTCAGATATCAATAAGTAGTCCAAAAATCCATAAATCATTAAGATAGACATAGAGACTGCTAAGAGTCTTATTTTATTATAGACTACTAAGATACTAAGAGACTTATGTCACTATTCTTAACTATTTTTCCTTAGCTATTCTTCTCCCCCTTTGGCATCAATTGCCAAAAAGGTTACTTCTTGCGTTTGGAAAAAGTTCTCTTCAGCATGCTTGTCATTCTGGAACTTGTACTTCTTCTTGGAGGAGAGGAAGGTGCTTGCCCTTGGTCAGATTCAGAATGTGGAGCAGCCATTGCTTGATCATGCCAACTGGGATAATCAGGATCACCAGGCTGAGAATTGAAGGTTAGCTCATTGAAGTCATGCTGGACATCTCTGATCAGTTCTTGAGTGTCATTAGATTGGTCAAGCAGAAGCTATGCAATTTGCTCTTGATTGGAGACTAAATTGTTTCTTGCATCTTCAGAGAAACCCCTAAGGTATTCTAGTTCGTCCCCTTGCCAATCCAAGCAGCTACTAGTTTTCTCAAAGTTCTTGTACACAGTCTGAGCAAAGTTGTCAATTTTGGCATCTTGGGCATTCTGCTTTTTGTTGATGTCATATAATTTGCCCTGGACCACCAACTGTTCAGTTTTAAGTTCTCCTATCCATTTTCTCAGATCCCATTGGTTGCCTCTAATCATATCAAACCTTTTGTAAGTTTCATCCCTGAAATTTGCTTGGTCTTGATAGATCTTTTGCAGCATTTCTTGCTGTTGTTGAATGGCTGCCATTTTCTCATTGTATCTCTGGGCTGCCAATATTCTTTCTTCTTCAAAACCTTCTTGAGCATGTCTGAGATCAGAGCTATATTGCTGCTTAAAAGAGGTGAACCATCCTGGCTGAGAGTCCCACCAAGATGGTTGCTGACCATAATCATGTGAAAATTCACGTTCAGCAAATTGAGAGTGGTGAGAATGATGAAAATCCTCAGAGAATTGCTGAGCTAGGGCTGGCATAGTGACCTGAGGATGCCTAGAGCCACCTGCTTCATGTTCATGGGCTGCT
Source organism: Otatea glauca (assembly GCA_036346275.1). NCBI lineage: Eukaryota > Viridiplantae > Streptophyta > Magnoliopsida > Poales > Poaceae > Otatea > Otatea glauca. Next base: position 16,664,088 of record CM070711.1, on the reverse strand, counting down.
AATGGAAATCTTTGTGCCTCCATGAACCTAGCTGCGGTTGCCAGTTCTTGTAATTTATGAATTTCTTCATCTTCAGGATGAGACTCTGAGCTGACAAGAATTCCAGTACCTTCAGTTTGTCCAGATCTCTGTTGACTCAGATGCTCAAAACTGTAGCCCAAAACTTCTCTAGATATATCATGATGTGAATAGGCAGGAAAATGATAAGCTGGCGAATAATGTTCCTGATCATGATAGTTGTGACTTGGAGCAGGTAGACTTGGAGTTTGTCTATAACCTCCACTGTCACTGTCTGAACTGTCATTTACCTCAGTATCTTCTTGAGCACTTGGCTCATGCACTGTTGGTGGTGGAAGAAGTCTAACTTGCTTGGGCATCTTATATTTTTTAGGTCTACAATTAAAATCCCTGTTCATCTCATTCTGAGAGATGATCCCTTGAGCCAACAACATCTGAGTAATCTGCATAGCAAAAGGGAGAGGACTGCCCATTTTCCTGTAGATTGCTTCTTCCATCTCTCCAAAGATGTAATCAATTAGATCAATGGGTTGCCTTGACAAGATCAGATGTAGCAACCAAGCAAGACATGGTGTTACTCCCTCTTTATATCCAGATTTTAGGTAAATAGTGTGCCTGAGTATCAGTAACAGAGCTTTGGCCTCAGAAGATAAACAATTTACCCTATTTGCATTGAAACCATGCTTATGTATATTCTTGTAAATGTGGGCTGACACTTGCAAATCTGGCATATCTCCAATCTGTCTCCATCTATTACTGGAAAACATTCTGTCATGAATCCTAGTTTTGTTCAGCAAAGGACTTGAGGCACTGATGACAGCTTCAAACTGAGGAGATCTGACTTTCCTTTTCTTTCTATCAATTGTGAACAGAATATAGTGCCTATTCTTATTCACTAGAAGAGATACATAAAATTCCAAATTTCTATTTTCATTCCAAGCTGGCCCAGCAGATGACATTAGAGCAGCAAGACCAGGTGTTGAACGTACACAATCAAGTATTCTATTTGAGACAAGAATTGAGCTAATTTGGTTCCAATCTACATATTGATGCCTGCACAGGGCTGACTGAGGTTTTCCACTTCTATTTTTCCTGTTTTTGTAACCCAAAAAGACGTTTTTCTGGAGTGTAGTGATGAATTGCTCATTCAGAGGAGGTCTATCAAGAGGAAACCATATCTTTTCTGGCACCAGTCTAGCAGCTCTCAGTTTCTTTCCACCCAAAGTTGCTAGATCTTGCCCAACTATCATATCAACTTCATCACTAAGCTCTATTTCTTCCTCAGAAGAGATATTGGCACTAGGCTCATAATCACTGTCTTCTGAAGACAATGAGGAATCATAATGCACTGGCTGTTTTCCTATTTTTGGAGGTTTAGAGGTAGTAACCTTTTTCAGCACCCTGCCAGGTTGATGAGTATCTTCTAGTTGTACTGGTTGCTGAGGCTGACTCGAGCTATCAGTTCTAGATTTCTTTTTCCCTTTAACTTTATCAGCAATTTTCTCAAGAAGACCTCTCTTATCTGGATTCTTTGACCTCATCTTTGACTAAGATTTCTTCAAGCAAAAAGAACTGACCTTGTTGACAGCAGCTGAAGAACAGCAAGATCCTAGAAGCAATGTCTTGAGCAATCAGGAGCACCGTTGCAAATCACCCGATCAGGATGTGCTTCGATGAAGAGATGAACTTGTGCTCAAGAGAAAATTTGCGAGAGGATTGTTGAGGCGCAAGCAAGCTTGAGAAATTTCTGAAGGATATGGAGATATAAATAGCACAAGTCCCCAAGAGTAAAACAGGAAGTTACTTGCAATAATTGGAATCCGGACAAACGTGGGAAAGTCACGTCTGCAACTGCCTTACTTTGAGGAGGTTTCTTTATGAAGGGGTAGTTGGAAACCAGATAATCCAAGAAGTAAGGTTACCGATTTGGACAGGTTTTGCAATAGAAGTCCTAAGACAAGATGAGTATTTTGACGAGATTTGCAGGGATAAGAGTCTCGAGAAGAACACAGTTTGAAAAAGATAAGTTTTGAGAAAAAAAGCTATTGTCGTGTGTGCCCCGGACTGTTTTTTGGTTACAACAGATAACCTTCCATCTACGCTAGGTCGAGTCCGTATGAGGAATTTTTGGTCCGCCGTAGTTGGAAACCTCTCTGTTTACGGTTGATATACAAGTCCGTGATACATGGACAACTTTTCTGAATCGGAAAAATATAGATATAGCTAAATTTAAAGATTTTCAAAGATCCCCTTTTAAGAATAACACACATAAATAGATAGAGAGATCTTAGAAAAATCTTACGATCAAGAACAGTCAACCAATAAACTCAGGAGACGTTGGAGTCAAAAAGGAAATATTTGAACCCTAGTTTTCATAAGAGCATGAGTATGATTGACTTAAGCTCAAAGAAAATACTCATGTGCTGAGTAATTTAGGTTTTCAAAATTTTGTATAAGTATTTTTCTTCTGAAGCTTAGTTAACCTAATCGCTGTGTTTTAGGAAAGTATAATATAGTAATAGAGATAGAGAAGGCTTTCAGCAGCAATTTTATGACTTTCAGTTTTAAAGTAAACTTTTCATGTAAAATATTGTCTCATAATTACTTCAGCACTAGTAATTTACTTTGTTCACATAAAGATATCAAGATGTGCATAGCAAGCAGACTTGACTCCCCCTTTGTGTGTTTTTCCAAAGAATCAGGCAACATTTGAAAAAGAAAGAATGTTTAGTTCATTTCTTAATTTTGAAAATCTAGCCTCATCAAGTGGTTTTGTGAAAATATCAGCCAATTGATCCTCAGTCCTGACGTGACTAAGCATAATGTCCTCTTTAGCAACATGATCACGTATGAAGTGATGCCTAATTTCAATATGCTTAGTTCTAGAATGTTGGACTGGGTTGTTGGCTATTTTTACTACACTTTCATTATCACACAACAGAGGTACCTTTTCAAACATAACACCATAATCTAAAAAGGTTTGTTTAATAAAAAGAATTTGAGCACAACAACTGCCTGCAGCAACATATTCAACCTCAATAGTTGAAAGTGCTACTGAATTTTGTTTCTTTGAACACCAGGATACTAAAGATCTTCCAAGTAAGTGACAACCCCTAGAGGTGCTTTTTCAATCAACCTTACAACCGACATAATCAGAATCTGAATAGCCAAGAAGTTCAAAAGAAGCACCTTTTGGGTACCACAAGCCAAAACATGGAGTATGCTTAAAGTATCTGAAAATCCTTTTTATTGAACTAAGATGCACTTCTTTAGGTGCAGCTTGAAATCTAGCACACATGCATACACTAAACATGATGTCTGGCCTAGATGCTGTCAGATAGAGTAATGGGCCTATTATAGATCTAAACAATTTTTGGTCAACAGACTTACCTCCCACATCTTGTCAAGATGTGTATTTGTTGCCATTGGAGTTTTAAGAGGCTTGCATTCTTCTAGATTAAATCGCTTGAGAAGGTCTTTAGTATACTTTTCTTGTAAGATGAAAGTCCCTTCCTTCAATTGCTTAACTTGAAATCCCAAAAAGAATGTAAGCTCTCCCATCATTGATATTTCAAATTCTTTAGACATTTGATTACTAAATTCTCTGCACAGAGAAAGATTAGTACTTCCAAAGATGATATCATCAACATAAATTTAGCAAATCATTAATGTACCATTGAAGTCTTTTAGAAACAGTGTTGGATCAACCTTCCCAATTTTGAAATTCTTTTCTAGTAGAGAATCTCTAAGGTTCTCATACCATGCCCTAAAGGCTTGTTTTAAACCATATAGTGCCTTGGATAACTTGTATACATGATTGGGAAATTTGATGTCTTCAAAACCAGGAGGTTGTTCAACATATACAGTTTCTTCAATGATTCCATTAAGAAAGGCACTTTTAATATCCATTTGAAACAAAGTGATATTGAAATGACATGCAAAGTGATAGAGTCGGAGTGCCCGATCTTTCGGTGAGAAGATAACTTTCGATTCTGGTGGAGGTGACTCTCGCGATCCAACTACAAACGAACAGGACTTGTGCGCCTTAGCAATCGCTGAACCAACTCCAAAGGTTATTGACCTTGCTGGGTAGCACGATGATCCTGAACACGAGGTTCAATTCCTGCGATCAATCGAAGAACTAGCAAGAATAAGATATAAGCAACAATGAATCTGCAAAAGTAATTTGATTCAACTCAAAAGTGGGGTTCTCAAAGGCTGTCTCGCAGGTGGTCGACTGACACAACTGAAGAGCAGAGTTTGCGCAATGGCTAAACTAACACAAAGAAAAACCCGCCTTACAAGAGGAACTTGAACCCGACTAAATAGATGGAGGGGGAGGCCATTTCGGCCAGCACTATGGAAGGGGAGAAATCTCCTCCCATCCTTCCATAATCTGTCTAAAATTAGATTTTATTACATGGGCCTAGCCCAAATGATGGGTGGCGCAGCACCCCTTTTATTTGTTGCCATCTTCTTGACCTTCATTCCTTAGGAGAATCACACAGTTCAGTCCACATGCACGAGATCGAGTCATCGATCCTTGTATCATTTCTAGAGGTGTGGTAGCAGCAGGTGATGTGGTTGGAACTGAAGAAGTGGTGTCCTCATCATCCTCCCCTTCTTGAATCAAAGTCAATCTCGACGGGATCTGCTCTTCCTCACCTACATAGGGCTTTAAATCTGCAACATTGAAACTAGAAGAAACACCATAGTCTGCAGGAAGGTCAAGTATATATGCATTATCATTTATTTGTTTTAAAATGTTTAAGGGTCCATCAGCACGTGGCATCAATTTGGACTTGCGCAAGGCAGGGAAACGGTCTTTTCGCAAGTGTAACCAAACCAAGTCACCAGGTTGAAAGTAACATGTTGTCGTCCTTTACTACCTGCAATTTTGTTCTTTGCATTCATACGCTCAATGTTCTCCTTGGTTTGCTCATGCAATTGCAATATCAGATCTGCACGTTGGTTAGCATCAGGATTCATGTCCTCGAAAAAGGACACAGAGATCAAATCAATTGGGGCACGAGGAATAAAGCCATAGACAATTTGGAAAGGGCACATCTTTGTGGTGGAATGGATAGGACGATTGTAAGCAAACTCAATATGTGGCAAACATTCCTCCCACATTTTCAGATTCTTCTTTAGAACAGCCCTAAGCATAGTAGACAAAGTTCTATTAATAACCTCAGTTTGACCATCTGTTTGAGGATGACATGTAGTGATGAATAGTAACTTAGTGCCCAATTTATTCCATAGAGTGCGCCAAAAATGACTAAGAAATTTTGTATCACGATCTGAGACTATCGTATTAGGAACACCATGCAAGCGAACAATTTCACGAAAGAATAAATCAGCAACATGAGTAGCATCATCACTCTTGTGACATGGTATGAAGTGAGCCATTTTGGAAAAGCGATCCACAACCACAAAAATACTATCCCTCCCCTTCTTTGTTCTAGGCAATCCCAAAACAAAATCCATAGAGATATCCTCCCAAGGAGTGTTCGGAACAGGAAGGGCCATGTACAAACCGTGTAGGTTAAGTCTGGACTTAGCTCGTTGACATGTGGAGCAACGAGCAACAAATCTCTCCACATCGCGTCGCATCTTTGGCCAAAAGAAGTGATCAGACAGGAGGTCCTCGGTCTTCTTGACACCGAAGTGCCGCATAAGTCCACCTCCGTGTGCTTCTTGTAATAGCAAAAGACGAATAGAACTAGCTGGAATGCACAGCTTGTTAACACGGAACAAGAAACCATCATTCATGAAGAATTTGCCATATGTTCGTCCATCCTTACAATTCAGCAACACGTCCTTGAAATCAGGATCAAGAGCATACTGCTCCTTCAGTGTTTGCAGCCCAAAAATTTTAAAATCAAGTTGTGAGAGCATGGTGTATCGGCGAGACAAAGCATCAGCAATGACATTTTCTTTCCCTCTTGTGTTTGATGACATAGGGAAACGACTCAATGAATTCTACCCATTTTGCATGCCGACGATTCAAATTAGTTTGGTTTCTAATATGCTTTAAAGATTCATGATCAGAATGAATAATGAACTCTCTAGGCCACAAGTAATGTTGCCATGTTTCCAAAGTTCGAACTAATGCAAATAATTTTTTGTCATAAGTTGAATAGTTCAAATTAGGACCACTCAACTTCTCACTGAAATACGCAACCGGTTTGCCTCCTTGCAGCAGCATGCCACCCAACCCAATTCCACTAGCATCGCATTCTAGTTCAAACATCTTTGTGAAATCAGGAAGCTGAAGCAAAGGTGCATGGGTCAACTTATCTTTCAAAATCGTGAAGGCCATTTCTTGCTGCGGACCCCAAGAGAAGGGAACACCTTTCTTTGTGAGTTCGTTTAGCGGAGCAGCGATGGTTCCAAAATCACGCACAAATCTGCGATAGAAGCCAGCAAGCCCAAGAAAACTCCTAATCTGCGTGACTGTTGATGGAGTTGGCCAGTTATGTATTGCTGCAATCTTGGCTTGGTCCACTTCGATACCCTGAGCTGTAACAACATAGCCAAGGAAAGACACACGATATGTGCAGAAACTGCACTTATCCAGGTTGCCAAACAAACGTGCACTACGTAAAGCATTGAAAACAGCACGCAAATAATCTAGATGTTCCTCTAAAGACTTGCTGTAAATGAGTACGTCATCAAAATAGACAACAACAAATTTGCCTATGAAAACACGCAAAACTTCATTCATAAGTCGCATGAAAGTGCTAGATGCATTAGTTAATCCAAAAGGCATAACTAACCACTCATACAACCCGAACTTAGTTTTGAAAGCTGTTTTCCATTCATCCCCCAACTTCATACGAATCTGATGGTATCCACTACGCAAATCAATTTTGGAGAACAAACGAGCACCACTTAATTCATCAAGCATATCATCTAACCTGGGAATAGGATGACGATAGCGGATTGTAATGTTGTTAATGGCACGACAATCAACACACATACGCCAGGAACCATCTTTCTTAGGCACGAGGAGTACAGGAACATAACATGGGCTAAGAGATTCACGAACGAACCCCTTATCTATTAATGCCTGGACTTGACGTTGAATTTCTTTTGTTTCCTCAGGATTGGTGCGGTACGATGCACGGTTGGGCAATGGTGCTCCTGGAATAAGGTTAATCTGATGTTCAATTCCCCGGATAGGTGGAAGTCCAGCCGGTACGTCTTGTGGGAAAACATCGGAATATTCCTGCAAAAGGTTAGTGACGGAAGGGTGCAAAGAAGGGGGCATATCATCCAAAGAAAACAGGACCTGTGTGCACATGAGAGCAAAGCAACCAGAAGCATGAGCAAGACAATCAACCAATTCAACTTGAGTAGCTAGCAACACGGGAGACTTCAATTTCAAATCAGATTGAGCAATTTGATAGTGGGTGTTTTGTTGCACGAATTCTGTAGCTACAACCTGATTTTCACTTAGAGCATGTTTCTGGTTTCTCTCTCTAGTTATCCTAGCAAGCTCATCTTTAACAATTTGTTCAGGAGTCATTGGGTGCAATACAATTTTGTTTCCTTTAAAGATGAGGGAGTATTGATTAGTTCGACCATTATGCAAAGAATCAGTATCATATTGCCAAGGTCTACCTAGTAACATGAAACATGCTTGCATAGGAACAACATCATAATCAGCAAAATCATGGTACGAACCCATAGCAAAGTGAATCCGCACAGAACGTGTTACCTTCAATTTACCACTCGAATTGAGCCACTGGATGTGGTAGGGGTGGGGATGTGGTCGTGTAGGTAAAGCAAGCTTCTCCATCAAATCTGTACTAGCCAAGTTGTTGCAGCTTCCACCATCGATAATTATGCGAACGGATCGTTCCTTTACAACACCTTTGGTTTGGAATAGATTGTGATGCTGATTGTGCTCTCTCAGAGCAACTCGAGTCTTCGAGTACACGTTGGACCACAATACTCAAATACTTATCGGCATCGATGGCGACAACATGTATTTCATGATCAAATGCGATGTCTTGTTCGCAACGCCGATAGCAAGCATGGCATACGTGTCATCATCAAATCACTAGTCAAGAATACTCATCATTATCACGTATAACCAAGACTCGCTTGTTTGAACAATCACGCATGATATGTCCATGACCCTTACAATGGTGGCACTGGGCGCCCTTGGTCCGTCCGTAGAAGCAACCAAGCACTTTGTGTTGATCCACGGGTGCAGCCACACTGCTGCGAGAAGGCTGTGATGTGGGAGTCGACGTCACAGTGTGTTGTTTGTTGGTGGATGGAGACGGTGCAGCCGAATGGGAGGCCGATGAAGGCGAAGCATTTGGAGTCCAAGAGTGAGTGCAACCTGCAGAAAAGTTAGCTCGTGTCCTCGTTTGACGACCCTGCACTTCTCGTTCAGCTTTGCAAGCAAGATGGAACAATCGAGTAATAGAATTGTAATCCTTGTAATCAAGAATGTCCTGCATCTCACGGTTCAGCCCACCCAAAAACCGTGCCATAGCTGCATCCTCATTCTCAACTAAACCACAACGCAACATACCAATTTGCAACTCCTGAAAGTAATGCTCTACAGAATTGGTACCTTGACGTAAGTGTTGTAGTTTATTTAGCATGTCATGAGCATAGTAGGAGGGAACAAATCGGTGTCGTATGAGTAGTTTCAAAGCTTCCCAGGTTGTGGGAATGTTATTCAGATGCGTGTGGCAATGTTCTCTCCACCAAACAGATGCAAAGTCTGTGAATTCACTAGTGGCAGTCCTAACTTGGTTATGTGCAGGAAAAGCATGGCATGCAAACTTTTGATCAACCGCTAATTCCCAAGTAAGATAAGCATCCGGATCATATTTTTCATTAAACGCGGGAATGGTTAACTTGACCTTAGCAAAGGAATCATCCTGAGCACGTACCTCACGGCGATGCTGCTGTCAGTACATACCATGTGGATGGACATGTGGTTGTCGATGACCTCGAGCTGCGTTGTAGTCGTCACGCTCATCATACTCGGTATCACCTGCATAAACATCCTCAACTTGATCTGCAATGTTGTTGTGGGCAGCTTGGCCTTGAACAACAGTAGCAAGTGTGCATGACATCTCCTCAAGACGTGTCACTATTGTGGCTAGATTAGTATTGGTGGTGCCTTGGGCGGTCCGCATTGCGTCCAGAGTTGTAGTCATTTTGATCTGGACGTCCTCAAGTTGTGCAAGATGCGCATTTGTTTGTCGGATGTCCTCCTCAATGCCTTCTGTATGCAGGCGCATTTGGCGTTCAAAGTGTTGAATAATGCCCCTAGTACGAGGAGAATGTGCTGTGGTGGATTCTGAATGCTCCGAAGTTCCTGCCATTGTTAGCGAAATAAAACAAGAAACAAGGGAAACACAAGTATATGTCGTGCAACTAATAGGTTGTGGTTATGTCAAGTCACACCCTCACAAGCCGTTATCGAACTCTTACCAATTCTTACCAAGTCACAGGGGTGATCGGCAACCAGCGGATGGAGATTGGATGGAGCGATTGCCAGGTTACACGAGTCTGTTCGCTGTACAGAAGTGGAGCTTGGAAGGTTCAAATATGTAGCAAGGATTAGCAACAATCAAATCAGTAAATGCAAAGTGAAAATCCGTTCAAAGTACTAGTCAAAGTTGCTGATCCTAGCCCAAACCGATGAAAAGCTAATCAATGTCAGCAAGCAGAAAGGCTCAAAAAGGGGGTGGGGCTACGAGGCAGTGATGTACACAAATCCAGGACACAGAAGCAAAAATTTCCAATCAGAACATAAAAGGTTAAATTTTGCCGAACTTCCGAGGGTGTTTTGAGGCCCTAAACGATGTTTTTTGGGGTCCAATAAGTTTTTTTGAGCCTCGGGAACCCAATTAGAGCTGGATGTAACTTTTCGTTCCGGTCATTTTGAGTACTCAAACAGCCCAATCGGAGGTCGTATGCAAAAGTTATGGCTATTTTCGTACAAGGTGTCCGGAGGGGTTCCGAATCCACTTCAAAAGGAATGCTGGATTCAAATCCAGATCGGCTGCGGTTATTCCTTCTTAACCAAGCCAAACCAAAAATAGCTATACTTTCCGTATTCTTCCCTTTGATCCTTTCCAAACCGAAATCAAATCGATCTGGACTTTCCTTATCCCTCAAATCGAAACCAATATATGGAAGGTCTCTGCTCGGGATTTTTTTGTTCTTCTTCTCTATATTTTTTTCCGTTCTTCTTCTCTCTCTTTTTTTGTTCTTCTTCTTCTCTTTTTTTTTCTTTTTTTCTGGCTTGATGTGCGAGGCAGGAGGCACTAGCAGCGTGGCATGGGGCGATAGGGTCGGCAAAGTGGATGATGATGAACCTGCAGCAGTTCAAGATAGCAACGAAGATGCAAAGGCGACAGCAAGATGCAATGACAAAACGAACCAAACACCAATCTAAACTAAGACCAGCAACTCAACACGACGATGCAACCAAAAATTCAACAATGCAAAATACTGATAAGAAAGATGCAAGGTACAAATGGTTTTGGACAGCGGATGATCTACTACTATTTTTTTGGTCTTTTCTGGACTTTAGGTTTGAAAAAGAAATGATCTACTAACTCTCACCGATGAACCTGAAATCTGATACCACTTGATAGAGTCGAAGTGCCCGATCTTTCAGTGAGAAGATAACTTTCGATTCTGATGGAGGTGACTCTCGCGATCCGACTACAAACGAACAGGTCGTGTGCGCCTTATCAATCGCTGAACCAACTCCAAAGGTTATTGACCTTGCTGGGTAGCACGATGAACCTGAACACGAGGTTCAATTCCTGCAAGCAATCGAAGAACTAGCAAGAATAAGATATAAGCAACAATGAATCTGCAAAAGTAATTTGATTCAACTCAAAAGTGGGGTTCTCAAAGGCTGTCTCGCAGGTGGTCGATCGACACAATCAAGAGCGAGTTTGCGCAATGGCTAAACTAACACAAAGAAAAACCCGCCTTACAAGAGGAACTCGAACCCGACTAAATAGATGGAGGGGGAGGCCATTTCGGCCAGCACTATGGAAGGGGCGAAATCTCCTCCCATCCTTCCATAATCTGTCTAAAATTAGATTTTATTACATGGACCCAGCCTAAATGATGGGTGACGCAGCACCCCTTTTATTTGTTGCCATCTTCTTGACCTTCATTCCTTAGGAGAATCACACCGTTCAGTCCACGTGCACGAGATCGAGTCATCGGTCCTTGTATCATTTCTGGAGGTGTGGTAGCAGCAGGTGATGTGGTTGGAACTGAAGAAGTGGTGTCCTCATCACAAAGGCTAGAAGGAACCGTATGGCCTCAAGTCGAGCTACAGGTGCATAAGTTTCTCCATAGTCCAAGCCTTCAACTTGAGTGTATCCTTGAGCTACCATGCTTGCTTTATTACGAGTGACCACACCATTTTCATCTTGTTTATTTCTGAAGACCCACTTTGTTCCAATGACATTATGATCTGTAGGTCTTTCCACCAAGTTCCAAACTTTGTTTCTTTCAAAGTTGTTGAGCTCTTTTTCCATTGCTATAATCCAGTCAATATCCTCTAAAGCTTTATCCACTGTTCTGGGCTCAACACATGAAACAAAGGAGTAATGTTCACAAAAAGAAGCTTGTTTAGAACAAGTTTGAACACCCTTACTAAATTCACCAATGATTTGATCTACAGGGTGATCTTTTGTAATGGTGTGATGACTTTTTATGAAACTTGGTCCTCCATCCTTCTTTTCATCCTCTTCGAGTTGTGATCCATCTTGAGGGGCTATGGATATTGTTGGTAGATCATCTTGATCTTCTTTAGGCTTGATCTCACCAATTTCAATTTTCTTCATAGATTCTCTTAGAGCTTATTCCCCTACATCAGCTAGATTCTCATGCTCACCTTGTGAGCCATTAGATTCATCAAACTTAACATCATATGTTTCCTCTACTAAACCAGTTGAATTATTGAAAACTCTATAAGCTTTAGATTTAGAAGAGTAACCTAGCATGATACCTGTATCACACCTCTTTTGAAATTTACCCAAGTGAGTTCTCTTTTTATAGATATATACCTTGCATCCGAATACTCGAAAATATGTGATATTAGGTTTTCGTCCTACTAGGAGCTCATATGAGGTTTTCCTGAGAAGTCGGTGAAGATAGAGCCTGTTGATCGCATGACATGCAGTGTTGATGGCTTCAGCCCAGAAAACATCAGAAGTGTTATATTCATCTAACATTGTCCTTGCCATTTCTATGAGAGTTCTATTTTTCCTTTCAACCACACACCATTTTGTTGAGGAGTGTATGTGGCTGAAAGTTCATACTTTATACCTAACTCATTACAGTATTCAACAATGTTAGTATTGACAAATTCAGATCCATTGTCACTTCTAATCTTCTTAATAGGGCAGTCAAATTCATTTTGAGCCCTTTTTGCAAAAGTTTTAAATATTTTTCTGACTTCACTTTTATTTGGCAAAAAGAATACCCAAGTGAATCTAGAGAAATCATCCACAATTACAAGGCAGTATGAGTTGCCACCTATACTTGCATAAGATGTAGGACCAAAAACATCCATATGCAAAAGTTCTAGAGGCCTAGAAGTAGACATGATTTTTTTAGCAGGATGAGAGTTAGCTACTTGCTTGCCAGCTTGACAAGCACTGCAAAGTTTATCCTTTTCAAATTTAACATCCTTTATGCCCACTACTAGCTTATTTTTGAAAAGCTTTTTGAGATTAGACATACCTACATGCCCAAGTCGTCTGTGCCAAAGCCAACCAAGTGAAACTTTAGCAAGCAGACAAGTTGAAATGCATGAGGAGTTAGAGTTAAAATCAACGAGGTAGAGATTTTGAAATCTAAAACCTTTAAAAATAAGCTTTTCATCTTTGTCAAAAACTGTTACCCCGTTAATAGAAAAGGTATAATGGAATCCTAAATCACAAAGTTGAGCAACAGATAAAAGATTAAAATTTAAAGAATCGACTAGTAATACATTTTCAATAGAGTGATCATTTGAGATATCCATCTTACCATTTCCCTTTACCTTTCTTTTACTATTATCTCCAAAGGTGATTTTATGACTTGGATCATTCTCTTTTACTATTATCTCCAAAGGTGCCAGTCATGTGCTGTGTGCAGCCACTGTCAATAACCCAGTGCCGGCCACCACTCTTGTAGTTCACCTAAAATAGTGTTCATTTCTTGATTTTAGGTACCCAAATACTTTTGGGTCCATTAGTGTTAGTCTGAACAACTTGGGGGCCAAATGGATTAGTAAGTAAGGGCTTAGGCACCTAAATAGCTTTAAGATTTTTGTCCAGATTAGAGGGGCTACCATATTTAACATTCATTTTACCCCTAAAATCCTTAAACAACATGTAATGAGCATCAACCATGCATAATCTATTTACCTTAGCATATGAAGCACTAGCAAAAGTGCAATTTTTAGAGGTATGATTGTTATTATGACAGTAACAGCATTGAGTCCTACTCTTGATAAAATTTCTTAGGTTTTGGCTGTTCATTCTTTCTGGGCACAGATTTGATTTTGTAACTTAATCCCTTTTTACCCAGAACAATCTTTTGTTCCCCAAGAATTTTATCAAGAGTGAGACTACCAAGGAAGTATTTTTCTAGGCCTTTGTCAAATTTAGCCATCTTGGATTTCAGCTCATTGTTTTCTGTCATGAGTTCTTTAGCATACAAAGTATTTTTGCAATTTTTACTACAAATGCTATATGAGCTAGGAATAAGTAGTTCATCAAAAAGCAAATCACAGTTAATAGAAACATTACAAGATGATACACTTTTAGATTTGCTAATCTGCATCTCATTGTCAATTTCTAGCTCATAGTATTTATCAAGCAATTCATCATGATCTTTAACAAGTTGTATATGTGTGGTTTTCAAAGAATCATGAGAATCAGTAAGAAGACTATGATCAGATTTTAGTACAGAATGGGCATGTGAAAGTTTTTCATGTTTATCTATGAGGTCGTTTTGACTAATTTCTAGCACATCATATTTTTCATGCATGGTCTTGATGTCAGATTCAAGAGTTTTAACTTTAGCAATGAGCAGATCATTCTTATTCATCAAGCTAGTAGCATTTTTCTTAAGAGTTTTATCTTTAGCAGTTTTAACACATAGGGCATCATTAAGTTCTTTAATGATCTCTACTAGCTCTTTATAAGGAGAATCACTCACCTTGTCTTCATCATTTTTGGCCATGAGGCATAGTGGTAGTGAAGATGAAGGTGAAGGTGGTGTGGATTCATCCAGAGCGAGCCCAGCTAGTCCTTTGGACCTTGGCTCTTCTTCATCTGAGGAAGAGGAGGATTCTTCACTTGAGCTTTCTTCATCAGTGATCCATTCACCAATGTGTGCCTCCTTTTCCCCTTTTTTCCAATATTTCTTAGAGTAGCTCTTCTTGCGATAACTCTTCTTGTAGCTTCCTTGAGCTTTCTTTTCATCATTGTCATTGTTCTTGCTCTTGCCCTTCTTGTTACTTTTATTTGGGCAACGAGCAGCTATGTGTCCTTTCTCATTGCACTCAAAGCAGACAATGTTAGAGAAAGGGTTTCTTTTTGAGAAATAGTTAGATGACTTAACTTTGGCATTTACCCTTCTCATGATTTTATTTGCTGATCTCATGAGCAATGCCAGTTTTCTCACATCTTCATCCTCTTCGTAGCTTGAATCTTCTTCCTTTTCTTCATCAGAGGAATCTTGAATTTTTTCCTTGGCCTTGAGAGCAATAGACTTCTTCTTGGTCTCAATTTCATTAACCAAGGTAAGTTCATGAGCTGAGATCTTGCCCAATAGTTCAGTAGGTGTGAGCTTGTTCAGGTCACCACTATTGGATAGGTAAGTGATCAGGCTGTGATAGGCTCGAGGTAGAACCCTGATCATCTTCCTGCATACTTGTGCACGAAAGGTCCAGCAGGTAGCTGACATCCTCAAGTGTCGAGGCCATCTTCCCGCATGGGAGGTGAAACATATGCGTCTCGGGTCGCCAGCGATTGACGAGAGCCGTTAGAAGGCACCTGTTGTACAGAAACCTCTTGGAGGCACCACTCCTGTCCTACGCATCGGTAGTGGTCGCCTCCACCATCCATGCAAAAGGAAGCAACCCTGCTGCTCTCAACCTACACGAATACATTGTCAGTATGCTCGTGCGATATGTACGCCACATCCTAATGCAACTATGAATTGAGTGCACTCACCTTGGGATCCATTGCGCATCAATCTGACATGTCCTCCTCGGGGTGCGCAAGCGGAGGGAACCAAACTCGATCAGCGGCTAACCCTCCATCAGGGCTAAGGTGGACAAGTGGTTGCGGTGTGACGCATCTGTTGTTGGGTCTAGCAGCTCATACTGCGGCTGCGCACGTGCCTCGTCCCCCGCCATACCTGCAATTAAGCGTTCACTATTAGTACGACGAAAAATTGAGTTCGTAGCCACAAAACAGAGGTATATAAATTGAACATTCCAAACCGTAACTAGTAATGACATACAAAATGAGTTCATATATAGAAACGTAAACATAAAAAATTGGACATTCATGACGAACATGTAGTAACCCAACATTACTATGAAGTTTTCGATCTAATGTAATCAGACAAATATCCGATCTTATACAATCTGACAAATATCCGATCCATCCTAAACCATAACGATAGTATTGCAAATTTACAGATACCTATATATGTACATAACTATTGCTACTGTACACAACACCTACATATGAACACATCTAAGTACTTACAAATCTAATTAATCTAGTTGCTAAGTCATGTATCTACACAACTATTGCTACTCTACACACATAATTACTTACAAATCTAATTAATCTAGTCCCTAAGTCATGTATTTATACAACTATTACTACTCTAGACACCTAATTACTTAGAAATCTAATTAATCTGGTCGCTAAGTCATATTTCCAAATGTAATTTGATATGAAAAAAATTCATACCTGCAATGTTGCAGACGACCTCCTCCTCTTCCTCCTCCCCTTCTTCCTCCTTCTCTCCTTCTCCCCTTTCCCTCCTCTTTCTTCTCTTCTTCCTTCTCTTCTCCCTCTCCCTCTCTTTTTTCTCGCACGGTGGATGTTCTGGCCGAGCCTAGCTCGTCCAGCCTTACAAGATACCTCTATTGCAATTTGGATTAGCGACAGGGACTCTGTCGCCATTTGAAATGGCGATAGAGGGTATTTTTTTTTATTTTGGCATATTATTTTTGTAAAATATTATTAAAAATTATATTATTTTTTAAAAAAAAATTGTAACGTGGGCGAGGAACTTGGGGAAGTAGGGGGCGGGGATGTGCTGGCACTTCCCATTCCTGCCCATTCTTTGTAAAAAAACTCACTGGTGGTAGATGATGTCTTCTTTGTCTTTCTAACTTCACCTGTTCACCCATAAAAATTTCTAACAAAAATAAAAAATTAACTACTAAAAAATTAATACCTATCCTAACAACCTCTCTTCTCTTATTTTATAGTGTGCGGTAGATATATGATGCAAATAAAGATGGCAAAGCTAAGGACGTACGTAAGCCAAACTCAATAGTAGATGCTTGATTTTTACTAGAACGAAGCACAACTAGTGCTGCAACTCAGTCGAGATGTTATAATATGGTAAGTAATATTATTTTTATCCGTAGTTGTCAGTAGAGTTGTCCAAACGGGCCGGCCGAAGGCACGACACTATTGGCGACCCGGTACCGAACGTAGTAAGCGGCCGTGCTGCGGCCACTCGTCCGTCTTGCGTGCTTGGGCGGCCGGCAACGGCAAGACGACCGTTTACGCGCGGTCGGTTCGACCCAAAGACAATTAGGGCACGACATGACATTTAGCCCGGCATGGCTCATTTACCCCGTTTAGTTTGAAAAATAGCCGTTTTATATAATCTTAAAAAATTCAAAAAAATCCTAAATTTTTTCCTATAAATAGGTGGATACCCCCCATTTCCACACCAGCAATCTTGCATTCTCTTCTATTCAGTCTCTTGTGGAAATTCTTTTGATCCTGGTGGTAATTTGGCAAAATTCAAAATAGTTTGCCAAAAATAAAAAAAATCCAAAATTCGGCTTCTGGTTTCTGTCAAGAGTCAAGTTGATAATTGTAATTTATTTATTTTTATTTTTCTAGTATTTTAAATCATATTTTAGTATTAATAGCGTAATTATTTTTTTGCAGTTTGTTTTATGGAGCAAGGGGATTTTCCGTCGTTCCCAGCTTCTGATTTTGGGATTTCACCCGAGGAGCTTCTTGCATCCTATGAAGCGCAAGAAGCTGCAGGAGCTGTGCCATCCTCAGGCTCTACAAGTGCTACTACGTCGGCAAGCACCGGGGCGAAAAGAACAAGATGCAGTACATCGGGAGTCTGGGAAGATTTCGAGTAGATTTTTGAGACATCAGATGGTGTCCAAAGCAGGTATGCTGTTTGTAAATATTGTAAGCACAAATTAACTGCGAAATTTTCAGGTGGAATGGGGCACTCAAAGAGGCATGCTGAGAGCTGTAGAAAAAAAGCGGGGATGGCTTTAAGACAGACGCAACTGCAGTACAACCCCGACGGTACGGTACGTAACTAGGACTACAATCCTGAGGTAGCTCGTGAATCTCTTTGTTGTTTAATCGCTTCTCAAGATCTTCCTTTAAACTTTAGTGAGTCAGCTGCGTTTGAAAGCTATATTAGGACCGCTCATAATCCTAGGCTTTCTGCAGTTTCTAGACAGACAACAACTAGAGATTTGATTAAATATTATAATAATTGTCGCAATAAGCTAAAAGAAAATTTTAGTACCTATACTTTTTCTGTGTCTTTGACATCTGATATATGGAGTGGTAGAGCTAAAGAGGATTACCTTAGTGTAGTTGCTCATTATGTAAACGATGATTGTCAACTAGAAAAGAGAATTATATGATTCAAATTAATTGATGTAGCACACACTAGTGACAATATTGTTAATTGTATTGTAAAAGTTGTGAAAGATTTTGGCCTTAGTGATAAGATTTTTGCAATAATATTAGATAATGCTTCTGCAAATACTTCTGCCATGAACATTCTTACTCTTATTTTCAACTCATATGCTGAATTTTTCTTATTACATCAGCGTTGTGCTTGTCATATTATTAATCTTATAGTTAAATCTGGTTTGAAGAGGTTAAATCAGTATCTTGAACCTTTTCGCACTACAATATCTTACTTAAATTATTCTAATCAACGAGTAGCAGCATATAAGACTTATTATATTGCAATGAATGTGCGTCCGCATAAGTTTGGTTTGGATATGCCTGTTAGATGGAACTCTACTTGCTTGATGCTTAAGAATCTTATACCATATGAGAGCACATTTTCTGTTTTTGTTAACACGCACTGTCGTACACGGGATGGTCAACCGCTACTCATAGAGCAACATTGGTATATTGTTAAATACTTGCTGTCATTTTTAGAATGTTTTTTGAATCCACTGTTGCTTTATCTGGAGTTTATTACGCAACCTCTCTTTAATTGTGCATCATATTTTAGAAATTACTAACCACTTAAAGAGCCACAAAAATGATAATATCTTGCGTGAAGCTGTTTATGCTATGAAAACTATTTTTTTGAAATATTGGAAAGAAATTCCTATGTTATATGCATTTGCATTTATTTTAGATCTTAGAGCTAAAGTTCGAGGATTCTCTAATGTTCTCTCACTTCTAAGTGATGCGGTAGGTACTGATTATTCTAGTTATTTTTCAAATATCTGTGCTAACTTATCTCAAGTTTATGATAAGTATGATCAGAAGTTTGCTGGAGTTCGCATGTAGCGACCTCCACCAGCACCCACAACAGGTAAGAAGAAAACAGCGTTGGGAAAGATATGGGGTGTAGGTGGCTCTTCCTCAAGGAGTTCGACTACAACAACGATAAGTACGGACACATCAAGTGGTGGGGAGCTAGCTACCTATCTCAACATCGACACTGTCAACTACCAAGAGCAGCAAAATGAGGACTTCAACATTTTGAAGTGGTGGCACAAGCACAAGATAACATATCCGGTGCTTTTCATATTAGTACGGGATGTGTTAACAGTTCCTGTCTTCATGGTTTCTTCGAAGTCTGCTTTCAGTCTATCCGAAAGAATAATCGAGGAGAGAAGAATAAATCTGACAAGTGAGATGGTGAAAATACTTCTCACTGTGAAAGATTGGGAACAAGCTGATCAACGAGCTCAACATCTGCAGAAAATGCTGAGCTGGCGGAGAAGTTCAAAAAACTTTATCTAAATAATGACTAAGAATAATTGTAATCTTCACTTTTGTCCTGTATCACTGAGCTATAGACTATACTTTTTTTCTTTGGCAAGGTTTTCTCGTGTTGAGTTTTTACTTGAAAAAGTTTTTAACAAGGCAGTCAAACATCAATAAAGCTTATTATTTAATTCAAATTATTTGTTTTATTTTAGAATTTATCTCATATTTTAGTTTTTTCTTAATTTACATATATTTTTTAAAAAATTTCTACATCCTTCTAGTTTTCTAATTCTTCTAAAATTTTCTATTTTTTCTGCATTTTTTCATACCTTTTCTTTTTTTAATTGTTTTTTTGATTTTTTTTACGCTAACAGACTAATGGACCGACCCGGCCCATTAAACCCGTATCGACACGACACAACCCATGTTAGTCCAGCATATGAGCCGGCACGGCACACCACACCTGTTTAGTTGCCGGACCTTTGAATGCTAGTAATTAATTATCCCCCACGAGAAACCCAATCCCCGCTACAGCGTTTCCCCCGAAGAAAGAGAAACCACCGTCCCTTCCCTGCCTCCCTCTCCAGCCGTCCGCCGCCTCCACGGTCTCCAAGTGGGGGTGCCCAGCGCTCCACCCTCTCCCCGCCTCCACCTGAGATTCGGCGCCCCCAGCCCAGCGCCCGCCTTCGCCTCTGACCGGCCGCTCCAAGTAGCACCGCGGGTACTCCGCTCGCCGCTTTGTTCTCCTCCCTCCCTCTCGCTCTCCGCCCATCTTCCCAGCTCCGCACAGTAGGATGCTATTGCTAGCTAGCTGCAGCCAGCCTCCCAACTAGTGTAGCAAATGCGCGTGATTTTACATTTTTAGCGTGAGCGCACGGCTTTGCGGCTGGTCATGTTGAGTTGCTGGTGCCATTTAGATCGCGAGATTATGTTTCCTTGTTTAGTCCCGCGGAATAACCGGGGTAGATTGCGATATTTGCAATGATTGATGTGCCCATGTGTCTTGTTTGCCTGTCTAACTTGCAATTTGAACAAGTTTGATTGAATCTACGGAACGGATTTTTGAGTGGCAGCCAGACTTTCGTGTTCATATAGCTGTTCTTGTCAACCATTTGTGTTCAAAATTTAACACTCTTTGTTATGTGCAGCTCATATGGAACTGGACGCTGAGATGAAGATCCGCTGGCAAATGATCGGGTTATAGCATTTAAACTGCAAAGGTACCATCTGAAATGTACTGGCTGCAGCAGGCTTCTTTCGTTGTCTGTGGTGTTCAAATATTTCATATGTTGGTCTATCGTGCTTAAAGAAGTAGAGCCTCGTGCTTTGCTTTTCTAGATGTTATGTTTTGGTAAATCTCAGTTCTGTTTTCTGTCTGCCTCTATTGTTTGCTATACTTCATTATAGTAGTTGTGTGGATAACTATCCTAGATTGCACAACTTTTTGCTGCGTCTACTGCTAATTTGTC
Source organism: Otatea glauca (assembly GCA_036346275.1). Taxonomy (NCBI): domain Eukaryota; kingdom Viridiplantae; phylum Streptophyta; class Magnoliopsida; order Poales; family Poaceae; genus Otatea; species Otatea glauca. The sequence continues at coordinate 16,643,342 of CM070711.1, read as the reverse complement.
TGATGTTTACATGGGAGGACTTGTCTGTAATTCTGAGCAATTTACCATTTCCATCCCTTTTTTTTCATGTATGACCACTCTTAAATTCAAGTAGACTGGTTGGAGTTTCATCAGCATAGCAGCAGGCTAGAGTAGGAGGGAAGTGGAGGGATCTCTAATGACGGGTGGATCAGGTGTGGTGGTGATAGACAACGGAGGTGGTCTTCTGAAGGCTGGTTTTGGTGGGGACAAGGATCCAATTGCGGTTGTCCCCAACTGTATGGCAAAGCCCCCTGGTTCCAATACAAATTCCAAGAAATGGCTAGTGGCTGACCAGCTGCAGGCGCAAGATGTTGATGTGACTGGGATGGCATTGAGGCGTCCTATTGATCGTGGCTATCTTATCAATATGGAGGTGCAGCGGGAGGTCTGGGAACGGGTTCTACGCAACCTGCTGCAGGTGGATCCTACCAACTCATCGTTGTTACTGGTGGAGCCACAGTTCAACCCTCCAGCACTGCAGCATGCAACTGATGAACTTGTGTTCGAGGAGTTTGGCTTCAACTCTCTTTGTGTTGCAGATGCTCCTTCCCTTGTCCACCTTTATGAGGCCAGCCGCCAGCCATCACTCTTTCGTGCCCAATGCAGCCTTGTTGTGGACTGTGGCTTCTCCTTCACCCATGCATCCCCTGTGCTTGACAACTTTACACTGAATTATGCTGTACGGCGCATGGACCTTGGTGGCAAGGCCCTCACAAACTATCTCAAGGAGCTTGTCTCATACCGTTCCCTTAATGTCATGGATGAGACCCTCCTCATTGATGATGCAAAGGAAAAGCTATGCTTTGTCTCCCTTGATATTCCTGGTGATCTTTGCCTCGCCAGGTATGCTGCCTTTCTCATCACTCTAACATAGGGATAAATGATATTCTTGCCTCTTCTTTTGTTTGTTTAACGTTGGAGTGCAACCAAATTTCAGGTTTTTTTAAAGGTAAAATGGTAAGCTTCACTTGGAAAGACCAGATAGGAATGTGTACCTTTTGAATTATCGATGAGTTTTTTGTGTAACCAATTTTACCAGATGGGCTGATAGCCTAATATTTCTGTCTGGTAAAAGACCAAAGATTATGCAAATAGAATATTTAAGAATCACCCTATACTTGAACTTTACTAAGGCCATAGTTGAATGGTCAGATACATAACAAAATAATGATCTCCCTATATATATCACTGATGGAAATGTTTCTTCTTTAGAAAGCTATTTAGAAACAACTTCTTAAAGCACAATAAATTTTATAACACTAAGAGCTAAGAGATACCTGAATGGACATTCTCAAAGTGCATGGGCATGTTTAGTTGATAAGTAATGATACATGTTGTTAGTCCTCTTA